>OX596279.1:46617983-47867983 GCA_951394225.1 Harpalus rufipes
ATAAAATCATTGTATTCAAGAAAAACTGTTAACAACTTCAAGTAATATACCACTTCCGGTTAGCCTATTTTAACTCAAATCTATTATGTTATTTCGATTGACATAAAAGTCTTGTATACCAAATTTGATAAGTTTTGGATTATATTTTAAAACAGTTTTTCATTAAAATCTATTTTAAACTTCATGTAAAGTGCCACTTCTGGAAATTGTGTAATAACCAGAAAGGGAGGTGCACAACTAGATGTTATAGGAGTCCTAAATACAAAATTTCAACTTTCTACGGCTTACCGTTTTTGAGTTATGCGAGATACGTACGTACGTACGTACAGACGTCACGACGAAATTAGTCAAAATGGATTCAGGGATGATCAAAATGGATATTTCCGCTGAAATCTGAAAACCGAAATTTTTCGCGATTACAGCGATTACATGGTAAGTTTATATCTTCTCTTTTTACACACGTATGCGAGTACTTAAAATTAAACGTGAATACGAAATTGCGATTTAACACTCATTTTCCACACGCGAATGAAAACATTGGAATAAGTACGACACCTGCGCCAAAAGAATTGGCCTACATCCTTTTTCTTAACTTACAAGGCAACAACTCGTATACATTTTTAATGATAATAACGCGTTTTGTTTCAGCAATAAATTAATTATAATAATACAAAAGTAAGTTTAGGGTTAATAGTTTAATAGTTGAATAAGTGTAAACAATAAATTAAATTTAAAAAAATGTCATCACGGCATACCTATTGCTGGGTGCCAATCTGCTTTCTATGCAGATATCGATAATGACGATGACATATTCGTACCGTGTGGACATTTACCATCAAACGTCACCTCACGGGCACTCATTACTGGCTTGGAGAGTACAGAGTTCACTTTTGTGCGAATTAAAATTCTAATTAAGTTTTGGCATCGATCGGGATCAAACCCGGATCTCCAGAGTCGCGAGCAGACACACAGGCACATGGCTATGAGACCCCATTAAATAACAGAGAAACAAATTCAGTTATTAAATTTAGTAATTTTATACGAAAAATTAAACAAATAAATAGATGTAGCCCAGCTCTTTTGGCGCAGGGCTCGTACATTTTTCAAAATTTTATATTATTTAGTAACGATTTCTCTTTTTATAACATATTTAGAAAACTGTAATAAAGATAATAAACTAATTTTTCATATATTTTAAACGTTATGTTTTATTTGTAATTGTTTATTATTTTTTGTTTGATACACATTCTGTGTGTATATTTATTTGGCAGGTATTATATAAAAAGTTCCACCATAAAAAAAAATTAATTAGCCAATTAAAACACTACTAATTTCAACAGATTAATTTTTTAATTGTTAAAATGTCAAAGTTAAACTAAACAAAATGAAACAATTTATTATAATGATAAATGATAATTAATATTTACACTACGTAAAGAATTTAACCTTTTTTAGAACCATAAAAGTTAATTTAAATATCTAAATATCGTTATTTATAAACTCAACGAAATACATACATAACTATACTAATATACAATATCTTAAATCTTAAAAAATATTAACAAAAACTCTACCTACTCCGATTCAATAAATAATTTTCAGGTATATTTTGTGGAGTGTACTTTTTAAATTGTGATCGCGCCAAGTTCACTGCGCGAACTTCATGGTCAAGATTTTAACGTTAGGAAACTGAATGAAACAAGAAGTAAACGGGGCGATGTATGAACATTAGGACGATGTGTGTGTTCCCAATTATATCTTATAGGTAATTATATTGTGACGTGCGCCCCTGTGAGAATAGTACACGTGCCCCGCCGCTGAAAGAATGTACCAGAGCGCTGGCCCATATGACGCAATCCCTGCGACGCACCGCCTTGAGGTAACTGCGCCGTGACCTAGTTCCTTTGTATGCAGGTCACTGTCGCCTCGCGAAGGTTCTACTAGGCCCGAGAAAAGCCTGGAAATAATCTAGCCAGGTATATATAACCCACCGCCAAAGCTAGGACACACTCTGTAATATACAAGCAACGAGTGCAGAAGTCTGATATAAATAAGTGTAGTGAATAGTTAGTGATATAAAGAACAGTCGACAAGTGAACATAAGTAAACATAAATTAGTGACATAAAGAGTAGTGTTAATTGTTTAAATAAATAATCTTAGTGTTTAATTGTCTTTTAATAATCTTAGTCTTTAAATTAGTGTTAATATTTGTTCATCATAGTGTTAGTTACTTTTATAATCTTTTAATTATATTTCTAATATTTATTTACCGTTTAATAAACGTATTCTTTTAGTTAATAATATTTGTCTATGTTTTACACTTCACCCATATAAATAAAAACGTTACAATTGGTGTCAGGTGTGGGGTTGTTAATAACTGTGAAGTGTAAATAAAAATAAATAAAATGACGACTAAACAAGTAAAATTAGGTGAATTAAAAGTAAGTGATCTCAAGAGAGAACTAGAAGAACGAGAATTAGATACGACAGGACTGAAAAGCGTTCTACAATCTCGTCTGCGGCAAGCATTAATCGCTGCTGGTGAAAATGCTGACGATTACTTATTTGACGTATCCGACATTGATAAACAGATAGAAAAATTAATAGAAAGTTCTAGAAAAGCCGAAGAAAATGCTAGAACATTAGAAGAAAAATTAATAGAAAGTTCTACAAAGGCAGAAGAAAATTCTCGAACATTAAAAGAAGAATTGACAGAAAAATTAGAACAAAATTCTCGAACATTAAAAGAAGAATTGACAGGAGCATTAGAACAAAAATTAAAAGAAAAATTAGAAGAAAATTCTAGAAGTTTAGAAGAAAAATTGGAAGAAAATTCTATAAATTTAGAACAAAAATTAATGGAAAATACTGAAGAAGGCCTAAAGAATTTAAAAGAGGAGTATGACAAGAAGATTGAAGAAATACAACAAAAATTCACTAAAATTACATCGTCGTCAATTCCGAATTCTGTTGTGGCTGAGCCAAGTCTAATAGAAGGAAGAAAAGTGGTAAAACCTGAAACTACTTCAAAAATGCACATAAAAACTCCGGAATTTGATGGAAAGTCTTTTTGGCCGAATTTTTTAAAACAATTTGAAGCGGCCGCAAAAGCAAATAATTGGACGTCCGAGGAG
Organism: Harpalus rufipes; assembly: GCA_951394225.1. Taxonomy (NCBI): domain Eukaryota; kingdom Metazoa; phylum Arthropoda; class Insecta; order Coleoptera; family Carabidae; genus Harpalus; species Harpalus rufipes. The sequence continues at coordinate 46,621,119 of OX596279.1, forward strand.
AAGGCTACGGCGTTGACTGTCTCGTTGCGCGGAGAAGCTATCGACATCCTGCAAACGCTGAAAGAAGACGAACAAGAAGACTACGACCAGCTAGTCAAGCGATTGGATATGCGGTATGGAAATGCGCATCTGGAGCAGGTGTACCAGACGCAACTGAGGAACCGGTATCAGAGTTCAAAAGAAAGTCTTCAAGAATTTGAAGTTGACGTAGCTCGTTTGGTTCATCTCGCACATCCTACAGCTCCTGACAGCGTTTTGGAGTGCCTGGCCACTCAATCATTCATTTACGGGATTCGAGACAGCGAAACTCAGCAAGCACTACGATTGGCTCGCCCAAAAACTTTAATTGACGCACTCTCATATGCATTGGAGCATGAAGCTGCCAAACAAGCTTCACATAACCAATCGCGAGTGCGAAATATTAATGCTGAGAGTAATGAAAACACAGAAGACCTAGATGAGAGGTTACGGCGAATTGAAAACGAAATGTTTGCTGGAAGAAAGAAACTCCGCTGTTGGAACTGCGGTGAACTGGGTCATCCGCGAAGACTTTGCAGAAAAATGCAAAAGAAAGCGGAATCGACAAAGGAAGAAAAGGAGTCGGAAAACTAAATCGGGTTGATGCGAAGGAGCAACTGTCGACCCGTAATCTAGTAGCTCCACAATCTATCAGTTATGTCGTATCTCTTCATCATAAAGCCAATAGCATCTATGTGGATGGCTCTATTAACGGAAGGCCATTGAAAATGCTACTGGATACGGGTGCGACAAAAACTATAATCAGACCCGACTTGATAAGGAAAACTGGCAAGACGCATCTTCAACCAACTAAGTGGCGATTACGCACAGCAACGGGAGAACAAGCTACCGCGTTAGGAGAAGTAGATGTCACCATTACTATCGGAAAAACCTCATTCAAACATCGTGCGCTGGTAGCTGAAGTTGAAGATGAATTCATACTTGGGATGGACGCAATGACAAAGCTTGGTTTTAAACTTGACCTGAATAAGGGGGTGATGATGGTCAATGAAGAAGAACTCGTGTTAAATCCACGAGATGACAAGGCTGTGCGCGTACTTATGGCTGAAGACGTTACCCTCCCAGAACGAAGTGAAACTATCCTGGAGGCACATTTAGACGGTAGTTTCTGTGAGGGAAGTATCGTTATGCTGGAGCCCAAGAATGATGATGTCAAAACTGGCACTGGAGTTGTTGTCGGAAAATCACTGGTCAAAGCCAGCCAGGTAATACCAGTTCAGATAATGAACGTAAATTTTTATCCTGTTGTTCTGAAGAGAGGAACAATTGTAGGAGAATGCATGGCAGTATCCTCGATTATCCGAACTGTAAAGGCCAAAGGGAATACATCAAAGTTCCGGACACGTTAATCAATCAATTGACAACATCATTTGAAGAATTGACCGCCGACCAGAGAACAAAGGCAAAGAATCTAATTGGAAATTTTAAAGATGTGTTCCAATTTGATGAGAAAACCAAAGGGAGGACTAATGTAGTTCACCATAAAATAGACACCGGAGACGCAAGACCCATCCGTCAACCAGCAAGAAGACTACCACTGGCGAAGCGTGAGGAAGCAGAAAGAATAATCGAGGACATGAAGATGGAAGGTGTGATTGAACCTTCAAGCAGTCCATGGGCTTTACCAGTGGTGTTAGTGAAGAAGAAGGATGGCTCTACACGATTTTGCGTCGATTATCGTCAACTTAACAACGTGACGAAGAAGGATAGCTACCCGCTACCTCGAATAGACGACACATTAGACACTTTGGCTGGCTCAAAAATGTTCTCCACTTTGGATCTAAAGAGCGGCTACTGGCAAGTGGATTTGGATCCAAAAGACAAGGAGAAGACAGCCTTCACCATTGGTACAGGACTCTGGCAATTTACCGTAATGCCGTTTGGGCTCTGCAATGCTCCTGCAACGTTTGAACGACTCATGGAAACGGTATTGGCCGGGCTATCTTGGAAAACCTGTTTAGTGTACCTCGACGATATTATTGTGGTAGGTAAGACATTCGAGGACCACATGAAGAATTTGGAAGAGGTTTTCCAGAGATTGAGGAAGGCTAACCTGAAACTTAGCCCGAAGAAGTGTCACCTGTTTCAAAGAGAAGTTCATTACCTTGGACACGTGGTTTCCGGTAAGGGTATTGCAGTTGACCAGGAGAAGATGAAGGCTGTGAGAGACTGGCCAGCACCTAGGGACAAACACGAACTCAGAAGTTTCCTTGGTTTGTGTACCTATTATCGACGATATGTACCTGGATTTGCCAACATAGCCAAGCCACTGACAAGGCTTACTGAAGAAGGAAGAAGATTTATCTGGGAAATGGACTGTACAGTTGCATTTAAGGAACTAAAACATGCTTTGACAAGCGCACCCGTCTTGAGTTATCCTTTACCTAAAGGAGAATTCATTCTAGACACAGATGCCAGCAACGTCGGAATTGGTGGCGTTCTGTCCCAGATACAAGATGGGCATGAGAAGGTTATTGCCTACTTTAGTAAGACCTTGTCAAAACCAGAAAGGAATTACTGTGTGACCAGAAAAGAACTCTTGGCAGTCGTGAAATCCGTGGAACATTTCTACAAATATTTGTACGGAAGAAAATTTTTGATTAGAACTGACCATGCTGCATTAAAATGGCTGCTACAATTCAAGAATCCTGAAGGTCAGGTGGCTAGATGGATAGAAAGACTACAGGAATACGATTTCAAAATCGAACACAGGATAGGTACCAGCCATCGTAATGCCGATGCATTGTCCAGAAGGCCTTGCCAAGATGACTGCAAACATTGTAGTCGACTTGAAGAGAAACAGTCTACCGTCGCCAGTACAACAGTAGTCGATGATAGTTGGCAGCCCGATGGACTACGCAAGGACCAAGAAAATGACCCGACTTTGAAAATCTTATTAAAATGGAAAGCAGAAGAATGCAAACCAATATGGGAAGACGTTGCACCACACTCACAGAGTGTAAACGCGTACTGGGCGCAATGGGACTCCATGGTGATTGAGGATGGCCTGTTGAAGCGTGTGGTAGAGAATGCCGATGGAACTGAGAAGAAAGCTCAGTTGGTCATTCCTAAGAGTAGAATACCAGACGTGTTGAAAGAGATCCATGACGGATCTGGAGGCCATTTTGGAGTCACTAAAACTCTAGAAAGATTGCGCCAGCGGTTTTACTGGGTTAACTTCACTGAAGATGCTAAAGACTGGTGCAAGAAATGTATGGTTTGCGCTGGAAGCAACGGCCCTCATAGACGACGAAAAGCTCCAATGCGTCAATACAACGTTGGCAGTCCATTTGAGCGCATTGCGATTGATGTGGCCGGACCATTCCCAGAAAGTGACGACGGAAATAAATATATCGTGGTTGTCATGGACTACTTCACCAAGTGGGTTGAAGCTTATCCATTACCCAATCAAGAAGCCACCACGGTCGCTGAAACCTTAGTTAAAGAATGTATATGCCGATTCGGGGTACCACGTGAACTTCACTCCGACCAGGGAAGAAATTTCGAGTCTGCCGTTTTCCAAAATATCTGTAAGATATTAGGAATTAATAAAACAAGGACAACTGCATTACATCCGCAGTCCGATGGCATGGTTGAACGAATGAACAGAACGATCAACCGATATTTGTCGAAGGTAGTTTCCAACCACCAAAGAGACTGGGACCGACATCTTCATCTGTTCCTGATGGCTTATCGTTCATCCGTGCATGAGACAACAGGGCAAACTCCTGCGAACATCTTATTCGGACGTGAGTTGCGTTTACCATGCGACTTGGTGTTCGGCAGCAAACCTGGGGAAGACCTGGCCGGAGAAGACTACGTTACTGGCTTACGGAGAAGAATGGATGACATTCATGAACAAGTCCGTACGAACATTCAAACTGCCAGCGACCGAATGAAGGACCGGTATGACATCAAAGCCGAAAAAGGTGGATATCAACCTGGGGATTTAGTGTGGCTTTACAACCCACAAAGGCGCCGCGGGTTATCACCAAAGCTGCAAAAGAATTGGGAGGGCCCCTATGAGGTAGTCAAAAGAATAAACGACGTGGTATATAGAATTAAGAAACGACCTACCGGGAAGCCGAGAGTGGTACACTTTAATCGGCTAGCCCCTTTTGCTGGAGACAACCACGAAGACCATAATGGAGCAGAAGTTCGTCGGATCATAGCTCAAGAACCGACTTTTGAAGATTTCATGGAGAACTACTCCTTTGGGCGCAAGGCGCGGTACGGCGTGATAAAAGAAGAACATCGAGATCTGTTCACCGTGGCTTCAGATTATTCCCTCGGCCACTGCGTATCAGAAGACTTAAAGATGTCCCGCGGCATAGCCTCAGTCTTTAAGGCGAAATATGGACGACTACAAGAACTGGCCAACCAACGACCATCTGTTGGGAAAACGCTACGACTGAGAGATAGCAATTCCGACCATCAGCGGTACATCTACTACCTTGTTACGAAACCACGCTCGTACCAGAAGCCGTCGTATCAAAGGCTATGGAACTCGCTGTGCGATTTGAGGGATCATCTACTGGAGAATGACATTTTGAAGCTAGCAGTACCGAAGTTGGGTTGTGGTCTAGACGGTTTGGATTGGAGGATTGTAAGGAACATGTTAGAGATCCTCTTCCGTTTCACCGGCGTTGAAATTCTCGTCTGCAGCTTTAACCCTAACGGTCAGGAAAAAGAAGTTGAGCAGACCATCGACTGTCACTTCTTTAAGAATTCCAAATGCACCAAGGGTAATACATGTAGATTTCGTCATCAAGAACTGTTCCGGGACGAAACAGTCTTAAGGAGGGGGCAGTGTGACGTGCGCCCGTGTGAGAATAGTACACGTGCCCCGCCGCTGAAAGAATGTACCAGAGCGCTGGCCCATATGACGCAATCCCTGCGACGCACCGCCTTGAGGTAACTGCGCCGTGACCTAGTTCCTTTGTATGCAGGTCACTGTCGCCTCGCGAAGGTTCTACTAGGCCCGAGAAAAGCCTGGAAATAATCTAGCCAGGTATATATAACCCACCGCCAAAGCCAGGACACACTCTGTAATATACAAGCAACGAGTGCAGAAGTCTGATATAAATAAGTGTAGTGAATAGTTAGTGATATAAAGAACAGTCGACAAGTGAACATAAGTAAACATAAATTAGTGACATAAAGAGTAGTGTTAATTGTTTAAATAAATAATCTTAGTGTTTAATTGTCTTATAATAATCTTAGTCTTTAAATTAGTGTTAATATTTGTTCATCATAGTGTTAGTTACTTTTATAATCTTTTAATTATATTTCTAATATTTATTTACCGTTTAATAAACGTATTCTTTTAGTTAATAATATTTGTCTATGTTTTACACTTCACCCATATAAATAAAAACGTTACAATATATAATTTTTCAATAAAATAGTTGTATTCTTCGTAACAAGTTCTATGTTATCTGTTTTTGTTTCAAAATTGGTTACTTATATTCCTGGTAGCAAATTACATCATCTGTAATATTAATTTATATTAATGTTAAATTACATATAAATTTCATTGTTTTAATTACTTACTTATCCTTTCATCCACTTTGTTATAACTGTACTACAATAAAATTATTAATTAATTATTAAAACAGCAACAGAGATAAATTTAAAAGGGGATGTCTTCAACGCCCGAAAATTCAAAACCAGACTATTCAAAACCAGAATATTCATGCACAGAATCATTCAAATTCCGAATTTTCAAAACCAGAATATTCATGCACCGAATCATTCAACACCGGAATATTCAAAACCCGAATAAAAAAGTTTAGGCTACCTGTCACTAGCTGTCACTGCGAAACGTATGCATTGTCGATATTGTAGTGTACTTTAATTTATTTAGATGAGAATAATAATAGACATACGTTTTCAAATGTCAAAAATGACATCTTCATCGATAATTTTTATACGATGTGATTGAATAACTGAATTCTAGATAATAGGTACAGTACAGGCATGTCTACGGAAAATATGTGGAACTTAAAACATTTTTTGAATAATAAACCGTTCTACCGTTTAATAAATAAACAATTACAGTTACATTTTCTTCACGAAGTGCCAATATTATAAAGTATGTATATTATAATAACACGAAATAAATGTTATTTTTCTCATTACAGATTTATAGTTTGATTACAAAAATTATAGTAAAAATATCGTTTCGTGAGAGCCGTGAATACTGCAAAGTTCTATCAAACATCGATGATTATGGACAATCTATAATACACATAAAATCGTTGTTAATTTTGGTTTGGCGTCGCACAAAGCTCTGCTCTGACACCTCTTATTTTCGCTCTTTTTATAGACAATTTGTGCTTTGAATTAAATTCAAACAACTTTGATAATGTAAAAATATTCAGTAATGTCGAGTCCACTATCTTCTAAAATTATTTTATTATTATTTCATGATGTAGTAACAATTCCCTAAATGTTAGAAAATGCCAAATCAGCAAATTTCTCATATTTCATCCACTACTCCGACACCGCTAAAGACATTATAACATGGTTTGAATTAGACATGATTTTTTTTCCTTTCATGAATTTGCACGATTGTTGCTGAGGAATGGTTAGTAGGTTTGAAATTTGCCGATATGAATCTGTTCAAAATATTACAGAAATTTCTTTGGAATTGAAGTGTGTTTTATTTGTGACCCACTCTTTCACTAAAATCGTGTAATACATAATAAGAAAGAGAATTTCATGCTGAACTCATATTTCGAAACTGCGTTGTCCTGTTTATAACCGTGTGAGAGTGGTGAAAGAAAAAGGAGTAATGAGCCGATTTGAATATGTGTCTATAACTTGCAAATAGTCACTGATCTTTAATACAATTGAAAATCTGTTGGAAATCATTGACAAAAATATTGCAAGGTACAATATTAATAATTCCAAGTAATTATTTAAAATTATCACGGATGCATGGAGATTTATAAAGCACATGACGAATACAATCTATTATAAATAATTATTAAAGTAGGTATTAAATATGTAACTTTCTTTATTTTCTGTCTAATTTAAGTTTCTTTCATAAGTTGTTATTCTGGTTAATTTTTTAAAAATAAATATATTTTTATAAAGTCGCTCTATTTTTTTGTTGCACCTCACATCTTTATCCAAATACGTAGTCGTGCCATAAATTCTGTCCCTGAGTATAAAACACGATAAAAAAATATATAAAAATAAAATTAAGGGTGCCTTGAGCATTTGTTTTTTTTATCTGTCAACATATTGTAAATCATTAATTTCAAACCGATAGTTCATGCGTTCCTCCTTGGTTCATGCAGTAAACATAGAATGGGGTATTAAAAAGAATCGTGTAGCAGTGATTGCGCTATACAAGTGCAACAAAACACCAGTAGAGATTTTCAATTTGTTAAAACTTCTGAAAATTACGAAGAAGTTTGTTTACCATGCACAACTAGGGATCCAGCAGCTGTCAAATCTGTTCGCGAGAGAATTTGGAGAAATCCACTCCGGAATCAGAAAATCATGTGTAGGGAAATGAAGTTCCCCGCTAGAACCATGTCACGCATTCTGAAAGATCTTAAACTTGGAACTTATCGCAGAAGCACAGGGCAGCGATTAACAGCGACCATACGTCACATAAGAGCCACGAGAGCTAAGATGTTATTCTTTTTACGGATGAAAAATTTTTCACTGTAGAAGAAAAATTCAACCGCCAAAATGATTGAATGTATACCCATAGCTCTCGGGAAGCTGCAGAGAAAATCCCGAAGGTAGAAAGGGGTCACCACCTAGCGTCAGTGATGGTTTGGTGGAGGGTGTCGTATGACGGTGTTATGAAGTTGCATTTCTGCGAACAAGGGGAAAAAACGCGAGCAGGAAATTACCAGAGCGACATATTAGAGCAAGTTGTAAAGCCATTGAATGATTCCTTGTTCGCTGGTAAGCACTGGATTTTTCAGCAAGATTCAGCGCGCCCGCACACAAAGCGAAGTCGTCGCAACACTGGTTAGAGCTGAATTTACCGGAATTTATTATCGTTGAAGATTGGCCCTCTGGAAGTCCAGACCTCAATCCTTTGGACTACCGCTTATGGAATGTATTAGAGGAGAAGGCCTGCTCCAAATTAAAGGCTGATTTGGTAAAGACAGCAGTTTCCATACCCCTGGAAGTGGTGCATGCTGCAATCGATGAGTGGCCGGGACGTTTGAAGAAGTGTGTCAAAGAACGAGCCGGTCATTTTGAGTATTATTTTTTTTAATTAATAGTTATGTAACAATAAAATCACATTCATTTTTTATCAGATTTCTTTTTTATGTAGAATAAGCCTCCCTTGTATTAGGGACAGTATTTATATGGCACGACTACGTAAAGCTAATCATATATGGCAGCGGTAACTTAAGCAGTTTGACCATGTGATATTTGAAAACAGTGGCCACCATGACACTGATAGCTTTTATTTGTTATGGTTTGGGCTTGATGGGAGCTAATTCGGCCACTTAAAATTGTATATATAACATGGAAGTTAAAAACGATAAAAAAAATGCTTCCTTCGGCGCTCTCATTTCGCAAGCGTGTTAATAATATTACATTGTTTTTACCTTCCGTCACCTTTAGGTAAAGAAGGTATTGTCTTTATTCAAAAAATTCGATTGTGAGTTTTTAATGATTAAGCAAATTTCAGGGTCCCTAGAATACGATTTTCTGTATGTGCGTGTGACGATATCAGCCGCGATAACTCCAAAAAAAAAACCATTTTTACGTATTTCTCTTCCTTACATCCATGTGCAGACGTGATTAGATTTTGGTTATAATTCGTCAACCGAAAATTTTGCCGTTTTTCTTGACAAAGCGCTGTTTTATTTTCTATACGATTTGATTGCATTTTATAATTCAAATTCAATGGATATAGAGTTAAAAAAATTATAAAGAAATTAAATGTCATAAGCAGCAAGCTATGCTATAACCATGGAAACAGCTACTATATTAAGAAAATTCTGATTCAAAGATGTTAGTATCAAGTGCAATTGACATAGTATGTTTGTATTATAATTTAACTGGAAATATACCGGGTGATCATTTGAAAACTTCCCACTTTGAATAACTCTTTAATTAATAAAATTATCAAAAATCACTAAAACAAGTCAATGTTATTTTGGAGGGGGACATTTAATAACCTATTCCAATCAGTTGGGAAACTTTCACCCTCCCCTCCAGCCACCCCCACTCCAAAATTTTAAATGGCACTACCCCATGTGTGATACATCATTTTAAAGGTTGTAAAATTCTCAATATTTTAAAGGAAAGAAAATTAAAATCGGCCGAGCCGTTCATGAATTAGAGACAAAAATGTATGCCCATTTTGAGTGGTTGATCAAGCCATCTACCTACGTTTTGCTTTGAAACAAAAGAACGTGCGTCGTACAAGTTCAAAGTGTCAAATGTTGTAGAATTCAGGAATTAAATATCGCCGCTTCAGATAACTTTAGATTACTTTGAATTGGGGTAGCGTTTGTGCCAATTGTGTCGCTATTTATTATTTTCTTCTTCCACTAATTTTTGTTTTGCGTGTCGCCCTCATTCAGTTCCTTTTCTCTCAAGTCTTCTGCAATACAGTCTTTTCATCTTATATTTGGTCTTCCTATGTTTCTTCCACCTTCTATTAATTTATTCATCTCTCCTCATGACATGTTCAAACCAATGTAATCGTCTCTATTATATCTAAAAACTTCTAACACTTCCCTTATTTTTTCATTCAATTAGTTGCTTTTTATTGATACTGACATCTGTCAATTTGAATTACCTGAATATATTAGCAGTTTCCATGGTTATGTTAGCATAGCTGGCTGAATTATGAAATTTATACGAATTTTTTATCTTTATTATTCTTTAACTCTATATCTGTTGAATATGAAATATAAAATGCAATCAAATCGTATAGAGAATAATATATTCTTTAAGTTATAATAACATTTAACTGAGTTTTTCAAGAAAAACTGTTAAAATCTTCAAATGAGGGTACTTCCGGTTGACCAATTATAACCAAAATCTAATCAAGTCTGCATATGGTTGTAAGGAAGAGGAATACGCAAGAATTGTAATTTTTGGAATTCTAGTATTGGAGATATCGTCCACGAAAAAGCGGTCACATACACACACACACACACATACACACACACACACGCACATACGAACACACACACACACATACAGACATCATCATAAAAATAGTAAAATCGTATTGTAAAGACCCTAAAACGTGCTTATTCAATGAAAACTCACCACCGAATTTTTTGACCAAAGACAATACCTTCCTTACCTAGAGGTGACGGAAGGTAAAAAGGACACAACTTCGAATTGTGGATGAGGACTCTCAAATAGAAATATTAGGACAATTTGCTGCAAATCCTACGAGCTCAATTCGGCAAGTGCGCAACATAACTGGTTTTTCGTATGGGTCTGTTCATAAGGTTTTAAAACTTCATAAATGGCATCCATACAAACTTCAAAATCACCAAGCTCTAAATGAAGATGATTTCGATAGACGAGTTCAATTTTGTGAACAAATGACTGTGATGATAAATACCACTCCAAATCTAATTCAAAATATTTGCTTCAGTGACGAATGTACTTTTTTTTTGAATGGCTATGTTAATCGTCATAATTGTCGTTATTGGGATGATGAAAACCCGAATCTATTTAGAGAAACGCATACTCAGTGGCCACAAAAAATTAATGTGTGGGCTGGTATACTGGGGGACTCGGTCATTGGTCCGTTATTTATTAATGAAAATTTAAATGGTACTATTTATCTCAATATGTTGGAAGATGTCATAGACCCCTTGATTACGGAAGCAATAGAAAATCAAGTAGACGACGAAGGAACCTTAATTTTGGATGAAAATCAAGTTTATTTTCAGCAAGATGGTGCCCCACCACATTTTGTGGTACCAGTTCGAAACTGGTTGAATAACAAGTTTCCAGAGAGGTGGATTGGAAGAGGAGGAGCAGTAGAGTGGCCAGCAAGGTCTCCTGACCTAACCCCTCTCGACTTTTTCCTTTGGGGCCACCTTAAATCCATCGTCTATCAAACTCCCCCAGCCAACATCGACGAACTGAAACAACGAATAACATCCGAATGCCGATTAATTCCGCGGCGAGTTTTCGAAAATATTAGAAGAGAGTTTGAACATCGGCTTTATCATTGCCTAGCAACCAATGGAGCGCAATTCGAGCATCTATTACGATAAATTTAATTGTTTACGTTTGTGAGTTTTAGTTTTAGGTATTTTGTAAATTTTCCGGTTTAATACATTTTTGTCTCTAATTCATGAACGGCTCGTCCGATTTTAATTTTCTTTGCTTTAAAATATTGAGAATTTTATATCCTTTAAAATGATGTATCACACATGGGGTAGTGCCATTTAAAATTTTGTGGTGGGGGTGGCTGGAGGGGAGGGTGAAAGTTTCCCAACTGATTGGAATAGGTTATTAAATGTCCCCCTCCAAACTAACATTGACTTGTTTTAGTGATTTTTGATAATTTTATTAATTAAAGAGTTATTCAAGGTGGGAAGTTTTCAAATGATCACCCGGTATAAACTTTTGTTGAAACTTTCACTTTCTGTATGGAATTTGTACAAAATACCTAGAACTGACGGAAGGCAATGTACTGGAAATATAGCATCTTTTAGAAGGAACTTTCTGTATGGAATTGGTGTAAAATACGTACAGGTGTCTGCCATAAACGAGCCACCATTACAAACTTTCTTATTTGAAGATATAGAAAGACGGTTAAATGGACAAAGTTAGGCGATATTATATGAAAAATTTAACGGTGAAAAATGCAAAACAATTGAACATCAAATACGCGACTTATTCAACAAAATAACATTTTTTTAATAGAATGCTAAATTGAAAGTGATACTATTTTTTTATCTGAATATAAAAGTTCATTATCACTATGCCTTTAAAATTAAAAACAAAAGAGTTATTTCAATTTCAAATTTAAATATTATATTTCTTATTTAAATACAATTATGACATTTTTGCTATTGGGATATTTCATTATGTAGAGATGGCGTTGTGTACCACCAACGTTAAACTTTCAACAAGGGAGCACATTTGTGTAACTTCCATAAGCGTATCATTGCTGTTAAAAGATTCTTCTTGTATTTTGACTTTTCTCTCAGTGTTTATTATTATTTTAGGTAGAGTATATTGGCTTGTATCCTGTTTTATTAATTGTAGCAGAAGATTAATTATTATTTTTCATTTTAAATACTTTAGTTAGTAGTTGTTAGGTTATGATCACAGATTTGTTTTTTCTTAGGGAGAGCACATATTGGATAATAGTAGTTTAATTAATTGTAAATATTAGTTCTATTATCTATTTTCCATTATATAAACTACGTGCGTATGTAAAAACATACGAATGAAATAAAATTGCTCCCTTGTTTTTAGTTCCAAATTTTTCCACCTGGTTCGTATTCTTAATGAAATATCCCAATATATTCAAATAAGAAAGTTAGGAATGGTGGCCCGATTACGGCAGGCATTCTGTACATAGAACTGACGGAAGGTAATGTGCTGGCCACATCAGATTTTTTCATCCAAAATTTCGACACGATTAAGAATAAAAAATATTAAGAAGCCTAGTCTGTAAAATATTCACTTAACGAAATCGTTATTATGAAAATCGTTATTTCTACTTAACGATAATCGTTATCTTCGTATCCGTATAATGTAACTGTGATGTTTTAGGATTAGAGTTTTATTTAAACAAAAACTGCTGCCACGATGTTCATGTTTTCTTGTTCAAAACCAATACGCGAATAATAATAAAAAACGAGTTACAACTTACAACAAAATATATAATTATAAATACCAACATTACTAAGTATAAAACCTGCCATTCGAGTAAGTATTCCGCCTACTCTACACCTTCCCCTTTAATTTTTTTACCACTCAATCTGCAATCTGTCCGGAATATGCACTCGACGGCACGAAATTGTATTTGTATCAATATCATTATTTACAGGAGAGTTTACAGTATTTTCATGACTACCTAACTTAACATTATCACTATCGTTTAAATTTTCTTTCACCATAATGCCCTTATTTTCACTATTTTCACACTTGTCACTATTTTCACACTTTTCACTATTTTCCTCTTCCCTTTCATTGTCCCTTTGAGTGTTCGATTCTGTCGATTCATTATCACTTTCTACATTACAATTATTGTTTACAAAGGCCGATTCGTTTGCTGATGTTGTTACAGAAGTAACACAGTCAACATCTGACCCTTGACTCCTGTCAATATATTCAGTTGTGGACTGTTTTCTAATTTGATCTACATGTTTTTTAATTATTTCGCCAGTTTGACATTTTACTAAAAACGTTCTTTGACCTAATATTTTTACAATTTTTTCTTGGCGCCATTTTGGCGTTTTTGACCTAAAATTGCGTTACATTACAATGTCATTTAGGCCTATCATTATTTGTATTTTCCCCCCGTAATTATTTATTTGTTTTCTTTGCATTTTTTCAACTTTATCTCCCGTAGAAGGATGTAACAAATCTAATCTGCATAATAATTGACTTCCCATTAATAATTAAGAGAAGCTTTTCGAAACTTAAGATTATAAAAAATTACCTCAGATCAACAATGAGACAATAAAGACTTTCAGACTTATCCATCATTAGTATAGAAAAATAAATTTCTGAAGATTTAAACGTATCTGATATTATATCAGAGTTTGCTTTAAAGAAAGCAAGGAAAGCAAAATTCGTTTAAAATTTTTCTCATAACAAATATACTTTATATTATTTATTATAGTATAGGTATGTATTTTTGTTTATTTTTTGTTATTAATTTTTATGTGCTAAGAATAATAATTATTGTTAATTTGTGATATGAAATAAAATTAAAAGTATATTTTTTACATTTACTGTTTGTTTTATTTAGGGGATTTTTTCAGTTTTTCAGTCAATTATTGGGGGGGGGGGGGGCAAATTTATTCCCGCATACGGGCGGCATGTCCCCTAGGAACGGCCCTGTGTGGTACAATGAGGTGCATTCCTATAATTAAAGAGATATCTTTGGAGTTCGCATTCTAAATGAATTTTACTGCTCGTCTGACTGGTTGATTTTAATAACATTTTCTTAATATGACGTACGGCATTTTCAGCCAAACCATTAGTTGCTGGATGATAGGTTGCCCCAATCAGGTGAACAATACCATTCATTTTTACAAATTTTTCGAACCCCTTAGAGGTAAACTGTGTTCCACAATCGCTTATGATTGTGTGTGGCAGCCCAAATCTTGCGAATACTTCACGTAATTTCGTCAGTGTTACAATACTGTTCGGATTTTTTACAATGAAGCATTCGACCCATATACTGGTAGCATCAACTATTACTAACAAATAATAACCTCCGTAAGGGCCAAGGTAATCCAAATGTATTCTATGCCAAGGGGTTTTAGGCCATTCCCAAGGAATTAAAGGTGATTTATTTGGATTATCTTGGTATTCGGCACAAACTTGGCAATTTTTTGCTAATTTTTCAATATCATGATTTAAAGTGGACCACCACACAAAAGATCTAGCTATTGATTTCATTTTTACAATTCTAGTATGGCTACTGTGTAATTCTTGTAAAACATACTTTGTGTGCTTGGGAGGGATACCCACTCTGCTCCCCCACAATATCACTCCTTGCTCTAAACTTAGCTCGTTGCGTCTAAATTCGTACGGTAATATTTCTGAACTACATTTATGTTTTGGACGACCTATACTTAAAAACAGACGTGTTATTACTCACCGATATTTTTGAACAATTTCGTAATATATGTATAAATACTTATAAACTAGACCCAGCTCATTACTATACAGCACCGAGTTTAAGTTGGGATGCAATGTTAAAAATGACTGGAATAGAATTAGAGCTATTCACCGATATAGATATGCATTCTTTTGTTCAAAAGGGTATTAGAGGCGGAATTTGTCAGGCATCATTGAGGGGTGCCAGAGCGAACAACAAGTACATGAGTAAATATGATTTAAATCATCCAATTACGTATTTAACGTATTGGGATGCAAATAATTTATATGGTTGGGCGCTATCTCAATTAATGCCCTACGGAGGGTTTAAATGGTTAAACGAGAATGAAATTTTAAATTTCAACGTGTTTAAAATCGATGATGATTCACCTATTGGCTATTTTATTGAGGCCGACATAGCATATCCGAAATCGTTACATTGCACTCACAATGATTTACTATTTTTAGCAGAAGCAATGAATCCACCAAAATCAAAATTTAAAAATACTAAACTCATACCAAATTTGTATGATAAAACAAAATATGTGATACACTACCGCAATTTGAAACAAGCATTACAACATGGGTTAAAAATTAAAAAAGTCCATAGAATTATCGAATTCAAGTAGTCGGCCTGGTTGAAAGAGTATATAGATCTCAATACAAAATTGAGACAGACGGCTAAAAATGATTTTGAAAAGGATTTCTTTAAACTGATGAATAATAGTGTTTTCGGTTAAACTATGGAGAACATTGATAAAAGAGTTGACATAAAGCTGGTGAATCATTGGGAGAATGTTGAGCGAAGACCTGGAGCTGAAACACTACTTGCGAAGCCTAATATGAAGAGTGTTTCAATATTCGATGAGAACTTGTGTGCAATTCAATTTGATAAACTTAAAGTAATATATAATAAACCAATATATATATATATATATATATATATATATATATATATATATATATATATATATATATATTGGTTTTGCGGTTTTAGATTTATCGAAATTACTCATGTACAACTTTTTTATGAATATTTAAAACCCAAGTATGGTGATCGTGTTGCTTTGTGTTATTGTGATACAGATAGTTTTGTACTATTAATAGAAACAGATAATATTTATGAAGATATTAAACTAGATATTAATAAATTTGATACGACAAATTTTGAGCTTGAAAATGTTTACAACATACCGCTGAAAAATAAGGCCATATTAGGCTTAATGAAAGATGAGTTGGGAGGTAAAGTACTGCGTGAATTTATTGCTTTGAAACCAAAAATGTACACTTATTGTACGGAGGAAGATCATCAAAATTGGATAAAGAAGGCAAAAGGCGTTAAAAAATGTGTAGTAGATATGGATTTATCTGGTGATAATTACAAGCAGTGTCTAAATAGTAATAATATTATATACAAAAAACAGCAAATTTTTAGGAGTTATAAACATATAATTTATATGGTCGAGCAGAATAAAATCGCACCCAGCTGTAATGATGATAAGAGATTTATTTGCTCTGACGGCATAAGTACATTAGCTTGGGGTCATGTATTAGCCTCATAAAATTATTGTATATAATATATTGTATGTTTTGTTTAGTATAAAATAATTATGTATTTATTGTGAAATTATTAAATTTAGTGTAAAATAATTTATGCATTTATTGTTAAACTATTAAATAAATATTTGTATAAACATCTATGTTTTTAATAGTGAAAAAATCCCACCTCATCATTACATTATTCCATAGAATTATCACTTGATACTCATAAATCACATAAAGATGTGTCTAGAAAATTTGAATTATAATCATAAATAATTTAGAAAAGGGCATAACGGCGGCCACTTGATGTTATCTTGCAGCCCACGGTTGAGCTAATTTAATTTTAATATTTATTATTTCGCTAAAAGACGACTTTCAGTTAAATGTTATTTTTCTTATTTTAATTACGTAGTTTAGATAACAAATTAAGCTTTCAATTTTTTTTAATCTACTAAGCAAGAGGTGGTTAGACTCTTATTCTTATTAGCTCTTGTATTGTAATATTATTCACGTTGTTATTGTTTATAAAAATTCATAGGCGCACAGTTTTATTTGTTTTTCATATGTAAATTACAATTATATGCGCTAATCAACGCGTCGCTTGCGGAAATTGTGTGTGGTTTACATCCGAGCGTAAAACCCAGCTTTGTTATACGACTATATTGCTATCAGTAACCAGGTCTGAGGTTAAATTATATTTTGCAAAAACAAAATACGTCACTAGACATAAGTTCACTGTATAAGGTTAAATTATATCTAAAAATAAATTTTATCAACAAACATTCGTTCCTTAAGGGTGCGTTTTCTAAACAGCGCCATGATGTAGTAGCGCTTTAACGTACAACTACTTCTCTGTATATATACAAATATCCCTAATAGATGGCGAATTACGGTATTTTTCGTTGTCTACCTGGAAGGCACAAAGCGAATAAGCCGACCGCTAACTTTTACAACTTTCGTCCAACGTCCGTCTTGGTCAGATGCTGGCTAGATTATCAATTTGTTCAACTACACAGAAAATAGCTATTTTGCAGGAAAAATATATATTTTTTTTGTATAAATTTTAGAAGTACATTAACATGTCCTAACGCAGTATTCTCAAATATTAAATGATATAGTATAAAAAATGATAATACAAAAAAATATAAATAAATACTCGGTTAGTTTCAATAAGTGAAATTTTATTTCAATACGTATTTCGGCATGTTCGGCCATCATCAGGAAAGAACTAAATGAGACGAAAACATGATACAATTTAAATAGCAGGTATAATTACAATAATAGGGATCAAAGTAGACAATCAATGGAGATTTATAAAGGTCTATTTGTTCGTTCCTAAGAACTGTACCGTCTTTCAAAGCCTTTTGGATTTCCATTGATTCTAAATAGTCCATCTTTAATCCTTTAGAACACAGATGTTTAACAAATATTTTTTTATGTTAACATTATGATTTTCCAATATACAGTGTTTGGCTACATTTGATGTACATTTAGTTTTCGAAATTGAACTAATATGTGTTCTATGAATCTAAGATTAAAGCTACGACTCGTTTGAATTAAAAAAAAAAACACTTCAGTAAACAATAAAATGATTCATAAAAATATTCTTGAAAAAAGCGGAATATATGAAATAAAATGCTCATACTGTGACGCCATTTATGTAGATCAAACGGATCGGAGTAAAGTAAATAAATGAGTATTTTATTATAGTTATTTAGTTTTTTAACTGTCAACGTCCTACGTGTATTGTCATGGTTTTTGTTATTATTTTAATGTGTCTATATTTTGATGTGTTCATCTTCATACAAATGTAAAAAAAATTTCACGTAAGCAAACGACGTATTTACAAGTTTTTTCAAAATTTTATACTAATTTATAGCTCCTGAAGAAGACACAAGGGATGCCGAAATCGGTTGAGGCCGAAAATAAAATAAAATAATTTTGACTGCAATCCAGAAATTTACTTATTTCCATAAAAAGGGATATTATTCCTCAAATAAATAAACATACGGGTGATTCAGTCAAATGATTCTCTATTATAATTTCTGTATTTGAAGAAATAGAGAGAAGGTTAATGAGCAAATTAGTAGTATTTTATACAACTATTTTAATGAAAAATAAATGAAAACAATTGAACATAAAACACACGAGTAATTTATGAAACTAATATTCTATTCGCGACTTTTGGTTATAGCGGAAATACTAGATGCGGACACTCTGATCTTGGTTATTTTTTTCCTTAAAAAAAACTTATCTGATGATGTTATATTGATGTAGTAACAGTTGATGTAATTGCAAATAAATATAGAAAAATCTACAATAAAAAAGAGCCAAAATGAATCTGGAATGACTGCAATATTGTAATAAAAATGTTATTAAATCAAACAATTTATTTCACTGTCCTTGCAGTACTTACATATGATTCTATAATGTACCATTGCCGCCCTGATGTGGCTGCGGTAAGGCTGATTAGGGTTGTTTGTTGCGGTATAGAAACAAAGAGCGGCAATTCGAAGGAAAAGATTAAGGGATTTCTAATGAAATTCAACAGATATATGACGCGTAATGCAACCAATGACAACCGGTGGAACGCAGAGATTCACCCTTCCATAAATGGCATAATTTGGCATTTTAATTGTGTATGTACTTTCTGGGAGTGCAGACATAATTTTTTTGTGCAATTTTATCTGGAGTGCGTATTGCCCTAAATTATTAGAGGCAATAATAGGCTTAGACCTGGATTATATACAAAAAGCTCAACAAATAAAAAATAAGATATCTGAGTAGGGGTTTTTATGAAATAAATTACCTATAATTTTATAAATATATTATTTTTAAACTAATTATATCATTATTATTACATATGCCTTATAATCAAAAGAGTTTTATCGACTTTTAAGAACAACAAACCTATGTCACTTGTCGGTATTAACCATTGCTTACTGACATGTTTAACCTAATATCCATTTACCGAGAATTAAAAAAAGTTCTGAACAATAGAAGAATAATTCGTAGAAACACGAGAACAAAGGGCCAGTAAACCATTTTACTTTATTACCCATATATTCCTATCCCCACTCAAAAATACAAAGGGTAGATGCGGCAAGTATAGACAAATCTTGTTTCTCATTTGCGAATTGCGACACAAGTGGACATAATTATCAATTCCAAATAAGTTGATTTATTTTTATTTTATACAAATGTTACTAAAATTATACAAATATATATAAATATTTTGTTTTTTTCAAATATTGTTAATTGTTTATTTATTGTATTTTTTATCTTTCACGGAGATTTCATATTTATTTCAATTTTTAGTTTCATTCATTATTTATATAACTTTACAAAATAAAATATTTTGCTTTTTTGTCAATTAAAAATTAAAGATCTAGAATTAAACAGTTGACATTCTAATAAATAACTGTTCGTATATGAAGAAAAATTATGATTCTGAACATTTGTTTCGATTTATTTGCCCACACGACTTCATTAAAACTTCTCTGAAATAATGCAAATAAAATATTTTTTACAATTATATTAGTTTATATGTAGAATACATATATTTTTTTAGATTAATAATGTAAAAAGTATTCCATTTGTTGCAATTAAAATTAATCTTATTATCAATATTATATTTTGTCTCATTTTAAATTTGCCACGCTTTACTGTATAATACCGACACACGAGGACAGACATCTATAGAAAATAGTGTGAACTATTTTACGAAAACTTTTGCTATTGAGGCCAATTATTTCACCATATATTTTGTCACCAATTTCTCAACATCCAGCAGAGCAATAATGTTCAAATTTAGTATTACTAACATATTTTACAAACTTTATAGTTTAAGATAAATTTGGCGCGATTTTATCATTCAGTTCGAGAAATATTTTTTTTATTATTATCAACAATAACGTAAAATAACTAAAATTTATTTCATTCCACAAACAAAAAAATATGTATTTTAATTATGTATGTTTAAGAGAAATATCATTACACAGAAAAAAGAAATTGTTGACAAAAAAATCACTATTTTGTGTATGCGACCCGCAATACGTTAACGCACCCTTAAATCCGTTTCTAATAGCCGTTTCCACCGATACACCTATAGTTCTCCAAAAATGTAGGTCAAGATTAAAATAAGTTCAAGGTCAGATTTACTACTAACAAAAATAGTTGATCAATGAAATACATCTCTCTCACACACACACACATTAGCTCTTAAACAAAAAAAATGTCAAAATTCTTATCTCTCTTATCTCCTAGTCACCGTAGGTCAAGATTAAAATAAGTTCAAGGTCAAATTTACTACTAAAAAGAGATAGTTGATCAATGAAATACATCTTTCTCTCTCACACTCATTGGCTCTTATGAAAAGTGACGTCACCGTAGGCTGTAGGCTGCAGTAGAACCCGCCATATATCCCTACTTACAGCCTTACTTATTACTTAAAACAAAACAACCATACGGACCCCATCATATTCAACATTGCTTTATATGACATGGGCCTGCCACAGAATTTCTCCATCCTTAAGAAGGCATCAAAAATAAAAACCAAAATTAACAAACCCATACAATTGTACGAAGACACAAACGAAATAAGACTTCTAGAAATCGACAACGAAACTGAATTAATTGATGAGTTTAATGTACAGGAAAGATATGGAGAAGATACTGACACTACGGACATAGAACGTGATATTGATGTTAAAGAAACACCTGAGGAAGAAAGGCTTGCTCATTCTCAGTACACGCCAAAACAATTTAAGGAGCAATGTTATTATCGTTTTTATCAAAAATGGAGAAATAAACCATTACATTAGAACGAGATATTGATGTTAAAGAAACACCTGAGGAAGAAAGGCTTGCTCATTCTCAGTACACGCCAAAACAATTTAAGGAGCAATGTTATTATCGTTTTTATCAAAAATGGAGAAATAAACCATTACATGGACAAAAAGTTAGAAACATGGAAAAGATTGCGTATGACAAGAAGGATTCTTTCAAATGGCTGATACAAGGTAAAATGAAAGGAGAAACAGAAAGCTTTATAAATCTGCTCAGGATCAAGCAATAAACATCCGCTATATTAAAAACAAAATTCACAAAACAAGTACTAATATAAAATGCAGAATATGCAAGAAAGAAAATGAAACCATACACCACATAATATCCCATTGTGAAGAATTAGCAAAAAAAGAATATCTTGAGCGTCATAATAAAATATGCAACCTAATCCATTACAATTTAACCCTTAAATGCATTATGTTGCCTTCTGGCAACATAGTTATATTTCTTAATATAACAGACATAAATGCGCATCCGTACGCTTTCTGCATGATGTTTCCAATAGTACACAAACTACTGAGAAATTTAATGTCAGAGAAAACCGAATAGATGGAGCCTCTGTTCACAAACAAAATTAAATTCTTGAACGTGTTACAATCTGAACGTCTTACCATTATACGTAGTTTGTGTCTTCTAGTATTTGGATTGTTATTACACTAGCAGACTTTGGAAATTGTTATTTTATATCAACAAGGTACGTAGTTTACTGTGTATGTTTGCGTTTTTCACATTGTTTTTTTATTTTACTACAATGGCAATTTTTTGTTTTGTTGCCGATTGGCATCATCATGAATTTAGCTTCTAATTTTGCATTCCACGTATTGTGCCGATTGGCAACATCATGCGTTTAGCATGTAGTTTTACAATATACGTATTTTCTTTTAGAATGAGTAAATTGCGGAATTTATCTGAGAAAGATTTAGTAGAGTACTGGGAGAATTTCACAGGACTTGAGAGTGATGATGGAGGCGATTTTAGTGATACCGATAGTATTGAAGATCCTCCTTATATTCCTCAAGAAGATCCTGGTGATGATCCCGACAGTTCAAGTAATAGTGAAACAGAATTTGAGAAAGAACCTAACGATCACGACAACAATAATTTACCTTCATGTTCCAATATACCACTTCCCATTGTAAGAAGAAATGTACCTGTGAAAAATAAGAGTGCTGTAAATAAAAATATAACGTGGAAGAAAAAATCTTTACAACTAAATGAAGAACAATTACGTTTTCACGGAAACACCACTATTCATGGTAATGTAATGGAATTAGAAACTCCGTATCAATTTTTTTGTTACTTTTTTTCCGATGAGCTTATAAACAAAATTGTTGAGGAAACCAATATTTATGGAGTACAAAAGAAGCCCGAGAGACCTCCGGTGTTCACTGCTATTGATATCAGAAAATATATTGGAGCGATATTGTACATGTCACTAGTAAATATGCCTAATACTAGATCGTACTGGAGCCATGAACTTCAATTCAGTCCGATTCAAAATGTCATGTCTGCAAACGAATTCGAAAAAAATCGCCAGTTCATACACTTCAACAACAATCAAGAATTTATTGCCCGTGACCAACCAGGACATGATAAACTCTACAAAATTCGGCCAATTATCGATCATCTAAATATGAAATTTTCTTCAATTCCTTTGGAACAACACTTGAGTATAGACGAACAAATGTGCTCCACTAAAGTAAGACACCACATGAAGCAGTACATGCCAATGAAACCCCACAAATGGGGTTTCAAACTCTTTGTCCTGGCTGGCATTTCTGGCTACGCCTATAAATTTGAGATATACACTGGCCAAGACAATTTCGAGGAATTGCCTAATGAACCAAATCTTGGAGCAACTTCTAATGTTGTTTTACGGCTGGCGAGGATTATACCAAGAAAACTGAATTATCGCCTTTATCACGACAATTACTATACCAGCATACCTCTAATGGTATATCTAGCCAAAGAGGGTATTTACTCGTTAGGAACAATAAGAAGGAATAGGCTACCTAACTGCAAATTGCCAACAGAAGCGGAGTTAAAAAAAGAAAACCGCGGCACATGTCATGAATATGTCGCAACAATTGAAGGTGTAGACGTTTGTTCTTTGATTTGGAAGGACAATAAGTACGTTACTTTGGTATCATCATTTTCAGGAAAAAATCCAGTCACTTCTGTCTCTAGATATGACAGAAAAGAAAAGAAAACGATTCAAGTTGACTGCCCGAATATCATTCGCGAATATAACAGACATATGGGCGGAGTAGATCTACTTGATAGCTTCTTGGGACGGTACAAAATACATCTCAAAAGCAGAAAGTGGTATATGAGATTATTTTACCATTTAATAGACTTATGCACGGTAAACGCATGGTTATTATATAAAAGAGTTTATCAAGCAAAAGGTCTAACTAACATAAAGAATCAATCAGATTTTCGCGCTGAAATTGCGAGTTGTTTATGCAATGTAGGAAAAAAACCTAATAAACGCGGCAGGCCAAGTTCCCTGGAAAATGAGATCATTGAAAAGAGAAGGAGAGGGCCGATGCAGCACGTACCTCCTAAAGAAGTACGGTTGGATCAAATAGCACATTGGCCTACAATCGTAGATTCAAAAATGAGATGCAAATATCCAAAATGCACAGGCTTTACGCATACAAAATGCGAAAAGTGCGGAGTTGCACTATGTCTGAATAAAATAAACAACTGTTTCAGAAATTTCCACAATAGTTAGGTAACTATCCATAATAGTTAGGTAACGATTTTTCTATGTCATACACATATTGTAGCCATTTGGCAACAAACCCTTTTTTCTAATAATAAAGTATTAAAAATATGAGATGGATTTTTATTAATATTTTTCTATGGTTTCTAGGCACCTAAAGGTACAGTATCAAAATATTTTAGTATTTTTGGAAAAATCATGCATTTAAGGGTTAAGTAAGTATTATAATTGCTCTACAGATACTGACCGATGGTACAACCATATACCTGCAAAGGTAGTAACGAACAACGGAACAACTTTCATGTATGATATGAGCATCAGAACAGACCGAACAATCCATGCTAATAGACCGGATTTAGTTATTTAAACTCCTGGTCAAACTTATCTAGTAGATGTATCTGTTCCTGCGGACAAAATATTATCACACAAGACGCTAAAAAACAACTGAAGAACAAAGATCTTAGTATTGAAATATCAAGAATGTGGAACGCTAAGACTGAAATTATTCCAATCATTATTGGTGCTACTGGATATGTAAATTCTGAATTTAAAAACAACGTTTCAAGACTTCCTGGACAACACGACCCATTCGAAATACAAAGACAAGCGTTATTTGGTACAGCACACATAATCAGAAAAGTGCTTGGATGAAACCCCTTATAGCCTTAGCTGTATGATATATGGCTGGTATAAGGAGTAAAACCAGAAGAGAGGTATTTAGATCTTGACTGTGAAAAGAAGATACTTCATTACAAGAGGTCCTGTCCATCTGGAAATGTGCAGAAGCCGAACATCTACAATACACAAATTATAAATTTATTATAATTATAGAACTGTTATTGTATACCAACCTGTGAATGAAATGTATCTTTTTGAGATAAATAAAATAATACTAATAATAATAATAATAATAATAATAATATTCTTTATTTACCCAACAGCAGGCCAATTACAGGGTAAAATTAATACAAAAAATAATAGAATAAGTATTACAATAAACAAAACAAAATTGAGATAAGTTTGGAGATACGAGTACATAGTTACATGAATATATCTTCATACAATTTGTCAGCATTGAGGCACATTAGGTGAACAGGTGAGCGATGCAAAATAACTATACGTGCGACAGATAGGCGAAACGATCCGCCTTGTCTTGAAGCTAACCTTGGGACATGGAATGGCACACATGATAGCAGGTATGGTGCATCTATATAGTTGTGGAGAAGCATCCAAAGGAATCTGGAACTAGAAGCTTCTCGTCTGGAAACTAAAGAGGGTAGCGAATGACGCTCTAGCAGTGAATTTAAATCAGCATCTCTGTCTGGATAAATGTTGCCTATTTTAAATTAAACATATTTCAGGAATCTTCTATGAATGCGATCTAATTGCGTATTTTGACTTCCATAAGAAGGATACCAGATAAGGCTGGCGTACTCTAATTTATTTATAACAAACGCAAAATATAAAGATTTTAAGGTGGTTATATCATGGAACATTCTGCATATACGAATAATGAAGCCTAAGGTTTTACTGGCAGATGAACATATTAACAATATGCTCATTGAAGTTGCGATTTGAAGTGAATGTAACACCTAAATCTTTAATAGAACCTTTGCGTGTCAGCATGGTATCATTTATTGCATAATTATGAGAAAAGTTATTATTTTTGCGTGTATAAGTAACAATAAAGCATTTGTTGATATTTAAAGGTAATTTATTTTCACTACACCAGGATACTAGTTTATCTATATTATTTTATAAAAGAATTACGTCAGAGGCTGAGGAAATTCTTTGAAACAGTTTAATATCATCTGCGTAAGCCAAAACTGGACACGTAAAAGAAATCAGCAATTCATTAATGAATGAAACAAATAATAAAGGGCCCAGATTGGACTCCTGGTGTACTCCTGAACCTGAAATGAATTTAAAAGAGGAAAACCCATTATAGTAAACATAACAGCTTCGGTGCGTGAGATATGAAGATAAAAGTGTCAATAAAGCAGGAGAGGCACCGAATGAACTCATTTTAGTTAGAAGTAGGCCATGATCTATGGAATCAAAGGCACGTGAGAAATCACTATACATTACGTCAACTTGTCTCCGGTCATCAATAACTTCAGAAACGTATTGTGAGAAACATGCCAAATTGGTTACAGTTGACCGTCCACGCATAAAGCCGTGTTGATCGTTAGATATTAGTGATCTTATATTTGTAAATAGGGCATTATAGATAACTTTTTCAAAAAAAATTGCGAAATTTTTTAAAATTGATATGGGCCTATAGTTTGTAATATTAGATTTGTCATCCTTCTTGTGAACTGGAGTAATACGTGCTTGTTTCCATCGTTCAGGAAATGTGGAAGTTATAATGGCTAAATTTATAATAACGGATAGAGGAGGAGTAAAACAGGATCGACAGTCTTTAACCAAAAAGGCAGGAATTTTGTCCTCGCCACAAGTTTATTTATTAGGTAATTTAGCCATTATCATAATTAATTCCTTTTCCTTGGCGAGAATGATGGGTTGTTATTATAAAGTATGTCACTATTATTGCTAAAGGAATAACTGGTATTGAAGTAAATAGAGAAGGATGTAGCAAAAGCATTGACTATATCTTGTGGATTATTGTAAACATCATTGTTGTCAGTAACACTACCAGGAATACGAGGGCAACCTTGTTTAGAGAATGCACATACTTCGGGGGATGTTGGAAGGACGATTACTCAAAAACCATAAGACTTTATATTTGTTTAACTGCGTACTTCCCAATCGGACATTCATGGGAAGATCTGAAAAGGTTTTGGTAACAATTGGATAACCGGAAGTAGAAGATTCTTGAAAAAAAATCTTCTAAATAATATTTTTTGAAATTTTTTCTTGGTAATACTAAAGAAAATTAAATTCTCTGTCTGATATATTTAAATATTTTATTATATATTCTATAGATTTAGAGATAAAAGAAATATAATATATAAAATAATCTGTTGTAATAAATTTTACAGCCGAAAGAATGCCATGGAAAATAGTTGAGAATTTAAATTGTTTGTAACTGACAGATAAATGGCAGTGTCAAAAATCCGGAGACATTACTGAAGACTTTTTCTGGGAAGTACATACATTATATTATTTCTTAATTTATTAATAGTTAAATATTTAACATTATAGGTATATTACACATACCCTTCAGAAATACTGTTACTTCCGACAATGAATTGGAAACATCTCGAAATATTGGAAGAGTAGGACAAAATTTCTTCATAGAATGAATTTAAATTTAAAACAATCTAATTATATGGAATAAATGTAAGTAGAATTTTTGCTGTAGAGTGTAGGTATACAAGAAATGTTAAATACATTAGCGCGCGAGCAGTCATATGACTTGACAAGCAGATATGGGGCCCATGTCAGATTTTCAAATTCCATGTGGTTTATTTTCCTCGACAAGTAAATTCCACACTCCTGGTGATAAATTAACTACGTGAATTTAGAAAATCTTGAAATTTTTAATGAAAAATTCTGATATTTGACATCTATGTAAATAATTACTAATTATCATTCTGAAATGGGCCCCCACATCTGCTTGTTAAGGCCAACAATATAACATGACTGTTCGTGCCCTATACTTATGTAACCAAAAAAAATGAAGTGGCGAGAGATATTGTGCTGGCCACAACAGATTTTTTTATAATATTCCTTTGTTTTAAGGTTAAATTTTATGTCAGACGTGAACCACGGAGGAAAATGAGATGACGTACTTTTATATTTAGGCACAAATTTGTCCAAAGCTTCATATAGTGTAGAATAGAATTCATTTAAGGCAGTGTCGATATCAATGAAATTGCTCAAATAAGTCCAGTCAATATCATGCAGGTAATTATAAAGTTGTCCAAAGTTAGCTTTGTGGAAATTGTAACGACAATTATTTGCCGAGGGAAAATTTATAGTTTTAACATTAGAAACAAGTTTACAATTAATTAATAAAGCTGGATGATATCGATCCTCAGGAACTAGAGGAAAATCAGACTTCGCTGTATTTAAGGTTGTGAAATTAGAAAACGCTAGGTCTAGCATGGTGTGATACGCATTGCGTACTGTATTGTACTGTTGTAGATTTAAGACTTCACACACATTACGACAAGAGGAAGATTTTACACAACTAGAGGAGTTATTACTAAAATCAGGAAGATTGAAATCCCCAATTAAAATAATATTTTCATTAAGAAGCAATAGTTGAAGTGCATCTATAAAAATTTTCAAGTTCATTTGCTTTCACATCAGGAGGTATATATAATGCACAGAGAATGAATGTGGAGTTACTAAAATGACATTTACAGGCAATGATATCAATTAATGGGACCATTTTTTAATATTTGAAGTATTAACAATACTATAATTCAATGACTCTTTTAAAGCGATTAAAAAAACCACTATCTCTACTCCGACCAATTAGTGAAAAATGTCTGTCATCACGGATAACATTGTATGTTGATGGAATAATTTCCGAGCTATGGAAGAAATCATTCAACCAAGTTTCAGTTTCAAAGAAATTCAACCAGTGGTTCTCAAAATATGGATACCAACTTTTTTATTTTAAATAGAAACATAGATTTTTTATTTGTGCATTCAATAGAGCTCTTTATTCTGAATCCAACGATATAAAATTTTCATACCCTTACATAACAAAATTTTTGAAAAAAAAAATTATTTTATAGTTTGCTTAAAATAATCTTTATGTAATTTATCGTTTTAGTATGCCCTAGACAGATATTTATGAAACTATTTTTTTAGGTAACTTGTTTGAATTTTTTTGAGTGAGAAAATATATTTTTCATCAGTAACCTACGTTTACATACACCGAGCCTACAAGGCCCGAAGGCAAATATATCTATTATCCACGTCTCAATTTGTTATTGTGAACAATTTATTATAATGGCATCGAAGAAAAACGTAAATAGAGTAGGGACCCCGGAACATAGGACTTTAACATTTAAAATCACACTTTCTTAATTTTCTGCTTCCTTAATTATTTTAGGTAAAAATGCTTCAAATAAAAATTGTAGAGCATAAAATTCCGAATCAACAAGCAACATTAATTTATATCCAATTTAAATAGCAATGTTGGAGTAACGATAATCGACTGGAAGTTGAATGAGGGAAGAAAAAATAGTCGGAATACAGTCTAAAGATGTTTAATTTTGATTTTAAACCAACGTTTCGATCATACAATTATCATCTTCAGGGTTAAATCAAGTCAGAAATTAAAAAGTTTTAGTAATAAAACGTTAACAAACATGGATAAATATTTTATGTGAAAAACACCACGTTAAAAATTAATAATTATAACGGAACAGAAGTGAAATACAAGAAAACAATTTTATGAAACTGCACAGTTTCATAAAATTGTTTTCTAAAATTGTATTTCACTTCTGTTCCGTTATAATTATTAATTTTTAACGTTGTGTTTTTCACATAAAATATTTATCCATGTTTGTTAACGTTTTATTACTAAAACTTTTTAATTTCTGACTTGATTTAACCCTGAAGATGATCATTGTATGATCGAAACGTTGGTTTAAAATCAAAATTAAACATCTTTAGACTGTATTCCGACTATTTTTTCTTCATTAAATAGCAATAGCCATGGAATTGAGACAAAATAAATAACAAATGTCTACCGGTTTATCTGTCACGTTAGGGTAATTTATTTTTATTAGATATTATTTTTAATTTCTGTTCCAATTATACATTTACAAATCCGTAAGACATACAGATGTAACAGAATCGACCCATTAAGCACTTTATAATTCTTTAATTTTATTTCTATTGAATATGAAACCTGTAATCAAACCTTATAGAGAATAAAATATTCTTTAATATACATAAGATGTCAAAAAATATTTAACTGCGTCTTGTCAAGAAAAACTGTTAAGAACTTCAAAAGAGGGTACTTCCGATTACCTACCTACCTATTATAGCCAAAATCTAATCAACTCTTCATATGGATGTAAAACAAAGGAATACAAATAATTTTATTTTTGAAATTGTGGTATTGAAATTATTGAAGGAGAAATTTTTGTCACACACACCCACATACAGACATAGTAAATATTAAAATCGTATTCTAGGGACCCTGAAACGTGTTTATTCATTAAAAACTCACTATTGAATTATTTGACCAAAGAAATATCTTCCTTACCTATAGATGACGGAAGGTAAAAAGTAAAATTACGATCATAATGCTAAAAATTTTAAATTGAATAATAATGCAATTTATCAAACTTCAAATATGGTTATAACCTCTTGGAACAAATTTATTTCTGTATAACGCGTTTGAACTGTCAAAATTGCAAACTAATTTGAAACTAATCCAAATCCGACGCATGCGCAATTTCACAATACATCAAATTATCACAAACTGCCTGTTCGAACTAGAACAAACCTACAGTTTTCGTGATACCCATAGTGCCCTGGTTAAAAAAAGACAGTCTGTATGTAAAGAATAATAAAACACATAAAGAAAACAATTATACAATCATATTTCTTAATGATATCAATGTTTATTATTTTATCTCATTGTAACATAAAAATATTATTATCTTTCTACTTTGGCATGCATGGCATAGAGTTGTATGATATTTTCACTTATTCATATGATATGTGCAAATCCAAATTAAAAATGAAGAATTAATATAAAACAAATAAGTCATTTACGTTACCTCTTAAATTTATTTATGCTCCTACAAAACCCGAAAATCTAATTCCTAAAATCCTAAATAATGACGTCATTTAGGGCATATAAATTTAGGATTTAGATAATAGGGTGATAAAAGTATAACATCGGACACAGCCTTAGATCTTCAGTGGAAGGTATAATGTGTTGGCCACATCATATTTTATTATTATTTTAAACACGCATTCATCATGAAAATCGAGTCTAACATTCTTAAAACGTGCGTTTTTATCAAAATCATGATATATAATTTTTATCACCATCCCTGTTCCCTTACTTAGAATAATGGGAGATAAGACAAATGTTATTTAAGGATATTTCGTATTTCTCTAAGAATAACAGTTTAATGCTTCATATAATGTACCTCTTCTGATTTGGCGATTTAGTTGAGTATCTAATTGCATCTTCCCATTCGAAATTGATTACATAATGAAGGTTACTTTATCTACAAAATAAAAATTAGGAAAAAAGCATTATATCTTATATTTGTTATTGAGATTACATATCATCGTGACGGGACACTTATTACTACTAATTTTTGCGTATAATTCAGATAAATGTTAGTACATATTAGTAATGCATCTTAGATAAGTGACATCAATATTAAGTTATTCTTAATAGTGTAGTGTAATGTTTACATGAGAAACTATAGTTCGAACGTATTATTAACAATAGCATATTGAAGGTAATTATTAATTACGAGTATATTAGTACTTTTATTTTTCTTTTTATAATTTTATTCTTCTATTTAAAAATTAAATAAGTAGTACTTAGTATAGTTTTTTTTAATTGTTTTTTTTTCAATATATGTACAGATGATTCATTTTTATTTTTTAACGGCATCTCGGATAATATTAACTATAAAGCAACATCGTTTTCTGCGTAAAATAACATGGCGTTCTTTGAAAACTTAATAATTCTCGAAATACAACACATACACACGATTTTTTAAATGGGAACCCTATGTGAAAAATAGTTCATCTTTTTGCTTATTTCATAAGATTTTCAATGGTATACGACTACAACAGGTCAAGTCTACATTCTGTTGTTTTAAGTATGAATAAACTGATTTTTTAAAGAAATAAATGAAAAAATCAATTACAGATCATCATTTGTTTATTTCTAATATTTTTTTTTAGTTTTCCTCATTTTTTCAATAAACTTATATACTTTATAAATCATATTATTATTAAACCACTTTTTTTTCAAATTACGCCAAAGCCAACTGTTGAGTCGGTAAAACATAAAGTAATTAATGAGGGTCCCAAGGGAAAAAATGATCGGACTAGCAGTCACTGATGTAAAAAAAATTATTTCGAAGCCAACGTTTCGACTACTACAGTAGTCTTCTTCAGGGCAAGACTACTGTAGTAGTCGAAACGTTGGCTTCGAAATAAAAATTTTTACATCAGTGACTGCTAGTCCGATCATTTTTTCCCTTGGGACCCTCATCCATTCCTTCAGTCGACTATCAATCAAGTTCATCATCTGCAACTGGACGGATAAAGTAATTAACCCGAAAATAATTGGTTAAGAATAATATTGAGAACTTAATTAAAAGATACAGAATCAAAATAAGGTTCAATTGGAGGATTAATTTTCTCTACACTATATACTCATATAACAAAAGATCTGGATTTTTTTACCTTCTGTCACTTATAGGCAACGATTTTCCAATTTTTGTGTTACGATTGTTTCTAAAAATTACATTTTTACGCTATTTACATTTTTATTTTTATTATAACTGGTGTACCGAAAGTGACACTAAAAATCTTAACACTTTTTCTTGAAAAAACAGTTCAAAATAAATATAGTTTTGCAGGATCAAGTTTTTGTTTTAATGTTTCCCGATTGGGTTTTCAAGGCAGTAGGTATGTTATATTTACAAATTACTGATTGTAATTACTTACCAATGAGGAGGCGAGACGGTAAGTGAATAACAACGATCAAGCTTATTATTAAAATGACAACTAACGTTTTTTAATGTCAAAATAATTTTCAAATACTTTTATCTCTCGCCAAGAGAGGTATTGGATTCATGCTAAAAATCGCATATCCAGTTTTTAGTGAATAAGTTTAACTTTATGATTTTTAATGAGTTGACTTTTTCAGTGCTAGTACGAAAAAGTAATTACTTTTTACTACTAGTACTAAAATATTTATGCAACAAGAGTGTAAACACAATCTTTATGACATGAGGTCAAGTATTTCGTGAAACAAATTAGAAATTTGACAGACGACTAGAAGACAATTTGAACACACCAAGTACCGAGGTTACATTTAACAGATCTGAAATTGAATACTGCAGTTCTGTCAATATTACTACAAACATGAATGTATAGAAAAAACTAAATTTAGGTAAGACAATTTAAATGCCAAACGTGTATTGATGGTGGTAGCTCTGTAATGTGTAAATAAAATAAAATACGAAAATCGTTTACTTTACATATTGTCTGCAGTATGTAATGTATCAACTTTAAACATCGGAGTATAAAAAAATTATTTTCTATTGCTATCTGGTTACCATAAAATCAATATTTTTTTGTGATAAGTATTTTTTATTTTGTTTGTTTTACCTGCATATTTGTCTTCATATGTTATGGATGCAGAAATAAAAAATATAAAGAAATAAGTTTCATAAATCTTGATAATAGAAGTGCTGGACTGCGTGTAGCACATTTTTCAATAAGGTGTTCAAATCGTGACCACACTTTTTTCTAGCAACGAAATAAAAATAAATAACTTTCAGAATTTGACACATTTGAAAAAAATGCTTAATTGATTTCTGAACTACATAAATAAATATATTACCCATTGCTGAGTGTGCCAATCTGCCAAAAATTACTTCGAATTTTAATGGCACAAAATAAACCCCTGTGGTACACTCTCCACACCAGCATTGAATGCCCGTGAGGTGACGCCCGGTAAGCGTCCGCACGGTAAAAATATTTCATCATTACCGATATCTGTGTACAAAAGCAGATTAGTACACCCTCTGAAATACATAAATTTTGAAAATAAGTAGAAATAAAAAATAGCTGTGCTTAAATGATTGTTTCATAATAATTTTCAATTTTTTCGTAGCAATAAATTAATAAATCAAATTTTATTTATGATAAATAAAACAATATAGGTATCATTAAAAAACATAATTTGAGAAAAAACTATTTTCTATATATGTTCGCATTTGAAAAATATTGGCTGGTACCACAAACCTTGTTTTGAAAACGAGTTTTGGGCTGTTTTGTTAATACCACGTCATCGCGTCAACAATTCAAATACGTACAACAACCTAAGATTGTTTTATTGAATGTGCCCAAAAAAATAATTCGACAACATTGTAAGTTTATAAAAAATAATAAATTTCATAGGATTTCGTCTAAATATTATTATTTTTACAACAATACAATATGACACCACAATTTTTGTTATTATGTTCTCATTTGTTATTATGTTCTCAACACACCGTCCAAAACATGACTATTCTGAAACGGTATGTTGAAAATCGTTTTCAAACCGCGCGGTGAATTCAACATGTGGCTTGTATTGTTTTTCAAAACGGTGTTTTGAGTATATGCCTTAAGCAATGTTTCAAAAGAAGACTTGTGGTACCAGACGTAAATATTTGTCATATCTCGAGAATGTTTATAATTTTAATTCGCCAATTTCTTCTATGTGTTAAAATTGTCTAAACATTTTTTTCTGTATCTACAACAATAAACAAGATGTATTTTTAAAAATCAGAGTTTAGTTTAACAAAGGTAGATTGAAAATTTTCAGGGGTGTGGAGATTTAAAAAATTGCGATTCCAACTCAACTCAAACTCCAGAAATTTTAAATATTCGGCTCCACTCCAAATT
Organism: Harpalus rufipes; assembly: GCA_951394225.1. NCBI lineage: Eukaryota > Metazoa > Arthropoda > Insecta > Coleoptera > Carabidae > Harpalus > Harpalus rufipes. The sequence goes on from OX596279.1 coordinate 46,655,677, forward strand.
ACGACTTCTGACTCCAACTCTATGCCACAATGCTTGCTAAAGTGCTAAAGTTATACGAATATTATGAAAACAGAGACAACTTTCACACTTAAATTAAAATTAAAATTGTGTTCGTTTTCATATTATAACTTTAGCATTGCTTCAAATGATAATGATAAAGTGATTTTAATTAAAGTCATTAAGGGAGCCGACTTATGAAAACGGTCCTTAGTAGTAAAGAAAGTAATTTCTATTTTGTAAAATTTGGAGTCCGAGTAGTGACTCCAACTCCGACTTCGTCTAAAAATTGCCGGACTCCATGATTCCCACTCCGACTCCACAACTCTATGGCGACTATAAATTGTCTCGCAAAAATGACCTTGGAAATAATGTAAACACATTGGTTCTATCATAAATATTACCTACCTGAGCCTGAGATGCTGGAAAATAAAATTCATCGAAACTGAGACACTTGTATATATTTTTATATAAAGATTTATGCGTGAATACATTCATATCAGGTTTATGCTAACCCACTTTATGATAGTCAGACTGATTTTATCTAGAAATATGTGTGTTTATATATAAATACCATATAGAAAGCTATTTGGAAAACAATACTTTTCTAGCAAAATTATATCTGGAACAAGAAATACTAGTAAACTGCACTTGATATTGATACATTCTCGTTTGCTTAATTTTTGAATATTACTGTTAGTGTATGAGTAAGTTGCAAAATATATAAAATTTAATTTTTATCTGTAAATCCACTGAAAATAATGAAATAAATGTAATCAAAATGTACAGAGAAAAAATGTACATAATTAAATATAGATACACATACTTATACATATCAATAAATAAATTATCAATAAATGTTATTATCTAACAAAATATTTTTCACGAAAAACGGATAAGAACTTCAAATTAAATACCACTTTCGATACACGCACACAGGATTTGCGCGCACGCACGCACACTTGAACTCATACAAACGCAAAATAGTATATTGTGTTATTAGGAGTAAAAGTGACTCTTTGTGTGACGAGCGTGGCAGTTTAAATGACGAGCGAAGCGAGTCGGACAAATGCACGCGAAGCACACAAAGACACTTTTACTCCGAATGACACATTATATTTTTTCTTCAAACGTAGATATTTAAAGAAAAATATCTACTACTGATGTTACATTTTACGTAAATTACGTTTGCGATTTCAATTGCCCTGTAGCTATGGGTACTTATTTGTTCACTTTTTGTTATAAACATTGAAATGAATATTTTCACGTTTTGACGTTTAAATAAAAACTGTGCAATTTTATATTCCCCTTGTATGCAATTATGTCGGAATTTGAAGGATTATAATGTACGCTTCCTGAAGTTGTTCAATTGGATGGAAATCTAACAGTGTGGCTTAAAGATATGTCCAGTAATCACTGCAAAACAATATTGTAATATTTTTATATTATTATTACAAATAAGTGATCATACCTAAAAACTTTTGTAAATCTTTCTTATTTTCCGGTATCTTCATGTCACATATGGCTTGTATTTTCTTCTTATCGGTCATAAGTCCTTCTTGTGTGATTATGTGTCCTAGAAATTTCACTTTCGTTACACAAATATGAGATTTTGTTAAGTTTAGAGTTAAACCACTCTCAGCAATTTTATTTAAAATATTTCTTAAATTTTGATTGTGTTCCTCCAAATTTTTTCCAAAAACTAAAATATCATCAAAATATGCGATAACTCCTTTAGAACCGTCTAGAATTTGGTAGACATATCTTTGGAAGACTTCTGGTGCTGAACAGATACCATATGGCAAACGTAAATACCGATATCGACCAAAGCAAGTCGCTACTGTGCACAAAAAGGAGTTTTCATGATGTAGTGGTATTTGGAGGAATGCAGAGGATGCATCTAACAGAGAAAAATATTTGGCACCTGCTAGTTCTGCAAATAAAGAATCTTGAGTGGGAATTTGAAAATTTTCACGTCTTACATATTTGTTAAGATATCTTGGATCCATACACAATCGAATATCCCCATTTGCTTTTGGTGCAATTACCATTGGATGTACCCAGTCAGTTGGTTCAGTTACAGGAACTATTATTTTTTCTGCCACCAATTGATCTAATTTTTCTTTAACTTTCTGTTTGAGAGCAATAGGTATTTTCCTGGCTGGACTTATATGTGGCTCAGCATTTTCCTTTAGTCTTATTTTGTATTCCATGTTTACTTTACCTATACCTGCAAAAACTGAGTTGTATGTTTTAATAACTTCTTCAGCACAATCAGAGGCTGATTGATCTTTTAATTCACAAATCATACTTTTCAATATTTTGAGTTTTTTAATTGCATCAAAGCCTAGGATTGAACTTGGACGAGTAGACTTCAATATATAAAATAATAAATTTTCCTTTACATCGTTACATTCACAATTTAAGTATATTTTACCAAGTATTTCAATTTTATGACCGGAATATGATGACAGATTAGCACTTGTTTTTGACAGTTCCTTGAAATTTCTTGAGAGCTTTTTAAAATCATCTAAATTTAAAATATTTACTTGACTTCCAGTGTCAATTTTTAAATTTAATTTATTATTTCCTATCTTTATTTCCTGTAACCAGTCTACAGTATTAACTTCACAGTCAGTTACAGACCAAACAATATTATTTTCTTCATCAGTTTCATTATTACTATGTTCATCAACTTGATGAACATTGATTATAGTTTTGCAAAACTTACGGAAATGTCCTTTTAGTTTGCATTTACTACAAACCCGATTAAATGCAGGGCATTTTCCATAAACATGTTCAGTTCCACAGCGTGTACATTTGAATTTATTCTTAGTTTTGATATTCCTATTTTCATGGCACTTAGAATCGTCGCTGTACTGTTGTAAATAATGTTTCTTTCTTCCTTCCTGTGAATTAATAGCATTCACAGTTACAGTTTCTTTCAAAATTTCTTTTTGAGTAGTTTCGCTGCTCTCCATAGATCTACAAATTTGAATAGCATCATTTAGTTGAATATTACAAGATTGGAGTAATTTTTCTTGTATTCTGGGATTTCGAATACCCAGTACAATCCGATCACGAATTAGTATATCCTTGTCTGAAAATTCACAAGTAGCTGCAAGTTGCCTCAAAACCGTTAAAAATTGGTCAAATGTTTCGTCTGCTAACTGATCCCTCTTGAAAAACTTATAATGTTCAAATACGAGATTTTTCATTGGGTTGCAGTAAGACTCGAATTTATTTAGAATTATTTCCAATTCTTCTTTATTTTCAGTCTCTGCATACTCGAAGGTATTAAAAATATGCAATCCTTCATCACCCAATAAATTTAGCAGGATAGCAATCTTCGTTTTATCCGGTTGTGATTCTTTTCCACTTGCTGTTAAATATAAATCGAATTTTTGCCTCCATAATTTCCAGTTATTGGATATGTCGCCAGTGAAGGTCATAGACTGTGGTGCTCTAAAATCTGACATTTTTTATTTTTTTGTATTTACAACGTCGAACTTACAAATTTTTAATCTTCAACCAGCAAGAGCACTTTTTCGCTGCCACCATGTAATATTTTTATATTATTATATATTTAATCATTTACACTTGGTGGTTGAGAATAATAATTTATTGCTTTATTATATACAAGTTTGACGTATCTGATCTGTTCTATCTGTTATTGTTTTTAGTGCAATGCCAGCTATGGTATTTCAGTTACCATAGTTACATGAATATATCACTAATATAATCTTTTCTTATCACTTTAATTCTAAGTATTCTTATGCTCATTACCGTCCCTGTAAGTCTGCTATTCTTTAATAATGTTATTTCCTCAAAAGTAAACTCTGTTTATATTTCAATTCACAGGTTATATATTTAAATTTGACAGCTATTGATCGTATTTAGTAACTTTACTCTTTGGTTACCTAGCGTGTTATAGTGACATTTAGGCCGATATTACAGGTTTCTTTTATTAAAGTTAATTTTTATTCGTTGATTCTGTATAGTTTCCATGGATATTTATTTATTTTATTTCTACCTTGTGAATCAAGTCACAAAAGATGCTACTTTTATAACGTTTGAAGAAAAATAATATTATTTAATTATAAAGTTTAGATTAATGCTTAAATTCTGATATCAGTTAATAAAAAAATTAATTTAAAGACGATAGGTCTTTTAATTGTTATAAAAATTAAATTTTAAAATTTTGAAGAATAAAACTATAGTAATATATACGTAAATTATTGTTATAGAATCATCTGAAACAAGTACGTGTTTGAAGATGGGATTATTTTTCGGATCACTCTTCGCAGATCTTTTTACATTAATCGCCATTTTGTTTGCTTCTGTCTTCATTTACGCGAAGTATATTTATCAATATTGGACAAGAAATAATATTACTCAACTTACTCCTACTTTTCCATTTGGAAACAACAAAAACGTTTTCTTGCTTCGGGAATCCATCGGCACTGGCTTCGAAAAAATATACAACGAATTAAAAAAACGAAATGTTCCTTTCGGTGGTTACTATTTAGCTTTAACCCCTGAGATAATGGTGGTAGATCCAGACATAATTAAACAGGTAATGGTGAAAGATTTCCAACATTTCACAGACCGTGGAACTTTTACTCATGTAGAGAATGATCCACTGAATAATCATTTGTTTCATCTTGAAGGAGATGAATGGAAAAATCTGCGAGCTAAACTTACTCCAACATTCACATCAGGAAAAATGAAGATGATGTTTAACACTTTATTAGCATGTTCAAAAGAACTGGATGACGTTGTAGGCACTTACGCTTCGAACAGGGAAGCAATAGATATAAAAGATATTTTAGCAAGATTCACCACTGACGTTATAGGAACTTGTGGCTTTGGCATTGACTGCAATTGTCTGAAAACTGGACACAACGATTTCAGAAAATATGGTCAACTTATATTTGAGCCTGAAGGTATCGACAGAATTAGACCAGTGCTTTCTCTTCTCTTACCTAATGTATTCAAGTTTTTTAATTTAAATTTATTCAATGAAGATTTAAATAATTTCTTTATAAGAATTGTTACAGAAACAGTGAGATATAGAGAGGAAAATAATGTAACAAGGAATGATTTCTTACAGCTTCTCATGCAAATGAAAAATAAAGAACAAGTATGTATTCATTGAAATTAACGTAGAGTAAACAGTCTATATGTTCGAAATAAATTAAGAAAGTGTGAAAAGATAATGTCAGCCACATGGATCCATGTGGCTGACATTATCTTTTCACACCTTCTTAATTTATTTCGTATGTATTCATTATTATATTATTATTTATATCCAAGCATATATTGCAAATAAATTAATTGTTCGTTTAAATTTGTAGTTAAAATTAATTTCGTGTCATAAAGCCGATAACTAGTTTATTTAACAAACGAATCTATCTACAATTATTTTGTTTTAGCTGGTAACGTGGTTGTAATTTAACGCAACTGATGACCTAAACTATTTCAGGACCCCAATGAAACTAAAGTCGTTTGCTATAATAAAAATTTGTGTTAAGTAAAAATATAAAATTGAGTCACGAATTGCACCACCTCACCAGTTAAACTGTCTAAGAGAAGAAAAATAATTAATAGCATATTACTAACCGAGGTAGAAAGTGTTTCATTACTGTCGAGGGCGACGATAGCTGACCAAGGCGAGATGCGCCAAAATTAGCTATAGCGTGAGACGTAATGAAACTTTTTTTAACTTTAAATTTTGATTTTTTCACATTTATTTATACTTATTTATATTATTTACGATTTCAATCGTTTCTTTACATATAAAATGTAAAGAAACTTTATTTATAAGTAAATACCCATCACTTCTGTCTCAGGGTGGGAAATAGCCTAGAGGTTGGGATGTAGCATCTTCCCGCCCTGAGGTTGGAAAGTGGGAAAGTGTTAACTTTCCAACGTCTTGGAAAATATGGTTAAAGATAACTAACATCTCAAGTTTTTAAAAGTAAGAAATCGTTATATTACTTACCGATTGTGAATAACATCATATTTACTGCTTTGGTGTTAACAAAAGCATTTTATTTTTTAGATCCCAAATCAGGTGCAAAATATTCTTAAAAACAATAACGAAGGATTAACTATCAAACAAAAAATAGCACAATGTTTCGTATTCTATGGAGCTGGTTTTGAAACGTCATCGACTACCATGACATTTTGCTTATATGAATTAGTTAAGAATCCTGATATTCAAGAGAAACTTAAGTCTGAAGTTATTGATGTTCTGAATAAACATGATAATCAACTAACATACGAAGCTATTATGGACATGAAATATATGGATAAAGTAATCAATGGTATGTACGTATATACATATATTCAAGATATAAAAATACAAGGTGCCCGTTTTTCGACCTTCATCATTGAGATCTCGGTTATCTTAAGAGATACGAAATGAAGTCGATTAAATTAGGAGAAAATAAATTACTTGACTTTTATTTTGGAAATAGTCATCCGAATACCATTCGTAGGTAAATTTTATTCTGGCAAATTTTTTCGATTGCTTTACTCGAGTCTTTTGCAAAATTATCTCGTGACATTGATCAAAAATTACTCGCATTAACATGCAGCTCGTGATTTTTTTTGTAAACGGTCAATGCCACTAATTTTTTTTTTCGGCGAAACTTTACCACTTATTCTATACGATAAAATAATCATCGTAGTTCGAAAAATAATAAAAAAGTGACCTAATGAATTACAAACCAAAATTCCATATTATTTCTTACTTACAAGTTAATTATAAAAATAAAAATCTGATGTGGCCAGCACATAACCTCTCGCCGTATATTTTACCTGGCTGTATGCATAAAGCAAAGAATATTTTTATAAATACAAATAATATATTCATATAAATCTATGACGTATAAACTTCTTTATTATTCAATAATAGCATGTCTCAACATGAAGATATTTTACCATAAATTATGTTACAATAAATTACAAAGTAGAGTTTACCATATATAAATATTAGGCTGGTAACAGCAATTTTCAATTCGAACAACGTTGTATACTTTCTCTTCATATTCTTCTAGTAAAAACATTAATTTTGGGCGGTCTAAAATGTATATATGGATTGTGCATCTATTCTTACATATCTTCTTTTACATTTTATTTTTTCATACTTGTTATATCTAAATAACACTAATTCCCTTTAATAAAGTGACGGATAGATTGCACTCCGATTATTCTTATATCGATGTGTAATTTTGTCAATATTTACAACTTACTTGAGAAGAATTTGATAGCTTTTTCGCAATTCAAAGTTACTCTAGTCTATAGTACTGGTGTACATTGTCCCATAATGTTTGAAACAAATTTAAGTCCTTCAACCTAGACTTGTCATCTCCATAATAGTCACAGATCAAGAACTAAGGGATTCTCCAAGTACATTTTTAATTCATTACTCATTATTTCTGACACTGACATTTATCTGTCAGTTACAAATAATTTAAATTATCAACTATTTTTCATGGCATTCTTTCGGCTGTCAAATTTATTACAACAGATTATTTTATATATTATACTTCTTTTATCTCTAAATCTACGGAATATATAATAAAATATTTAAATGTATCAGATAGAGAATTTAATTTTCTTTAATATTACCACGAAAAATTTTCAAAAAATAATATTTAGAAGATTTTTTTTCAAGAATCTTCTACTTCCGGTTGTCCAATTATTACCAAAATTTTTTCAGATCTTCCCATGAATGTCCGATTGGGAAATACGTTGTTAAACAAATTTTAAGTCTTATAGTTTTTGAGTAACCGTCCTTCCAACATCCCACACACACACATCCACACACACACACACACACACACACACACACACACACACACACACACACACACACACACACACACACACACACACAGACATCATCGTAAAAATGTTAAAATCGGATTGTAGGGACCTTAAAACGTGCTTATTCAATAAAATCTGGATATGCGATTTTTAGCATGAATCCAATACCTCTCTTAGCGAGAGGTAAAAATTAGGAAATTTTGTTTTTATCTGGTTACAGATGTGCATTTTTTGGGAAAAATAAATTCACAACACCAAGTTATATTTTTTAAATGCGATTGTATATACTTTTTGAGCTTATTCGTATGTTTTTCTAAATTCAACAATATAATCATTTTATATCTTTACATAACAAAAATATTTATTCATTTGAAATTTAAGTAAATTTAATTTTTTTAGTCATTTAGTAGGCTATGTATGAAAAACAAAAACTGCTGTTTGCTAATTTGAATTATTTAGGATAGAAATCAAATAGAATACTATTTATAAACTTATTAACAATTTTTTTTTTTATTTAAGCTCAATTGTTTTTCATACATAGCCTACTGATAAATAGATACAAAAATCAAATTTATTTTACTCAATATTTTTGTTATGTAAGTATATAAAATGATTATATGGTTGAATTTAGAAAAACATACGAATGAGCTCAAAAAGTATATACAATCCCATTTAAAAATATAACGTTGTGTTGTAACTTGAGAACCACTGTTTTAAAAAAAAATCTTATTTATTCGGATGTCTCCCTTGGTCTTCTATAAGATTATTTTACGGTATTTTATTGTATATATAATTTATGGTATAACCGTTGCTGATGCAAATATAAACTACAGAATATATATATATATATATATATATATATATAAACTTCGCACCATTACGAATATTCTGGCCTTTTTTCAAAATTTTCGCTGAGATTTTATCACGGTAATACCATTTTTGAGATTAATGTTCTTTATTGTCTATAAATAATACACATAAAATAATATTAAACACTTAATACTTTTAGAAAATGAATAGCATTCTTCCTTATAAATAAATAGGAAACATTCTTAGAAATTACGGTTTTGTCCATGACATCTTAAAGAAAGGTATCCTTCCCAACATAACGTGTCACATTTAGGGATAGCATACAAACCACGCTTGGATATTAGCTTGGGTACACCCAAATATTTTAACCCATTCATATCATTTTTCATCGCATTTTTTGAGCCATTTCCAAAATTTTATGGATTTCACATTTCACCATAAAGTGCCATCTTTATTTAAAGATATTATTATACCGGGTTATCCCAAAATGCCGGCGCAAAGTATCCCTATTCGCGATAAAGTGCACTTAACAAATAATTATTTAAAAAAAAATCATTTATTAAAAGCTTTATTTAAACTTGTATATGCATAAATCAGTAATAGTATATGTGCCTTTGAACATGCAATCACCATTATTTTGTTAGCTGGGGGTTTCTTGAAAGCATGAATTTGTAGAGCTTCAAAAAGTCATACTTTTGAAGACTAGATTTGCATACAATTTCTGGATGTCTGATGCTTAAAAGCAGTGGCCTAACATGTTTTTATGACATACTATAGTGTCCTCTATCAGTTGAAATCATAGTGACCGCAACAGGGCTAAATAATAATAATAATAATAATAATAAATTTACTTTATTGACATATATCAACGGCGAGGTTCAGCCTAAGGCTGCTCTTCCACCTAACCAAACAAATACAAATAATACAAAGATGTATACAGTGTGTTAATTAAAAACCTGGCCATAGGCGTTTAACATGGGAAATCAGTTTTTCCTTGCGCAAAAGTTCCCAAATTATTTTAGACAAAAATACTTCAAATAAATGTTGTAGAGAATTAAATTCTGCATCCAGATTAGTAATAAGATTTTATTTTCGATGTTTCATAACCGAGAAAATCAATTTCAAAGTTTATCGAAAATTGCTGATTTATAGCGATAGCCATGGAAGTCAAACAAAATTACAAACAATTGTATGACATCTTAACTGTCAAAGAAAGTTTGTGTTTTGTGATTTTCGTTCAGTAACATATTTTTTTGGAAGTATGGAACAGTTTTCTCATGAAGAAAAGCTTCAGATTATAAAATGGTGTTACTGTGGACAAAGCTATAGAAAAATACGTGATTTAATAAGTGTAATGTGGTCACATCGACAAATTCCAAGTAAAACCACAATAGAATCTTTTATTAAAAAAACTTAAAGCTGTAATTTCCAATGAATGTAGAAAAATAAATGCCAGACAGCTGCATAATGTTCGACATGGCTTTTATAATAGACTTGGGTATTGCTTAGCGCAAAATGGAGGGTTATTTGAACATTTAATATAAAATTATATTCATTCTAGTTTTCTGTTTTTCTTTTTAAATAAATACATTATTCTTGTTTTCATTTTTATTTTATTTTGTATATGTTGACAGCTATGTATTCTAAAAAAGTTAAATTCTAATTCATTGTGTCAATGTCATACAATTGTTCGTAATTTTGTTTGAGTTTCATGGCTATCGCTATAAATCAGCAATTTTCGAAAAACTTTGAAATTGATTTTCTCGGTTATGAAACGTCGAAAATAAAATCTTATAACTAATCTGGATGCAGAATTTAATTCTCTACAACATTTATTTGAAGTATTTTTGCCTAAAATAATTTGGGAACTTTTGCGCAAGGAAAAACTGATTTCCCATGTTAAACGCCTATGGCCAGGTTTTTAATTAACATACTGTATATATATAGCTAATAGACACGTTACAAAAAGTAAACAAAAACAGATCTTGAAAAATAATAAAAATACATTAATTACAAATAATGTAGAAGTAAATAGTTAACAATGAAATAATAGGAACAAACATTAAGTATATAATAAAGCTCGTACATTTCTTTTAAAGCTATTTAAAGAAAGCACCTTCAGATAATCGGGAACACTGTTATATAAAGTAGGGGCCATATATGAAAACCCACCTTTAAATTTTGACTTTCTGAATGTTGGTACAATATACAAATTCTTTATTCTAAGAGAATAATTATATTCTTTAATTACTAATTTGTCAAATAAATAGGAAGGAGTACCTGTCAATGTAATTTTATGTATTAAGCATAAATAAAGATATTTGAAGCGGTTTTCAACAGACGGCATCTTAGAAATTTTGCGGTATTTAGATATGTGATCGTATTTACGCACACCGTATACAAAACGTAGACAAGAATTTTGCAACAAAGTTAGTCTTTGTTTGTCTGTCTGTGTGAGGTTCGGAATATAAGTACAGGCGCAATAGTCAAACAGTGGAAGAATGAGTGAATTTACAAGTTTAAGTTTTACTAACGAATTTAGTTCATTTCTAAAATGAAACAATTGTCGTAATTTTAGTCTTGCTGCACATAATTTTACATTAAGATGTTTTCTAAAATTTAAGTCTTTGTCAATGTGAAGTCCCAAAATTTTAACGTTATCTGTACGAACTAAAATAGAACCATCTAGCACAATATCAGGAATATTACCACAATCACTAATGGTTAGAAGTGATGATTTGTCAGTATTAATTTTGAGACCATTGTTCTTTACCCAGGATACAAAATCACTTAGTTCTTTGTTAATAATAGCGCAATGTTCATTTACTTGCGACTGTTCCAGAGTTGCAAGAACCTGGGTATCATCCGCATAAGAGTGAACTGAGCAAAAATTAAATAAATTTGGCATGTCAGCAACAAATATTAAAAAGAACAAAGGTCCCAAAATTGATCCTTGTGGTACACCACATTGAAGAGAAAACTTTGATGATGATTGTATTCCTTGTTTTGTACTCATATTAATGTAAAATAATCGGTTTTCAAAATAGCTCCTACACCACGATATTGCGCTTTCAGAGAAGTTGTAATAACTTAATTGTGAAAGAAGTAAACTGTGATCGATCATATCAAATGCTTTTGAGAAATCTATTTGTATAAGTAATGATAGTTTCGATTTATCCAGATTATTTAAAATAGTATCAATAATATTCAATAAACAAGTATTTGTACTATAACCTGATCTAAATCCGGACTGATTGGCAGGTATAATTTCATTCTCAAAAACATATTCCATGATCTGATCGCAGCATATTCTTTCAAGCACTTTGGACAAGGTCGGCAGAATACTTACTGGCCTCAAATCATCAAAACTCACACAATCTTGTTGTTTTACTATTGGCCTAATTGCGGCTATCTTCCACACCTCAGGCACAACACTATCTATTATACATGTATTTACGATATGCGTAATGTAATCATTTATAATTGGTAATATAAGTAAAATCATTTTTAATGAAATTTCATCTGCCCCAGTTGCATTAGTTTTAATGTTGAGAATGACTTCTCTGACTTTATCGCTACTTACACATGTAAAATGAAAAGGTTCATCATGTACGCCTGCATATTTATTCTGCGAAAAGAAGTTGATAGTACAAGGATTTGCAATTGTAGTGCTTACTTTATCTAGCAAATACTGTCCATAACTATTAGGATCGCAGAGTGTTTCTGGAATGCTCCTTGCTGGCTGATTTTTTACACCAACACGTTTTAAGTTAGCCCATAATTCACTCGTATTATTCATATTATTATTAATTGCAGACTCAAAGAAAGCTTGTTTTTCTCTCCGTATTGCACTTGTTGTATAATTACGTAATTGTTTATAATATTCATATTTTGCGGGAGTTTTATATTTCTTATACTGAGCAAGCGCCTTATCTCTTTTAGCCTGCATTATTTTAATAACATTTGTGAACCATGGACTATATGCCTTACAATATCTCGTTGACTTAATAGGTGCATGAATGTCAAATAATTTTATAATGTTCTCATTTAAAAAGCATACTTTTTCGTTTACATTGTTTATTTGCATAATATTACTCCAAGGCACATTATTACAGTCAACAATAAACCTTTCAGAATCAAATCTGCTAAAATCTCTATATGTAACCATATTATTGCTTGAAGCCTGCTTAGTAAGTTTTAATTTACAAAATACACAACTATGGTCTGAAAAATTATCACATTCAATAATACCAGAGAAATCACAGAGGGATCTATCTGATATTACTATAATATCTAATAGAGACTTAGATGCAGGGCGAGTGTAATTAGTGATTAATTGATGCATGCCGTAAGCAGTAAATATGTTTTTTACATAATCTGATTTGGCATCATTCAATAATAAATTAACGTTTATGTCACCTGCGTACATCATGAAATCACACTCGGTAAGAAAATCAGTAGTTATGGTATCCAAAACACTAAGTTCTTTAAAATAATCCGATTTTGGGTTGTAAATTACTCCACAAATAATTTTACTGTGATGAGCAGTGATTTGAATCCATAAATATTCAACATGTTCATATAATAATTCTAAATTTTTAACATCCAAAAGTTTGTACTGTATGTTACTGTTAACATAGAGAGCAACACCTCCACCACGTTTATTGGATCTATGTGCACTGATTAGGTTGTAACCATCAATATGAAATAAGTGTGATGGGGAGGTGTCACTTATCCATGTTTCCGTAACAGCCAGTATATCAAAATTTTCACAAAGTACAAAATCTTTAAAAGTAAGGAAACAAGAGTTCAATGACTGCACATTTATATGTCCAAAAGTAAAGTTCGAATCGGCAACACTGCTGTTTAAAACAAGTGATTCAGACATACGGGACAAGGTTGTACGGATTTAAACAAATAATAAATAAACAATCAATACTCCGAAACGCAATGGATCCATTAATATTTCAACAAATCCTCTTCTCGGCATATTGAGATGATTCTAGTATTTTCACTCTTCCTGGCAAAGATTTTGCAGTTCTTACTCCAGATGTATTTGTAACCTTTGTCGCGAAGGTGTTCACGCGTTTTCTTAAGTAGATCATTATTATAATATGTCAAGTGTTCGCTGAAGTATAGTTTAGACTCACTGTCCGAAGGATAATAAAATTTAGTTGTTAAGTTATTTCTTTTAGTGGCAGCAAGAATTTTATCTTTTAAAATTCGCGATTTGAACTTTACAATAATTAAAGGTGTTTTAGATTTAGCTGTAGGCATCCTATGAGCAGCGTCTATATCATTATCATTTATAGTTACTCCCATTTCCGAACCAGATTTTATTATAATATTATTAATGTTTTCATTTTGTTTAACGGGAAAATTGTGAATTAACAAATTGTTTAGACGCGAGTACTGCTCTAATTCATTAATTTTATGTTCCACACCAGTAACACACGTTTTCAATTTAATATTTTCTTCATTAAATCGATCGAACTCTTTAATTTTTTTATCGTATGTTACTAATTTTGCCTCAAAGTCTGTAATTTTTTCGCAACAAAAGCTAACTGACTTAGTAAGTTCTTCAAATTTATTGTTCATGACGTCCAAAATATCGGATTTCATTTTGTTGATAAGCGTATTCAAGTCACTTAATTTTATGCTGCGATTTTGAGAAATATCGGACTCATCACTAACCACAGATTTATTTAAAGGGGACCGACATTGTTGGCAATTCCATGATAAAATATTAGCCTTTATGTCCGAAAGTAAATCATCACTTATTTGAACGCAAATCGGATGGTATATATTCTCACATCGGCCGCACTTCACACCGGGGTTTCGTGCATTGACGACGCGACTGCACTTTGCGCACACTACCATTGTTAACCGATGGGTGCAGAATTTGTGTGTTTAATTAAGTTTTTCAATGTGCGTGCACTATTTAAAATGAAAAAGTTCAAATTTACTCACAGGAGACCGTCCCACACTTTAACACAGGGTGTAGATGAAGAGTCACAAAAAAATGGATTTTCCTGATGCAAATTACACAAAAACAGACTAATATAAACCAATAAAAGATTGATTTTACTACAGAGCAGATTTATAAACGTGCTACTAGCAATATCTATAAATATGGTACAGGTTATCGTAAAATATACTTTTTTCTACTCCCATGCGTGAAGTGAGTACTTCACGTATCAATTTTAATGTGTGAAGCTTGATTTTTTGTACACATATTTATTTCACGCACACTATGCGTGAAGTGACACTTCACTGTGCTCAGTTTTAACACATACAATTGTCAATATTTCTTGGCTAATTACCAGAAAAAGAATTAAACTCTAACACAGGATTGAAGTTTGACATTTATTATTTATTTACAAAATTATATTCAAAGATACATATGATAACAAACAACAATTGACATTGCTGACAAAAACTAAATCTAGTCGCTATCGCTATAAAATTGCTTTATTCAACACTCCTCCTCAATTTTGTCGACTATTATAATTCAATAAGTCCTAAGAGTGCGCGAAGTTTAACAAATTGGCTACCAGACAAAGGTTTAGTCAATATGTCAGCAATTTGATCTTTTGTATTTACATAAACAATATCTATAAGTCCTTTTTCACGAAGGTCTCGAACAAAATTGTATTTTACGTCAATGTGTTTTAGACGTCGATGCTCCCATCTCTGCAACAAATGTATGCACGATTGGTTGTCTTCATAGACCTTCACAGGCGTTTTAAAGGATATTTGCATATCCACCAGCAAATTCTTCATCCACTGAAGCTCTGCTGTAGCTGTTGCTAGAGCAATGTACTCCGCTTCAGTAGACGACAATGCGACCGATGACTGTCTCTTTGTCGTCCATACAACTGTGTTACCGAAAACTTTTATTAGAAAACCTGTCGTTGATTTTCGGTCTGCTTCTGTTCCAAAGTCAGCGTCGGTGTATGTGCAAAGTACTTCGTCGAAATTTCCCCTATTAAAACATAAAACAAAATTAAGTGTACCTTTTATGTACCTTAAAACCCGTTTTAAACCCTTCCACAACTCTTCCGATTGGCAATTTTGATATCTACTGAAATAATTTACTGCTGCACTAAGATCAGGCCGCGTGGTTAGCATAGCATACATTAAACAGCCAATCAACTCTTGGTAAGGTCTGGATTTGATGATACTATTGTTTTCTTCTGATTGAGTTGGTTTGGTTTCCATCGGTGTACTCACAGGCCGACATTCTTCCATGTTGAAACGAGTCAGCAATTTTTCAAGGTATGTTCTTTGACTCATATAGAGTTTCCCGTCGATCTTTGTGATGTTAATTCCAAGAAACGTTTGAAGATCACCCAGATCTTTCATGTGAAATCGTTTCTTCAGTGCTTCTTTAATTTCCTCGATTTTTGTTTTATTATTTCCAGCAATCAGTATATCGTCAACGTATAACAGTAAATATATCTTTACATCGCCAAAAATTCCAATATAGAGACATTTGTCTACATTTGATCGTCGTAAACTGATTGTTGTTATGAAGCTGTTGAATGTCTCGTTCCAGGCTCGAGGAGCTTGTTTCAAACCGTACAATGCCTTTTTCAATTTGCAAACAAGATTTTCCTCACATTCTATTCCAGCTGGAACTTTCATAAAAACTTCTTCCTTCAATTCTCCGTGTAAGAAAGCATTTTTAACATCCATTTGACACGTTATTAAATTTTCTTCATTGATTATAGCCAGTAAAGTTCTCACAGTAGTCAGTCTGGCAACCGGAGCATAAGTTTCTTCAAAGTCGAAGCCTTTTCTTTGAGCGCATCCTTTAACTACCAGTCTTGCCTTATACCTTTCAACTTCGCCATTTTTGTCACGTTTAATTTTGAAAATCCACTTATTATTAATTAAACGTTTTCCTGGAGGTAGTTCCGTTAATTCCCAAGTTTTATTTTCCAATAAAGAATTAATCTCCTCCTGAACTGCAAGTTTCCACTCCTTTTTATCTTCACGTGTGTCAATTTGTTCAATGCTGTTAGGCACGTCATCGACATATGCTTCTGCATTTAGAGCAATCACAGCATAATCACTAAGATATTTAGGTCTTGATGTTTTCCTATTACTGTGACGAGTTAAATCAGTTTTAGTTTCAATTTCTTTGTTTTCTTGATATTCTTCCATTTCCTCTACACTGCTTTCTTTTGTTTCAGCTTGACTGTTCTCGTTGTTTCTTAATTCCTCGTTCTCCTTCGTTTTCTTGTTGTAGATCCAATCTTCACTAGGTATTCCATCTTCACTAGGTATTCCATCGAAA
The DNA here is from genome assembly GCA_951394225.1 of Harpalus rufipes. Classification (NCBI taxonomy): domain Eukaryota; kingdom Metazoa; phylum Arthropoda; class Insecta; order Coleoptera; family Carabidae; genus Harpalus; species Harpalus rufipes. The sequence goes on from OX596279.1 coordinate 46,672,622, forward strand.
GTAAATTTAGTTTCATCAAAAATAACGTCCTTTCCAAAAATAATTTTTCCCTCTTCAGGACACCAAAGTCTATATCCATTCACACAATATCCCACAAAAAAGCATTTTTTTGATCGAGATTCGAATTTTCCAATGCTCAGTTCTTTTGGTACTTTCAAGTAAGCAACGCAACCAAAAATTCGCAATTTCTTGAGATTTGGTTTTTCATTGTACCACAACGCAGCAGGCACTTTTCCTTCCAGAGCTGAAGTCGGACACCTATTGATTAAATAAACTGCAGCCAAGACTGCTTCACTCCAAAAACTCTTTCCAAGTTTTGAGTTTAAAATCATACACCGAGCCTTCTCAATTATGGTTCGGTTCATCCGTTCAGCAACTCCGTTCTGCTGTGGTGTGTATCTAATAGTAAGTTCAAATTGAATACCTTTTTCCTCGAAGAAGCTTTTCATCTCTTTCGAAATATACTCTCGTCCATTATCACAGCGGAACCGACTTATCTTTAGGTTGAAATGAGCTGTTACCATCGCTTCATAAATTTTGAAGTATCTAGGAACTTCAGACTTCGATTGTAAAATGTATACTGCTGTGAAGTGCGTGTAGTCATCTGTAAATATAAGGATGTACTTCTTCGCATCGTAGGATACCGGACTCACAGGACCCATGAGATCACTGTGTATTATCTCCAAAGGTCTCTTTGCAACAATACGTCGCTGATCATGTGGCTGTTGCGTTTGTTTCCCTTCTATACATGTTTCACATACTTTAGAAACATTCGGTTGCGAAATATTCATTCCATCAACTTGATCTTGTAACGTTCTAACGTTGCCGATGCTTAAATGGCCCAACCTCTTGTGCCATAACTCAAGATCTTGAGTTGGTGTAGAAACTTCAGCAAAAATTGATTTATATTTAAAATCCAGTATATATAGCTGAGATTCATCTCTGTACGCAATGGCAGCCACTCTGTTACCTTTTTGGATAATTCCAATTCCATTTTCGAACGTAACTCGAAAACCATTACTTTCTAATCTTCGCACAGACAGAAGATTATATTGTAAACCAGGTACAAATAAGACGTTCTTTATTTTGATTGAAATTTCTTTTCGGTTTACGGTGCTAAGAACCTCGATTTCCCCTACTTTGGTTGCTTCCAGGAAGGTTCCGGATTTTGCAACCTTTATTTCAATTGGATTTTCCAGTTTCTTTAAATTTTCTAAAGAAACATTACTGCTTACCAGATGTTCGGTAGCTCCGGAATCCAAAATCCATTTAACTGAATTTTGATTACTTCTGGTTGTAGCTGAAAAACAAAATTTTTCATTTACATCATCATTAGGCATATTCGAAGCAATATGTGCCATATTATTTCCAGTTTTCTGTTTTCCTCGTGTATTTTTCGTACATTCCGACCTTTTGTGACCTTGCATGCCACAATTATAACATTTAAACTGAAAATTTTTCATTTTATTATATTTATGTCCACTAGTCTTCTTTTGTTCACCACCAATGGAACCACGTGCTGCCTGCGAAGAAAAAACTGCTGATGACTGCAAATCATAATTATTTTTCTTCTTAGATCCATCTCTTCGTTTAGATTCTTCGTCCATGAGTCTGCCTTTAACAAAAGAAAGCGTCAGTGTATTTACTGCTAATGTTTCAATCGCAGTTACGACGGTATCATATTCAGACGGCATAGTCAAGAGAAGATGACACACAACGTCAGTTTCTTCAAGTTTAGCTCCAGTTGACCGGAGTTCTCGAATCAGCTTGTCGAATTTTAAAAAATGACTTGCTAGTAAATCGTTATTAGCATTAAATTTCATAGTAAGAAGAGACTTACGGATTAGCAGCTGACTAGCAATACCTTTACGCTCAAACGTTTCACGCAACGACGTCCATAAGTCGAATGCTGTATCTTTATCCTTGGCATACTCAAGATGGCTATCAGCAATTCTTTGAATGATTTGCGACTTGCATTTACGATCTCTTTTCTTCAATTCGGCGAGATTTCTTTCTTTTTCCGCACGTACTGCCAAAGTATCCTCATCGTCAAATTCTGCCATCTCGACGTATTTTTTCTCAATAAAATCTATGAGATCCATTTCGTTTAACAACGTCTCGATTCTGAATTTCCAATTACTATAATTGGTACCATCAAACAGCGGAATCCTGTACCTTTCTGTTTCATCAGCCATTTTCCGAAATATATGTTATGTCCGAGATTCACACAAAATTCCGTGTATATGTAACGCTTCTTATTCCGCGAATAATCCTGGGCCCATAACCTGTCAATATTTCTTGGCTAATTACCAGAAAAAGAATTAAACTCTAACACAGGATTGAAGTTTGACATTTATTATTTATTTACAAAATTATATTCAAAGATACATATGATAACAAACAACAATTGACATTGCTGACAAAAACTAAATCTAGTCGCTATCGCTATAAAATTGCTTTATTCAACAACAATGAATATTTTTATATACACGTAAATCATGTGTTGGTAAATGGTCCGTAGAAATAACAACTTCATGAGATATGTGTTATTAATTTATAAAAAAAAATTATTGCCAGTTCGTAGAAAAAGTGTAGTATGTAACACGTGTGTGAATCCTATTTTACATTCGGGTGATTTGCAACACTCACCTTCGGCTCGTGTCGCAATCTCCACCCTCATGTAAAAATTTCAGCTTCACACACTTGCCACATAATATACTATTACACTACTAGTGCAAAGTGACCCGATCGAGTGCAAAGTAACGCCGTTTTACGGTACATTTGTAAAATGGTCAACTTTGCCCTGGTTTAAACATCATTATATATATATATATATATATATATATATATATATATATATATATATATATATATATATATACGAGGTGTGTTCAAAAACTATCGCGAATTTTGAATTTTCGCGGGTTACGTATATTCGAATTTCGATCTTTTTGTGGCTTTATGTTGGTACTCATGTCTCTCACTTATGTCGACAAGCTCGGCCATTTTGAATGTTCACTTACTTGTTGACAGCTGCTTTGCTTGCACGTGTTTTGGATCGTCTTCGATTTTTACCTAATGTGCTTATTCGTTAAAAACTGACTATGAATTTTTTGACCAAGACAATATCTTTCTTATCTAAAGGCGACGGAACGTAGAAAAAAATAATTCATTTAAAATTTGTCATTGTCATAAAATGTTTTTATCAAACAAGTTATTTCATTTCTACGAGTAGAAAGTCAACAAGTAAGTGAACATTCAAAATGGCCGAGCTTGTCGACATAAGTGAGAGACATGAGTACCAACATAAAGCCACAAAAAGATCGAAATTCGAATATACGTAACCCGCGAAAATTCAAAATTCGCGATAGTTTTTGAACACACCTCGTATATCTTAAGATTACAGATTACTAAAATTTGTCATTTTATAGATGAATTTCATTATCACTATTCTATTCAGTGGAATAACTGTGGAAGAAAAAAATAGACCGTATCTTTGTTAATACATATTTTTCTTTTCAACAAATGAAATATTTTATAGAATTCGTTATTGCCGTAAAAAAATTTGACACATAATTAAGTTTTATTTTTATTCAAGTCCAACAATAAGAGTTTAAAATATGCTCGAAAATACATACACTGGCTTGCAAAAAATTCACGTAGGTACACCTATTTTTTGCTGTATTGAGTCGATCTTGAGTTTTAACTTATCAATTTCACTAATGTCAATATATCAAAATTAACAGAATTTAAATACATAATTGGTTGTTCTTTCATTTTTCTGGAATATATTTGTAATTTAATAGTAAGTAAATTAAACGCAATGAAAAACTTGCTCCACAATAGTTCAAATAGTGATAACACTGATAACAGTGACAACATTGTCAGTGTTTACATTATTGACAGCTGAAAATAGTAAAAACTCGGTTGCTTGACTTTTAAGGTGTACGCGAAGTCAATGTATCTAACAAGACCTAATAAATTTAGAAATCTATACTGTATTTGACAATTATCGCCATGTTTACATCTGTGAAATAGAAATTATCTTCTCGTATTTTTGATATTATCCCGAGTAAAAATGAACAAATTTGTATACATGGCGGCAACACGGCCGCACTAGGTCCGTTTGGTGAATGAACACAGCCGCAACGCCATGCAGAAGTGTTACGGCCATGAGAGCGCATTTAATTATTGTTTTGTGTACGTAACAAGGCGTGCGGTTGTGCTTGTTTGCCAAACGGACGCATCCAGTTGTATTACGACTACATTGCTGCCATATGTCATTTTTACACGGAATTGTTATAATTTTTGCTTAAAAGGATCGTCATATGTCATATTACATGTAACAGGGGTTCCCATTTATTTATTTTTTCAACGGAACACTTCCCAATAGCCTATATTTTAACGGAACACTTTAGGTTTTATTTTTGTAAGGTAGATAAATATAAATAATTAAATTTAAGCGTTGGAAAACAAATACATATTTATATACAGTTGTTAACATTGATTTAAGTAAAACAAAGCACATAAAAAGAGTAAAAATAGTTTCAATGACGTCTTTGGCTCTTTGATTTACATACACTGGCTTGCAAAAAAATCACAAGTCAGTGTCATTAGTGTCAATTAAGATGTCAAAATTATCAAAAAACGAGAAAGTTGTAATACTTTCTAAGTTAGGAGGGGTGTTCAATCAGATCAATAGCAGAACATTAAGATTAAATAAAGTACGCTGATGGAGCGATGATAAATTACTAATGTTACTTCGTCCATAATTTGTTTCAGTCATAATTTTTACTTCCATTTAAAATAAATTCTTGGTCTTTATTTTTTCTAGAATATATTTGTAATTTAGTAGTAACTTAGCACAATGTAGAACTTGCTCCACGATACCTAAAATAATGACATGACATGACAGTGACAAAGGTGACAACTTCATTGACAGTTGATATTAACCTATTTTTAAAATATCGTATTTACATAGCTAAGAAAAAGTAAAAACTCGGTTACTTGATTTTTAAGGTGTATGCGATTTTTTTGCAAGCCAGTGTACATACATATTCTTTTAACATCAGGCAAAATATTAGAAAGTTGAATTCTTATATTAGTTCTAACATCGAGTATGTTCCTGTACTTTGATTCGGTTGTAGATAATATGAAAATCCAGTATTACATAAATATGTCGTAAAAGGAAATAAAACAATAATAGCACTTTTTGACACACAGGAGCACTCTTTTATTAAATTTATCATGAAATCATTTAATGGCAGTTCCTTACATTTTTGGTTTAAATCAGTATCACTTATTAAATCAATTAGATTTATTATTATAAATAAATTTGGTATTTTTTAACGGAGCACTTATTCACTGCCCGCGGAACATATTTTGAAAAACGCTGACATATAACATATGGAATTATGTTGATTTCAGAAACATTACGCAAGTATCCACCGTTGGGATTCCTAAATCGTCAATGTACTAAGGATTATAAACTACCAAAATCAAACTACACAATTCGTAAGGGAGACTTTCTTAAAATTTCCGTTTCGGGAATACAGAATGATCCAGAGTATTATCCGAATCCACATGTATTCGATCCAGAACGATTCAGCCCTGAAGAACAGTCACGGAGGCCTCCATTCACTTATATGCCATTTGGAGAAGGTCCTAGAATTTGTATAGGTACAAAAATAATTTATTTATTATTCCTAAGAACATTTAACTTATTATAATATGCATAATTTTAGGATTACGATTTGGTCTGATGCAGGCTAAAGTTGGATTGGCAATTTTATTGAAAAATTATAGATTCACTCTGAACAAGAAGACTGTAGAACCATTTAAAATTGATCCGAATAGTATAATTTTAACAATATTAGGAGGAATTTGGTTAAATGTACGTTCACTTTAAATTTATTATTATTTCTGTAAGTAGTTGTTAATTTAATATTATTTTTTGTATAAACAGTAATTATTAAAACATTTAGAAACGTAAAGTGTAGTAGTATTACTTCGTATATCCAAGATCCTGGAACCTGGATAATAAACTCGCTGGAGTGTTAGTATTTATATACGTTTTTATTTCATCTGTCTCATCACAATCTATTATGTCCTTCAAACAAAAATAAATAATTTCGAAGTGCAGCTATACCTAAAACTTCCTCTTATCCCAAGGTAGTCCGGCGTGCTGTATCTATGAGACACAGTACACATTTATTGGTGTTTTTGATATTTTTATACCTATTTACAAAACGAGTGCATAAATGATACTTTTAACATGAGCGCAATTTTAAAGCACGAGAGAAGCGAGTATTTTAATTTGCGCGAATGGTGTAATGACGTCTTTGTGCACGAGGTATATACAATGTTTTTTTTTTTGCAACGAGAAAAAATTATATAATCGACAATGGGAATATTTCATTTAAGGCGTGCATTTGTTACTTTTTCTCGTAAAACTTAAATATATCTGGTTCATCTAAATATTTACTGTCAAGCACGCCTCGCGAACAGGGACGTAGCCAGGGGCGGACCTGGGTGGTCCAGGCCACCCTGCAAAAACTCTGACCCACCCATTGGTCCACCCGTTTAAAAGTCAAATGAGAGATAACATTTCTCGCACATTATTTGAACTGCATTTCTAATTCCAAAACAAAAATGGCGTTTATGGTAAAGAAACGGTAATATTATTTTATTCAATCATTATAGTTATATGTCGATTCCTAACCTTTCAGAGATTGGGAAATACGTCATTCCTAACTGCAATGACAATCTCTTGGGTGGGAAATAATAGATTTCACTTCTACCATGCGGGTTGGAAAAGTTTATATAGGGCTTGCCTAGCAAAATTGTTATAGATCCGTGTAATAAAGTAGGCTGAACAAGTTTTAATAGAGCTGTCAAAAAATTTGAATTAAATTAAAGGTTATAAACTCACTGATATATTTTGAAAATTATTAATTTAAAAAGAGGATGATTGTGAATAAAATAGTATACATAACTTGGTGGGAGTTTCATCACAGCCTCGCGCTGTATCTCACTTCGACACTTCGCCTCTCGATAATAGACATCAGCCCTAGGCTGTAATGAAACATATCCCACCTCGGATGTAATATACTATTACTGTACAGTACAGAGTAGATAGAATATCTCTTTTCAATGCATTTCATCATTTCAACAGAAGGGACGAGTTGCCATTAATTTTAAGGTTATTTGAAACTGATTTATGTCTGTGTGTTTAATAATGATAAATAAACTTAATCCTACAAATTAATAACTGTTTAAATACGTATATATATGCTTCACAAATTGTATGACTAAAAATCATTTTTTTTGTTATTTGTGTTCTTTTGAAAAAGGTAAGTAGCAGTACAAAACTTTCTTAGTGGCCCACCTAAAAAAAAATTTGCCCACCCTGCAAAAATATCCTGGCTACGTCCCTGCTCGCGAAGTACGGGAAGCTGCAAATAATGTAGTAAATAATTTACTACCCAAGAAGTCAAAAATGAATTGCGAACTACAACCTAGAATAGGTTCTCTAAGAAATGAGTATTTTTTCGATTTGGTTCACCCTGAAATTCATCCAATATTTTTCCCTTCCGTCACCTTAGGTAAAGAAGGTATTGTTTTGTTCAAAAAATTCGATGATCAGTTTTTAGTGAAGAAGCACGTTTTAGGGTCCCTAGAATACGATTTTATCATTTTTACGATGATGTCTGTATGTGTGTGTATGTGTGTGTGACGATTTTTTCATAGTCGATAACTACCACATTAGAATTCTAAAAATTATAATTCTTTCGTATACCTTTTCGTTACATGCATATGAAGAGTTGATTAGATTTTGGATATAATTGGTAAACCGGAAGTACCCTCATTTGAAGATTTTAAGAGTTTTTCTTAAAAAAAAACGCTGTTAAATATCATTTTCTGACATTTAATGATATAAATATTAAAGAATATTCTATTGTCTATACCAGGGGGGGCCAACCTGCGGCTCGCGAGCCACATGCGGCTCTTTGAAGGTTTATTTGTGGCTCTCGAAAAAATGTACCCGAGTTCCCTTTTCATTTTTGTGCTATTATATTTTAAAAAAATATTATTTTTTACTGAATTTTGGAAATTTATACCAGAATCGAAGTATCCTGAATTAAAAAGGCTGCTTGTCGAATAATTTCAATATTCAGAACAACGTACTTATGTGGATCATTTTATTCCTCTTTAAAATTCGTGAAATTCAAACACCGATCAGTATTAACTAACCAGCATCTCAAAGAAGTACTGAGAAATGCTGTCACCAATTATTCACCAAATTTTAAAGAATTATCAAGAGAAGTAAAATAAATGTGTTTAATTTTTAATATTTAAATTCAATACACATATTTTGTACTTTTATTTAATAAATATAATTTCTGTAAAAAAAATATTTTTAATACCTTTTTTGCATACCTTTTAAATACTTATTTAATTGCGGCTCGCGAAAAATTTCAAATTTTGAAAAATGGCTCGGACTATCAAGGAGCTTGGCCACCCCTGGTCTATACGATTTGATTGCATTTTACACTTTATATTCAATGGATATACAGTTAAAATATTTAAAAGAAATAAATCAGCCAGCTATGCTACAACCATGGAATATAGTAGCTGTTACTATATTAAGAAAATTCTAATTGACGGATGTCAGTGTCAACGAAAAGAAAATGTATGTCGCAGAGATATGAGTATGTTTGAGAAGACACGGGAGATAGGATAAGGAATGAGAAGATAAGGGAAATAGCTCGAGTGATAGAAGTTTCTAGAAAGATACAAGAGAGACGATTTCATTGATTTGTATATGTCATGAGGAGAGATAAATAATATATTGGAAGAAAATTGAACAGCTTAGTAGTAGAAGATAGAGGAAGCAGAGGAAGACCAAAGATACAGTGGAAGGACTGTATTGCGGAAGACTTGAGAGAAAAGGAACTGAATGAGAATAACAAGCAAAGTAGAAATGAGTAGAAAGAGAAAATCTAGAATAGTAACCCCTAATGAATGGTAAAAGCTAAAGAAGACGAAGAAGAAGATGTCAGTATCAAGTGTAATTAACATAGTTTATTTATGAAATAATTTTACTGGAAATATATAATCTTTTGCAAGAAAATTTATGTATGGAATTTGTACATAATACACAGAATTGACGGAAGGTAATGTGCTGGCCACTTCAATTTTTTTTTTTTTTTTTAATAATTTGATACCATTTATTTTTATTTGACACTAAATTAAAATGTAGGAACCAGTGAACTCGTGCTGTAGCTGATATATCATTTACTTTTCGTTTTCATTGTTAAATAAATAAATCATCACGGCATATTACCCATTACTGGGTGTGTCAATCTGCTTTGTACACAGATATCGCTAATGATAAAATATTTGTACCGTGTGGCCGCTTACCAGGCGTCAGCTCACGGGCACTCATAGCTGGCGTGGACAGTGCGCCACAGGGGTCAATTTTGTGCCATTAAAATTCGAAATAATTTTTGGCGTCGGTCAGGATCGAACCCGGATCCCCAGATTCGTGCGCAGACACTCAGGCACACGGAACATACTTTCTTAATAATTATATAAGTATTAATGAATTGTCAGTTATTTGTGAGCTATAAACAATATCGTATTCATTAAGTTTTACTTTTTACCTCTCGCTAAGAGAGGTATTGGATTAATGTTAAAAATCGCATATGCAGATTTTATGGAATAAGCACGATTTAACATAGATTCCGATTTTAACATTTTTACAATGATGTCTGTGTGTGTGTGTAGATGTGTGTGTATGTGTGTTAGGTTGTTAGAGGCACGATTTCTCAAATTCATAACATCAGATGTTTGTAAATGACAGAAAAATGTCAGTCTCAAAAATTAACAGTAGTTCATAAACCTATTTGGGCGGTATTGGCAGCTCAATTCTAAAACTTGACCTTAAAGTCTATTTTAACTAAACACATGACAGTGGATAAGAATCGATTCAAAATTTGTCATAGTACGAATATGGTTTTATGTTGATTTTAGCTGAAATTAAATCTTAGAATTTTTTTTTGCCAGCATAGTATAAAACGTCAAATTACGTTTTTACGTTACATGAAGAAGTTTAACTGACATTATTGAAGAATTTTTCTGTGATATTGGTAAGTTTACTATTTCTTGTTGTATAACAATAATAACAATAAAATATTTAAAATCATAGCTATATACATATACCCATCAGAAATCCCATCAAGAAATTGAAAGAAATTCGAACATTTAAAAGTGTAGGAGAAAACTTCCTCAAAAAATAAATTTAAAATTATAAAAATAATCTAAACATAAAGAAAAGACATGAGAAATTTATAGGGCGCGAGCAGTCATGTGACTTTGTTGGACTTGACAAGCAAATATGAGCGAGTTCAAAACTATGCCCTATTCTCTACAATACTGAACTGGTTAGGTGAAACAAAGTATAAACTTTTTTATAATCTCAGGGCTGGATTAATAAATTTTGTGGCCTAAAGCGGAAATATTTGAGGCCCCTAGTCCCCCTTCCCCAATTATTTAATAAAACTGTAGTAATAAATAATGAAAATCTAATGTGGCCAGCACAATACCTCTCGCCACTTCCGTTATTGGGTACATAAGTATAGGGCGCGACCAGTCATATGACATTGTTGGCCTTGACAAGCAGATATGGGGGCCCATGTCAGAATGACAAATAGTAATTATGTACAGAGATGTCAAATGTCAGAATTTTTCATTAAAAATTTCAAGATTTTCTAGTCACACAGTAAATTTTTTGAAAGATGTCCGATCAAGGTTATCTACGAATTGTATGAATTCAGATTTTTGCTCCGCCCATTATAATAATAATAATAATAATAATAATATTTTTTATTTCAAAGACATGTTACACATGTATAGAAATCGTCAGTACAAAAAAAAAATAGATCACGACGGAGACAGGTATGAGAAAAATCAAAAAAAATTTAAACATTTTAATTTAAAAACTCGGACACCGTGTAAAAGCATTTATTTATTAGAAAATCGGATAATTTGCTAAGAAACATTTTTCTATTTATGCAAAATTTAATTTCCTCTGGAAGATTATTGAAAAAATAAAGACCCTGAATGTGAGGTGCACTTTTTACTTTATCGTATTTGGTGTTGGGAATGTAAAAGTTATCTTTTGATCGAGTATTATGATTGTGCATGTCGGAATGTGTTTGGAAAGTAGATTTATTTAAAAAAACAAATTTACAGACTTCATAAATATAAAGACATGCAAGTGTGAAAATTTTGAATTTCTGAAAAAAGCGGTTTACAAGAAGAATTACGTGGTGCATGAGCCATGGTTCGTAGAATGCGTTTTTGACAAATAAATACACCAGTAGCAGCCGGCGCTTTACCCCAGTAACAGATACCATACCGAAGAATAGATTCTACTTTTGCAAAGTAAAAAGTTCTTAGTTGATTCTCTGTAAGTATATGACATAAATGTCTAAACTGATAGCCTATCGAACTAAGTTTTGCAGCTACAGATTCCGCATGATATTTCCATGTAAGATCTTCCTCCATAGAAAGTCCTAAAAATTTATTTTTATAAATTCTAGAAATTATATTATTGTCAATAACTAGTTCAATATCCAGATTTTTGGAATATTGACGGTTATGAAAGCGCATGTATTGTGTTTTCGATTTATTAAAGAATAAATTATTCCTGGAAAACCAGTCTGACAGGCGATTTAGGCAGTTTTGGCATTTAATTTTAAGATTTTCTGTACTGGAATCTGTAATTATAATAGAGGTATCGTCGGCATACATGGTGACAATACATTCTTTGTCAAAAATTAAATTTAAATCATTTACATATAGGAGAAATAATGTGGGCGCGAGCACACTGCCCTGAGGAACTCCGATATTGACAGTTACTCGATCGGAAATTGGTTCTGTGGTTATATTATTGTCTGTGTATTTAATAGTTACGTACTGCTCTCTATTTTTGAGAAATGAATCTAACCAATTTAGGGGTATACCTCTGATTCCTGTGTTAGAAAGTTTCGATCTCAAAATATCGTGCTTAACACAATCGAATGCCTTTGTCAAATCGCAAAAAATACCTACTGGTTTTTCACCATTTTCCAAATTTGACATGATAGATTCAAGAGAAAATTGTATAGCATTTGCTGTTGAGCAGTTTGAACGAAATCCAAATTGATTAGGAATTATTATATTGTTTTTTGAGAGGAACGTATCCAGTCTGTTCAAAAATGAATATTCGAAAATTTTGGAAAAAATTGATGAAAGAGCAATCGGTCTGTAATTATTTAGATTTTCCTTGTCATTATTCTTATGTATTGGGTTTATTTTATTAACTTTTAATTTTTCAGGAAATACTCCGGATATAAAAGACAAATTGACCAAGTGGACAAGTGGTTTGATGATAATGGGTGCTATAATTTTAATCAGAAAATTGGGGATGTTATCTGGTCCTGATGACTTTTTGTTTTTGATTTTATTTGTTATTAAGTTCAGTAATTCAGTGTCTTCATACGGGTATAAGAAAAGGCTATTCGATTGTGTCACCACTAAATTCTGGCTTTGTAAATTATTTTTAGGAATCTGGCTTATCACATTCTTTGCCGCATCTCTAAAAAATATATTAAATTCATTAGCTACGTCTTTAGGGTCTGTTAAATGATTATTATTTGACTTAATAGTAATATTGTTGGGGTGAGTTTTAGTACCGGCGATTTCTTGTATAACTTGCCATGTACTTTTGGATATGTTATCTGAATTGAGAATTTTGTTTTGATAATGTTGTTTTTTCGATATGGCAACTAGTTTGGTATGTTGACGTTTAGCTTCTTTATAATGGGGCCTGTATGCAGAGTTCGACTTCTGTAAAACGAAGAGAATAGAAAGATTATCGCTAGATTTTCTTATGGTTTCATTGTACCAGTAATTTTTTTTATTTATAAGATTGTGATTTTTTAAAGGGAAATGTTTATTAAAATAAAAAAGAAAAGTGTCGTAAAAACTATCAAAAGAGGAATTTAAATTTTGCGTGGCATAAACCGTATGCCAGTTTTCAGTTTCAAGTTCTGCGACCCAGCAGCGGATATTTGAGTTGCTAAAGATTCTGCAATTCGTTTTATTAATCTGCGGATTACTGTTTCTAGTCATGAAATTAGTAGACGTAAGAAGTGCTTTATGATCAGCTATTATGCTATCTTGAACAATGCAAAAATTCTCACCTATATTACTAAAGACGAGATCTAGTTTGTATATACCACGTGTTGGAGTTGTGACTAAGTTATGGCAATTGTAACTTAAAAATAAGTCATGTAGTAATTTAAACGCATAGCTGTCTCTGTCGGGATCCACATTGAAGTCACCACCTACAATTAATTTATCATTAGTTTTTACAACCTTGTCAAGAATACTACTGAATTTATTTACAATTACATTATGACAAATTCAGTAGTGTCGTTTGCTTAGTTTTTATGAGAGTACATAAGATACTACTGTTATTTTATTATTATAAAAATATGTTACAATAAAAGCATTTAAAATTCAAAAATAAGTCAACTGGTAAGTTTATCAGCAAATGTAAAACCTAATATGTGAAAAATAAGATGACAAAATGTTAATGTCAATGATACTGACAGAAAATAACGTTATTCGTACGGCTATGAATTAAGGTAATGTATCTGAATTAATAAATAAACTTACGTTACAGCGAAAATATTACCAACAACGAGCATCGTTTTAAAGTGGAATGTCCTAACTTAGTCGAAACAATATTAATTTTTGAAAGACAAACGTGTTATATTCATCCTTATCACACACGCTTATAGACTGCAAAGGAGAGAGATAAATGTATGCCAATTTGTTAATTCGTTCATGGTACGGATGACCTTGATCGGACATCTTTAAAAAAAAATACTGTACACATACACTCACTAGACCGTGCGCCGACGAGGGTCAAGGCGGCTGCGGCGGCGAATTGTTAAAAAAATAGCGCGTACTTGCTGTTTCGAAGGTGCGCCGGCGTTTTAATACAAAAACTGGAGTGATTTACTCAATCATACCTACATAAAACATAAACTTAAAATGAAATAGGTGAGAATTATGTTAATAATATATTGCAATAGTGTAAAATATATCACAAACTACAATTTTTCTCTACAAATATCATAATTATTATGTATGAATATAATTTTGTTTACGGAGAGTGGCGATAACGAACTTCGTTTCGCTGTTACTGTAAGTCCTGAAACAGAAAATACTCGCTCACTGGGAGTACTAGTAGCTGAGATACACAAAAAAATGTACCAATCTAGAAAATCGAGGTGTATTTTCTTCTTCCTCTTTCCAGTACTGTAGAACTTGGAATACTGAGCAGATAGGTAAATTAACTTCTGCCAAATACGTAAGATACTCAATTTCAATATTAAAAGTGTCTTGAGTAAGAACAGCACAATGTTTTTTTTTTCTTAATTGTTCTAAATACGAGTGTGGACTTGGATCTTTTACTGTAACTGTAAGATCGGATTCAGAAGCGAACGAAATCACACTATATTTCTTGATTTGATTAACTAGAAATTCTAATTTAGTGCTATTATTATCTTTTAAATATTCTTCTATTGTTGTCAAATTTTGAAAACGTGGATCCAATAATGAAACAAATATTATCATATTATTTAGTGGGAAATGATGTTCAAAATTAAACAGCATAGTATGTTTCATGTCTGTTATTAATTTGTTTTCACTTGGATCATGTTTTTCTAAAATAGATTTTATTTCGGGTCTTACAAGAAGAACATAATTTAAAGTTGTATATTTTGCGGCAGACAGTACTTCAACTGCTGAGCGAAATTTTTTCAAAAAATTTATTAAATCAAACAGAAGAGTTGCATCTTCAAATGTAAGTTTTAGTTCATCCTTATCCAAATTTGATAATAAAATATTTTTTCTCTGAGTGCCAAGACTTTCCAGCATTATGAGGGTACTATGCCAACGTGTTATGAAAGATGTTTTTAATGTTGTAAATCCTCTTCGTTTATAAAATGATTGAACACATCCGCGGATTATTTAAATCATTTACATTCTGCAAACTTGCCAACGGAACATTATCGTCGTAATCATAATCATCTTCAGCTTCTAATTCATTTTCCATGAACTCATACAAATTATCAATATTCTGTAAGGTTTTCTATTGTGTCTGATCAGCTTCTTTTTCTAAATACAGTGATCTATATACTCGTAGAAATGTACGAACATTTTTTTAACTTTTTTAAGTCCGTGCCCCAAACAAAAGGGACTTTCAGTATTTGTTAGATTCGAAGCTAATACCATGTTACTACCACGATCAGTTACAAAAGTTAAATCTTTGTCGTTTAAATTAAACTTATTTTTAATTTCGGTAATTTTATTATTTACTGCTATTTCTGTGTGTCATCCAATAAATATTTTTGTGCAATTTGAATTCGTCTGTAAAATGATGATAAGTAAAGGTAAATGTAACTTCTTCTACGAAAGTTATTGTTCCAAATATCTGCAGTAGGTGATGGAAATCGAGGACCATTTGATATTAATGTTTTTACCGAAGTCCTCACCGGAGAGAAATAAGTTTTGATAATTTTTGACGGCATCTCTTGTGTTTCGCACTTGACCAATTAATGAACGCACCATCCACCCGGACCCTCAGTACCTGACAAGTACAATTCAATTCTGTAAACTTTAGCATCTCCGAATATTTGTTATATGACATTTTCATGTTTTCCTCTCGGAGTATCCGACACCCTGATCATAGTACAGAACAAATTCGAGTTCCTTATATGAAAAGTTTCTTATTATTCACGATACAGAAAATTGATGTGCCTTTATGAGCCAAATTTTTCACGTCATCAAGACATCACAGGAATTTTCGATTATTATAAATAAATTCGCGGAAAATGTGTACACACTATTTATGTGCAACCGTAAAAAATATGTAATTACAAATTTTATTGTATTTAAATAGGTATTTTTTTAAAATAGAAAGGCGGCACAAACAATGTAACTTAATGTTATCATTTTTAGAAACGACAGTCTCATTATCCGTCATGTCAATTCTCAAGTATCAAAGTAATTTTCCATATTCCATCCAATTTCACGGCCTGTATGTGTCTGCGAAATGCTTAGTTTGTTCTTTTTGTTATATTTCGAGAATTATTATGTTTAAATTAATCTAATTAAACCACGTAACTCTACGTCAAAAATTGTATATTATAAAAAATTTAAATGCTAATTTGCTTAATTTAGATCTCAAAATTCAATCAGTAACATTAATTTTAATATAATTTTATGCACGTCTTAGTAAGCAGAGATTCATAAAGAACTTTTAAAAAGAGTGCTGAGTAACTTAAAAATATTTATGAAAGAGAGAGAAATTAACTCTTATTGTCACAACCATTGCTTTTATTGAATAAATTATTAATTAGGTACGAAAATAGGTAGGGATGCAATGGATATCCGGTGAAACCGGATAATCCGGCGTCTCCGGCTGACTTCGCCGAATATCTATTTGATTTCAATAAACTTTATTGTAAGTATTAAATGAAATAATTAAAAGTGATCCAAAGTAGCATAACATTCAAAGAAAAAACACAAACAGAAATAGATTTGTATTATAAAATTGCTACATGTTAATGTTTTTACGATTATATATATATATATATATATATATATATATATATATATATATATATATATATATATATATATATATATATATATATATATATATATATACAGTATACAGCAAAAGTCTAGGCACAGTCATATATGAAATAATTTTTAACATATCTACTAATATATAAAAAGAAAAAAGGAATCAAATACATATATAGGAACTTAATTAGAATGTTAAAGTGTATATAGAATAAAAATAATATAAGTAATATTTACAAATTTATTATTTTTGAAAATCTTAACAACATATTTGAAGGTTGCAAAAGTCTAGGCACATTCAAAATTTTAACAGAAAATAATTAAATTAGTATTTAGTTGGGTATCCTTTTGAGGTAATTACTGCCTGCAGTCTTCTTGGCATGGATTCCACTAATTTTTTAGTTAATTTTGCTTCAATAGTGCACCATTCTTTAATTAATACGTCTTTAAGTTTATTTTTGTTAGTAATGTCATGGGTCTAATTTTTCTTTTCAATACTTCCCATAAATGTTCAATAGGGTTAAGATCCGGACTTTGTGGAGCTGTTACAAGCATATGTGATGTATTAAATAATATCCATTGGCATACAATATACGCGGTGTGCTTCGGATCGTTGTCTTGCTGAAAATAGTACGACCCGTCTACTCCAAGTTTTCTCGCACTGGGATCTAATTGCTTCTTTAATATATTTAAATAAACATTTTTGTCCATCTTTCCTTCTATAATTTCTAAATTCCCAACTCCTGAAGCTGCCATACATCCCCACACCATTATACAGCCTCCTCCGTGCTTAATAGTTTTAATTGTATTTGTTGGTTTAAAGGATTCCCCAGATTTTCTCCATACTTTTTTGATACCATCTGAACCAAATAAATTGAATTTGCTTTCATCAGTAAATATAACTTTTTTCTAGAATTCATAATCACGGTTTACGTACGATTTAGCAAATTCTAATCTCTTACGTCTATTCGTTTCATTAACGTACGGTGTTCTCCTTGGAGTACAGGACTTGAATTCATGTCTTTTAATGGCCCTTCTTACTGTATTTGGATGAACATCTTTATTATATTGTTTTCGTATTTCTTCTGCTATTTTCGGTGCACTTATAAATGGATTTTTTTTAACAATTCGCTTAATATCTCGCTCTTCCCGGTCAGTTAGTTTTCGCGGACGTCCAGTTCTGCGGCTATTGTCAATTCTGTGTTCGTTTTTGAATCTACAAACTACATTTCTTATACTATATCTGCTTCTTCCTACAGTATTTCCTATTTCTGCGTATGATTTTCCTACTTTATGCAACTTTATTATTAATTCTCTTACAGATATTGATATTTCTTTGCGACTCATTTTGATATGCTACTTCGTGCTCTCTAATTGACAATATGGTATGAACTACTATATTTAGAAGATTTGTTCTTAGAAATCAAACACTTCAGACAAGAATATATCTGATATTTACTTGTTAGAAAATATACATTTATACAGTGTGCTTAAACTTTTGCGACATTAGAATATCTGGCTGAGGTTAAAAAATATATTTAAGTTTTGTATATTATTTACATTATATTAGTTTATTAATTCAACTAGATGTGAAACATTCCGAATAAGTTCCTGTGTGGTAGTTTATTTTTTTTCTCTTTTATATTTCGTATACGTTGAAAATTATTTTAAATATATAACTGTGCCTATTTAGAGAAAAATGGTGAAAATCTCCAAAATTATTGGTTTTAGGCATGGGATACCCTTAATAACATATGAAGATAATACAAAAATACGTACAACTGAATAATAAAATATAGGATATTCCATTTGAAAATGACGAGTTATAGTCATTTGAAATTGAGCACATTTGATATTGAACAGCCTGTATAATTACATTTAAAAAAAAATATGTCAGAACATAGTGTATAATTACAGTTATACAGAAAAGAAAATTCTTAATTCTGACTATTAAAATAATTTCAGTAAGCCTTTATAAAGCAATGCGTGTATTTGGTCTTTTTTAGAGAAAAAAACGGAATAATTTGGCAACGCCGTGGAAAACTAAAACAAAATTCATATGTTCGTATAGTTGAATAAAATACAATTCAAAATATATAAAAATATATAGAGGGTTCCATTTAAAAAAAGACAAACAATTCTCGCCGAGTCGTATATGTGAAAATAATTTTACGTTATGCTTCTTGAGTAGACGAATAAATTCTGTTAATAAACTTATGCTGTATTTCTAACGACAAGGGAGATATCGAAGACGGCGATTTCGGTGACTCATCCTGTATGTATATATATATATATATATATATATATATATATATATATATATATATATATATATATATAAAAATACAAAAAGTATTAACACAAACCCAAATTTAAAAAAATCTGATGTGGCCAGCACATAACCTCTCGCCGTATATTTTACCTGGCTGTATGCATAAAGCAAAGAATATTTTTGTAAATACAAATAATATATTCATATAAATCTATGACGTATAAACTTCTTTATTATTCAATAATAGCATGTCTCAACATGAAGATATTTTACCATAAATTATGTTACAATAAATTACAAAGTAGAGTTTACCATATATAAATATTAGGCTGGTAACAGCAATTTTCAATTCGAACAACGTTGTTTACTTTCTCTTCATATTCTTCTAGTAAAAACATTAATTTTGGGCGGTCTAAAATGTATATATGGATTGTGCATCTATTCTTACATATCTTCTTTTACATTTTATTTTTTCATACATGTTATATCTAAATAACACTAATTCCCTTTAATAAAGTGACGGATAGATTGCACTCCGATTATTCTTATATCGATGTGTAATTTTGTCAATATTTACAACTTACTTGAGAAGAATTTGATAGCTTTTTCGCAATTCAAAGTTACTCTAGTCTATAGTACTGGTGTACATTGTCCCATAATGTTTGAAACAAATTTAAGTCCTTCAACCTAGACTTGTCATCTCCATAATAGTCACAGATCAAGAACTAAGGGATTCTCCAAGTACATTTTTAATTCATTACTCATTATTTCTGACACTGACATTTATCTGTCAGTTACAAATAATTTAAATTATCAACTATTTTTCATGGCATTCTTTCGGTTGTCAAATTTATTACAACAGATTATTTTATATATTATACTTCTTTTATCTCTAAATCTATGGAATATATAATAAAATATTTAAATGTATCAGATAGAGAATTTAATTTTCTTTAATATTACCACGAAAAATTTTCAAAAAATAATATTTAGAAGATTTTTTTTTCAAGAATCTTCTACTTCCGGTTGTCCAATTATTACCAAAACCTTTTCAGATCTTCCCATGAATGTCCGATTGGGAAATACGTTGTTAAACAAATTTTAAGTCTTATAGTTTTTGAGTAACCGTCCTTCCAACATCCCACACACACACATACACACACACACACACACACATCCACACACACACACACACACAGACATCATCGTAAAAATGTTAAAATCGGATTGTAGGGACCTTAAAACGTGCTTATTCAATAAAATCTGGATATGCGATTTTTAGCATGAATGCAATACCTCTCTTAGCGAGAGGTAAAAACTTAAATTTTTATAATAACAAATCTCGAAAAAATAACATTAAAGGTATTTTTGGAAGAAAAACTATTTTTAGCTTCTAGTAAAGTGCCATTTCCGGTTATCTGATTTACTCCAAAATCTGATGGCATCTTTCCATATAACAGTAAGGTACAAATACAAGATTTCAAAATTTTCTGAACGATAGTATTTGAGTTAGAGCGTAAAGAGGATCCACACACGCACACATACGCGCGCGCATTTACACATAGACGGTTACCAAAATTTCGATATATGATTTTTACCACGAGCCCTATACCTCCCTTACCAAAGGTAGCGAGAGGTAATAATCGTCAGCCAAATTCGAGTTGCAGCAACACGCGACTTTGCACAAATCTACTCAGAGGGCTCAGTATTTAAATATGACAATAAGAATATCTGTTCTATTTGTAACAGGCTAGAAACCTAGAAACGACCTGCAGCACTTCCTTATGCCTTGCCCATTTTACTTACACCGGAGATCAGCGTTCCTGGAAAAATATACGTAAATGTACCTCTGACGAAGAAGCCTACATCAACTTGCTGTCTCGAACATCTCAAAGTCAAAAATACGATATCTTTAACTTTACAATTGTTGTCCTGATAGTGAGAGTATTCGCACATGTAATATGCTATAAGATTTATACTGTATTACCTATGTGATATATATATATATATATATATATATATATATATATATATATATATATATATATATACAGTAAAAATTTTGAAAGATGTCCGATCAAGGTCATCTACGAATTGTATGAATTCAGATTGTTGGCCCGCCCATTCTGACAAATTCAGTAGTGTCGTTTGCTTAGTTTTTGTGAATAAATCAACTGATAAGTTTATTAGCAAATGTAAAACCAAATATGTGAAAATTAAGATACTGACACAATGTCAGTGACACTGACAGAAAATAACGTTATTCGTACGGCTATGAATCAAGGTAATGTATCTGAATTAATATATAAACTTACGTTACAGCGAAAGTATTATCAACAACGAGCATCGTTTTAAAATGGAATGTCCTAACTTAGTCGAAACAATATTAATTTTTGAAAGACAAACGTGTTATATTCATCCTTATCGCACACGCTTATAGACTGCAAAGGAGAGAGATAAATGTATGCCAATTTGTTAATTCGTTCATGATACAAATAACCTTGATCGGACAAATTTCTTTCATATAACATGATTTATACAGCAACATGTAAGCTACTTGACGACGGATATACATTCATGATACCACTTCCGGTTTATTAGTAATTAATATCAACTTTGAAATTTACAAATTTGAAAAGTACATCAAATTTGCTTTACAATTATGTAAAATAATCCATATGTTACATTATTAAAAAGTAAAATGGCGGGCACTTTTTTATACACCTAGTCGAAAAGAGAATAGGGCTATGACTATGGCTTGAAATAAAACAATTAACTAAAACAATTGTAACACGGTAAATTATTACTGAGTATTTACAGGATGACATTTTACCGTGTTACAATTGTTTTAGTTAATTGTTTTATTTCAAGCCACAGCCATGGCTCACTATTCTCTTTTCGACTAGGTGTATAAAAAAGTGCCAGCCATTTTACTTTTGGATATGGATTATTTTACATGATTGTAAAGCAAATTTGATGTACTTTTCAAAATTGTAAAAAAATATAGTATGTTCCATTTGAAATTTCAAAGTTGATATTAATTACTAATAAACCGGAAGTGTTATCATGAATGTACATCCGTCATCAAGTAGCTTACATGTTGCTGTATAAATCATGTTATATGAAAGAAATTACTAACTTAATAAATAAGCGAGATATATATACTATATTCCATACATAGTGGGCATGCCGTATATATACAGGGTGTATCAGGACTAGTGTAAAAAAAATTAATAGCATATTCCTGACATTTTGAGTAAAAAAAGTTATATGAACATAGGTCATATTCCTTTTGGTTACCAAAATACAAGAGTTCAAAATTTTATAAATAGCAGCAATTTTTATTTTTTTCTAATCAAGATACCTTCAATCCAGAGTAATAAACAATGGAAAACAATGCAAAATTAATCTAAAATTGAATTTTTTTACCTGAGTTATTGTTATTGTGAAATGGATGGGTTTAGTGTGGCAGAATACATATAATATTTGTGTATGGATTCTGTGATGGTAGTGCCCTCCGTGCGTCTAGAGAATATCAAAATAATTATCCCAACAGACGTCAACCTTCCCATCGCGGATTTGCACGCACTTTTCAAAGGTTGAGAGAAACTGGGACAACAGCTGTACGGGGTGGAATTCAAAATGATGGTATTGGACCGCGCAATATTTACGAAGAAAATGTTATTAATGCAGTTCTTGATGATCCGAGAACCAGCACTCGACGAATCGGAAGACAATTACACATGTCACACATGTCTGTTTGGCAGATATTAAACCGCGAAGAACTATATCCATATCATTTTCAACGCGTGCAAGGACTCGAACCTGCAGATTATGGTTCACGTTTAGAGTTTTGTCGCTGGTTATTAAACCAAAATGCCAATGACCCACATTTTATTTCAAAGGTATTGTGGTCCGATGAGGCACAGTTTACAAGAGATGGAATAAATAGTTTTCATAACAGCCACATATGGTCTCTTGATAATCCACATGCCATCAGTCAGTCACGTTTTCAGGCAACGTTTCAGCGTAAATATTTGGGCTGGTATATTTAATAATCAATTTCTGGAAATCGAAGTTTTAAATAACCATTTAACTTCGGAGCTATACAGAGAATTTTTAGAAAGCAGACAATGTGAAATGATGGAAGAAGTACCTCTCCAGATACGACAACAAATGTGGTATCAGCATGACGGCGCCCCTCCTCATTACGGAAGACAAGTGACTGCTTGGTTAAATCAGCATTACCCGAATAGATGGATAGGACGCGGAGGTCCTGTCTGATGGCCCGCACGATCTCCCGATTTAAATCCTTATGAAGCAAATGGTGTATAGTGTTCAAATAAGCACACGCAACTATTTGTTAGAAAGAATAAGAAACGCTGCAGTTGACATTCGTAACAACCAAAATACAATTAATTTAGTTTGTTTACATCATTCGTCGATGTCAAGCTTGCATTCGAGCTCGAGGGGCACATAATGAACACTTACTATAAGACAAAATGAATATATTTAATGTTTCCATTGTTTGTTACCATATTTTAAATGTATCTTGATTAAAAAATTTAATAAAATTGCAGCTACTTGTAAAACATTGATCTCTCATGTTTTGGTAACCAAAAGGAATAAGACCTATCTTCACATAACATTTTTTACTCAAAATGATGTCAGGAATATGCTATTAATTTTTTTTACACTAGTCCTGATACATCCTGTATATATATAAAGAAAAAATATGGCGCCTAGTGCAGCAAGTCTGGTAGCAAGTGAACTAAATAAATTAAAAAAAGGTGAACTTATAGATTTATTAATCGCAAAAGAATTACCTGATCAATATAGTGACAATGAAGTGTTAAAATCATATGTGCAAAATACTTTCACACACAGTGATGTAATAAATAATACTTCAACTGCATATTCCAATGCTAACCTAAACTGTGAAAATAAATACTGTGTTAGTGAAAAATGCCTTGTTTTAGAAAAACTAAATTATCATTTGGAACAAAGAATTGATGATCTCACATCAATCATAAAACTTATTACTCCAGAAAAGGATAATAATAATAAAAAACCTAATAAAACAATAAATACGCAAAATTTTAAGCAAATAGTGCCATCTAATGAAATTGTTGACACTAGCAAGTCCGTGGAGTCGGTAATAAATAATCAGTCAGATTTAAACAAATACAAACAGACTACCCAATCTAGTAGTATTAAAAACACTACACAGGAAAATATACAAATGAAATCTAATCTAGAAAAAAAGAATAAAAACGTGACTAATACAATAATAGGCAGTGATAATAGTTCTCTCGTTAAAAGTGGCGTCAAAAATGCATGGTTATACGTTGGTAATGTGCATCCTGACATTGGTGAATCTCAAATGGAAATTTTTTTACAGCAAAAATGCACAGGAAAAAAATTTTAAGTCAAAAAAGTATCCAAGGACACGTCAATTAATAATTCCTTCCGTGTTAGAGCTGAATATGATCTACTTGATATTCTTAATACTGATTTCTTTTGGCCGCGTGGCTTTGTCATTCGAAGATTCAAGTTTTTTCGATCACCTGAAGTCACAAACTAGCATCAATCCCAGGCCTCCTAGTTCCAATAGGACAACATCGATCAATATTCTGCACCAAAATATCCAATGTCTCCGTAACAAGATTGAAGATATAGAGATTTTTTTAACTTCCCAACCGTGTGATTTTCTGTGTTTTTCAGAACATTGGTTGCGAAGCAGCGAAAAATCATCGTATTTAATTAATAATTTTAATCTAGCTAATGGTTATTATAGACAAGTCCATAAAAATGGTGGAGTCACGATTTTTTGTAAAAATGACATAAGTTATCAAACAGTAGATTGTATCAATGAAAATAACATAGAACTTGTATTTGAAGTATGTGCCATAAAATTCAAACTGCATAAAACGTTATTTTATATTATGGTAGTGTACAGATCACCATCCTCTGACGTTAAAGTTTTTCTCACTCAAATGGATAAATGTTTAACACAATTATTTAATATATATAGTCGACTTCCGACACTCGTAGTGAACGGACGTGCTTCTATAGAGCTCCAAAGTATTAAATAATCACAAACATCCTATCAAAATTAAAATTACGTCAGTAATTCAATACAAACATATTAAATTAAATAATTAATAGTATAAAGTGTAAAGTGATTACAGCACTGAGGCCTCTGGCCGAAGTGCCTGTACAAATATGAGATCATCTCAAACTCCATCTAGCCAATGGCAAAAAATACCTGAAGCTAGAAAAACCAAAAGAGATAACAACGATACAAACGACATAAGAAGAGTAAAACCAAGAACATCCACAGACACCACTGAAGAAACTCAGCCAATACCAACGCAAAACCGATTCCAAGCCCTCGGCAACGCTACGCAAAATGAAGAAATGGAAATAAATACAAAAGTTCTGAAGCCACCACCCATATTCATTCCAGACATCGAAGATATCAAGCCACTAATAAAAATTCTAGACAAGGAGGTTAAAGACAACTACTACATAAAAACGGTAGCAAACAACCAAATAAAACTTCAACCAAACAGCACTGAAAGCTACAGAAAAATTGTCAATTCCTTGGAAAAAACTAATACACAATTCCATACCTACCAGATTAAAGAAAACCGCTCATACCGAGTATTTATCAAAAATATGCACCATACAACAGCAGTAAATGATCTTAAAAACGAAATTGAATCAAAAGGACACAAAGTGAAGAATATC
This sequence comes from Harpalus rufipes, assembly GCA_951394225.1. Lineage (NCBI taxonomy): Eukaryota > Metazoa > Arthropoda > Insecta > Coleoptera > Carabidae > Harpalus > Harpalus rufipes. The sequence continues at coordinate 46,698,357 of OX596279.1, forward strand.
TACAATATAAAACATAGAATTGACAAACATCCTCTGCCAATGTTCATTGTTGAGCTAGAGCAGAACACAAACAACAAATCAATTTACGATATAAATTATCTCCAGAACACCAAAGTTATCATTGAACCACCCAGACCAAAAAAGGAAATCCCCCAATGTGCCAGATGCCAGAGGTACGGGCACACGAAAACCTATTGCAGAAGACAAGAACGTTGTGTTAAATGTGGCGACGACCACGCAACCAAAGACTGCAACAAAGATAAAAACGCACCAGTAAAATGCGTATTATGTAAAGCCAACCACCCAGCAAACTACAAAGGATGTACCGTATATCAAGAAATCTACAAAAGAAAATATCCCCAACAACGTGAAAGACACACCTCTGAAGAAAAAGCAAGGATATATCAAAAGGTAAACCCGAACATCACGTTCTCACAAATAATCAACGAAACACAACTCCCGGATAATACTACCCTCCCGACACAAAACAAACTAGAAGAAATGATGGTCCAACTAATGGGAAGAATGGACACCATTCTTAACCTACTCACAACGTTAATTTCCAAACTTCCGTAATGCAGGCATTAAAAATAGCATTATGGAACGCTAATGGCTTGGCCAACCATAGGCAAGAGTTAAAATTCTTCCTTCTCGAACACAAAATAGACATCATGCTCATTTCTGAAACCCACTTCACAAGACAGACTCACCTAAAAATACCACATTACACAATATATGACACACAACATCCTGATGGCACAGCACACGGGGGTACTGCTATAATCATAAAAAACAAACTAAAACATTACCCACTTCCCGAATACACTATGGATCACCTCCAAGCAACCACCGTCCTAATTGAAGAATGGGCAGGACCGATCACCCTATCCGCGATATACTGCCCACCAAAACATAATATAAAACAAGAGCATTTCGAACAATTTCTAAATACGCTTGGAAACAAATATATTCTAGGTGGAGACTATAATGCGAAACATACCATGTGGGGCTCGCGGCTAATAACAACACGAGGGAGAGAACTGCTAAAAACAATCCAAAACAACAACCTTGATTTTAAATCTACAGGTGAACCGACTTACTGGCCCAGTGATCCAAACAAAATACCTGACCTACTGGATTTCTATATAACAAAAAATATTTCACAAAATAAGTTACAAGTTAAAGTAAGCCTTGAACTATCATCAGACCATACACCAATCTTCCACGAACTTAATGCTAATGGAATAATAAAAACAAAACCACCAACTCTCCACAATATATTTACAGACTGGAACTATTTTCGAGACCAGATTGATGAGAACATTAATCCTAACCCAACACTTAAACAAGAAAAAGACATCGATGAAGCAGTTGAACAACTCACCCAGACAATACAACAGGCAGCCTGGAACGCATCACCCGTTTTAGAAGAAAAAAGCAATAAAACTTTCGTGCCAAACAAAATTAAAGAAGCCATAAATGAAAAGCGACGCATCCGAAGACAGTGGCAACAAACACGTAATCCGCTAACAAAAACTCAGCTCAATCGAGCAGAAAGAGAAGTCAAAACTATGCTAAATGAATGGAGAAACAAAAACATACAAGAATACCTTAGTAACCTAACAAACACTGAATCTACTGATAATCAACAAACCTGGAAAACCACCAGAAGATACAGCATCATACCGACCGATCAGCTTGCTTCCCATATTATCAAAGGTATTCGAAAGACTATTCCTCAATAGGCTAATACCAATAGTAACTAAAAATAAGCTAATCCCATACTACCAATATGGATTCAGAGCAAAACACGCTACCATAGAACAAACACACCGAATAGTGAACAAAATCAGAAGCGACATAGAAGAAAAAAGATACTGCTCAGCCGCGTTTCTAGACATAACGCAAGCCTTCGATAAAGTGTGGCATGAAGGCCTACTGTATAAACTAAAAAAAACCTTACCTAACGACTTCTATCATCTCTTAAAATCCTACCTTAATGAAAGATATTTCCAAGTAAAATTCAATGAAGAACATTCAAACCTAATTCCTATCCTATCTGGCGTCCCGCAAGGTAGTGTGCTAGGACCAGTATTATTCCTCCTTTACACATACGACCTACCAACATCACTACATACCATGACTGCTACGTTTGCAGATGATACTGCAATACTAGCTTCTCACAATGATCCCGAAGTAGCCTCAAACTTACTCCAAGACCACTTAACAGAAATAGAGAATTGGCTACAAAAATGGAAAATTAAAGCTAATGCAACAAAATCCTCACATATCACTTTTACGACCCGAAAATATACATGTCCACCAGTAGTACTGAACAATCAACCCCTTCCGCAAGTGAATGTAGTGAAATACCTAGGGCTACACCTCGACAGACGACTAACTTGGTCTATCCACGTCAAAACAAAAAGAAAGCAACTTAATTTAAAATACAAAAAGATGTATTGGATGCTCTGTAAAACTTCTAAGCTCTCAATTGATAATAAACTCCTGCTCTATAAAACAATATTAAAACCCATATGGACATATGGTGTTCAACTTTGGGGAAGCGCGAGCAACTCAAGCATAAAAATTATCCAAAGATTTGAATCCAAAACGCTCAGATCAATACTCGACGCACCTTGGTACGTCAAAAATTCGACAATACAAAATGACGCAAACATAAAGACAGTGAAAGAAGAAATAACAATTTACAGCGAAAAATACATAAAACGCCTGGAAAACCATCCAAATCACACAGCAGTAAATCTACTAGACAACAGCGAAGACACCACCAGATTAAAGCGATACCGCCCCCTCGACCTACCCTATAGATTTAATTGTTAGTTAATAATCCAAATAAGTTAATTACTTAGTTGGCGAATTGAAGGAAGCATCAATGGATGCTAACTTCCTCCTGTTATTGTAACATACATGATTATAAAATTTACTTATTGTTATTTCAACAGATTGTAAATATTATATGGCAAATAAAAAAAAAAAAAAAAAAAAAAAATTAATATTAACAAAAAAAATACACTAATTGTTGTAGGAGATTTTAATATTAATCTTTTAGACAATAAACTCGAAAAGAGACTGTTTTTAGATCTTATGAATTCATATAATTTACATCACACTATTACGGAACCTACTCGTATAACAAAAAATACCAAATCACTAGTTGATAATATATTTATAAATCATAGTAAGAATAATTATGCTGCCAACGTGATACATAACCAAATTTCTGATCATTCAGCACAAAATCTGAAAATAAAAATAAACTCAAAAACTAATGACGATAATAAGAAGTTAATAGTTGAGAAAAGATGTATTAGCCAATGTAACCTAAATAATTTTGTTACCAGACTAAGTAAAGAAACGTGGTCTGATGTATTTAATGAACATGATGCTAATAATTGCTTTAATAATTTGTATGCAACATTTTTACATAAGTTTGAAATAACTCATCCAAAAATTAAGACACACAATTATAAAGTTCAGAATAAATCATGGGTAACAAACGAAATTAAAATTAAGTCGTTAGAACTAAAAGAACTTTCATATTTATATAAACGGCAATTGATATCTAAACAAAACTATAATCAAGTAAAAAAAGAATATCGCAACTTAATTAAACGTTCTAAATTAGACTATAACCTAAAACGAATAGAAAGTACTAATAATAATACCCGAAAAGTTTGGAATCTTATTAATAATAGTCTAAATAACGTGAATAAAAAAACAAATCCTATAGATAAACTTAAAGATGGTAATCGTGTAGCATCTGATCCCAAAGATATCGCAAACAAGTTTAACAATTATTTTGTAACTATTTCACAAAATCTTATAAATAATTTGCAAAGTGCTCCAACTAGTAACGCTCACACTCACAATAACTTAATTTGTAATAAATCCATTTTTTAACACCTGTTACGGAACCAGAGATAGATTCGCTCATTATGACCTTAAATAATTCTTCAGCCACTGGAATTGATGAAATCCATAATAACATAATCAAAAATTGTCGTGAATCGATTATAGCTCCTCTCACTTATTGTATTAATGTATCCTTAACACAAGGAATATTTCCTGAAATCTTAAAACAGGTAAAAGTGGTACCTCTATTTAAAAAAGGGGATAATGAGTTAGTTGAAAATTACAGACCCATCTCCCTCCTTTCAGGTTTTCACAAAAATTTTGAAAAAGTTATGCTAGCTAGAATCTCATCATTTCTTGAGAAGAATGAGTTACTAATCGGCGAACAACATGGGTTCCGGAAGGAACACAGTACAATTACTGCACTAACACATTTTCTCGATCGTATCTACACCACTTTGGATACTGGTAACAATGTATATGGTGGATTTATTGACTTATCTAAAGCTTTCGATTGTGTCAGATACTCCACTCTTATACATATAGCAAATTGTCATGGTTTAAGAGGTCCTTGTGAAAAGTGGATAGAATCATATCTTAATAATCGTCAGCAAACAGTAACTTATAATAGTAACAAATCAAACTTTCAAACAATTATATATGGAGTACCACAAGGATCTATTCTTGGTCCGGTATCGTTTATATTATATATAAATGGTATAAAAAATATCTTACATTCAAATGTTTTCGTCGCGTATGCGGACGACTTATCTGTTTTAATATCTGGGAATGCCAGTGCGAGTGAAATATCTGATATTATTTCTAAATTATCAAATTGGTTTGCATCTTTAAATTTAACTTTAAATATAAATAAATCTGCAATTATTAATTTTTCTAACAAAAAACGTAACGAAAGCCTTCGTATTCATTGTAATAATCATACCTTACCACAAGTTGAAAATCTTAGGGTACTTGGTTTTGAATTACATGAAAATCTACGATGGGAGCCTCACATAGATAATCTTTGTCAACAGTTAACATGTTTGTGTTATCTTCTTAAAAGATTAAGACAACTCACGGACGTGAATACTGCAAAAACATTTTACTACGCGAAGTTTTACCCAATCCTCAGCCATGGCATAATTCTTTGGGGTCTATCGCCATTATCAGTACGCGTTTTCAAAATGCAAAAACGGCCTATACGAATTACATTTCTATTGAATAATAGATCATCCTGTAAAGAAATATTTAAAAGAGAAAATATTTTAACCTTACCCTCTATATTTATATTTAATACAATATTTAATATATGGAAAAATAAAGACATGTATCAAACTATTAGTGACACCCACAATTATGATACTCGAGGTAAATAAAACTTTAAAATTCCAAGAATTAACTTAAATAAATCTGCATTCAATCCAAACCATTTTGGCATTAAATTATTTAATCATTTACCTTTAACCATTAAAAATATTAATACAAAAAATAAATTTAAATCAGACCTCAAAAAATTTCTAATATCTAAGAATTGTTATAATGTTTATGAATTTTTAAATGACAGTTTGTAATTATCCTATTTTAACTTTAACAATATTGTAATCGTAATCTTAATGTAATGTGAACTTTATATGTATTGACTGTTCCTATACCTTGTATCATGGTCGACAGGAAATAAATGTATTATTATTATTATTATTATTATATATACAGGGTGTTAATAAAAAAACTTTACACACTTTAGCAGGTGATAGTAGAGATGAAAACAAGAAAAAAATTCTAATACACTTAGGTCCAATACTCATATGGTTTTCGTAAAGACAGATCGTAGCTCGATTTATCTGCATTATTTAGGTTATGAGTAAGAGTTATTTTGACAAAAATGAATAATAACAATTTCATATTTATTATTAATACGTTAGAAAATGAAAGAAACAGGTAAGTTGATATTTCATTAAAACAAAAATTTAGCTATTTATTATTGATACATTAGACACAAATCACTGATACAGAGAAGGCGATTACGTGATGTAAGTGATCCTCTCACACTGCCGGAGCATATATTTAGGAACATTTTTCGATTGTCTCGTCAATTATTGAACGATATAATAATTGAGTTGGAACCACATTTTCGAGCTCCAGAACGTGAAGCAATTGCTATTAAAATAAATAAAAAAGTTTGGTTGTTATTGCTTTGGAGAAAACTTACAAACATTCTTACAGCTCCAGTACCACAATTATTTAAAGTTTTCGTAATTTACTGCCACAGCATGTTTAATGTATTTGGGGCTAAGTTTGGCGCCAATTTTCCAGTTCTTAATATCTCGTACTTCTCAAAATATACTACGAATATATGTATTTGTTGTTTCGATACTTTTTTTTCGTAGCCATAATAAATACTTCAAATGGGTGTATTAAAAGTATAATAGGTTTTCCGCATACCTTTCCTTACGATTTGTATATCACAAGCTGGCATACGCTAACTTAAATTTTAAGGTTCGTCGGAACTAGTGTCACCAATCGTTGTATACATTAATACTTTGTTTTTCACGAGAATTCAGTTATATACAAATTTTAATTTTTTTAATATTACATAAAACATAAAAAAAAAATATTTCATCACGGCATATTACCCATTGCTGGGTGTGCCAATGTATATATATATATATATATATATATATATATATATATATATATTGAAACGATTTCAAATTTCGTTTCGCGGTTTTATTCAAAATTTTATTTAGTAATCTTCTTGACTAGCCAAGAATTCGAATTCACGTAGTGTTTCCGGTGTTAGCGAGCGACGCGAGTGTTCTTTGTTTAATGAAAATGATTTACTAAGATTGTGCGTATTTCGGGAAAGTTCAGTTCTTCGGGCTTTTGATGATTTACTAAGAATTGTATAGCGTTGTTAAGAGCGCAGGGTACCCACGTGTGAAATACTCGAAAACAGGTCTAAGGAAAAAACGCCCTGTATACTTATCTTACATTTTACTTAAATAATTTTTCTTTTATCTTGTTTAAGAACAATAAATCTATGTTTTTTAATAGTCATTTTTTAAAAGAAAGTGCTCTGAAATTAATAATATTACTTTAAACATATGTGTTTTTCATACTTAATTTTTCAGTGTATTATATCTAATTTCAAAAAAATAAGCAATAGAAAACTTGATTCCGACTTTCATAAAACTTTGTTTAAAATTAGACGTTTTCTACAAAATGCTAATTTTTGTGTTTTCATTCAATTTATATGCTGTGCAAAAGCGCCGCCACATAAATTGTGTGTATTTGAGTAAGTTCGTTCCATAGGCGTGCGTTGGGTGTATTTTACTATTTTGGCTATAAGCAAGATTGTCATTTAGTCACTTATTGTTGTCTGCTAGAAACTTCGTTGATGGTTTTCTACGTTTTCATTATTGTATTTTTCTATTTATTTATAATTTCGTTTGCAATTTGTTGTGCTTTTGCAATATATTTTTGCTATAAAATCAGTCTTTTTCAAGACTAAAACCTTTTATTTTTATATTTTTCTTTTTATTTTTGTTATTTGTGAATCCATATAAATGGATAAAAGCGAAGAAAAACATTATCGCCGAGGGGACAAAAGTCGTCTGCGATTAAATGTTAGGCGAAAGAAATGCCAAAATCTTCAAATTTGGCGAAAAATGTAAGTATTTAAATTTTTTAGTTAATTTAAGGTTATGTTAGAAATGAAAGATGAAGTATAACGTAATTAAAAATTTGATATGACAAACACATGCTTGCTAAGTAGGTACTATTATATGCCATCATATGAATGAATTTGCCAAGAACTGTCTCGTACAAATTTGCTAGTTTTATTTAGAGTATTTGTTGTAATGAAAAATATTTAAAAATACTTAATGGTATAATCAATTACTTGCAGCTACTATACACATAAATTAATGTAAAAATATAAATATAATTGATTTTTTGTGTGGTTTTGTTAGAACGAGAGCAGTTAAAATGTCAAAATCAATTTTTCTTTCTTTCTAATTACATTTAAAGCATTACTTTGTTGTATTTAAAAATCTTTTATAAGAAAAAAACCTAATATAAATAGGGGTAGGTACATATATTTCCTAAATTTTCTGTAGCGAGTTAAAACATACAGTAACAATTATAATATTCTTTTTGCGTCATAGTCTGTGTTTCCTGTAAATTATTTGATACAACTATACAATTTTCATTAGGAATGCAGAAAAGTTCGCGGTACCTTCAACCTGCAGTCATCAGGAAAAAAAAACTCGTTTACAACGAGATAGTTTAGACTGGCTTGATGACAGAAGAAAATTATTAACATCATCAATCTTTGGCTCGGTTTGTCGACGTCTTCCTCATACCAGTTGCCAAAATCTTGTAAAAGGAATTTTATATAATACTGTTCGAAGCAAGGCAACATTTTGGGGGCAGGTAAAGGAGTCATATGTTAAAACAGAATTAAAAGAAAAATATGGATACAAAATAAATGGTTGTGGATTAGTAGTAGATTCACAAATACCATATCTTGGAGCCTCACCTGACGGACTCATTGATTTAAATGGGGTTTTAGAAATTAAATGTCCATATTCTCCACGAACTTTAACTCCAGAAGAAGGTATTACAAGTAAAAAATTAAATTTTGGGTAAAACAAAAATAAAAAATTGTTGTTAATAAAAAACATTACTGGTACTACCAAATTCAGGGTCAGCTACATATTACTAAACGCAACTATTGCTTACTTGTAGTTTGGAGTCCACTAGGTATCAAGTTCGAGACGATTTTTCGGAATGATGTTTTTTGGAAGCAAGAAATGGAAGCAAAATTAAGACTATTTTATGAACACTGTCTAGTACCTGAAATTGTAGATCCCAGGTTTAAAAGAAATATGCCTATAAGGGACCCACCTCACATAAAAAAGGCGCAACAGAGCAGAAAAAGAAACATTAAAATCTAATTTCACAAATAAAAATCATGTTTACCTCTTCACTTCAACTTTACTTTAATTTAATAGTTGTGTTCAGTTCAAATTTTATTTATATTTAAATAAAATATTTTTTTTACTAACACATTTATATGATTTTAAAAGGCAATTATGTTCAACATCTTTTTATCTTTTATCTATGTGATGTAAATATTATAATTTCTCAATTTTTGTTTAACATAATTTAAATGGATTATTGTCGTATGAAAACTTTTCACTCTAATGTTATACATACAACTTTAATAATACATTGCATTGTAATCTTACTTAGTATAACTTACATAGATTAGAATTGTAATGTAGTATGCTAAGGAAGTTTTAAAATTAACTGAATGGGATAAATTAATAAAGAGTTATTGTTATTAACACAGGCCTATTTGCCACCCAAATTTGCTTACATAGGTATATTAATGTATTTTATTTATTTATTTATAAACGAAAATAAAAATAAATTTATTTTCTAATTTTAATTTAATATATTTCATCATATGGTGAGGCTTTTCATTTCATATAACTCTTATGACCCCAAAGCAAAACATAACACGCTGCCAATGGAAAAATAGCACGAAGAGGCGTAAGAGGGGAATATTTAGTCCCGCCTTCTAGACGTCTAGATTCTACCTCGCCCTTTACACTCCTAATGCAGCAGAAAGTGTTTGTCTACATCACCTACAGCCTTAAGTTTTGTATCCATGTGGACTAGAGCGTAGTTTGCGTATTGTTCTTTAGGAATCATACTTAGTTGTAATGCCCATTCAAAGCGTTTAAATAATGTGCAACGGATGTCTCTACCGATGAACGGTCCTCTGGCATGATGAACGGTGGTGGTTTTGGTTGAGCTGCTGTAGCTGATGCGATATCACTGTAAAGGCGGCCTTACACCAAGGCAACCACTGGCAACATGTAGCATGCGAAAACGTCGCATGCTACATTGTTCCAGGTGTTGCCATTATAGCAAACGATCATGCTACAAAAATTTCTTGTTGCGGGCTAGTATCACGTCGATCCACAGCAAATCGAAAAATAGGCAACATTATTCGTGCGACAAATTTGTATTTACTTATAGTGATGGAATGGTCAAACGAAAAAACTGTAATGTTTATAGACGATTACCGAAATAATTAAATACTTTGGAATCACAAATTAAGCGATTTTAAGAGTAAACAGAAAAAAGATTAATGTTTTTAAAACTCTAAGTGAAAAATATGGGAGTGACATTGCTAGTTTAAAAAAGAAAATAAAAAACCTTCGGACACAGCTGCAAATATATTCTCGTATATATCGCTCGCCGGCTGCAATAGTGGCACAAATCAAAAAAACTTCAAAATTGATTTAAGCCTAAGCGTATTCTATTATCCTGCAATACTGGCACAAAGATATTTTACGTAAACTACCCTAGATGGCACTAGTACCACTTCTGAAATTGATGCGTTTTTGTATATGTCAATAATAGTACATTTCTAATTTTTTTTTTTACTAAAAAACAAAGACTATAACTGAAAATTTAACAAACTACATCAAATTTGAAACAAAATTTTGCAAGAAGCTACTTAATTTTTTGTAAGGACTTATAAAATCTTTAATATCTCAAAACTATAAATTTCGAAATGTGCCAATATTGCAGCCGGTGAGCGATATACAGGCTGGAAACGAACTTTATGTCATAAATTTAAGGGTGAGTAGTATGACATGTGTAGATTACGAAACTGAAAGATTTTTTTTAAAATTCGAAAAACGAAAATTCGACTTCTCTTAAGGAAACTTTTTTTTACTGCTGTTTTAATTCATATTTCATTAGAAATATGGTTATCAAAAATACATTCAAAATTAGTTGTATAAGATATTATTCTTAATAATTAAATTAAATAGAATTTTTAACGAAAATAATTGTGTAATAGATAAAATAATGCAAATGCGTTGCCAGTGGTCCAGTGGTACCAAAAATGTTGGTTTCATGAAAACTACCCTTAAATATGCGAATTTAAAAAAAATTCTTTCTGTTTCGTAATCCACACATGTCATACTACTCACCCTTAAATTTATGACATAAAGTTCGTTTCCAGCCTGTATATCGCTCACCGGCTGCAATATTGGCACATTTCGAAATTTATAGTTTTGAGATATTAAAGATTTTATAAGTCCTTACAAAAAATTAAGTAGCTTCTTGCAAAATTTTGTGACGTAAAGGTAAATAATTAATAAAAAAAATAAATAAGAAAATTTAGACGTGATTTTCGGAAGGAACTTACCTCGGCAGCTCTATGGTTGGTGGTGGTTTCGCGAGGTCGTGGGTCGCTGAAAGAGAGAGAATTTAAAAAGGAAGGAGTAGGGCGCCAGTTATGTCAAAAGGAAAAAGTGGACATAACACACTCAAGAAAAATGACATAAAACTTTAATAAACTATCACAAAAAAATTATGGCCTTTACACACCTTTTAAAAATGGGGGTACACTTTTGATGGGTCCTAAATTGACCGGCCGCCGGATGGGGGGACCTGGTGGACTACGGAAGGGTCGTCCTGACTGGCCTTGATGAACCTGCCTCGCTGAAAGACGGTGACCACTGCGGCCAGGACCTCGTTCTAGAGCGTGGTAGTGTCGCGCCGGAAGCTAGGGCAGCTTCGCTGGTAATACTGGCTTAGCAGCCTACGAAATCCAACTAGCCGACCTTCAGTTAGTGGGAAGGCTTCTTGCAAGGAATCCTGAGCTCTACCAGAGGCAGTGAGCGATGAAGCGAGCAGGTAACAAGTGGCGGCGTCTCGACGCTAACCTCGACGGTGATGATCCCCACCACCCAACGGATCGACCAACCCAGGACCAGAGCGGAGTAGACAAACAATACAGGCCATAAACCCTTTTACAAACTGTTAACAAAATGTTTAAACAACCTTTACCAAAAAAAAACTAAACCTTAGTGCACTTTCTAAAAAAACAACAGCTGACCAAGCTGACCAAGCTGAAGAACAGGAAGGAGAGAAAATAGAGAAAAGGTTAGTAGCTCTACGTTCTTTTGAGCCTTGTCTCGGAGGCAGAATTTTTATGTAAAAGTTGCAATACGGCAGCCCATAAAAAGTTACTGGAGATAATATTTTGGGCTTACCAAGATAAAGTAAGATAAGTTAAGATAAAAATCTAATATGCTTGCAAAAAATTTTTTAAACAAACAAATACAACCTTTTACTATGACGTCGAAACAGCCTTGGCTATGTCTTCAAATTCTGCCGTACAATCAAACAAAAGTGAGCTAGATAATTTAAGAAACAAAATAAATTTAAAATAGAAAAAAATTCCCATAAGTATGAAATAACATATAAATTTTGACCTAGAATTTTTTAAGAAAATTATTAGACAAACAATAAATAATTTATATAAATTTTGAGATAAAATGACACAAAAAAATTTGGTAGTTAAAAGGCGACACACCCCGAGAGATTAGTCTTGCACTCGCAGCTACGCCATGTTGCTCGGGTATGATACAACTGATTTAACAAAAAAATACAGATAAACTTAACTCAAACAGGTGTTACATGAACCAAAAAAATGTATCATAAACAAGAGAAACTTTAACAAAACGTGGATGATAAAAGATAAATAAATTTTAAGCAAAATTTGGAAAAAAAACAAACACCCGCACATGTGCGTCGCTTCAAGTACCAAGACCAACTCCTCGTCTCAACAAAAAAAACTCTCGCGTCGCTCGCTAACACCGGAAACACTACGTGAATTCGAATTCTTGGCTAGTCAAGAAGATTACTAAATAAAATTTTGAATAAAACCGCGAAACGAAATTTGAAATCGTTTCAATATATATATATATATATATATATATATATATATATATATATATATATATATATATATATATATAATTTATGACATATGAAGTATAAAAAGCAATTAAATCGTGTAGATAATAAATAGTATATTCTCTAATATTTATAATAACATTGTGTCAAAAAATGATATTTAACATCGTTTTTTCAAGAAAAACTGTTAAAATCTTCAAATAAGAGTACTTCCGGTTCACCAATTATAACCAAAATATAATCACCTCTTCTTTTGGATGTAAACTTAAGGAATAGAGAAAACTATAATTTTTGGAATCATGGTATTGGAGTTATACGATCCGAAAGGATCGTCAGACACACAGAAACACACACACAGAAACACACACACACACATATATATACATGTTAGGAAGAATGTTAGTAAAGGTGAGGATTATAACAAATCAAACAGCTGTTCCCTTTTAAATTATTATATTCAACCATTTCTCTAAAGGTTTACAACTCAACTGAACTGCTAACTCTTGCTTTATTGGCGGTTAGTCGTGGTCTATGATGCAATGATGAAGTTACGTTAGCATTTGCCTGCGCTACAGTAATTAATTAACAATTATAAAATAATGTACAGTTATTAGCAATTATAACTGTCGTAACCTAACATACATACAGACATCATCGTAAAAATGGTAAAATCATATTATTGGGACCCTAAAACGTGCTTATTCACTACCTTCCTTACCGAAAGGTGACGAAAGGTAATAAAGATAATATATACTATATTGAATCATGTATTAATGTAAAAGATAACTATTATTGTAAAAGTAAATTTGATCTTATTAACAATTGTATTATGAGTCTATTCGAAAACGTTATAAATTTAAAAAAATTGTAATGCAAATAAAATCACAAGTGAATAGTGTAACGTGCGCCCCTGACTTAAGAGTATACGTGCGCCGCTAATGGTAGAATATTCCCGAGCGATGACGTAATCCCCGACGGCGGAATAACCCATACGACTAGACGTGTTAATTACACCGCTGACCTGCATCCTTGGTATTCAATGTCATTGTGGCGTCAGAAAGTTCGAGAAGGACATCGCGCTATATAAACCCCTCGCCAAAGCCAGCGAATATAGTCTGTTATATAGACTTATATCAACAGTGGTTGATATAAATAAACAGTCTACGAGTTGTTAACATAAATAAATTCTTAGTCTTAAATTAGTGTTTACAATTATTTAATCATATATATATATATATATATATATATATATATATATATATATATATATATACAGGGTGGAAACGAACTTATTGTCATAAATTTAAGGGTGAGTAGTATGACATATGTAGATTACGAAACAGAAAGAATTTTTTTAAAATTCGCATATTTAAGGGTAGTTTTCATGAAACCAACATTTTGGGTACCACTGGACCACTGGCAACGCATTTGCATTATTTTATCTATTACACAATTATTTTCGTTAAAAATGCTATTTAATTTAATTATTAAGAATAATACCTTATACAACTAATTTTGAATGTATATATTTCTAATGAAATATGAATTAAAACAGCAGTAAAAAATAGTTTCCTTAAGAAAAGTCGTATTTTCGAATTTTAAAAAAAATCTTTCAGTTTCGTAATCTACACATGTCATACTACTCACCCTTAAATTTATGACATAAAGTTCGTTTCCATCCTGTATATATATATATGTATATATATATATATATATATATATATATATATATATATATATATATATATATATATATATATATATATATATATGCATTTATTATGTAAATTCCTGTATTTAGCCATATATCAAAACATATATGTGTTGTATACTATAATTATTCCTAGTCATCTTATTCATATTACAAGTAAACAACACCTGTATATTTGTCAATCACAATCTATTATAAGGCATGTATTAATCAGAGATTGGTAATTGTAGTCTTAATTTGCACCTATTCACATCGAATAAAATCTCTTTAAAAACAAACTTCTTCAGTATCATTATTTATTTTGTACAACTAAGTTGCAGAGGAACATATTTTGTGATTCTAAAATATTTATGCCGAATTTTTTCAAATACATTAATAAAAACTAATACATCGTTAAAAAGAGACAAAATTAGCGGTTTATATTTTACTAAAATAATTATAGGTTGCTATTTAAAAAATAAAAATTGATAGTTGTATCTTGTAAATCTGACTTTATAAAAAATATATACATCTGCCATCAAATAATATATTTACAAAATTTAAAAATTTCAGCGAAACTTCGTATTTGGAGTATTTTGGTGATTAGAAACAACTTTTTTAAATACATTTTTGCTATATCTTCATCGCTACTATGACGTTACTTGAAATACTATTTTTTATTTTAATCATAATTGGTCGGATTTAGATACCAAAAAAAGTTTATTCCTACAAAAATATTAATCGTAATGGCCTCTATCACTGATAAAAGTTTTATACTAATTGCGTTATTAATAAACAATTTATTTACTGTCTTCATGTAAAGTGAAACACATTGTATAAATAGATACTAGCCCAAAATTGTGGATGGGTAGCTTAAATTTTGTGAGAATTGGGCGGTTACATTTTTTGCAATGAACAATCCTTCCAATTTTTATTTTTAAAACGAAATTTATTATTTACTATTATTCTGTAGGTAAAAATACAAAATAAATAATATATTTATTTGTTATGAAAAAAAAGTTCTCTTTTTTTAATTCTACTATATGGCACCCTAACCTAAAGTCCTTACAGAAAGGTATCTTGTAAAATATTATTTCCATTAAAATGATTTCACGAACATATGTAAATTATTTTATTCACAATCATTATAGTAATATGCCAATTCCTAACCTTTAAGAGGTTTTGAAATACGTCATTCCTAATTGCAATGGCAATCTCTAGGGTGAGAAATGACAGAAAACGCCTCCACCTCACGGGTTAATAATAATAATAATCAATTTATTTCCGTTGACACAATTACAATGTGTTATGGAACAAGTCAAAAATATTGTGTAGATACAAAGCATAAACAAAAAAATCTGTTGTGGCCAGCACAATACCTCTCGCCATTTTCATTTTATGTTGCGTAGGGCGCGAGCAGTTATATGGCTTTGTTGGCCTTGGCAAGCAGATATGGGGGCCCGTGTCAGAATAACAGCTAGTAATGTATATAGGTGTCAAGTATCATAAGTTTTCATTCAAAACATTATGATTTTCCAAATCCATGTGGATTATTATTCTCGATAAGTATAGTCTATACTATAGATGACAAATAAACTTCAGAATATTTTAAAATTCTGAATGAAAAATTATGACATATGACAATTGTGACATCTATGTAAATAAATACTAGCCGTCATTCTGACACGGGTCCTCATATCTGCTGGCCAAGACCAACAAAGTCACATGACTGCTCGCGCCCTATAAGTAACGAATTTAACATTTCTTGTACACACAAATAATTAAAATTGTTTCTCTTCTTTCGTTCTATGAGAAATTTTATCCTACTATTCTAATATGTGCAAAATTCTTCAAATTCATTGACGGTATTTGCGGTATTTCTTAAGGATATATGTAATATTAACATACCTATAATTTTAATACATATTTAATTAATAATATAACATATATTAAATGTACTCATACCTCCCAGAAAAATCGGACACTGACATTTTGCATTTATTCGTCAATTACAAAAATTTAAATATCGCAACTAATTTTCGAGCAACGAGATTTATTACAACAGATTATTCTATATTATTATATACTAAATCTCCAAACCTATACGAGATATAATAAAAAATTAAATGTGTCAGATTGAGAATTTAATTATCTTTAATATTTGTAGTAACAAATTTTCAATAAATAAAATTTAGAATTTTTTTTTTTTTTTAGAAACTACCACTTCCGGTTGTTCAATTGTTACCAGAACCTATTCAACTCTTCCCATTACTGTTAGATTGAGGAATCCGTAGTCAAACAGGTCTTTAGTCTTATAGAAATTGAGAAATCAGTCTCCAACAACCTAACACACACACACACACACATATCATTGTAAAAATGTTAAAATCGGATTCTATGGACCTTAAATCGTGCTTATTCATTAAAATCTGGATATGCGATTTTTAGCATGAATCCAATAGCGACAGGTGAAAATATAAATAGCATTACATGTTACAAATTGAGAAACTATTTTGTAAAAGAAAAGATTTTAATTCTTCTTTGAAAAGATTAATATTTTTTCTGGGTTGTTTTTAACCACATTTAACTTGGTATTCGGGACATAGAAATTATCTTTATGTCTTGTATTATAGGCATGTTTGTCAAGAACTAGATTAAATGAGCCTTTATTTTTATAAACATAAATACAAAGTTCTAGAATAAAAATATTTGTTCCCGTTAAGATATTCAATTTCTTAAAAATTGAGCGGCAGGATACGTTGGAACTTACTCCGGCCAAACAACGGACAATTCTCTTTTGACAGATAAAAACATTTTGAATAGCTTGTGAGGAGCCCCAGAAGTACACCCCATAACGTAATCTGGATTCGACATAAGCGTGATAATAAAGTAAAAGTTCATCAAGATTTAAGAATTCTTTCAGGTAACGTATTTAGTAGATATGTTTATGTAGGGTTGCCTAGAAACATTTCCATAGATCCCTTGATCCCTATAATAAAGTAGGATAAACAAATGTGAATAGTGCTATCAAAAAATAAATAAAAATTATAACTCCACGATATATTTTGACAATTATTGATTTAAAAAGAGGATATTGTGAATAAAATAGTATTCATACTCGGTGGGAGTTTCACTACAGCCTCGCGCCGTATCTCACTTCGAGGTTTCGCCTCTCGGTAATGTACACAAGCCCTCAGCTGCTATGAAACATTTACCACCTCGGATGTAATATACTTTTCGTACTCACTACCTAGAAACTAATGTTTCCCGCAGCCAACTCACAATCCGAAAGCCCATATTCCGGTTATTGTTTTACTTCCGCGCACTAGTGTCTCAATGGAAAGTACTTTGATCGAGTAGCTAAAAGTGTTATTTATATTTCTAATTTTTTTACACATTACAACAAATTTAATATAAGAACAAGATTGAGGAAAATTAGTTGAATGAATAAAAATTATCTAAATTAAATAGAAATTTCATTGCTAATTTTGACATTTTAATACTACTAACGCTATCTATTAGCAATTAAAAGAATGAAACGAGAATGAAGAGCATGGCGGCCATACTCTAAGCTGCACACATTAAAATAATCTTTAAAATAACAAAATATAGTTTATATTTTTTCGGAAATTAACGATTTTCAAGCATTAAAAACCAATAATAATAAATAATTTATTAATAAATAATAAATTTGCCTACCAGCGGTGCCATCTGTTGGAGAACAACAATCTGTCATTTGTCCAATATCAAAATAGATCATAACCTTAAATTTCAATTATCAGAAATTACACTTACACTGATAATTAAACTACAAGTAAAATAGAGGCATGTGCCGGACATTGTTCTTTATTTAATTATTGGAAAAGTTGGAAGTACAATATACAATATGCGTTAGAACTTCTGCTTATTTTAGTTTATATTTTATGTACTTACTAAATTACAGGTGAATTAACACATTTGCCATTATGGTAAGTTAAAAAAAGCGTTTATTCGTTGTCTCCGGCCTTAAATTTCGGGAGGCATACAAGAAATATCAGAATCAGACATTTTGACAACTTTTCATTCTGAAAAAATATGCAAACAATTATGTTTCCGAAATCAACAATTTGCTTAACAACCGTTGCTATGAAATTGCTGCTGTGCTATTTACTTGTATATTTGCGAATTTTGTACAATTTTTCTTGACATTTATACTCTATTAATAATGATTTTGTTCGTTACAAAAAGTATTGTACAAACTTCTTGCGGGAAAACGTCATCCACGCATTCGCGCAAATGAAGCCCTCGCTCGCAAGCTCGCTCGTGCCTCAAATAAGCGCTCATGCGGGATGAGTGTCTTCCCGCACTTAGTATGTAAATAACTATTGTTCAATCCTGCTATTGAAACTAGTTGTTTCTTACTTGGATACGGAACTTGAAACCTTTTGTTTTATCCACTCAACGAGTGTGTGAAAGTGAACTTACGCCCACTCACCTGTCATTACCGAAAATAGGAATAAACTACAATAGAATTCATAACATTTATTTATTTACATAAAAATTACCCGCACAGTATTGAAAACAGCACATTTACTGAAACTAAACATGCCAACAAGTGACATTTTATCTATCTCAGTGTCTTTTATTACCTCTACCTACGCGAATTTTCTTACTGATATTGGCGCCCGCTTCACGTTTCAACTATTTTTCTTGAAATTTCTATCTTATTGATCGCCGACATTCTTCTTTATCTTCCATATTTTCAAAATTTTATATAAGATTACAAAATGTGACAGCCAAAAAATAATCTTGTTAACAATTGCAAATGTTTATAAACACAAACAATAGTAACGTACCTCGCCGTCTATATTAATTTACAGGATTGAACAAAACGCTATACAATACTCGTGAAGAAACGAATTCGCTCACTTATGTGCTCACATGCGTGAGCGAAATTCTTAGTTTCTTCAGCCGTAATATAATATACTAATTCCGCGTCGTGACCCAAACTTCCTTCTCACAAAATTAATATTGAATGATAATTATGACATTCGTTCTTTAATATATCACAGATGTAGTAAAATTCACAAAAACTAGAAGAAAAGAATAAAACAACCATGTCGACAGAGCTGGAGAAGAAAGGTTAATTAAAATATGCAGAGACCGTAAGCCCACAACCCGACGATCAATAGGACGCCCACCGAAAAGTTATAGAGAAACCTGAGCCACATCAACAAAGGACATACCATAAAAATTGCGAAAAGTAACAGGCAAATGCCTACTAGAAGAAGAAGAAGTTCTTTAATTTAACGCATCGTTCAATAAGCCCAGCAAAACAAGCAACCGTAAGTACAGTTTGTTGCACGACTTTGCTAGCCTTATACTTCATTTCACGTAAGAAAATAGTAGATTGCGCTTGAGAGCCGATCGTTTTTACAAATAATTTAAATTGGTAAAACCGAACTTTGTCAATAATAAATATTTTTACCTGTAAAAACAAGGCATGAATATTAAAAATTACAACGAAACATTTTAGTTGATAACTGACAACTGACAGGTTATATTTTTTTCGTTTTTGTGAACTAGGTTTGCATTCTGATCATTCAAAGGGCAGAATTTATATCCCTATCTAAAACCAAAGCTATTTTCTTACGTGAAATGAAGTATAGTGTATATTAATCAATTACATTGGATGTATTATATGCGTACTGAATTCTAGGGACCTTAAAACGAGCTCAAAAATTCGTATACAATTTTTTCGCACGATCCCTATATCTTCCTTGCCTTGGAAAATAGTGAAATAATCGCAGTTATTATGTGGGTTAAAATGTCCGATCAAGGTCATCTACGAATTGTATGAATGAAGATTCTAACTCAGCCCATTCTGTCAAATCCAGTAGTGTATGTATGTATATTGTTTCAGGATTTTCAACCCTTACAGGTTATATCCCTAGGGTGGTCTCACAAACAACATTTATTTAATTTAGTTCCTTGCATAGATGTCATGTGTGTTGCCCACCCGAGCAAGCCCTTGTTACAACCACCAGCCGGTGCCCGATAGCGTAGTGATTGCCAAGTTAATTGTATCCCAACTTGGAAAGGTAACGGGGGTAGATACCGATCAAGATAAGTCGAGAAAAAATCGACCTGACCCGGATTCGAACCCACGCCTTCTGGGTCCAGAGGCTAGCACTCTACCACTGTACTATCCCGCCGTCTAAATCCAGTAGTGTCAAATACTTAGTTTTATTTTATTTTAATAAAAAAAATATTATTATAAAAAATATGTTACAGTAAAAGCTTTCAAAATTCAAAACTAAGTCACCTGGCAAGTTTATTAGCAAATGTAAAACCAAATATGTGAAAAATAAGATACTGACAGTGTCAGTGACACTGACAGAAAATAACATTATTCGTACAGCTATGAATCAAAGTAATGTATCTGAATTAATAAATAAATTAACGTTACAGTAAGTATTGTCAATAACGAGCGTCGTTTTAAAATGGAATGTCCTAACTTAGTGGAAACAATAAAAAAAATTGAAAGACAAGCGTGTTATATCCATCCTTATGGCACACGCTTGTAGCCTTTGCAAATGAAATACTGCCTATAAATGTAAAACAAATGGCGTGTTAGGAGGAGTTTCGTACTACCAATGGAAGTTAAGAAATTCCTAAAAACGGAGCAGTGGCCATTAGTCCAGTACTGAAATTCTCAAACAGTTTTTATCTGAACATAAATTTCTTGCATTAAACTTAATTTAAATACACTTGCAGTTATAAAGTAGGTACGAAGTCTAATACAGTGCTATAATATTCATTTATTTTTTATAAATATAATTTAGAAATAGCATATATTTTAAAAACAATTAAGTTAACCAAGAAAACAGTTTGATATTAAAAATTAAATTCGTGACGTCACATCTATTTTTTCAAATTTTGGGGATCATAACTCGCTTATTAGGAGGAATTTTTCACCGGATTTCCACCAGTAGTAGTTTTACTTATGTATACTTGCAGCTTGCAGATGAAATTACAAAAAAATAAATACAGTGGAATCCCCCATTTAAATATTACGAAAAGCACACGCACTTATAGGTAAACGTCGGTGTATGGTTCTTAAAAACTTAAAACCTCGAGCGTATGCGTCTCCACAAAATTTATGAATTATAGCATTGCACTATCAAAAATACCATCTGTATGTAACAAAGAAATTAAAAAGTAAAAAATAAATATTAATTACGTATTTGTTATTACAAATTATATAAATAAATTATTGTCATGATTGTCCTCAATTACATGTTAGCATCATGCAAAGGTCGTGGGTTTTCAACGTATAATTTCTAATATTACTCGTAAATTATTATAATACATGCGGATTTGTTTTCTGTAGCCTGCCTTGAATGGTATAAAAATTATTAACAAAAATCTGATGTGGTCAACACAATACCTCCCGCCATTTATTTTTTATTGATTTAAATACATACCTATATATTTACTTATGCTGGATGGAAACTGTACTACCTAAATTCCTTTCCATATAACTATTGCTCTATTTACTATTTTCTTTTTAAAACGTTACTATTATTAATTTCAAATGATTAGTTTATTAACAGTGACATGTATCTGTCAGTTACATACATTTAAGATCTGAAATGTGTAACCAGCGAGTTAGGTTTAAAGCGTAGGCTCCGCAATTTAAATTACTTATAGATAATTTTATAAATTTATCCATAGAAGAAAATTTAATAATCTTTAATTTTTGTAACATAAATTTAAAGGTATTTTTCGAAGAAAAACTATTTTGAACATCAAGTAAAGTGCCATTTCCGGTTATCTGATTTACATCAAAATCTTCCATATTAGAATAAGGTAGAAATAGAAAGTTTCAAAATTTTCTGTACGATAGTATTTGAGTTAGAGCGTGGATGATCCACACACACATACATAGGGGCCTTAAAACGTGGTCAATTACCAAAATTTCGATATGCGATTTTTAGCACGATCCCTATACATCCCTTATCAAGGATAGAGGGATGTAAAAATAGTGTATATACCACAGGATTAAATGGCACACTTTAATCCCTAAGTATATAATATACGAGATAATATAGGTACCTACTATTTTTTTACGTGTACAATAAAAACGTGAAAAAAGTGCCATATAGCGTTTCAGTTTTTGACCCGTATTGTTAATACACTTTTAAAAATAAAATTCTATTGTGTTTTTAATGAATAAGCACGTTTTGGGGTCCTTAAAATACAATTTTACTATTTTTATGATGTCTGTAGTATGTGTGTGTGTAACAAAAATTTCTCCTTCGATAACTCCAAAACTACTAGGGTTTCATCAAGTCAAGTGGCTTGATGTTTTTATAAATTACTTGACTTGACTTGAAAATCAAGCTTTTCAAAAATTCATTACTTGACTTGACTTGATTTTCTATCGTTACTACTTGACTTGATCAAGCAATTTCAAGCAAATTCAAGCTACTTGATAACGAACCGATTGTGTACGAAAACGCGCGAATCAGTAGAATCGTGGTACGGCGTGGCGCGCCGTATGCTGTGCTGATTCACTTCTGCAAGTTAAAACCTGTGCAGAGGTTTAAAAAAATTACTCAATATTGAAATATATACTAGAATGACCTGAGAATATGTCGACAAAATTTGTTAAACTATCGCACAAAAGCCCAAAAAGCTATACTCCATTCGAAATAAGAATAATAATTGGGATTTTTTCCACATATTCTCGGGTCATTCTAGTATATATTCCAATAGTGAATGGATTTTTTAAACCTCTTAATATCTCGGAGAAAAATAAAGTTCCAAAATATGCCAAAACCGAATCATTGCCAGTATAATTTTATTTATTTACTTGGAACCGCTTTAGGGGCCGGCCCGGTTAAAATTCGACTTGCCCCCTTTTAAGGTCCACCATAATACATATACTATAAATAGTTTGTTAATTCGTATATTATGCTTTTAAATATTTTTTTTTTAATTTTTAAATTTGAATGTATGATTTATTTTTATGAATAAAAGTCTATATTTCAAGGTATATTATTGATATTGTTATAAAACATAAGGAACTATATGAAAATGAAATGTAGTCTTAAAGAACTTTTTCTCCTAATTAAAAAAATAACTACTTGATTTTGTCAAGTAATTGAAAAATAACTACTTGATTTTTCAAGTACTTGAAATTTAACTACTTGACTTGACTTGACTTTCGGCTACTATTACTTGACTTGAGCTTGACTTGATTTCACGTCAAGTCAAGTTAAGTAACTTGAATATCAAGTCAATCCGTGAAACTCTAAAAACTACACTGGAAAAAAATTATAATTCTTTCATATTTTTCTTTTGTACGTCCATACGATTTGATTAGATTTTGGTTATAATTGGTTAACCGAAAGTACCCTAATTGGAAGATTTTAACAGTATTTCTTGAAAACACGCTGCTAAATTTCATTTTTTGACATTTTATGTTATTATAAATATTAAAGAATATTATTCTCTAAACAATTTAATTTTATATTTTCCTTCATTTAATGTATTTAGAGATAAAAAAAAATATAAATAAAAATCTTGCAACCTATGCTGCAAAAAGCTGCACCATGGAAACAGTTAAAATATTCAAATATTAATAATTGACAGATGTCAATGTTAAGTAAAATTTATATAATTTCTTCATAAAATGATGACTGAAAAAATTGAATCGTTTGCAAAAAAAAACTTTCTATGTGGAATTTGTACAAAATACGTACAATTGACGAAAGGTAATGTGATGGCCACTGTGCAGGCTTTTGTTTAAATTAACAGTGCTGTCAATCTAAATAAATAAATAAATATATCATCACGGCATATTACCCATTACTGGGTGTGCCAGTCTGGTTTGTACACAGATATCGGTCATGATGAAATATTTGTACCGTGCGGGGGCATACCAGGCGTCACCTCACCCGGGTCCCCAGATTCGCGACCAGACCGTCAGGCACTCGGCCACGAGACCCCATCAATCCATACAACACTAATGGTGATTGTACGGGCAAATGGCTTTACGCGACCCAATAAACGAGTGACAGCTGTCAACTATGTACTAGCTGCTAGTTCTGTCCATTTTACTGATTTTTACCTTCCGTCACGTTTAGGTAAAGAAGAAGAAAAGTATTGTCTTTGGTCAAAAAAAATGTTAAAAGATATAATTTATAAGAAATGTGTTATTATAATTCTATATGTGTAAAAAAGTAGGCGGAATGTTGTTATGGTAATTACAATTGTTGTTGTTATTGTTACATAGTTATGTATTGACTTAAAAAAATATACTAAAAATAAATATTGACGTCAATTTCTTGTCTTGAAATATTTCTATTTCAGATATATTGGCTCATATTTAAACAGGCAAGTACCTATAGTTTTAATAAAATTCGTTAGTTAGTTTCTAATGAATACAAATAGAATACAAATTTACTATTTTTACGATGATGTATATATATATATATATATATATATATATATATATATATATATATATATATATATGTGTGTGTGTGTGTGTGTGTGTGTGTGGGCGTGTGTGTGTGTGTGTGTGTGTCTGTCGATCGTTACGGATCGCACAACTTCAATACCACGATTCCAAAAATCATAATTTTTTCGTATTGCTCAAGTTTAGATCTATATGTAGATAATATTATAATTTGGTTATAATTGATCCACCCGGAAGTACCCTCATTTGCAACTTTTAACAGTCTTTCTTGAAAAGAAGCAGTTAAATATCATATTGACATTATAAATTTTAAAGAATGTATTATTCTCTATACGATTGGACTACATTTTATACTTCATATTCAATACATATAAAATTAAATAATTATAAAGATATTAAATTCCATAAATCAGCCAGCTATGCTAACCATGGAAACTGCATATATAGTCAGATAATTCAAATTGACAGATGTCAATATCAATGACACGAAAATAAATGTGGCAGAGATGAGGATGTTGAGCCATTAGATTTTGGTGTCAATCGGATAATCGGAAATGGTAAATGGTAGTTTACTTGAAGCTCAAAATAGTTTTACTTCAAAAAATGTTACTTTTTTGCAATTTGTAATTATAAAAATTAAAGAATATTCCATTTCCTACACGTTTGCATTAATACTTTTTCTATATATTTTATGGATAAATTTATAAAGTAATATAAAAATTATATCTCGGAGCTTATGCTTTAAACACCACACCATGGTTACACAGTTCAGCTCAAATGTATGTTACTGACATAAATATCACTGTCAAAAAAATAATTATTTCAAATTAATAACAGTAACGTTTTAAAAAGAAAATTGCAAATGGAACAATAGTGAATGGAACGGAACTTAATATACATAATTTCAAATTAATAATAGTAACGTTTTAAAACGAAAATTGTAAATATAACAATGGTTATATGGAAAGGAACTTAATATACATAATTTCTAACATTAGTAAATATGCAGGTATGTATTTAAATAAAAAAATAAATATATTATCACGGCATATTACCCCATTGCTGGGTATGCTAATCTGCTTTGTACACAGATTTCGGTAATGGTGACGTATTTATATCATGCGGGCGTTTACCAAGCGTCACCCCGCGGGCACTGATTGTTGGCGTGGAGAGTGCAACACAGTGGTCAATTTTGTGCCATTCAAAATTCGAAATATTTGGCCTTGATCGGGATCGAATCGGGTTCCCCAGATTCGCAACCAGACATCAGGCACGCGGTAACGAGACACCATATGTATTTAAATTAATAAAAATTAAATGGCGGGGTATTGTGTTGTTCGTATCAGATTTTTATATTTTTTAGAGTCAAACATGGTTGTTGAAAAGAGTTTTGTGTTAGTAAGCCCAAATAAAAGAATTATTAGTAAAAAAAATAATTAAATAGTGCCTCAAAACCAAGAAATAAAAAGAAATGCCTGTGTCAAATAAACATAAAATTACGTATAAAATAAAAAAAAAAATATTCTCTGAAGATCATTTTGATGTAAGCATAAATATTTTATAATTAAATGTACATATAATGATAGAAGATGGTATATACTGTGTACCATAGGGGCTATTACATGTACATGAGCAATGAATAAAGGAATTTTTTGATGTAATAATTTGCATTAACCCAAAAATGTTACTTAGGAGATATTATAGGCTCATCGTCGATATATTAAATGTTATTTTCCGTCGACCGTTTATTAATAGGCTATCTTAATGTATAGAAAATCATTCATTAATGACCCGTATTAATGCATGATTTTTCTTAATAAACGATTTATTGGGTGCGTTCACCACATGGAACACAGCATGTATTCTGCCGTCATAAGCCAAAACACAGTAACTACCCAAAAGAAAGAATTGAGAAAAATGACGAAAACTTTAACATTACAGGCCAAGGGTTAAAATTAACTTTTGTAAAAAAATTATTGCACAGGATACCGCTAAGATAGTATAAAATTATATTTATAACGTAAATATTCATATAATAATTTATTATGTCACAGAAAAAGCGTATTTTGTGTTTTTGCTTAGTAAAATGTGGATCATGGTATTTAGCTAATGCTAAATCACAACCCCGTAACTGCTTATGCCATGTTTTTACTTAGCATGTAATTACGAAATGAAACAATAATTTCTATGCAAATAATATGTTTCTTTTATTGAAAATACTAGTTTTTTATAAAAATTCTATAATCATTACATATTTTCTAAAGAAACTGGTAAATTTTTCCAAAATTCTCTTCTGTTATTTGGCATCACACCACCCAATTTTTGCAAAATGTCGTTTTTCTTTTCTTCAGAAATTCCACAGCATTGCTCTCTTGATTTAGGTTTACCCATAAACCTTACAGCTTTTTTATTTAGAAAATCTAAATCTCTCATTTCGCCATCAAAATCACAACGGTACTAAAATGAAATATACACGTTTCTGTTAAAAAAAAACGAATATAGTTTTTGCACGATTACTTACCATTATAGTTTGTTTGCCTCTTTCAGCTTTTACATCTACCATGTCTGCTAAATATGGCCGCGGAGTTAATTTATTAACTTTATAAAGTGAAGTATAATCTTTCCATTCGAAAAAGTCGTTAAACCTCATTTCATGAACTTCAACTTTACTTTTGTTTGCAGCTTTCACAGCTACTACAAAATCTGGAAAATCGTAAGTTTTTTTTTGATGTTTTAAAGATAATTCTATTTGATGGTGGAAATGATCTGCACTCATGAACGTATGACCAGGTTCAAAATAAAATAGCTCTATTGACTCCGCTTCTATTTCATTAGAATTAATCATAAAGATGAGAAATGAAAATAAAGTCCAGTTTTTATTTTGGCTTGAACAGTTATCAAGCCACATAACTATGCGCTTTTTATCCCTATTCTTCAACAGAAACATATAAAAAGTACTTATTAAGTCTTCCTTGGTTCTTCCTGAAATCGCCTCATGCCAAAGGACAGCGAACGGTAGTATTTTACTATTTTTTCCAACGGGAACAAAGCTTTCATGGTAGGCTACGATGCGCTTTGTAAACACCACTTTCTTAAATGAATCTATTCGTGGTAACATAATCACCTTCTGTAGATCCGCGGAGACACAGATAGTATCATCTTCGAGAACTATGCTCGCCCAGGTCCTATATTTATCTCGCGCATTATTTGCTCGTTTCATATGTTTTAACCAATTTTTACAATGCTCACATGTTTCATCAATATTATCTTTCGTGTGATTTTTGTCATGCAATTGAAATTCTTCACATATTTCACACTCTTCATGGCCTAATTTTGTGAAACTGATTTTTTTATCTTTTACAACTTTGCGATAAAGATCATAGGAACATGGAGCATTGGGAAATTTTTATATATGATTATTAATATCATCTCTGTTTATTTTATTTACTGCCGGATGCTTTCCACGTTTGTCTGATGCTGGTTCAATTTTTTGAGTATCAGTTTTACTAAGAACGGAATTTACTACCCAATCATTACTTTTCTTATATCCTAACGTTTTTAAAAAAAATGATTTACACACTCTATGACGCTGTCTGTCTTGATCGGTGAAGGATAAAAGAAATGAATGTTTACGTTTGGACGAAAGTGAAGGCCTTTTCAATGGAACTGCAGTTGAGTTATTTAAAATAAAAGATCGTCGTTGTAGCCAAGTTAAACTCCAAAATTGAGTATTAATACTTTTTCTTCTGTCTTCGTTTATTTTGGTAATACATTTAAGTCTGCATTTTACTGCATCACAAGGCGATAACACAGGGTGCACTTCTTTAAGAATTTGTAGCTTTTGAGCTTTTCTTTCTTGTAAAGACAAATTATATTTTTTCCTTTTCCTTGGATTTCCTTGCTTTGTCAAAGATTCATCATCTAATATTAAAGAATTTGCTGTTACTATATAGTATTCCAAAATTATTAATTAAATACTTACTGTTATTATAAATTTCTTCATTCTGAATTAATTCTTCAGCTTTATCTTTTAATAACTCTTCTTCATTTTGATCTACTAGTGAGTTCAAAGGTTCTTCAGCTAAAAAGATGAATCAAATCATTAGGGCAACAATAATTAATTTCATAAAAGTACCTGAATCAGTATCAGAATTTTCTGGAACATAAACCTTATCAGATAAATTTTCAGTTTCATATTCTAATTCTATATCCGGTTGCTCAACTCTTGAATGAAATACAGGTACATTTTCTTCCGTCAGAACCTCATTTATTTTAATAAAATTAGCTCCTTTAGAAAAATCGTTATTTTCTTCAATCAAATTTATGTCGGAGTAAATCACTGGTATCGACTCAATAATAATATTGTCATTTATGATATATTGTACGGGGTAATTTTCTACAGCAACGGTTTCAGATATTTCATTGGATACTTCGCTTTTTGAATTTGAAGGCTGATTGTTGTTATTATTATTAATGTTGTTATAACTTATCTGATTATCATTTGTCATTTCAATGTGAGGTATTTTACATAAATCAACCATTATTTTACCGCGACTGGCCATCTTTTAATGTCTGTTTTCTTCTAAACAAACCTAGTACATAATATTACAAATTAATTTGTTTATATGGAGAAACACAGACAATATTCACAATAAGTAAGTTTGACATAACATCTACTTAAAACAATTTCAAACATTTTTGTAAAATATTCTATGTACTTACCGATTATGCGTCTTCTGTTTTATTGTTACACTTCAATTTACTTTAATTAGTAACTATTAATTAGTGTTTGACAGTATAATAATTTCTAAACAACCAACGAAATCTCAAGAATACTAAGTAAAAACACGGTAAGAGCTAGGCGCTAAACTAGAACACAGTAAAATGACTGCGCTTGCGGTGTTTTTACGTATGAGTTGTTGGATACCGTGTTCTTATTTAGCAAGAGTAGTTAAATGTTAACTTACGGGGATTTGAAAAGTGATTTTTTACGTGTTTACGTGCAGTTTACTGTGTTTTTACTTAGTTTTCATACAGAAAATGTTAACATGACTAGGAAGACGTTATTAACTCAAATACTCAATTTTTGTGAGTTACTGTGTTTTTGCTTATGACGGCAGTATTGCTAACGTTAAGTTGTAGCAAAAAGGTAGACAGAATTAAAAGTCATGCTTTTTACACTTCCTAGCTAGGTATATTCACGTAGCATACCTTTAAAATGAATTTGAAAGAATAAAATTCCTCAAATAACATAAAAAACCACTTGTGTTGTCTAGCATTCAGTAAACTAAACGCACCCACTGAAAACAATTGATGACAAAACTTATTGATTTTCTGACGTAAAATTTGACGTTCGGTCAACCATTACTAACCTAAAAAAAATTGTCATGGAATAAAATTAGATTTTCCATTTAAGTAAGATACAGTCAACGAAAAAATATTGTTAATTGGCGATTAATTGTTAAATGTCTCGATCATTAATCGCCCTCATTAACACACTTGATAGTTAAATAACTATTATTTTTTGTCCTTCCAGTTCTGTCATTGGTTAGAAATTTTTGAATGTTACAAGCAGAGATATTTGGCGCCAATGCATTTTTAAATTGCTAATTTGTTTAATATACAGGATGATCACGCGAGAATGAACCACCATTTATCTCCGTTATTAAGCGAGATAGCGATTATCTTTAAATAAATAAATTTACTATAGACAATATGGGCAATAAGATGTGATATCAAAAAGCGTTCTGTTACTTCCGGTTCCGGAGTATGTAATACAAACTTTGAAATTTCAAATGGAACATTCTATATTTTTCTATATTTTTGAAAAGAACATAAAATTTTCTTTACAATGGTAGTAAATTAGTAGTACGTTGTATTATTAAAAAATAAAATGGCGGACGTTTGAAAGATGAATATATTGAATGAAAAAAAAATCAAGTGTATGAGATTTTATTGTTTTTTGTTAATAGATGATGATATTTTTTGAGATAAATTCATTTATATGACGTAACCTAGGCAACAAATCCAATAAAACAAAATTCCACACTTTCCTTGACATATTTTATAAGATATTTCAAACGTCCGCCATTTTACTTTTTAATAATACAATGTCCTACTTATTTACTATCACTGTAAAGCAAATTTTGTGTACTTTTCAAAAATATAGAAAAATATTGTATGTTCCATTTGAAATTTCAAAGTTGGTATCACATACTCCGGAACCGGAAGTAACAGAATGCTTCTTGATACGACATCTTATTGCCCATATTGTCTATAGTAAATTTTCTTATTTGAAGATAATCGCTATCTTGCTTAATAAGGGAGATAATTGCCGGTTCATTCTCGCGTGATCATCCTGTATACAGATTTTTAACAGAAAATCATATTTAATATTATAGAACGTACTTGTTCGAATTTCAGAAGAAAAAATCTGATGTGGTCAGCACAATACCTTACTGTGTATTATGTACAAATTCCATACATAAATTTTCTTGTAAAAGTACAATTATTTCATAAACAAACTATGTAAATGACACTTGACATTGACATCTTCTTCATCTTTAGCTTTTCCCATTCGTTAGGGGTCGCCATTTTTTATTTTCTTCTTCCATTCATTTCTGTTTTGCGGGTCGTCCTCATTCGGTTGTTTTTCTCTTCCGCAATTAATTACGTCCACAACTGACAAGTGTCATAATTTTTCATTCAAAATTTCATGATTTTCTTATTTTATGTAGTTTATTTGTTATCAGGAATTTGGAATTCAGTTGACGAGAAAAGGAATAATAAAATATCAAAAAATGAAATTTTGAATGAAAAATTATGACATTTGTCAGTTATGGACATAATTAATAGGTTTCATTCTGGTACGGGCCCCCATATCTGCTTGCCAATGTCAGCAAGTCACGTGACTGCTCGCGCCCTATACATAAATTTTCTATGTATGAAATATTATTTACACATTTAATGTTATTATAAATATTAAAGAATATTCTAGTATCTATACAAATTGATTGCATTTTATATTTCGTATTCAATGGATACGAGGTATATTCAGAAAATAACCGAACATTTTGAATTACGTGCCAATGGTGATATTTAGTGATATGCGGTGGGCATCATTGCGTTGCGCATAACCTCCTCTATAACCACATGTTCTTGGATTGTTGATATCTGGTTTAGTTTTCGTGATTTGAGTGCAACGTTTTTAAGTGTTAGTAGCGATTTTTGAAATGTGCGATTTTCTGGAGCAACCATGCAACGTAAAATTTTGCGTGAAACTAGGGAAAACTTTCACAGAAACGTTTCAACCTTTCAAACAAGCTTACGTAAATGATGATCTGGGTCGTAATAGAAAGTGGAAGAAACAGAGGAAGACCAAAGATAAGATGGAAGGACTGTATTGCGGAAGACTTGAGAGAAAAGCAACCGAATGAGGACGACCTGACCCGCAAAACAGAAATGAATGGAAGAAGAAAATAAAAAATAGCGACCCCTAACGAATGGGAAAAGCTACAGAAGAAGAAGATGTCAGTGTCAAGTGCCATTTGCATAGTTTGTTTATGAAATAATTTTACTAGAAATTTAGAATCTTTTGCAAGAAAATTTATGTATGGAATTTGTACATAATACACAGGATGGACTGAAGGTATTGTGCTGGCCACATCAGATTCTTTTAAAATAAATAACAACTAATAATTACTACAAGTTATATTTCTGTTTATAAGGTTTTTTCAGGTTGATGACGTGAGTCCTCTGTCTAATAATTTCCACCATAGTACCTACATAGTTTCTTTATTTCGGAATTGGAATGCCACATTCTAGCAGGCATATTGATGTTGGAAGGAGCTTCATTCTTAAACGATTTTTGATGATATTTTGTTATATAAGACTGCCATGACTGCAATAAATACACTAAGGCCCGGTGTTACCATCTTCATGTTAAGAAATAACATGCGGTTAACTTAATGTTAGTAGAAAAAGTTGTTTTTCCATTCCATGTTATCCATAACCTCAAGCTAAAGTACATGTTATCTTAACATCAAGAAAAAGTACATGTTAACTTGGCAACATGAACTAACTTCAAATTTTGTGTACAGTTCCTGACAGTGCTAGTGTTGAACGTTTCATAATTATCAAATTATGAATCCATAATGATGTAAATGCATATAGCGATGATGAGGAGGTGCCAATAAGGGCAGCAAGGATATTTCGAAATAGGCCAAATCATTTCGAGAAATATAGTGGGAATTAGTTTTTTAAAAGATTCCGGCTGTCCGCGATAACTGTTGGATATATTATAGAACAAGTTGAAGATGTCATTTGACATGAAACGAATAAGTATCATAATTAATGCTTTAAATTTTAAATCAATGAGTTTTTATTACATAAATTTCATATAATTTATATTATTATTGTGATATCCTGCCAAGCCTTTTTCTTTTCTTGCCACGTTGCTCCAACTTGGTTTTTACATTCTACTGTATGTCGTTTTTCATATACGAGATTGGCAAACAAATATTCTTCATCTATAGAATAATTTCCTCTTTTCTTTTTTTGAATTGTTGGTTCCGTCATTTTTATCTACAAATTATTGACATATTTAACAGTTTTTTTCTATCTTATTATTTATTTACTTTATAATAAAATACTTACCCAGAAATTACTTTAATGTGTATATCAAGAAATAACTCATTTACACAATCCAACCCAATCCAACCACTCAAACCAAATGAAATATTATCAAACAAAACAAACAACTGTCAAAATTCAGTGTAGTCAACTGTATAAAACTCCGCTTTCAATGAGAAAATTGTACCAACCTTATAAAAATAACCAAAAACTTTGGGTTAGCTAACATGCAGTTTCCACTTGTGTGGAAAAACGTTTACGGTGGTAAACGGACATTAACTTCATATTATTTTTAACTCCATTTCTCATAACCGCATGTTAATTTATACTTAGTAAAACCGGGCCTAAATATCTAGACAACGGCCAGAATAAAAATCTGATGTGGCCAGCACAATACCTTCCGTCAATCCTGTGTATTATGTACAAAATCCATATATAAATTTTCTTACTAAAGATTCTAAATTTTTGGTATTATGTGATTCCCTTTCTCGGCAACTGAATTCCATACTCCTGATAACAAAAAAATAATAATAAGAAATTATGATATTTTGAATGAAAAATTATAACACTTGTCAGTTATGGACATAATTAATTGCTGTCATTTTGACACGGGTCCCATATCTGCTTACCAAAGTCAGCAAAGTGATGTCACTACACGCGCCCTATACATAAATTTTCTTGCAAAAGATCCTATATTCCCAGTAAAGTTATTTCATAAACAAACTATGCAAATTGCACTAGACACTGACATCTTCTTCTTTAGTTTTTCCCATTCGTTAGGGGGTCGCTATTTTTTATTTTCTTCTTCCACTCATTTTTGTTTTCCGTGTCGTCCTCATTCAGTTCCTTTTCTCTCAAGTCTTCTGCAATACAGTCTTTTCATCTTATATTTGGTCTTCCTATGTTTCTTTCACCTTCTATTAATATATTCATCTCTCCTCATAACATGTTCAAACCAATGTAATCGTCTCTCTTATATCTAGAAACTTCTAACACTAGAGTTACTTCCCTTTTTCTTTCATTGATTTACATTTTATTGATACTGACATCTGTCAATTTGAATTACCTGAATATATTAGCAGTTTCCATGGTTAAGTTAGCATAGCTGGCTGAATAATGAAATTTATATCAAATTTATTATCTTTATTCTTCTTTAACTCTATATCTGTTGAATAACAAATATAAAATGCAATCAAATCGTATAGATAATAATATATTCTTTAAGTTATAATAACATTTAACTAAGTTTGCCAAGAAAAACTGTTAAAATCTTCAAATGAGGGTACTTCCGGTTGACCAATTATAACCAAAATCTAAACAGGTCTGCATATGGTTGTAAGGAAGAGGAATACGCAAGAATTGTAATTTTTGGAATTCTAGTATTGGAGATATCGTGTCCGAAACGGCGGGGATACACACACACATACACACACACATACACACACACACACACGCACACACGAACACACACACACACACACATACAGACATCATCGTAAAAATAGTAAAATCGTATTGTAAAGACCCTAAAACGTGCTTATTCAATGAAAACTAACCACCGAATTTTTTGACCAAAGACAATACCTTCCTTACCTAGAGGTGACGGAAGGTAAAAAAAAACAAATCATTGTCGCCAACGTAATAATTGTACAAAAAAATTCCCTTATGGAAATTGTCAAATATTTTTATAAAAAAAAATAATGTAAAAAAGCCACAAAAGAGAAAATAGTATAAAACGTATGTTACAGAAATTAATTCAAGCACCCGTTCCTTCGCCCACTCACTGCTTCGCGCTCGTGAGCGAATTTGGAACTAGTGCTAGAATATATTGCCGTCTGTAACTTATGTTTTAATATACCATTCAATGGTATGAGAAAATATAGCAACAATTTCTAATTTCGAGAATTCAAAAAATAATAATAAATAATAAATTGAGGTAAAAAAAAATTAAGAATACACAGTCTTATATAAAATGTATAAAAAACAGGTAAACCGTAAACAGATATATACTTCTATAAATATTATATATATATATATATATATATATATATATATATATATATATATATATATATATATATATCATCACGGCATATTACCCATTGCTGGGTGTGCCGGTCTGCTTTGTACACAAATTTCGGTAATGATGATGATGATGACATATTTGTACCCTGCGGGCGTTTATCAGGCGTCACCTTACAGGCACTCATTGCTGGCGTGAATAATGTACCACAGGGGTCAATTTTGTGCCATTTAAAATTCGAAATATTTGACGTCGGTCGGGTTTCCCCAGATTCGCGACCAGACACTTAATATATTAATAATTAATTAGTGGGTTATGAACATAGTATAAAATTTTATGTAATGTGTACATTATTGTACATAATATGTTAGATATTATGCGCTGTATAAAATTGACATTATTTGCTAATGAAGGGCTACGTGAAATTGGCCCTCCATATATTAAATTATTAATTATAATATTATGCATGTGGTACAAAATTTCGTGTACTGTGTACATAATTGTACGTAATATGTACAATATTATGCGCTAAATAAAATTTATCTCATTCGATAATGAAGGGCTACGTGAAGTTGACCCTCCATATATTTAATTTTTAATTATAGGATTATGCATGTAGTATAAAATTTCGTTTAATGCGTACATAATTGTACATCCCAACTAGCACTAAAGTTATCGCAACTGTGATGGGAACCTCAAGTACGTAGCTGTTACGTGTTTTCTACTAAATCTACTACTTTAATGTATATATAACTTCATTTGAAAAATTTATAGTTGTTAAAACGTAGATTCTACCATCAAATGTTACTTCATAGTATTATTACTTCTAAGTAGCTATTATAATTTAAGGGACGTTGTTGCTCCGTATAAAATGACTTTAAAGTTTTCAAAATTTTAAAGTGGCAAATGAAAGTTACAGCAACTAACTAATGTTACTAAAATCTGACTTTAAAATTACAACTACTTTCACGTTACATTGGTAGTTACCGCGACGTTCTAGGAACTTTCATTGTTATTTTAAAGTTCTGAAACTTGTAAGTAGTATTTGTTAGTACCAATGACGTTTCCGCAACTTTTAAAATGCAACATTAGTTTACAAAGCAACTGTAAAGTTCCTGCTACCTTTTCAAATTACCGTGAAGTTAATGTCGCCATCTAGTCTCTGATTTTGATAAACTACACACGTCCCTGTTCAGTTCATACGAGTATGCGTCATTACTTTAGTGTAGTGCGTCACAAAAACTAAAATAATTGTGCTTATATAAAAAATAATGCTGTCAGTTTACAAAGGTAAAATTGGCAAGAGAAATGAAAAAAGTTACCGACATTACAAAACTTACTACGCAGAAAATTAAAAATCTTAAAAGCAACGAACATTGTTAATTCCACTGTTAAAGAACATTTTTCTGTTGTAAAACCGTTAATAACGATTAATGAAAACAAATTATCAATCAAAGAATTTGTAACAAGAGAGCAGGTAGAGGAGCCGACTATCCAAAATGAAGGTTATTTTTCAAATGAGGATGAAGAAATTTATGAAGAAGAATTATGTATTCTGGAAGATGATATCACTGCTAAATATAAAGAGGAATTTGTATTTTTGCCACTAATTCATACTCTAGATACACAAATATTGTTATAATTTTATTGAATATTTTGTATTGTACAATAACAAAAATAAAATCTATTTAAATAATACAGCAACCAAGCTCATATAAAATACAAAAAAAAAACAATATATTTCACATATATTATATAAATAATGTAATAATACCAAAATAAATAGCTTTATGCTTTATCTTCCGATGTATTTTTGTCACCTGCAATATCTTAATTTATTTCATTTTCATTTATATTGTTAGCTGATAACTCGTTGTCTAATATTATCATGACCTGAGTAAAATTACTTCGAAAAAAACTCCTAATATTCACCTAATAACACCTGAAATGCCTTTTTTTCTCCTGAAGTTCCCCTTGATGTACCCGTTCATGAGTTTTGCATTAAAACTACGGATTCGAACATAAAATCCATTATTTTGTATCCTATTTTCTTCTACCTCTGTACGTCCTCCAATTTGAGATAAAAATTCATCCTAAATAAAATTTCAGGTTAAAGTTCCATGTGGAACCATGAATTAGCAACGGCTACTTTGAACACGCAGATTATAGTAATTGTAACTTTATTGTCACTTTAAAGTACCACAGTAGTCCCAATCGATACTTTGGAGTAGTTGATACTACAATGTTATATATTCGTAGTTCCTGTCACCTAACGCTTAGTCACAAGTACTTTCAAGTACCATATTTTAGTGATTACGACTTTAAAGTAACATTTTTGAAAATACGCCATATTTACTGCCAAACCGAAAGTCGCCATTATTACATTATAAGAATTTATTTCATTACAGTGATTAAAAAACTTCAATCCATTATAATTTTTGCACGAAATATAATAAAATAATGCAAAATAATAATTTTTACGTACCTTATAATAATTATTGAAATGATTTTACTCTCTAGGCATTTTATTTCCATATGACACTAAAATATATTAAAAATAATATTTAATTAAAAAAGGCGAATTTCAGAGGCGCGTATTTTTTTTGGACTTATCAACATCACATTCAACAATAAAATACCATTCGCTTTTGATTCTGTCTTTCAGATCAGTGAAAATTGGTATAAATATTTATATTCTCATATACTACGTAGTAAAACATATAGTTCGATTCTGAGTTTGGTAAATAAAATAGACAAAGTACCATGGAAGAGCGAAACAGAAGTATTACTAAACTAGTAGTTAGACAAAGCAAGCAACACCAGCTGAAAGAGCCAGACAAGAAAAGTTCCGCGAAAGTGGCGGCTACCATTCTGCAACAATGCTGCTACGCAACCAATTACAAGTACAAAATTATTTTTTTATTGCACATAATTGTTCATAATAAGTACAATATTTTGATGTATATTTTCTTCAAAAATAATGATTTTGAGGGGCCAACTTCACGTACCTGACGCACTGTGCAGGACTGGTATGTGTTCACTATATTAAGACATTAATTATTCACTATATGGAGTCCAGTATGAAGTCGATGTATTTATTTTTGTGTTCATTGCATTGGATAGTTCACTATATAGTGTGTTCACTATTTCGCAACTCTACTGTATTATAATTATTATTTTTTACCTCATTTCTGAAGAATCGCAAACTTATTCCATACTAATTTATATACTGAATAATCGTATTAGTCCCTAATTTAAAGTAGTTGCTTCAATCTTCGGTTGGATTCGTACCGTGAACAACTAAAATGAAACTGCACATGAGTGTGATGCTCAAACTAGTCTAGGATTACCAGGAAGGATAGCTACAGCGAACAAACCTTGATTTGCTCATCTTTCAAGTTCAAATAAATTAACATTATAAACAGGAATTCCGTGTTTTTTTTTTGCAATGAGAAAGTATATAAGACAATCATAAATGTTACGAGTAAACAAATGTTTGTTAAATATCTGTGTTAGTGTTCAGATTAAGTGAGTGAAAATGGAGTTAGGACA
Organism: Harpalus rufipes; assembly: GCA_951394225.1. NCBI lineage: Eukaryota > Metazoa > Arthropoda > Insecta > Coleoptera > Carabidae > Harpalus > Harpalus rufipes. Next base: position 46,737,387 of record OX596279.1, read on the forward strand.
GAAACAGTCATCTGAATCAAAAACAACTCTACATCATAATGAAAGCACTGAAACCTTGGACACGCCTCGAGAATATACCTTCATTGAGAAGATAAAAAAAGCAATTAGGCTGATAACAGTAGAACCAGCATTTTTTCTGTATATATTTGCAACGGTGCTGGCTGGTCCGGTAGTGAGTAATATGGCGTTTGAAATGGGTTGCCGTGTTAATCTAAAATTGAATGATACCATCTGCAATAACATCACCACAGGAATCATGCATATCCATCCACTAATTGCATACCATGATTCATGGAGTCGTCCGCTGCAGCAAACAATGTCCATGATACTGGTCTTGTGTTTTGGAACGTTTAGTGATAAACACAAAATAAGAAAGCCATTTTTTACTTTACCTATCCTTGGTGAAGTATTTTCTTGTCTAGGTTTATTGCTATGTTCCGCGTTCATCACCGAATGGCCAATACAAATATATTATATAATGGCATTAATAGTTCCAGCGTTTTTTGGGGGTGGTCAGACACTACTTATGGCTATTTTTAGCTATATTTCTGATCTTAGTACACAGGTTTGTAATAAAAGTATTTATATTTTATTTTGGTGCCTAACAAGTGCAAAAAGTACTTATTTATTGCATGAGTTGTATTAATGAGACTAGACGGGCAAATATTAACGTAAATGGCAGTATTATAGTCTTGTACTGTAGCCATGTAATCAGGATAATTTGGAATTACTCTTCACTGACTGTGACAATTTTTTTACCATTTTTCTGTCCTAAAAATACAATTAGAAAGTCAAATACAAATGAATCGATGATTACAATTATTTATTAGCTGTATAACTTCTAAGAGAGGTATTGGATTCATGCTAAAAATCGCATATCCAGATTTTGTTGATTAAGCACGTTTTAAGGCCCCTACAATCCGATTTTAATATTTTTACGATGATGCCTGTGTGTGTGTGTATGTGTGTGTGTGAGTAGGTTAGAAGGACGATTTCTCAAAATATCTGTTTAACTACGTATTTCTCAACTGAACATTACTGGGAAGAGTTGAAAAGGTTTTGATATCAATTGGACAACCGGAAGTAGCAGATTCTTAAAAAAAATCATATAAATATTATTTTTGATAATTTTTGTTCTTACTAGTAAAGAAGAGTAAATTCGCTATCTGATACATATAAATATTTTATTATATCTTTTATAGGTTTATATATAAAGAAATATAAGATATATAATAATCTGTTGTAATAAATCTCACAGCACAAATAATGTCATGGAAACCAATTGAAAAATGAAGAAGTTTGTAACTGACAGATAAATGTCAGTGTCAAAAATCCAGAGACATTACTGAAGATTTTTTTCTGGAAAGTACATATATTAGTTCTTAATTGTATTAATAGTTAAATATTTAAAATTATAGGTATATTACAATATACCTTTCAAAAATACTGTCAATCCCGACAATGAATTGGAAACATTTCGAAAAATTAGAAGAATAGGACAAAATTTCTACATAGAATGAATTTAAATTTAAAAATTCTAAATATAAAGAATAGATGTAAGTGGAATTTTTGGTGTAGAGTGTAGTTATACAAAAAATGTTAAATACAATACAGCGCGAGCAGTCACGTCACTTTGTTAGCCTTGACAAGTAGATATGGGGGCCCGTGTTAGAATGATAGCTAATAATTATGTACATAGATGTCAAATATCATAATTTTTCATTCTAAATGTAGTGATTTTTCAATTCCATGTGGTTTATTTTCCTCGACAAGTAAATTTCACACTCCTGATGATTAATTAACTACGTGAATTTAGAAAATCTTGAAATTTTTAATGAAAAATTCTGACATTTGACATCTATGTACATAATTACTAATTGTCATTCTGACACGGGCCCCCAAATCAGCTTGTCAAGGCCAACAATGTCACATGACTGCTCGCGCCTTATACTTATGTAACCAAAAACGGAAGTGGTAAGAGGTATTGTGCTGGCCACAACAGATTTTTTTAAAATAACCTGCACAAACAAATATTTTATTTTAATGATAATTCTTTTGTTTTTTTTCTATCTTATTGATAATTTACAAATTATAAAATATTCAATTTTTAAATACCTACCTGACGTCGTTATAAGGTCGTTGCTATGTACTACCGGCCTAGGCCGTAAAAACGTACATACCGGACTTGTTGCTAAGAAGGTAGATAATTGTTTACAGTTGAGTATAAGAAAATACAAGGCGCTAAGAAACAAGTGTAACACATATAGGACAGAGAAGGCAAAATAAGTCGAAAAGTTTTATACAATTGTCCAAAAATGAACAGTTTCGGAAAAAGAGGTCATGTTATATTAGAAGTGGAAAAAAAGCTGACATAGTTAGTTGTCGAACAAAATATTGGCTATGCCAGTGAATAGACTATAAAAATACAATTAAATTCTATATATTATACATTTTCTCAATTTCTAATAGTTAAAGTTAAGAAGTTATTTAAAATAAATATATCATCACGGCATATGACCCATTGCTGAGTGTGCCAATCTGCTTTGTACACAGATATTGGTAATGATGAAATATTTGTACCGTGAGGGCACGGGCATTCAATGCTGGCGTAGAGAGTGCATCACAAGGGTCAATTTTGTGCCATTAAAATTCGAAGTAATTTTTGGCGTCGGTGGGATCGAACTCGGCTCTCCAGATTCGCGACCAGACACTCAGGCACACGCTTGAGCACACGGCTACGAGATGTTATTCGAAAAATAAATGTTGTTCAAGGTCGCCATAATATTTTACTTGTAAAATTATCTGATTTATTTTTATTTTTAAACAAAAACACATCTAAGATGACCTCAAGGTAAATAAAAAGTCTCATTTGATCGTAGTCGTAAGTCGTAACTCTATAGTTTTCGAGACAGCAGAGGTAAATTCTGAAAAAAAAACTCATTTTTCACTGCCTTATATCTCTGAAAATATTGAATATCGGACTCATATTGTATAACACTTTTCGACTTATTTTGACATCTGTCCAATAAATGTGTGAACAATTGTTTTTTAACACCCTGTATTAGCAGATTAGGCTTTTGGCAAAAATATTTATTATAACTACATGTCTCCCGATATTATTATAATATATACAGGGTGTAACACCAAAACCGACCACCGCCATTAATTTCTGTATGTTTAGTTACAAAAAAAAAATACTATAGAACATAGTTGTAGGAGACCAAAGGGGACATCCCATTAGAGAAGAATATATATTTTTTTAAACCAGTGGTTCTCAAGTTACAACACAAAGTTATATTTTTTTAAATGGGATGATATATATTTTCTAGACCCAAGGATTTCTTTCTGAATTCAACCATGTGAATGTTCTATATCCTTACATAACAAAAATATTGAGAAAAAATCAATTAAAATTTAAATAAATATGATTTTTATATTTACTTTTCAGTAGGCTATGAATGAAAAACAATTGAGCTTAAATTAAAATGAAACAAATATTTTTTAACAACGTTATAAACAATGTTTTATTTGATTTCTATCCTAAATAATTCAAAATGACAAATAGCAGTTTTTATTTTTCATACATAGCGTACTGAAAAGTGACTATAAAAATCAAATTTATTTAAATCTCGATCGCATTTTTTTCAATATTTTTATTATGTAAGGATATAAAACTAAATACATTGTTGTATTCAGAAAAAAATACGGTATCGAATAGACATAAAAATATGGGTAATCCTATTTGAAAAAATATAACTTTGTGTTGCAAACTAAGAATCACTAGTTTAAAAAAAACATTTTCTCCTTTAATGGAATGTCTCCCTTGGTCTCCTATAACTTCATTTTATAGTATTTTTTGTAACTATAATAACAAAGATAATAATACATCCTGTATATATATATATATATATATATACACAGGGCGAGTCATCGAAATCGCCGTCTTCGATATCTCCCTTGTCGTTAGAAATACAACATAAGTTTATCAACATAATTTATTCGTCTACTCAAGTAGCATAACGTAAAATTATTTTCACATATACAGGATGTTGCATTACGGCTCGGCGAGAATTGTTTCTCTTTTTTTAAATGGAACACCCTATATATTTTTATATATTTTGAATTGTATTTTATTCACCTATACGAACATATGAATTTTGTTTTAGTTTTCCACCGCGTTGCCAAGTTATTCCGTTTTTTCTCTAAAAAAGACCGAATACATGCATTGCTTTATAAAGGCTTACTGAAGTTATTTTAATAGTAAAAATTAAGAATTTTCTTTTCTGTATAACTGTAATTATACTCTATGTTCTGACATATATTTTTTTAAATGTAATTATACAGGGTGTTAAATAAAGCGAATCAAATGTGCTCAATTTCAAATGACCATAACTCATCATTTTCAAATGGAACACCCTATATTTTATTATTCAGTTGTGTGTATTTTTGTATTATCTTCATATGTTATTAAGGATATCCTATACCTAAAACCAATAATTTCGGAAATTTTCACCATTTTCTCTAAATTTACATATTCAATTAATTTCTGTTTAACTACGTATTTCTCAATCGTACATTACTGGGAAGAGTTGAAAAGGTTTTGGTGTCAATTAGACAACCGAAAGTAGCAGATTCTGAAAAAAAAAATTCTATATATTATTTTTTGAAAATTTTTGTTCTTGCAAGTATTAAAGAAGATTACATTCTCTATCTGATACATTTAAATATTTTATTATATCTTTTATTGATTTAGAGATAAAAGAATATAATATATAAAATAATCTGTTGCTCTGATGCAATAAATCTCACAGCCCAAATAATGCCATGGAAACCAAATGAAAAATTAAAATGTTTGTAACTAACAGATAAATGTCAATGCCGGAAATCCGAAAACATTGCCGAAGGTTTTTCTGGGAAGTACTTACATATATTATTTCTTATTGTATTAATAGTGTAACGCTATTTTGGGGATAGCGGGCAGAAAATTGGCGTGAGATTGCTCGGGTGCCAACGGTTGGATAGCAGGTTTGGAGATAGGGTAAAATATGAAGAACACAATTAAAATAAAATGTACAAGACAACTTTATTGCATGGTAACTCGTTGTACAAAATAGTACGGTGGTCGCTGATGGGTAAAATTGGATGCTTTCGGAAAAACGACGTCGGGCGTCGCGACGGTTGTGATGTCGGCAGATGAACGGTAGATGCACGGATATCAAAAATGAGTATAGAAATGTGTTCGGACGGTTTCGGTGTAACCTATGCCATGCGTCGCGACGGCGGCGGGCAAACGGTAGATACGGTGATCTTAAGGATCCGTATAGAAACGTGTTTGGATGGTTTTGGCATAATCGAGGCCAGACGTCGCGACGCTCATGTCGCGTTCGTTCGGCGGCTAACAGCAGTAATGGCGGAGGAGGTGTAGCTAGACGTTTCTGCTGTAATCGGCAGATCAACGCCGGGCGTCGCGACGGTGACGCTCGTAACCGGATGTTCACGGAGTACGTGGAAATCGATGGTATATGCGGCAAACCTCACATACTGTAGGTCTTGAGTGCCCCGGCTTACGCACTGGGGCGTCGCGGCGCAGAGTCGGAAAAACGCACTTGCGCCGATTTACGCTAAAATAGACGACTCGGGACAACTGGCTGTTTTACAGTAACTCTGGATAAACACGCGGACTCGACGTCTGTAACGCCCGGGTTTACACGCCGGCGGCGTCGAAACGTCAAGTCGGTAAAACTCGCAACAAGTCACTGTAAAATGGCTAAACTCGCGCAACTGATGAATTTAATCCACGGAGATGATTATGGCCGGTGTCAGTCGTAGTGTCTCTGGATGTTTTCAAATACGCCTTTCGAAGATGCTTTGGCCTACGCTCAACAAGCGTTGCGACGTCGGGCGTATGAATCTCCCAACGAGACACTAAGACTGACTTTCAGTAAACAACTAAACAACTCGAACGGAGAGCTCATGGTACGGGTTTCAAAGAAACGGACACTTTGCTCACCTGGAGGTCGGCTTCGATGTCTTGAGGGATTACTCGCAATCAAGAGTCGATGGAATGCTCACAATCGGCTTATTAGTTGTTGAGAGGAAAACTCGCAGTCAACAACTATCTTCTACAATCGCGGCCCCTGCTTTTATACAGCCCTGCTAATTAAACCAGCTTAAGTTTGTTTACTGATGGTAAGAACTGCATAAAAGAACAGGAAAAAAAGGTTTAAACTGGAACACGATCCGCGGATTTACAAGGGCTGAGCCACACGGCGTTGAATTATATAACCCATTAAACTTGTGACAGATCCACATCGTAGCAATAGTTAAATATTTAAAATTATTCATATATTACATAGAAATACTGTCAATCCCAACAATGAATTGGAAACATCTCGAAAAATTAGAAGAGTAGGACAAAATTTCTTCATAGAATGAATTTAAAATTAAAAAATCTTAATATAAAGAACAGGTATAATTAGAATTTTTGGTATAGAGTGTAGGTATACAAGAAATGTTAAATACAATATTTATGCAACTAAAAATTGGCGAGAGGTATTGTGCTAGCAACAACAGATTTTTTTTAGTAGAATAGGCCTGTAAAGTTGCAAACTAGCGAAAATATGTTGTTATCATGGCAAATTTCTCATCTATATACATATATTGGGTTTTTAGATTCTATCATGCTTATGACTCAATTCCAAGAGTAAAATTATGGACAGCACTATATGACTTGAAAATAGATAACAACTTAATTAAAATCCTAAAAGAATACAATAATAATAATGAGGCCCAAATAAAATATCATGGACGATTATCTGATCCGTTTCCAGTAACAAAAGGACTCCGCCAGGGTTGTAGTTTATCACCAGTGCTATTTAACATATATCTAGAAAGAGCTTTAATGAAATGGAAAAAAAGCTGTAGTGGAATGGGTATCCCAATAGATAACAATATACTTTTCTCTTTAAATTTTGCGGACGACCAGGCTATCATAGCCCAGGACTCATATGACCTAGAATTTATGCTGAGAAAACTCCATGACGCATATAATAATTGGGGAATGAAAATAAATTTCAATAAAACAGAATACCTCGCAACTAATACCGAATTAAATTTTGAAATCTAAATAAAAGATAATATTCAAATAAAACAAGTGGACAGATTTAAATATTTAGGAATAATTATCACAAAAAATGGCATAGATTCTGAAGAAATAAGAGAAAAAATAAGTAAAGGAAAACGAGCAATAGGATGTTTGAACTCTATATGGTGGAACAACGACATAAGCCAACATAACAAGAAAAGAATAGGCAAAACCATAGTAGAATCTATAACATGCTACGGCAATGATATCTGGGTAATTCATAAAGACTACCAAAATAAACTACAGGCTTTAGAAATGGACTACTTAAGAAGATCGGCCAGAGTTTCCAGATTAGAAAGAGTCAGAAACGACACAATTCGAACCAGGATGCAGGCGGAACAGACCATTTTACATAGAATTGAAATACGAAATTTAAAATGGTTCGGACACTTGTTGCGCATGGACGAGAATAGATGGCCAAATAGATTATTTAACTGGAAACCACCTGGTAGAAGAAAGGTAGGAAGACCGAGATTATCGTGGAATGAAAGAATGAGAGAATGTCAACCAGAGAACTTGAAATAGAAGATGCTGAGGATAGAGAAGGCTGGCGTTTGGGAGCGGAGAGATGGCAGTAGCTGTATTAATCCGGATATATATATATATATATATATATATATATATATATATATATATATATATATATAGATTCTATCATAGATAAAATATTGCACGATACACATAGGCACATAATCAATGACATGCGTAAAGCATCTTTAGTCTCTCATAGGTCTTAAAACCCGCGCTGCTCTCGTGTTTTAATTCTGACCAATTCGTGACTAAAGACTAACTTTATGTATTTGTATCGTAAATAACTATTCTTATGATAACAAAAATCGCGAAGAGATCCTATTTTGAACTTCAAGTAAAGTGCCATCAACATACATACACATACTCACCCACATCACACACATCACACACTCACAGATATCATCGTAAAAATGTTAAAATTGGATTATAGGGACTTTTAATACGTGGTCATTACTTTAGCCAGCGAGAGATAAAAATAAGAACTAATTTTCCGAATTTTGGAAAAAATCTTTTTAACAAGTTACTGTTCACGAATTAGTTTAATATGCACGAAACTGAAATCTATAATGAAGGTATATTTTAGGAAGAAAGGACATTCCGAATCGGTTCCGTGGAGATCGTATCCTTGATTCTAAGTCCAATAGGTCCTGCTATAGCAGGTTTCTTATTCCTTAAACTCGGATACTCTTGGATGCTTTCTATAAGTTTGGTTCTCTTCGCTGCAGCCTTGGTCTACGGACAGGTGTTTATAAAGGAAAAACCACCTCCAAAGATAGACATCAAGCTATTCTTAGATGTTTTCAACATTAAGACTGTTGTTGTTGATATGTTTAAGATTTTAATCCAGAAAAGAGTTGCTTATAGAAGATTCTTGTTAATTATGACGTACGTGTGCTATATACTTATAAAAGGACCAAATACAGGTATACTTTGCGTAATTTTTTAAGAATTATTTAATGAATGAATTATGTTCCAGCTGAATCGTTGCAAACAGAAAAATATTTGCTTGACAAGTTTAAATGGGATCTAGCTCAAACTGGATATTTTCGTGCATTTGATAATCTTGTACATTTAATAGGTAATATAAAAGGATACACATTTTTAAAATTTATACAGGTGTCAGTTAATAATTAAACCGGCAATATTTCACTAATTTTTTATTATAATATTTTATAAAAAAAATGAATAATTATTAATAAAATCATTAATAACTTGTGTACTGGTAATTTTTTAACTATCATTAATGACAGTTTTAAAGAGACAAATAAGTCTAAAATTTTGCAAAAAATATACAGGTGTCCAAGAAGCTTAAATTAACATTAACTTCTCCAAAACATTTATGGGCTACGAAACACAGCACTAAGAATAAAATAATGAAACTAAATAGTTTATTATTTGCAATGGATTGGGATATAAATACAAACATTTTTCGATACTATATTTTACTAGATTTATTGGCTTTTTGGTTTTTTCTGCGTTGCCTCATAAAAAAATGTTTGTCTCTACCAATAAAGTAGGTATGTACAGTAAAAATTTTCAAAGATGTTCGATCAAGGTCATCTGTATCATGAACGAATTAACAAATTGGCATACATTTATCTCTTTCCTTTGCAAAGACAGTAAGTGTGTGCGATAAGGATGGTTATAACAAGCTTGTCTTTCAAAAATTTACATTGTTTCGACTAAGTTAAGACATTCCACTCTAAAACGAGGCTCGTTGTTGATAATACTTTTGCTGTAACGTAAGTTTATTTATTAATTCAAATACATTAGGTACCATAGCCGTACGAATAATGTTATTTTCTGTCAGTGTCACTGACGTGTCAGTATCTTATTTTTCACATATTTGATTTTACATTTGGCAATAAATTTACAATGTACAATTTAATTTTTTAAAGATGTGTGATCAAGGTTATCATCGAAATATAAGTATAGTTTGATTAGAATACTTTCATAACAGGTCATTACGACAGGATTATCCCCAATTTAAGCAGGTAGAAAAACAGAGACGTATTTTATTATTTTTAATCGGATACAATATTTATTACACAAACCATTGAAAATATACAACAAAAATAAATCTCATTAGAATCAAAATATACTTCAAGAAAATGAAAATTATAACTGTTCATCGGTTTTAGGTTCGGGTACGAATTTCGATTAAGAGTAGTAAATGATTACAAGCACAAAAAGATGATCATATTTATTAACTTTAAAATCATATTAAAAAATATTTTTAATTACATATTTAATTGATGTGAACAATCTGAATTTAAAAAGGGTTAAATTCGGTGCAGGTTCATTTACCTTAACAAATAAAGGTTCAGTTCAGCTTTGGGTTGTTTCAGGTCCCTGTTTTTTTCAAATTTTACTGCTGATAATGAATTTAATAGTAAGTCATCTTGTAAGATTATATAAATTATTAGTGATTTTAGATCATGTTGTAGACTTATGTAGGGTGTCAAATACTGATACACATTTTTGGCATTTTTTATTGGTTGGCAATAAAAAAAATATTATTGTATTTTCATTATCTAATATCTCATAAATGCAGCTACATGTATATTTTACCTAAATTCCTAGTAGGGTTTCATCAAGTCAAGTAGCTTGATGTTTTTGTAAATTACTTGACTTGACTTGAAACTCAAGCTTTTCAAAAATTCATTACTTGACTTGACTTGATCAAGCAATTTCAAGCAAATTCAAGCTACTTGATAACGAACCGATTATGTACGAAAACGCGCGAATCAGTAGAATCGTAGCTGTATGTGGTACGGCCTGGCGCGCCATGCTGTGCTGATTCACTACTGCAAGTTAAAAATTCTGCAGAGGTTTTAAAATTCACTAATATTGGAATATATACTAGAATGGCCCGAGAATATGTCGACAAAATTTGAAGTCCTAATCATTATTATTAAGATAACTGTAGGGTTAAACTATCGCACAAAAGCCCAAAAAGTTATACTCCATTCGAATTAAGAATAATAATTGGGACTTCAGATTTTGTCTACATATTCTCGGGTCATTCTAGTATATATTCCAATAATGAACGGATTTTTTAAACCTCTTAATATCTCGGAGAAAAATAAAGTTCCAAAATGTGCTAAAATCGAATGTTATTTAAATGGGGAAAAATCAAGTGCATTTAGCACGGTCAAATATTAAAATTAAGCGGAATCATTGCCAGTATATTTTTTTTATTTATTTGAAACCACTTTAGGGGGCGGTCCGGTTAAAATTCGACTTGTCCCCTTTTAAGGTCCTCCATAAAACATATACTATAAATTGTTTATTAGTCCATATATTTTACTTTTAAATCTGACTTTATAAAAAATACATCTGCCATCAAATAGTATATTTAAAATAATAAAGACTCACCTGTATATATATTATTTGTATATCCAAGTAAGTACAGGGAATGTTTTATGTACATATTGAAACGTATTATTTAATTTCCAGGTATGTTCTTAACTGTAACATTGCTCGTAAAAAAAGTGAAAATGAATGACTATATGATAGTGATCATCAGCTGCATATTTAAAATAATAGTAAGCATCTGGTATGGATTTAGCAACAATTATATCATATTTTGTATAGGTAAGCATTTCTTGTATATATTTAAGCTTAATTGAATTAATCTAAAAAAATCTGATGTAGCCAGCACATTACCTTCCGTCAATCTTGTGTATTATGTACAAATTCCATAGGGCGCAAGCAGTCACGTGAATTTGCTGACCTTGGTAATCAGCTTTGGTGGCCCGTATTACAATGACAGCTATTAATTATGTCAATAACTGACAAATGTCATAATTTTTCATTTTTTGGTATTTTATGATTCCTTTTCTCGGCAACTGAATTCCACACTCCTGATAAATAAACCACATGAAATAAGAAAATCATGAAATTTTGAATAAAAATTATGACATTTGTCAATTATGGACGTAATTAATAGCTGTCATTTTGACACGAGCCTCCATATCTGCTTGCCAAAGTCAGCAAAGTCACTGCACGCGCCCTATACATAAATTTTCTTGCGAAAGATCCTATATTTCCAGTAAAATTATTTCATAAATAAACTATGCAAATTGCACTTGTCTTCCGCAATACAGTCCTTCCATCTTATCTTTGATCTTCCTCTGTTTCTTCAACCTTCTATTACTAAACTATTCGTTCTTCTTCAATATATACTTCATCTCTCCTCATGATATGTTCAAACCAATGTAAACGTCTCTCTTGTATCTTTATAGAAACTTCTAACACTAGAGTTATTTCCCTTATTCTTTCATTCCTTACCGTATCTTCCCGTGTCTTCCCCAACATCTATCTCAACATCCTCATCTCTGCCACATTCATTTACTTTTCATTGATACTGATATCTGTCAATTTGAATTATCTAAATATATTAGCAGTTTCCATGGTTAGCATAGCTGACTGATTTATGAAATTCAATATCTTTATAATTCTTTAACTATATTTATTGAATATAATGTAAAAATGCAATCAAATCGTATAGAGAAAAATATACACTTTAAGTTATAATAACGGTAAATGTCAATAAATGATATTTAACTGAGTTTTTTCAATAAAAACTGTTAAAATCTTCAAATGGTAGTACTTCCGGTTAACCATTTATAACAAAAAACTAATCACAAACATACAGACATTATCGTAAAAATAGTAAAATCGTATTATATGGACCCTAAAACGTCATTATTCATTAAAAACTCATCATTGATTTTTTTGACCAAAGACAATACCTTTCTTACCTAAAGGTGACGGAAGGTAAAAAGATTCCATTCTTTCCATTAAAATGAATAAAAATAAGTAATTACTATTAATTATACCTAATTAGTTTTAGCATTTTTTTAATAATCATGTGAATAAACAATTGCTAGTACTATATTGGCGATTGCAAATAAACAATATGACATAATATGGTGCTATTTGGCAGAACTATCATTGATAGGGTAAGTTAACGTTATGTGACATTAGTTTGGTTGTATAAACATAAATCCTCGCATAAATCTTTTTTTTTCTTAATTTAACCGACATTGTATCTTTTACACTCGAGATCCTCATGCATGGCGCGTTTTTTGGAACTATACGGGTAACAACAATTAGACAAGTTTAAGTAATGCGGAAAACTCAAGTAATTAATTCGGTTAGTAATATTATTTTAAATACAAGTGAGTACTTACTTATTTTGAGTTCTATTAAACGTACTAATAAACTAATATAACAATGTTATTGCGGCACAGCTGACATCAGATTTTGTTTACTGTTTTTATTGGATTTGAATGTTAATTAATTTTGCCATTTGTTAAGCGTACTTTAATATTATTGAACCTAACGCACAAAACTTTCATCCACATAGTTGTATTTGTATATTACAAATAAAACACAAAAAGCAATTATAATGGTTGGCGCTTTACAGGCGTGAGTTTTGGGGTTTAAGTTAGGTTTTTTTTTTTTCCTTTTGTTATAGCACATTCTATACCGACACATGTATTTGAGGTGACAGATATTTTTCGTAAACTCATTTCCCAAAAAGACAAGCAAACACTGATTTTTAACCAGTAAAAGTCAAAAATTAATTTAAAACTACTACACTAATACGTCCTTTCATTAAACAGCGCGCAATCTTACAATCTTTGGTTAAAATTTTAACTTTCAGTTAAATAAACACCACTGAAACAAAAGAAACTGTTAAATAACAAATTTATATCGATATATTGTTAATTTATCTGGAAGTTATAATTTTAACTAGGGATTGTAAAATTACCTAATTCTAATTTTATTTAATAATTAATATATTATTTATTAAATGCCTAATATGTTAAACGCTCTTGTGGCGTTTGTTTCAAATATTAAGTCAAACTATCACGAAATACCACGAACAGACCCGACGCACACACAGCGCACAGGGAAATGAACATTGGTCAATTCCTGTACTGTGCTAAATTATTTTTTGTGCGCCGCTATGCGCTGTGCGAATTATAAATGGATGTACGTATTTCCACATGTTCAAATTCTGTGTTATGCTATGCTAAATTATCTCTGTGTACTGTGCGATTTATAAATCCTCCTTGAGATTCTGCGTGCGTATATTGTACTTCAGTCCTCATTTGTCATTTCTAATGTTTCACAATAATCTCCAAGACTATAATAAAATGATCCAATCTTGTTAATATATAGGATGTTAAACAATAGGGCGAAAAAATGGATGTGCTCTGATTCTTAATCAAAAAGAAATTTTCGGAAAATTATTTCTTATTTTTCATTTAATTCTTTTTTATTGCGCTCCTGCGCCAACATGATCAGGTAACGTACGTTGGATAGGAAATAATTATGAATTAATTAATAATTCATTACTTATAATAAAAATTTCATGTCTGCAGTGGCACACGAAAAAAGAAATAAATTAAAAATAAATAATTTTCCGAATTTTGAAAAAAATATTTTTAATTGAGAATTAGTAAATCGAGATGTAATTATATACCCTATTTTTACCCTTTTCCTTTAACACCCTGTATAACAAAAAAATGGATTTTTAGTTGTCGAAACAATCTATTGGATAAAAATTTTAACCAGTTGTTAAAAATTAACAACTTTGTTACAGAATAGGTCCTATAGTGTATTTAGTTTTCATTGACTAAGTGACATCGTGCATTTGCTGATTACTGAAATGAATTATACCATTTGAGTGTACGTGTTTTTTATAGGTTCAATATTAAGTGGATTTTCTGGGTTGTACGTACTGGCCTTCCGGTCAGTTGTAACAAAGTTCGTGGATCCATCGGAGTTCTCTAAGGCACAGGCTCTGTTCGCCGTATGTGAGGCCGTGTGTCCCTTTATTTACAATGCTATGTACGCCGCATTCTTGGATGCAACGCAGAAGGTCTTCTATGGGGCATTCTTCCTCCTCACCGCTGTGCTCCTGATAATTCCACTCATTATTGTATTGTACGTAAATTATCAATTTTTTTATCATTAATATAATTAGTAATGATTTTGTAGGGGAATGTATCTGCTTTACAAACATGATCTTGAACATCCCCTACCTGAACATCAAAAAAATGGAGTAGAGCAACATACTAATGATATAGAAATAGAACAGTTGTAATACAAAACGGATATAAAAAAATATTACATGAACAATTTTGAAATAAAATAGATTATCTTAACAAACTAACACTTATTTGCTGCAGTCTGATGGTCAAACTTTTAAGGTGCGTACAGACATCCAACAAAACCTCGTTTCGTAACACCGTCGCGTAACAGATTTTTGTTGGGCATCGAAGATACGCCGAGAATTAAAAAGCATATCATCGTTCCATATGCAGACTTGACCAGATATGCAAACAAGCGGTACAACATCAGCGCGGATCATATCTTTGATGTGACGCTGAAATACCGACAACTGATGGGACTCCTCGATCTTACTCCTATGTTATGGTATTACCGATGTTACGCTGTTACGAAACATACTATAAAGTATATTATATACGAGGTCTGGCTACTAAATAACGAGACTGCTTATGAAAAAGAGTTTTATTTTAAAAATTATTTTATAATCGAATGTTTCCCTTCAATGTACTCCCCTTCCCTCGCCACACACCGTTCCATTCGTTTTTTCCATTGGTCAAAGCAATGTTGGAAGTCTTCTTTTGTAAGAGCGTTTAGAATCTCCGCCGAGTTTCGCTTCACCTCTTCCATCGACTCGAACCGGATTCCTTTTAAGGCAGACTTGATCTTCGGAAACAGAAAAATGTCACAGGTTGCTAAATCAGGCGAGTACGACGCGTGTTCGAGCACTGGAGTGCCTCTAGCGACTAAATAACGCTTCACAGACAGCGCGTTATGGGCAGGTGCGTTTTCCTGGTGCAAAATCCACGACTTGTTTTTCCACAACTCCGACCATTTCTTACAAATTCGTTCTCTCAGTGTTGCCAAAACTTTCAATTAGTAAGTTTAGAGTCTCAGCAATCATCCGAATGCTCATACGACGATCTCCGCGCACAATTTCATTGATTTTGGTCACTGTTTGCGGAGTTGAAACAGAAACAGGTCGACCTGGACGTTGGTCATCTTCGGTGCTCTCTCGGCCTTCAGAAAACCGTTTATACTATTGGAAAACACGCGCACGAGATAGAGAATTCTCACCATAGGCCACTTTCAACAACTTATAGCACTCAGTCGGAGTTTTTTTTTAATTTAACGAAAAATTTCTCACTGATCCGTTGCTCGTGTTTTTCGTCACACATTGTTATCGACACGAGAAAAAAACACTTTCGTTTCTAACCTCTATAGAAAAAATACTACTACAGCGACAAAAACGTGTTTTCGTACCGGAATAGTAGACACTTCCAGCTATCCAACGCTGCATTCGGTCCCCCCCCCTACCCCTCTAGGACGCCTTCTGCGTGCGCAGTCTCGTTATTTAATAGCCAGACCTTGTATTATAGTATCATGGTTACGAAGTGCCGTCAAGACCTGTCACGCGCCGTTACATTGAATATCTGTACTCACCTTTACATCATGACGAAAGCAATAGTTATTTACAAAATCCGTTATGAAAAGCATGTATCTATCAAGGTTCACTGCGAATATTAGGCTCCGTACACGTAAAGTTCAAGCCATTTACGTCATCAATCGTCCGGTGCGCGGTAAAGGGAGAGTGACGTTGAAATTCATGGTTGTCTGCAGTCCAAAGACATGCCAGTCGCTGTGGCGTGACGCCTCGAAAGACTGCATTGTAAGCATAGGAAATATACAGAATTTTAAACAGGCTTGTAAAATGTGATTTATAAATATATACAACTCGTAAATAACTATTCAAATATATAATTACCATTTTATTTACATAACTAAAACAATTAAATAAAAAACGAATTATAAATGGAATAAAACAATTACAACTTATGTTTTACTTCAAATTATTTATTGATGTTTAAATAATACAAGAAATATTAGGTACTGATTTTTATTTCTAATCGAAACAATACTTAACTTCATTCATATACGAGTATATATATATATATATATATATATATATATATATATATATATATATATATATATATATATATATATATATATATATATATATATATGTCCGAAGCAAACCTTGACATAGGCGATTAACATGGGAAAACAGTTTTTTGTAAATAAAAAGTGTCCGACAGAAAATTAAGCCATGCTATTAAATATGATAATAGTACATTACCTCCTGTACGTTATTTTATATTAATTACTTTATTATCATTGCATAAATTAAAGAAAATTATAAGTAAATGTCAATAAATATTTCAATATTTTATTATACAGGGTGATTCATCGGTCTGTCCTCTCTTTATAACTAATAAGTAATAAGGGGTCTAAAATTATAAATTAAGAAGTTATTTACGTTCATAAAAAATAGTAGTTCATAGTGGAAAAAACCATAATTTATAACAAAATTTTGATTCTTTTTTATTACTACTTATTTTAAACATCAACATCAACGATGATAAACTAAGAGTATTGCTTGTTTAAATTCGAAACAATTGATCAAATTATCCATAGCTTACTTTGTTAATAATAACATGATACAAAAATATCATTCAACGAATAAAGGTAAATAACTTCTTAATTTATAATTTTAGACCCCTTATTACTTAATACTTTTTTAAAGAAAATCTAATTTACTCACAAAATATATACCGGGTGGAACATCATACCTGTGTACATAGGCGATTCATATGAGAAAAACAGTTTTTTCGTGCGCATTGCTCCCCAAATTATTTTAGACAAAAATGCTTCAAATAAATGTTGTAGAGCATAAAATTCTGCATCTAAATCAATAAACAGAATTACTTTTACATGGTTTGTAACGACACAAATTAAATAAGAAAATATTGAAAATTACGTTGAAAATATCAAATAGCCATGGAATTGAAACAAAAATAGAAACAAATAAATGTCTGACGTTTGACAGATAAATAACTAATTTGATAGGTCTTAATGTTTACATGAATTATTTCCAATTTAAAAAGATTTTCATTAAAAATCCTATAAAAAATAAATATTTCATTGAAATGTACAATTGTCGTAATAATAGGTATGGAGATTTTTGTATGAATTTAATTTACCTATTTATTTGTTTCTATTTTTGTTTCAATTCCATGGCTATTTGATATTTTCAACGTAATTTTCAATATTTTCTTATTTAATTTGTGTCGTTACAGAGCATGTAAAAGTAATTCTGTTTATTGATTTAGATGCAGAATTTTATGCTCTACAACATTTATTTGAAGCATTTTTGTTTAAAATAATTTGGGGAGCAATGCGCACGAAAAAACTGTTTTTCTCATATGAATCGCCTATGTACACAGGTATGATGTTCCACCCGGTATATATATATATATATATATATATATATATATATATATATATATATATATATATATATATATATATATATATATATATATACAGGGTGTATCAAGATAATGGAACAGTGCCATTTATTCGTGAATATGAAAAGTTACACAAAAAGATATTTTATAAAGCATAGAGGGGGGACACATTTTGATATAACTATTATTATTTTAGAGCCAGTGGTACTCAACTTATGGATCAATGTTATACTTTTTTAAATGGTATCATATATGTTTTATTAACTCATTAAATAGCGAATTTTCTTCTGAATTCAACAATATAATTATATTATACCCTTACATCGCGAAAAATTTAATAAAAGTTAATTCAAAGTTAGTATTTTTTTTAAGTAGGCCAAGCAAACATTTAACTATTAAAACAAAAGAAAATTTTCTGTCATTTTTGTATGTTATTATTACGTATTATATTATTTTTTCGAAATGCTCCAAATTTCGTTATTCTTTTTTTTTATTTCGCGTAGTCTTACGAAATTAGGATAATATTTTGCAAATAAATTGCATGCTAGGAATGCATTTTGCTGGGTCTTGCATCAATAATAATCAGTTTTTGTTAAATCTGCTGCCATTATTAAATTAATTATTACAAAGGTAACGAAACTTACCTTAATTGTAATAATGGATAACAATGAAATACGAAAATGATAGATAATTTTCTTTTGTTTTAATGATTAAACGTTTACGCAACCTACCCAAAAAAAATTAAATAGAAATGAGATACTAACTTTGAATTAATTTTTATCAAATTTTTCGCAATGTAAAGGTATGATATTATTATATCATTGAATTCAGAAGAAAATTGTCTATTTAATTAGTTAATAAAAAATATATAATGCCATTTAAAAAAAATGTAACATTGATCCATAAGTTGAGTACCACTGGCTTTAAAATAATATTGGTTATGTCAAAATGTGTCCCCACTCTATGCTTTACAAAATGTCTTAATAACTTTTTTGTGTAACTTCTCATATTCACGAATAAATGACACTGTTCCATTATCTTGATACACCCTGTATATATATATATATATATATATATATATATATATATATATATATATATATATATATATATATATATAGGCTGTTCCATTAAGAAATATAAAGTTACATATTGTTGCGCTTTACCGGAGCACCCTGTATACAAGTGCATATAGTACGTAGATAGACAATAATATATCATATAAATTTTATCTGAAGAGTTTTTCTATCTGACTTAAAATAAAAGAGTTATAAAGAGAGGACAGACCGATGAATCACCCTGTATAATATAAAAACATTTCCAATTGTCATTGTCGCTGAATGGTTAGCATGGTTATACATATATATATATATATATATATATATATATATATATATATATATATATATATAGGTATATATATATATATATATATATATATATATATATATATATATATATATATATATATAGGTATATATATATATATATATATATATATATATATATATATATATATATATATATATATATATATATATGTATATATATATAGGTATATTGTAACATATTTGTAAATAACTAATTAATTAGTAGATATTACATAAAACATGTTGCTAATAAATAAATTATATTATGGGGAATCAGTAGTGTATTGCCCGCTGTATAAAGCAGCAGTTGTGGTGAATAAACAATATTAAGTACAGTGGTGTTCTTTGTGTGTACTTGAATATCTATTTTACCATAGGTTTGAGTATTTTCTTACAATATAGACCGACTGAATACTTTAAATCCGAACTGTGACGAAGCCACATTTTTCGTCTTCCTATGGTCCTCCACGTTTCCTGTTCATGTCTCATGGCAAGGTCGCCAGCCAGTTTTCACAGCCAAGCGGTTTTCGTGTCTTCGATGTTCTCAGCGATCCACGGCTTCACAGTCGTTCCAAGGGCCGTACAGCAGGTCAGAGAGGGGCCATACACCAGGCATCACGGGGGTTGTCTAAGAAACGGGACGGAAAAATGTTTTTGTTTCGTCAAAACATGTTTAGAACCTACCAGTCACACGTGGGGATCGTCACCGTTTGCCGAGCGACGCTACCACAAACCACAGGCCGTATGCACCCCTCTGATGGACGCTGAGAACATCTTCGCCACAAATCCACCTCCAGGGCACGGAGAAAACCACCAAAGAAAACCCTTTGACACCCACAAGGCCAGCTGATCACCACTAGCGCTACGTCGGCGAGTACACGAACTACGAAAAATAAAATGTATTTTGTTCTGTTGATTTCATTATTTTGTATATTTCACCTGGTATTGTTAGTCGTAGAAAAGCTGGAAAATTAGATTTTCATAACTAATTAAAGTCACTAAAAAATGGTTTTCAAACACTGGCCCTCAGCCAATCGGAACCGTCATGAGACTCCTCCCTTAGACCAATCAAAACACCGGCAAAGTTCCCACACCATAAACGCGCGAGTTCAAACCAAACTCGGCCCGAGTTGGGTATAAATTCTACGCCGCCAGGCTTAGAATTCATTCTATGCAGTAGCCGTTCCCGGCTCAGACGTAGAAGCCTGAGTACAGCAGAGAGTCCACATTTCCCTGTAGGCTCAACTACGTCCACAGCGACCAGCCGTAGAATTTGCGCTAAGTCCCAAACAACGGATTGGTGAGTCTGCGAGAAATCCGACAGAGTCTAAATACGCGGAGTTATATCAATTTTTGCTATAGAATACGTAGCGTCTCAGTCAGTCCACAGTAAAAGTCAATTCAGTAAATATTTGTATACTTAGAGTCATAGTTAGTAAGGGTAATTAAAAGCGTACATTCGGTGAATGCCTAAGGGCAGCATTTCCAGTTTTTCTTCAGTTTATTCATACATTGTACATAGCATATTAATAAACCTAGTTATAAGTGAAATATCTCGTGATTGTGTTCCTTTACCCTGACTCACCGACGAGCTATCCGCAACTCCTATTCCCTCACAGTCAGTTTCCGGAAGGCGCCCGAGAACCAGACACCGCAGAGAGGGGTAGCTGCGTCACAGAACATAGCCCGTTAACACGGTAAAATCGTTTTTCGCCGTTTCAACAGACAATAATGTTTGTGGTATCAATAGAAAGATAAAAAATTGCTGCATCAAATGACATCAAATATATGTAAATTTGTAATAAACATGATGGCATTTGAATAAAATGACAAACAAATGTGTGACATTTTGTCTGTCAGAATCATAGATTAAGGAAAATATATAGTAGAAGATTGGGTATCTCCTGTTCTGAATTTAGAATAAAACTCATATACCTTCGGATTATTAAGGTTTTATTGAACAAGAAAATTTGTACATATAATTGAAAATCATTAATTGACATTAATGACATTTACATAAATAATGTTTAGTTTATATGGTTACAAAATATCATGTCAAACATCCCTCTGAAACAATTGACTCTCGACCATCGGGAAATCGGATATGTGCATATTCGGAGTTTGATTCTAACAACTCAACTTCCTCCACAAGAGGGTCGTGTTTACTGGCTCTGACATGCTTTTTCATCAAGACAGATCCAGGTTTGGTCAACCATGTAGGTGTGGAATTTCCATTGAACGATCGGCGTGGGTGGTTGAACATACGTTCATGAAGTGTGGCATTTGTTAACGTGCAGAGTAGGGATCGGATAGAATGAAGTGCCATGTCTAGTACATCTTCCCAGTATACCGTTATATTTTTCCACTTGACCGTTCCCTCTTGGGTTGTATGGCATATTTCGACTTGAAACTACGCCATGTGAAGTCAAAAAATATTTAAGTACCATCGACATAAAAGACGCTCCTCTGTCCGAGTGAATGTATACTGCGGTGCCAAAAAGAGCGAAAAGTTTAGTTAAGTGTTGAATTACAGTTTTAGCTGCGACGTCAGTACAAGGGAAGGTAAAAGGAAATCTCAAAAATTCATCCACGACCGTTAATATGTATTGGTTTCTTGATTTTGAGGGAAGTGGGCCTTTGAAGTCTAGATTAAGGCGACGTAGCTTTAATTAAGTGTCCTACATGTGAAAAGTATTTTCGTTTCAATTCTGCACACTCTACAAGTGTTCGTAATTTTTTCACGTCTTCCACTGAATAGTGGAGATTCATCACTCTAACCCAATGTGTCATCCTGGTTATTCCAAGATGACAAAGTGTGTTGTGGAGTGTTAGAAGATTTTTTAGAGAGTTGGCGACAGCACACCCTTGAGAGTGTGTCAGCGGAGAAATTTTTGTCTCCCGGACGGTAGACAATGTCAAATTTGAAGTACGAAAGTTCTAAACGCCACCTCATAATTTTCTCGTTTTTTATTTTACTAGTGTGGTGCTGGTCAAACATAAAAGAAACTGAACGTTGATCTGTTAAGATTGTGAAAGATAATGACGCCAATACCGTAATGATTCGACAATGGCGTACACTTCTTTTTCAATTGAGGAATGTTGTAATTCTGACTTGTTTAGTGTCCTAGAAAAGAAAGCAACTGTATTCCCATCTGATACAAAGTTGCTGCTATGACAGATTTTGATTCATCTGTCTCTACTTGAAAAGGTATATCATCTTGAATTGCTGAAGTTTCTGCATTAGCAATGTCATTTTTCATCATGTTGAACACTGAAGTCGCCTCATCAGAAATGGGGAACGTTGTTTTCAGCAGGGGTCGCACCTTTTCTGAAAGGCGTGGTATCCACTTACTGTAATATGAAAACATACCCATAATTCTCTTGTATAAGTCTAGTAGTGACTGAAGATGATTAGGATCTGGTTTGATTGTGTGATTGGTAATAACATACCCAAGCAAATGTACAGTTTTAACAGAAAATTGGCATTTTTCTCTATTCAAAATTAAATTATATTTTTCCACAGATGCTAAAAATTTGTTCAAATTTCTATCATGGTCTTCATGAGTTTTCCCACATACCGTCACATCGTCTAAATAAGGGAAAGTACCCTTTAGCTTTTCATCCTGTACAATTCAATCTATAACACTCTGAAAGCATGCGACACCATTTGTTACCCCAAATGGAATACGAAGAGATTGATACAACTTGTCAGCTGCTTCAAAAAGCAGTATAGTATTTCTCAGAATTCAAAATATGAATTTGGTGGTAGGCACTTTTCAAATCTATAATAGTGAAAATATCATTTTCTGAAACTCTTGAAATTATTTCTTCTATTTTTGGAAGATGGTATGAGTCCAGTAGGGTGAACCTATTCCTTCCTCCAGAAGTCTGTTTATTTCACTATCTACGAATTGACTTTCTTCCTTTGATTGTTTGCATGATTTAGTTAAATAGGGGTACAATTTCTTGTTAAGTTGCTGAATAATGAAGCGGCTTGAACATGTGCAACAGCTAAACTAATCTTCAAAATGGGTCTAGAGCCATGAAAAACTATTTCTATAGCAGAGTGGCTTTTGAGTTTGTCCAGAGGCGGATCAAATGTATATTGCACCCTAACCTGTACCAAAATTCCCTCCCCCCCCTTATTTGTCTTCTTCTAACATGAACATGAAAATAAACGAAAAATAAAATGTTTTCAAATAGATTTTTATTCCATTCCATAAATCAAAAAACAGAATACGAAAACAAACAAAATGGAAACAGTCAAAATTTTACCTTAGTCTAAAAACATTAGTTTCTTTGTTGAAACTAAATAAACTACGCAGAAAAGTAGTTTCTCGACTGGAATGGATATTAGGAAAGTAAATTCTGGGATTCAGTCATCCAATTATTTATTATATCTTCAACGTTTCGATCCTTCCAGGATCAACCTCAGGATGTCCATGTGCTTCTGTGAATGTGCACAGTAATTTTATCATTGACCTATATTTTTTAAATTATGAATACCTTCTGCGGCAATAAATGTACATCTTTAACTGTCAAAAATTAATTTGTTTCTTCCTCAGGATGATTCTGGTAGAATCGAAACGTTGAAGCTATAATAAATAATTGGATGACTGAATCCCAAAATTTACTTACCTAATAAATAAATTATATTATAATATAAAATAACACAAGTCAAGAAACGAAATTAAAATAAAATAATCAGTCAAAATTGAACTCAGTCAAAAATAAAAAGGTTTCCTTTTCAATAAATAAACTATATATATGAAATAAAAACAAAACAAAAAAAAAGAAATTCAAACAAACGGCGCAGTAACCAGTGCTGTTTTTTTTTCGCCGTGTATTCGCACCTGCTACCTCTTTCCCGACTTTTTAGACTTGCGGAAATATTTTTTAAATTGCAACCTTTTTTGCAAATGCAGACTGCAAAAAGCAAATTGCGAAAACGAACAATATAATAAAAATTACAAAGTTACGTCTAGTTTCACTAGGTTACAACTTCTCAGTCAGCTTCCATGAAGCCATCGTTAGAAGTCGGCCAGCACAACAAGTAACCACAGACGCGTTTCGCACTTATTGGTGCTCTTCAGTGTGGTATAACCTGTGGTCTCTGTCCGGTCCACAGTGAGTGGACTCCTGGAGCAGAGACAATGACTCGTTGTGCTGGCGGTGATCATATGATCATCTACGATGGTAAAAAGCCTGTAGAGGTAAGTTAATACCATCAGAGCCATCTACCGAGAGATACTTTAACTAAAGTCATATAATACAAATGCAAACTGCATAAAGCAAATTGCGAATTTCTCCGTGAAACGAACAATATAATAAAAATTACAAAGTTACGTCTAGATCGGACAGAGACCACAGGTTACACCACACTGAAGAGTACCAATAAGTGCAAAACGCGTCTGTGGTTACTTGTTGTGCTGGCCGACTTCTGATGATGGCTTCATGGAAGCTGACTCAGAAGTTGTAACCTAGTGAAACTAGACGTAACTTTGTAATTTTTATTAAACCTTTTTTGAGATTTTTACTATTTCATGAAATATGATGAAATTTTGCGCCCCTCAAATGTTGGCGCCCAAAGCGCTAGCTTCTTTTGCTTACTGGTAATCCTCCTCTGAGTATGGCATGCCCAATTATTACATCGGCATAGAGATTTTTCATAATTAAGATTGCTACATCCTTGTAGAAATAGTCAGCAAGTTTTAGATTTACTTTACCCTGCCCTATTATATCGGAAAATAAGGATGAATTGGTCATCTAGGTTTTTCCTTTATAAGGTAAAGTAGTAACCTTACATATTTTAACTACTACTGAGTTGAAACTCAGAGAACTACCAGTGTCAATTAATGCTTTTAATTTGTCTGCATTTATTGTTATATCAACTGTTGATCTCAAGAGGTTGTTTAGTGTTGCAGCGGAAGTGGTTGCAAGTAGATTAGCTGCGTTGATGTATTTGATTTCTGATTTTGATTAATATTTAGATTTGTTTTACAGTTATCTAGTCCAGATCGTGATCGACAGATACGTTTCCAATATCCCGTTTTTCCGCATTTGTCACATTCGGCGCCCTTAGCTGGACACGACGATCTTTGATGCCAATCATATCCACAGAAATAACATAGCCTTGACAATACAGGTACAGTATCTTGAATTTCTGAGCCACGTTCAACGTTGGTATAGTTGGAGGAAGAAATATTTGGAACTCATTATAGATTCTTCCAATTGGTCGTTATAAAGTTTTATGGACTTTGCGGTAATGCTACTCGGAGCCAGGTAGAGTTTTCTGTCCTGGGCCGTACCAGAAATTTGCATTCAAGATGTACTTTTAAATCTGTATTAAAATAATTCGTTTTAAGTGCATTTCTTCTAACGTCAATTTTTAAAGTGAAAAGAGATTAAAATATTATGATGTTTCCTAATTATATACTTTTCACTCTGTATTCAAATAACATTTTATACAAACATTGAGTATGATTTTTTTTAATACGGCTCATTTCTTACCCTAATGCCTTCAAGTTCGAATAATTTATGAGTCCTGACCGCAAACAAACTCAACCATCCATAAAAGATTGTAAACCCTGCATAAGTCAGTTCCAAATATTTCTTCCTCCAACTATAGCAGCATTTTGGGTGGAAAAACTTAAATAAGTTGCAGGTTGCTGCTCAGCTAACTCTAAGGCTCTAGCTTGATCATAAGCAGCGTCTAAAGTAAGTGAAGTATTTTCTAATAGTCTATGCCTAATGCGAGTATTGGTTAAACCAGTGATGAAAGCGTCTCTTATATAAGCATTTTTATGTTCGTCTACTGTAACAGCTTGGAAATTAAAGTCTCTACTCATTTGTTTCAAAACTTGAAGGTATTAGTCAACTGATTCCCCAGACTGTTGATTTCTGGTGGCTAAACAATGTTTAGCATAAATCTCATTTTTAGGTTTAATTTACAGTGCTTCAAGGGCATCCACAGCGGTTTTGTAGGTCGTAATTTCACTAATCTTTACTACAATCGAAGCAAATACCGATTGTAAAATGCTCCAATCTGTATTGAATGATATAGTAGAATGGTGTACACAAAATAAACTTGATCTTAATGTTAGGAAGTGTAAAATAATTTCATATTACAGAAAAAAAAATCCTCTACTATTTAATTACTACATAGATAATCAGATACTCGAAAGGTCAAACACAATCAATGATTTGGGAATTAAATTTGATCACATGCTAACTTATGCACGAAAAATTACTAGAAATGGAAAATAAAATGGAAAAACTGGAAAAAGAATTAATCAGGAACAACCTTGTGATAACAGGAGGCAACATGGAGTGCGACAATGAAGATGCACTAAAGGAAAAAATAGAGAACGTATTAAAAAAAGAACTAAAGATAGAAATTAAGATCAAAAAAGCCTACAAAATTGGAGAAAATAGTTGCGTAATACAGTTAGAATGGCCAGATAAAATAAGAATCCTAAAAGAGAAAGCGCAAATAAAAGGGACGGATATATTCATAGACACAGAAATGACGAGAAAAGAGAAAGGTATCCAAAAAAAGATCAGAGACGCAGCTAAAGAAGCAATAAACACAGGGGCACGAGTCAAAGTACGCTACCAAAAATTAGAAATAAACGGAGTAATGAGAAAATGGAACCATAAAAAGCAGCAATTAGAGAACGAGGTAACCGACCCCAAACAGTCAAAAAACTAAGAACAGCCACTAATCAACCCACTTGGATGACGAACAGGCAAAACAACAGGCGTAACGAGAAAAATGACAACGTGAATGGGAAAGACAAAACAATAAGCACTGAAAACCAGAACAATAACCTCACTGAAGAGACAAATGAAAATAACGGGAATAATACGGAATCAGAGCCGAAAACGGATTCTCGGGCACAGAAGGGTGATGACCTACTTGCCTTAAATCTTCTCATCAATGAAACGGAAGCGAAACAAAATACACAATAAACTATGTTAGGAATGAAGAAGAGATCAAGTATAGGAACCTGGAATGTTCTATCAATGACGGACACGTCCAAACTTGCACAAATCGTTAAAGAAATGGATCTACTTAGTATTAAAATACTAGGACTATGTGAAACTAGATGGCCTGGAAACGGAGAAAAACTTAATACTAACGGGAGCCTGCTACTTTACTCCGGAAAAGAAGAAGGGGAGGCCAAAAGAAATGGAGTCGGAATAATACTGAATAAAGAAATCAAGAAAAGCCTAATACATTGGGAACCTATTAGTGACCGAATATTAACTTTGAGATTAAATACAACGGGAAGAAAGACTAGTGTTATGCACCTACAGTACTCACAGAAGGAGAACAAAGGGATAAATTCTACGAAGAGTTAAGGACTGTACTACAAAATATAAGCAAAGGTGACATTATAATATTGATGGGATATTTGAACGCAAAAGTAGGTGACAACAATGAAAATGTAGAAAAGGCAATGGGCAAATGTGGCGTAGGGACAAGAAATGAAAATAGTGAAGCGCTAGTGGAATTATGCCTAGAACATAAACTTGTAATAGGGGGAACGCTATTCCCACATAAGAAGTGTCATAAAATAACTTGGGTCTCACCAGATAGAACAACAAGAAATCAAATTGGTCACATAATAATTAGCAATAAATGGAGAAATTGTTTGTTAGACGTAAGGAACAAACGGTCGGCAGATGTAGGCATTGACCATCATCTGTTAATAGCTGAAATAGCTAAGAATATGCCGCAAGAAAAACAATTCACAATCGCTAAAAAAGAAGAAATTTAATATACATAAACTAACAGAAGAAGAAGGAATTAAGAAATGGTCAAGACAAATAAAAGCCGCAAGGAGAAATAGTGCTGATCAAGGAGCCGATATAAACGAAAAATGGAAGCAGATCAAAGCAACAGTGCACTCAACAGCAGAAATGGTTCTAGGTTATAAGGAAGAAAGACGCAAAGAGTGGATAAGTGAGCGCACATGGAATATAATAGAAAAAAGGAAAGAAATGAAAGGAAAGTTGAATAGAGTAAATACAACCGAGACCCAAAGAGAACTTGCAAGAAGATATGAGAAGTTAAACAAAGAATCAAAAAAGAGCGCCAGACATGACAAGCGAAGATGGGCAGAAAACCTGGCAGAAAAAACGGAAGAAGCAGCAGCAACAAATCACACCAGAAAAGTGTATAAAAACACAAAAATTCTTGCGAAAAGGCCCTATAACACAGATAAACCTATAAAAAGCAAAGACGGTAAATTATTAACCTCGCTGGAAGAACAAATTAAAAGATGGCAAGAGCACTACCAAGAATTAATGGAAGATAACCAAGAAAATGAAACAATTATAGAAGCGGACGGAATCCGCACAGAGGAGAGAAATACGCCAGAAATAAACACAAACAAACCTTCGAGTGAAGAAATAGAAGAAGCCATAAGACATATGCGAAATAATAAAACTCCAGGTATCGACGATATCCCCTCTGAACTATGGAAAGCCGATATGGAAGAAACAAGGCACTTAATTGAACCATTAATAGAAGATATATGGGCACAAGAGAGCTTACCAACGGAATGGAATAACGGTATAATTGTGAAAATACCAAAAAAAGGAGATAAATCAGAATGCGACAACTGGCGAGGAGTCACATTACTATGCAGTATCAACAAAATTTTGGCGTACATAATTCACCAGAGAATATATAACGCAGTCGATAACAAGTTACGAAATGAACAGGCAGGTTTTAGAAGAGGAAAGTCATGCGTAGATCAAATAGCAATAGCACGGATAATGATAGAGCAAACAATAGAGATGAACACAACACTCCTAATGATGTTTATCGACTTCGAAAAAGCGTTTGACAGCGTAAAACATAGCTCTCTATGGAGAATACTAGAGAAATTTGGGCTACCACAAAAAATAATTAAACTGATAAAGGCGATGTATGAAAATACTACATGTCAAATTTTTCACAGAGGACATCTAAGTAAAAAAATAAACATAAAGAAAGGCGTGAAACAAGGCTGCATCTTATCTCCTGTCCTATTTAATATTTGCCTTAATCATATACTCCAGAAGACAAT
Source organism: Harpalus rufipes (assembly GCA_951394225.1). Taxonomy (NCBI): domain Eukaryota; kingdom Metazoa; phylum Arthropoda; class Insecta; order Coleoptera; family Carabidae; genus Harpalus; species Harpalus rufipes. Next base: position 46,766,908 of record OX596279.1, read on the forward strand.
AGATAAGTCAAATGGGATTGCCTGGAATCACCTAACGATGAAAAAACTTGCGGACATGGAATACGCAGATGACATTTGCCTAGTAGCAAACTCTAGGAATGACATGACGATCATGCTGAAGAAACTAATAGCAGAGGCTAAAAAATAGGCCTAAAGATTAACACAAATAAAACCAAAGAAATGAGAATTGGTAGGAAATCAACTGAAGACAAAATTTATATTATGGGACAAGAAATACAGCAAGTAGAAGACTTCTGCTACCTGGGGTGTATTCTAAGTGCGAAAGGAGGCTCGGAAAAAGACATTCAACAACGAATTTTGAAAGCGGGACAAGCGTATGGAACACTAAACAACATATGGAAAGCAACCCACATCAGCAAAGAAACAAAAATTCGGATCTTTAATAGTAATTTTAAATCAATCCTGCTGTATGGCTGTGAAACTTGGGTAATACCAGGTAAATACAAGAACAAACTGCAAGCGTTTGTTAACAGATGCTTCCGAAAGATATTGAAAATTTTCTGGCCAAACAAGATCACTAACAGAGAACTATGGGAACGAACCAAGCAACGAACTATAGTACACGATATAACGAAAAGGAAATGGAACTGGATCGGACATACACTGAGAAAGGGAAGTGAAGACATAACCAGACAAGCTTTTAAATGGTCACCAATAGGGAAAAGAAGCAGAGGAAGGCCAACAGAAACGTGGAAAAGAAAAACAGAAGACGAGCTAAAGAAGATGGGCAAATCGTGGAGCGAACTACCCAGAATAGCAAGTAACAAAAATAAATGGAAAAGTTTCGTGGATCCTATGCTCCGAAAGGGAGTGAAAGGAACAATATATATATACATGCTAACTTTCAATCCACATATTATGGAAACTTTTAAAGCTTCATACAGAACACTGGGTTTCATTTTCCGAAATTGTAAAGGTTTTAACAACCAATCTACATACTCTAATTACACTGTACTACTGTTTTGTGAGATCTAAATTAGAATATGGTTCACTAATTTGGAATCCTTTTTATAACAAACATATCAGTGCCATAGAACCAGTACAACGACGCTTTTTAAAATATCTTTCATTTAAAAATGATGGACTATATCAAAAAAGGAGGAGTAGATGAAACTCATTTCAAATATTTAACGGGAAAATCAATCTGTTATGTTCCTTGCGAAGATATTGCAATACAAAATTGACTGCTCAGAATTATTGGCATATGCAACTATAATTATTGTACCACGTATTTCTTCGAGAAATAATAACGTTTTTTACTGTCTTTTAAGAACTAATATAATGTTAAAATCACCAGTTTATGTAATGTGCAAGAATTCAAACAATATTTCAAGGGATATAGATATATATTCTGTATCACTATAATAGTTTGTTATATCTTAAAATTGGTAATTTTGTTAAATTGTTTTCGAATATGTCATACGGACATTACTACGTGCAACCACAGGCTAAAACACCATAGTTCCAGTTACGACCAGGAGAGCTCACGTTCACGTTAGGGACGTAAGCTTATTTCTTTTTTATTGTTACCACTTTTGTTCGCATTTTATACCATTGTCTTGATTTAGGCATTTAAAAATTTATCGTTATATGATTTAATGTCCCAAAAATTATTTTTCGATTGATATAATTTTGTCACTGACGATCATAAATGTTTGTTAGATCTGATCACCTTCTATAAATTTTATATTTTCGAGTTCATGTTATTGTATTTTACGCTGCGCATTGTTTAGAGCATTGTGCGCCGATTTAGCATTAGGGCAGGTATTTTTACATGGTTACGACAGAATATGTCGGAAAGCTGACGTAAGCGCTGGTATACCAACGGTTCACGCGCTTCGTCTTTTCGTTTCCTACATTTATTTCGCTGACACCTCGTCCTGAACGCTCGACTATATAAAGAAATACGGCCCAATCGCTCCGCCAGCCCAAAATGCACACCAGACAGTTACTCGCGGTGGATGCATTGGTTGTTTGAGTATCACACGAGGATTTTCAGCACCCCAAATCCGACAGTTTTGCTTATTTACGTATCCGTCGAGTTGAAAATTTGCCTCATCTGAAAAAATGATTTTCTTCGAAAAATCCGCATTAATTTGATGATGTTCCAACACCCAATCAGCAAATCCACGGCGCTGCGCATAGTCCATTGGCTTGATTTCTTGCACCAATTGAACCTTGTACGCGTGCAAATGCAGATCTTTTACCAAAATTCGTTGCATAGTGCTTCTGGAAATGTTTAGTTCTTGACTACGAAGCCGAATGGAAGTTCCTGGATTCTCGGCCACAGATTCCCTTACTGTGGCTATATTTTCGAGTGACCGACAAGGACGACGACGAACAATGATCTTCTCATCCATCAGCGTAAATTCGGTCTCAAATTTTGTAATTAAACGCCTCACTGTCGATTCATTTGGCGCATTATTGCGACCGAAATAAGCTTACGTCCCTAACGTGAACGTGAACTCTCCTGTTCGTAATTGGAACTATGGTGTTTTAGCCTGTGGTTGCACGTAGTAATGTCCGTATGAGTCGGCAAGGAATGGCGTCTTTCGGCTGCTTATTCCCTCAGAACGCAGTAATTGTCTGGAGTTGGCGAAACCAGGAAGTTCGTCTCCAAAATTTGATTATTTATTTGTCACGCAGTGTGGTGTAATATTTATTTGTCACGCAGTGTGGTGTAAAGTGAAGGTAAAAATGTTACTTAATACCCAAGAAAACGGTAACAGTAACCGTGCCAGTAACAATAATAGTAACAGTAATAGTAACTGCTTGAAAGAGGGTTATATGTAAAATACAGATTCATGTTAAATTTATTCAACATTATTTTCAAACAAAAGAACTGAACTATAAATTCTAAGCGTAAGAGTAAGGCAAAGATGTCCGCTTGGCCCGACTTTATTTGCTATGTACATCGCAGATTTGAAACAGCGGCTAAAGAATGAACAACTAGAAGGAAATTAATAATAAAATAATTTATTTAGAAAATATAAACTGTTAACTCTACGTTAATTTCAAAAACTGGACCGATAGGGCCATGAGTAATTTCTGACATGTTCACAATGATGTTTAAATGTAGTGGTTATTCAACCCCACATCATACAACGTGACACAAACTGTATTCTCCACAGAGAGATACATTAGCAGCTAAAGTGGAAGATAATGTCAGCCATTGGATAGGTTGGCCATAGCTCAGTTGGTAGAGCGCTACTCCGGCAAAGTAGTGGTCCATGGTTCAAATCCATTTGGCTGACATTATCTTTTCACACTTTCTTAATTTATTTAGAAAATATAAACGGTTAACTCTACGTTAATTACAATAATCCCTAGACAAGTTAGAAACATTAACAAAGATATGGAGAATAAAATTTTCTTTTGCAAGATCTACAATAATGTAACATTTGCTGGTCGGCTTAAATTTATCAGTTTTAAATTAAGATTACTAATAATAAAAAAATGTATTTTGTATTGTATCGTCAGGATCAAATGAATAATTTTCGTAACTAAATTTATAAATTTTACGTAATTATTTATTACAAAATTTAGTAACGTACTGGTATTTTAATATTATATCTCGACAATTCAAAAATATGATAATATCATAGTAATAATACTAATAATATATATTACTTTTTATAGATTAGGCGTGGAATTCAGATAACAAATATACATACCTGTTGTTAGAGGACACTGATGTAATTAATTCTGCGGTAGATATCAACATAATCAATTAAATATTTTATTGGTTGGTTGCACACAACAATTTGAGCAATTTAATTCCAGTAACCAATACATGTTATCATAACCAGTTTATTTATATCCAAACAAATTCTTCTTTTCCTTGTACCCATGACGGGTGTCGGATTTTGAAATTTGGTTTAGGTTCCTACGAAATCCTTCCATTTACTCCTATCCTTTGTCATCTTTTTCATTTATTCAAGGTTTCTACCCCTCTTGATCCCCAGTTCCTTTATTCTTGCTTCTCACGTTTTCCTTGTCTTCCTCGTTTCTTTTTTCTATTTGTATCTCCTGTTTCCACGATTTTTCGTAATAGACTGTTTTAGTCCATTGCATTATGTGCCCGAACCAGCCAAGTTGTTTCTGTTCTATCTTTTTAACTAAGTCTGTTTCTAGGCTTACCATTTGTCTTATATCTTCGTTTCTGACTCTACCCCATTTTGTTTTGCCTGCAATCTTCCTTAGGTATTTCATTTCTATTAACTTTCCCTCGTGTTTCTTCGTAGATTCCACGATTCACTTCCATATATGGCTGTCGGTTCTGCATTTGTATTGTATACTTTTACTTTTGTTTCCATATTACCATGAAAGAAATAACAGATGCAATCACAAAAATTAAAATCGGTAAAGCAGCAGGCTACGACGAAATCAAGGAAGAACAAATAAAATATATGTGAACATCAGCGGTAGAGATGCTGCATATGTTGTTCAATAAAATTTGGAAAGGAGATAACATACCACATGACTGGAAGAAGACAATAATGATGCCAATTTTCAAGAAGGGCGACAATAGAAATTGTAAAAACTACAGAGGAATAATATTAATAAATCTAAAACATGTCACATGTCAATCACATACTATCGTATGTTTACTTCCACTCAGCTGGTTTCAGCATGAATGTCAATATGTTCGTTGCTAAGTGTCGCTTGACAACTTAACATCAAGTGTGATGCTGCGCCCTATCGGTGACATTTGTAACTTATACTAACAATTATTGTTTCGACAGTTCCTCTCCTACTTGAAATAGTTTATAGCCTATATCGAGCAGGCGGTCTTCTCTCTCTTGGAGGATTTCGTCTCGGTGTTGGACTGCCGTTACTAGTGCTGGCCTTTGCGGATCCCTGTTGATTTTCTTGGCGGGTCGGCTTCTGATCGTACTTCTTCACTTCTCGATGAGTACTAGGATCTTGTTCTGCTTCGGCACGACAACGTAAGGGAAACTCGACCTTCTCAGTTTCTTTCTTGCCAAAGATGGGATAAGAAGTTTCGGTATCATCTGAAATACCTGAAAATTCTGTAAATAAATTAGTTGGTGGAAATTCTCGAGGAATTTCACTGGGAACAAACGATGCTTCGACTCGAGGTCTCATTTGGTCAGCGTTTTCGTTTAATAGTTCCGTTTACATCGACCAGATATGAATATGGTCCGGTTTGTTCAACGACTTGTCCTGGAGATGAGCCTTTTCCAACAGGTTTGTTCACCCACACTTTCTCTTCCTTTTGAAAATATTTAAACTTGGCTTGTTTGTCGTGGTAATTCTTCTGAATTTGTTTTTCTTTATCTATATTCTTGAAGATGTCCGGCTTCATAAGGTCGAAAATTGATCTTAAAGGTCTTCCACAAATAATTTCACTGGGTGATCTTCCTGTAGATCGTTGTGGAGTATTTCGATAAGCAAATAAAAAACTATAAAGGCGTTCTTCTTGTGATTTACTAAGTGATGCACTAGCTGACATTCGCTCTTTGAAGGTTTTAACGGCTCTTTCCGCGAGTCCATTCGTTTTTGGATGGTATGGAGTCGTTCGAATGTGAACAATTCCGTTGGATTTGCAAAATTTTGCAAATCCTTCTGACGTCAGCTGCGGCCCATTATCAGAAACGATAATTTTTGGATACCCGAACTTGGAAAATATTTGTAACAAGGCTGAGATAGTAACTGATGTTGTAATGTCTTTAATCGGAATTATCTCCAACCATCGCGAATACGCGTCGATCACAATTAACCACATTTTCTTCTCGAAAGGTCCGGCAAAGTCAATGTGTATTCGTGACCATGGTTCAGGCAGTGCACTCCACGGATAAAGCGGAACTTTAGTTTGAGTTTGACGCGATTCTTGACACCGTACGCACGATTTAACAAAGTTATTAATGTCAGTGTCTATATTTGTCCAATATACATGTAGTCTCGCACACGATTGCATTGCTGTTACACCAGGATGACCATCGTGCAGCATATTTAATATATCAGGTTTTAAAGATTCGGGAATGCAAATTCTTCCTTCCCATAAAAGTATTTTCTCCTCATATGATAATTCTTCACGCTTTTTGTAGTAAGGGGTAATTTCATCGGAAAGTTGCTTTTTATCAGGCCAATAGGTCTGCACAAATTTTATAATATTGAAAAACAATTTATCCCGTGATGTTTCAGACTGAAGTCTTGATTTTGTGGCAGGAAGTTGATGTAATCATAAATATAATAATTGGCTTCGTTTCGGTAACCCAGCTTCTTCTTGTGGTGATTTAGTTGAGTAGACGAGAGAGTGCAGCAGCAAGTACGTTTTCTTTACCTGGCTGGTACCTTATAGCTATTTAAGAGCATAGCCCAACGTAAAAGTCTGTTGCTTGCGATTTTTGGTGTTTCTCGATTTTTACTGAATATTCTCTCTAACGGCTTGTGATCGCACAGTAGAGTAAAATGCCTTCCATATAAATAGTGGTGAAAACGCGTGATAGCAAAAACAATTCCGAGTGCTTCTTTATCAATGGTTGAGTAGCGAGTTTCTACTTCGCTGAATGTTCGAGATGCGAAAGCGATCGGTTTCAGGCTACCATCTGGGAATTTATGGAATAATACAGCTCCTGCACCTTTGAAGCTTGCGTCGCTGCTTACCACAAATGGCATGTCCGGGTTATAGTGAACTAAAGTGTCAGAAGAAGTCAGCTTTTTCTTGAGTTGTATTATTTTTCAGGTGACGATAAAGAGGAACGCAAGTTACATGCAAATTTTCTATAAACCGGTCATAGTATGTTATTGAGCCCAAAAATGATCTGAGTTCAGTGACGTTACTGGGGCGTGGCATATCTAAAATTGCTTTTAGATGTTCAGTTGTCAGATGTAATCCCTCTTCATCAATTACGTGTCCCAAAAATGAAATATTGTTTTGTTGAAATATACATTTCGATTTCTGAGTGTGTATTCCGATGTTTTCGAGTCGCTGAAGTACTTGACTAAGTCGTTGTAAGTGTAACTCTTTTGTCGGTGCTGTGATTACAATATCGTCAAGGTAACAGACTTTTCCATCTATACCTGATAGAATTTGATCCATAGTCCGCTGGAATAACGACGGTGCAAAATTAACTCCAAAAGGTAGACGTTTTTATTGGAAATACCCTTTGTGTGTAGCGATAGTAAGGTACTTCCGGAAGTCTGGATGTACTTCTAGCTGTAAATCTACGTCTTTAAGATCTAATTTGGAAAAATACTTGCCTCCGTTAAGTTTTGACATGAGATCTTCGAAACGCGGAAGTGGATAATCGTCTTTAAGTACATACGGATTAATAGAGACTGAAAAATCTCCGCAAATTCTGATACTTCCGTTTGACTTCACAGCTAAGACAATGGGTGTGGCCCACTCAATTGGTTCGTTGTTCATGTTGACAGGTTGTAAAACATCTTCTTTAACCAACCTTTCAAGTTCTGCAGTGACGTTTTCTTGTAAAGCGATTGGTACTGGACGTGGTCGGAATGTTTTAGGTGTTGCATTTTCTTTTAAATGAATTTTTACCATATGTCCCTTTATTGTTCCAATATGTCCATTAAACAAGTTACTGTGTTCTTGAAGTAAGGCTTCTAACTGTGTTGAAGATGTGTTGCCACTTTTTGTTGACTTGTGCTTCGTTACTTCCTGGTTATTGGTATTTATTAAATACTTTGTCGCTTGTTGTTGACTCGGCGAGTTACTAGATGCGTTCAATGAAGTTAGCAAATCAGCGTGCTACGCTAGCGAATTGTATATGACGTCATAAGTGACGTCATATTTAATGCTTTGCTAGCAAAAAATGCTAGCACCGATTATTTCGCTAGCTTGATCTGCTAAGTGCTACTAGGATACCAAATTTAAAATGGAATCAAAAATGAGTTTTATAAATCACGTTTTAAATGAAGACGCTAGCTATATATTGTCGAAAAATAACAATTATATTTTATATTGACATTACAAGCAGATATGTTTTGACATTCGTGGTTATGTTGAAGTAAATGTAAATTTTTTGTAAAATTTTTAGATGGAAAATTAATTTTCTGTTATTCCCAAAACAGTTTTTAATTCCATGTTGAATGAAGCATTTAAAAAATCACAAAGTAATATCTTAGTCAAATATTTGAATTTATATTCGCACCAGTTGCCGTTCAGGAAACGTTTTGCTAACTTTATTTTGCTATTTCGTTAGCGCTAGCTTGCTAACTTCATTGAACGCACCTAATATTATTGATTTGACAAATCCGTGCACCTGGTGGAAAGTTTAGGTTGTAAGCAAGACACCAATCTAGCCCAAAAAGTGGTATATCATCAGCTGTTGTCACATAAAGTGGTAGAGTCTTGTCAGAATTAAATGCTTTAACCTTGACTTCGGTTTTTCCTAGTGTTTCGATCTTTGCGTCTGTATACCCAACTAAACTGGTAGTTTTATGTAATAGCGGGCTTCCAAGACGTTGCCATAACTTCGCGCCAACTACCGAGTGTGCTGCACTCGGATCGTATAACATCTCGACTTCTTGGTCTTCAATAACTACAGGCAGCATAACTTTACTTGACGACTGTAACTGTCTCACGTTCATTGTGTCGGCTGATGAGCAACTGTCTGAATTACTTGTTTCTCCATTTTCGCGTACATGTCGTGTACCTCCTCTATCACGTGGCTTCAGTTGAGCTTTACCATTTCCAATAAATACTTTCGCAAAGTGATTTTCAGCGTTACATGGGATACATTTTCGTCCTCTTGCGGGGCATTCTGTTTTGGCCTTATGTTTTCTGTTTCCGCACATCAAGCAGTCCTTCTTAGGACCCAAAATGAGCACTTGTTGTTTATTTTGTGTTTTATGTTGTCGTCTAAAACCCTGTTGTTTGTTTTTGTTTGGGTTTCTTCTGTTTCCGTCAAATTTTACCGTGTTTGTATGTTTATCTACTTGGTCACATGACAACATCGACAAACGTTTTGTCTGTAAGGTAGCTTGTTCCAAGATTAGCGCTGAAGCTTCAATATCTTCTAATTTTGACGTATTATTAAGATGTAATCGTATAAACTCTTGTTGCCAAGCAGTTTTAATTCCAATGACAAACTGATCGCAACCTTTCGTTTAAGCTGGTGCCAAAATCACAGTTTCCTGCTAGTCCACGAAGAGAATTTATGTACTGCGTCACAGTTTCATCGTCTTTTCTGTAACTCATAGCAAAATCTACTCTTTTGGATAATATGTATGTCTTCTTTCCATAGTATTTGTCTAAAACTTTCACAATATCGTCAAAGGTTTGTGTAGTTACATCCGTGGGTTTGAAGTGGTCAACTAAGACTCTAAATGCATCGGGTCCTACCTTGCTTAGTAGTAAATTTCGCCTCTTGTTGAGTGTGTTATCATCTGTACCTACGAGCTCATGGATTTGCACCTCCATTTTAAACCTTTGAATGTAGTACTCCCATGGTTCTTTTTCTGGACAAAACCTCTCAAACTGAAAGTTTCTTAAGTAACTGTTTGTTTCTGTAGTCGTTGTGTTCTCATCGTTTGGCAAGTTTGTTCGTTGTTGTTGCCTTTTGTTCGTGTTGAACTTAACTTCGTCGCCAGTTAAAATGTGGTATTATATGTGTTTCTAATATTGTAATAAAACACGCGTTCTGTCTTAAGTTTATTTATTGCCTGTTATTGTTACACTGGTCGTTGCTACGTGTCGCTTGACAACTTAACATCAAGTGTGATGCTGCGCCCTATCGGCAGCGATGCGATAGTCAGCACAATTGTATTAGATTTAGTACAATTATCAATTTTCTAGTACGTCAGTACTTGTTTTCTAAGTTTAGTACAATTTATTTAAAGTAGTAGGTAATGTTAGAAGGATTCAATTTCGCCGCCGTAACCATATCAATGGCCGCGAAATTGGATTTCGCGGACTGTATTGCGTCTGCGAAATGTTTAGTTCGCGGGTAGTTGCACAAAAATGTATTTATGTTTATTTTTTGTTTTTTATTTGTTAGTTTATCAATAAAAATATTTTAAATATGTGGCGGGTTTTTTGTTAGTACAAAGTTAGTGATTTTAGTACAATTTGAGTTAAACTGTTACAATAGAAATTATCTCAATCGCAACCTTGCCTATCGGTGACATTTGTAATAACTTATACTAACAATACAAATAATAACAATTATAGTTTCGACAGTTCAACTATACTACAAGTAGTCGTCCATCTATTTTAAGCAAGACATGTTCATGTGTTTCTGGGATATTTGAATGAGTACTTACAAAAAAATTCACACCAATGTTTCGTACAATTCAAATCTTCTCTAATGGAATACATAAAGGTCATTTTCCTTTCAAATGATAGGAAATTTTTACCTCTCGCTAAGAGAGGTATTGCATTCATGCTAAAAATCGCATATCCAGATTTTATTGAATAAGCACGTTTTAAGGTCCTTACAATCCGATTTTAACATTTTTACGATGATGTCTGTGTGTGTGTGTGTGTGTGTGTGTGGATGTGTGTGTGTGTGTGTGTGTGTGTGTGGGATGTTGGAAGGACGGTTACTCAAAAACTATAAGACTTAAAATTTGTTTAACAACGTATTTCCCAATCGGACATTCCCGGGAAGATCTGAAAAGGTTTTGGTAACAATTGGACAACCGGAAGTAGAAGATTCTTGAAAAAAAATCTTCTAAATATTATTTTTTGAAAATTTTTCTTGATAATATTAAAGAAAAATAAATTCTCTTTCTGATACATAAGGTTTTGGTAACAATTGGACAACCGGAAGTAGAAGATTCTTGAAAAAAAATCTTCTAAATATTATTTTTTGAAAATTTTTCTTGATAATATTAAAGAAAAATAAATTCTCTTTCTGATACATTTAAATATTTTTATACATATTTTATAGATTTAGAGATAAAAGGAATATAATATATAAAATAATGTTGTAATTAATTTTACAACCGAAAGGATGCCATGAAAAATAGTTGATAATTTAAATTATTTGTAACTGACAGATAAATGTCAGTGTCAGAAATAATGAGTAATGAATTAAAAATGTACTTGGAGAATCCCTTAGTTCTTGATCTGTGACTATTATGGAGATGACAAGTCTAGGTTGAAGGACTTAAATTTGTTTCAAACATTATGGGACAATGTACACCAGTACTGTAGACTAGAGTAACTTTGAATTGCGAAAAAGCTATCAAATTCTTCTCAAGTAAGTTGTAAATATTGACAAAATTACACATCGATATAAGAATAATCGGAGTGCAATCTATCCGTCACTTTATTAAAAGGAATTAGTGTTATTTAGATATAACAAGTATGAAAAAATAAAATGTAAAAGAAGATATGTAAGAATAGATGCACAATCCAGATATATACATTTTAGACCGCCCAAAATTAATGTTTTTACTAGAAGAATATGAAGAGAAAGTAAACAAAGTTGTTCGAATTGAAAATTGCTGTTACCAGCCTAATATTTATATATGGTAAACTCTACTTTGTAATTTATTGTAACATAATTTATGGTAAATATCTTTATGTTGAGACATGCTATTATTGAATAATAAAGAAGTTTATACGTCATAGATTTATATGAATATATTATTTGTATTTATAAAAATATTCTTTGCTTTATGCATACAGCCAGGTAAAATATACGGCGAGAGGTTATGTGCTGGCCACATCAGATTTTTTTGATAAGAAATCACATCTATAAAATAATTTAAACGTTAACTTTCATTCGTTAGTCATACCACAGATAAACCTATCTTATCTTATCTGTGGTCATACTAGACCCGGGATGCGCAATAAAATGCGGTTACGATGTAACCGGAGGTAACCGCTTTGAATAAAAAAATGCCTTTAGTTGTTTTGATAAGAAATATGCCTGATTTTTAAATATATTGAGAAGTGCGTCATCCGTCAATTTTAAACTTTTTTTTTAAACCAAACGTGTATCATCTGATCAAATGGGCTTACGAATAATAAATTTTTCGTGAAATGCAACTGCCGAGGATATTGTAATTTGATCGATAGATTGCATTTGTCTATTTTTCGCATTTCACTATTGCGTGGAAATTTGAAAACAGCAAATTTGTGTATGCCCCTTTACATTGGCACACAGCATTATAAAACCATTTTTATAATTTTCTCCAATTCCTAAATAAATTAATAACATAACAATCAACAAAAACCAGGAAAAATCTGGTACGAGAGCATACAGAAAACTTGGATAAAGCGAACCACAGACAAAAAAGCAAAAATATGTGTAAAAGGTAGAAAACAAACAACACGAATACCTGTTGTGCTCTATGTATATAATAGATTCAAATCCTAAATCTAAAGGTAGAAGAGTTTATGTATCTATAATAGAATTACATATTTATTTAATAACAATTATAATAAAAATTGCAAGAATATACTGCCGTGATATACCGCCAAACGAACCCATACACGATCACGATAATGCAACTTGAATTTTATCTGGGCACAAAGTTACCCTCTCATTGTGACATCGCGCAGGGAGGGGATAAGCAAGCATACATTCTATTAACTCGTGTGACCTCGGTGTGAGTTTGAATAGAATTTGTACCAATAAATTCTATTACAGCAAATGCCAATCTATACAAAAAAAGAAATTAGAAATTAAGTTTCCTTTTTAAAAAAAAATGCAATTTGGTCAAGATCACCAGAATCGAAATATGTATTAAAAATCGCTATGATGTCTCTTTGTTGATGGATTACTTGAAACCAATTGTTCTAGAATAGCTTAAAAGGGAAGATGTAAAGATTCTTGGAAAACTTCGGAAAATAGGATTTTTGGAGCAATAGGAAATGCTCAGGTTAAACCGTAAAACTATAGATAAATCTTTGTTTTTATATTATATATTTCCCTTTATTTATACATTTGCTTTTGTATTAGCAACATTTCTGAAAAAGTTTTTTTTAAAGCACTAAATTGAAAATTAATATGACCATAATTTTTATACCAAAAAATATAACAGATATAATTTGTTTCAGTTTCGCATTAATAATGATGTAAACATGTAATATGTTTTAAATAAATAACATATAAATATCACCACGGCTTAACCATATCTGGGTGTACCAATCTGCTTCTATTCGTAGATTTTGGTAATGACAATACATAAATAAAAATATATATTATACATATATGTAAATATAAACTAAGTTTTATATTACATTTATTCTAATTTTAAAAATCCTTACAACAAACAATATATTGTTTTATATTTTTGTATAAAGAATTGATATTTAAATAAAAATAATATATCCCTTCGTGTGTTATTAATTGCCAAATTAAATAAATTTAAAATATGAATCTTTAATAATATTAAAAATAAAGTAAAAATAATCGTCATAAAGACGTCAAATAAGACGTTTAAAAAAGGTTTAAATAGACCTAATTTTTACCACGAGTCGTCACATGGATGTCATAGCGACCACTAATCTAACGTCTAAATGGTCCTATTTCAGACCAAAAATTAATGTCACAGTGACGTATAGACGTGAGACTAGACGACAGTATATGACTTAAATTCAACCTAAAATTCACGTCACTTTTTGGTCGACCGTCGACAGTGATACTTGGGAGCTATCTATGTACGTAAGAAACAAAGAGAAAACCTCGGTGAAAACAAATAAAATTCTTCTAATACAAATAACTTTTACTACCAATCTAAATAAGACGGTTCTGTTCGATATGGATTATTATATTACTATGAAAGTAAATTCGTGGACGAAGCGCTGGCGGGCGGCCCACCAGCGATTCGCTCGGCGAAGGACTATGAATAGAGTTATTGTTTCAATAAACAAAAGAAGACAATTTGTTTTCGTTAGTTTTAAATTTAATATCCGTGTTTTACAAATTTTGTTTAATATTTCATTTAAACTTTCCTCATTTGTATAACAAAATACCACAAATTAAATGACATATTTTCAGTATTAAAACAACAAAACAGTCATAGGGCAGATGTTCACAATACGGGAAATTAATGCAGAATACCTACGGCGATTAGTTTATGTATGTTGCTATTTATAATATTGAACAATGAATACCAGTACTTAATGTAGTAAAAATGAAGTCGATGAATTTTTCATAAATCGATCTTCGCTATTTACATTTGAAATATTGAATTTCATATATCTAAAGGAAATGTAATATTAATTTTAGCCTATTTTTGTCAATTGTTTTTATTTATTTAAGTACAGTTTAATAAAATGTGTAACTCGTGCATTGATCTGGAAAAGTTACACTAAACTATTGTTGACACATCTATAAAGTGATTTACTTCTAAGTATAAGTGAACTTTAGATATGATATGTACAGTGTTGTTTACTTTTGTTATATAAGCACATTCATATAAATAATTATTTGTCCGAAACACGTCTCCATTAAATGGTAAACGTTGAGTATTGAGTATAAAGTTATGGCAATAATAATAATCCTAAAAAATCAGAAATTATTTTCTAATAATATAATATAATACCTATGTTCCACGAAAGAATGTTAATATTTTAACTATATATTCTGTAATAATATGAGGAGTCTAAGATTAAATTACAACTAAACTCAAGAGTTGTTTAGTTTTTATTAAGATTAATTGGTAATTTTATTAGTTCAGTCATATATTCTTTAATTAACATTAACATATGCCCGATCTCTTTCCGTACATGAGTACCAACCTCTTGAAGATGACCCAAGTGAGTCTGTGAACTACGCCCAAGAGATACGAGAGCGATTCAATAAGTACTTGCCAGGCAAGTTGGTGTGACCTTAGCCATTGATTTGCGCTACAGTTATTATGACCGTCCCAAATGTCACTAAAATTACACAAACGAAATTTACAGAGAGAGTACGTCAAGTAGCGCCACAAATGACGTAACATTGTACCATTTTTAGAAATTATATTGTCACAAACAAATTATAACAAATTAATTTTTACATATTTTGTATTTACTTTTGATAAACTGACAACACATTTGCACATCTAAACTTCATTGACTGGGACCTAGGAGGATCAGAGACACATCTAATTGAAATAAAAATAACTAGATGCCACTACTATCCGTACCTAATCTGTAAAAATTCAGGATAAATTTTTATAAAGAAAACCGATTTGAAACGGCCGTAATAAGCGTAGTGCAATGAGGTAGTTTCGCCTTTTTTGATTTTTTTTTATTAAAAGCAAGTATTTTTAAATTTTCCATATTTTTTTATTTTGCACAATTTTTGTGTTAAAATGAGAAAAAAAAATACCGGACATATCTATTCCCGCCACTGTGACGTTCCCTTACTGTTTCCGTTGCACTTAGTTCCGACGTGCTGCTTGAAGTATGACAAAGATATTTTGCGACGTATGTCTTGCGGGTAAGAGGAACATGTTTTTAGGTTAGATTTCTGTCAAGTTAGCACGTATTTTTACTTATTTATTTTTGTTTGAGCAAGTTTGTAACGACGTTTTGTATTACAGTTGTTAAATAGAAGCAAGTTTATGTCCAAGGCGTCAGTATTACCATCAACTGTCACTTTGACAAGTCACATCTCATCGCTGTAAAACGGCACTAGCAATATTTGCGGCTTTAATTATATAAGCGTGACGTCACAGAGAAGAGGGCGATTTGAATCATTAATATTATAAATAACTACCCTAGGTGTTACTAGGGTACCTATATACTTAGGATATGGCCATGACGTGGCTCGCGTTTCGTCCGCCATTTGCGGGCCAGTGTCATATTCGTTATTGCGCAAAGTATTATATATTTTCGTGGCTATTTGTTTTATTTTAATGCAAAACACATTTAAATATACTTCTAATATTTATTTAAAGTGTAAGTAATACTTTTATTTTATTTATTTGTGCATTTTCTTGAGATACTGACTACGATGACTGACAATATTGAAAATACATAAAAATTACCAATATTAAGCACAAACATTTAAATTTTTAAATAAGTTTAGAATATATACTTATTATCTAAATAATAACTACAGTTATTAAATTAGATGTGATAATAACATCCTATCCTATGCTCTACATAACCTCTAAATGTATGTCAATAATAATTGTGTATCTTTTAAATAAATGAATTTTTATTACCTGTATAGATTCATAGTGTGATTACTTAATATTCTTTTATATCACATTGCTTACAAATAAATAGGGAAATGCATACTCAGTGTGTTTAACATTGGCCCGCAAATGGCGACGATGTTGGCCCATAGCCATACCCTCTATATAGAGGTACCCTAGGTATTACCATGGTATACTTCCATATGTTAAATGGCGCCAAAACAAATATGACACTGATTCATAGGTTAGTTGATTTGGCTGCCATTTCACTACATGGTTTGCGCTAAGATGGAAAAAAGTGCAATTCGTTCAGTGATTCGATTTTTGCTTTTGGATGAGAAAACGTGTGAGGAGATAAAGGCGAAGAAGGATACTATTTATGGGGACCCTTCTCCATCTATGACTACAGTTAGGTATTGGTTCAACGAATTTAAAAGTGACTGAACATCCGTTTTTGAAGAGGAATGCCCAGGACGACTGGCTGATATGGTTACCGAGGAAATGATTGACGACATGGTTCTCGCTGATCGAAGACCAAAAGTGCGCGAAATAGCAGAGGCCATAGGTGTTTCGACGGGAACGATAATTAATATTTAACATGATAAGTTGATGAAAAAGTTACCGGCCCGATGAGTGCCGCGATTGATCACGGACAACAAGCGGCTTCCAACTTTGAAACTGTTGGAGCAATTTAAACAAGATCCGAAGAACTCTTTTGTGTCGAGTTTCCACCGTCGATGAATTCGTCAGTATACTATACACCGGAAACCAAACAACAATCAAAACAATGGGTTGCTTCCTGTGAATCTGCTCCAAAGAAGGCGAAGACGGTCCCATAGGCCGGTAAAGTTAGGGCGTCATACTCATGGACTTCTTAGAATAAGGCAAGATGATCACTGGACAATACTATATTGAGTTATTGGATCAATTTGATAAGAAATTGAAGCAAACACAGGCCCATTTGGCGAAGAAGAAATCGCTGTTTCACCACAACAACGCTCCAGCACATTCATCTGAAGTTGTCGCCGCCAAACTGCATGAATTTCTGCCGCACTCCCCGTATTCACCCGACCTGACTCCCTGCGATATCTTCTTGTTCCCAAACATGAAGAAATGGCTCGCGAAATTTTTTTAGTTCAAATGAGGAGGTCATCGTCGAGACAGAAGCGTATTTTATTTTGGAGAGCTCGACAAAAGAAGAGTATGAATGAATGCGATTATGAGTGTGGCCGAGGCGAAAGAAGTGTTCTTAGACAGGAATGTGTGGCGAAGGATGATTGTTTCATAACTATTATTGTGATCCGGATGCAGTTATATGATATTATTTTCGGGTTTGTTCTAACCCACTAAGTGGGACATGCGTGATTTTATGTACGTATGTTAAAAACCTGGCAGGGACGTTGTGCGAAGAATATATACCTAAAAAGAGAAGAGAAATAAATAATTTGTTTTCGAAAAAATGGCGTCGTTCCTAACACGGATACTTTTTGAACCGCTTTCGTATACAGGGTGTATCAAGATAATGGAACAGTGCCATTTATTCGTGAATATGAAGAGTTACACAAAAAACTGATTAAGATATTTTGTAAAGCATAGAGGGGGATACATTTTGACATAACCATTATTATTTTAAAGCCAGTGGTACTCAAATTATGGATCAATGTTATATTTTTTTTAATGGTATCATATATTTTTTATTAACTCGTTAATTAGAGAATTTTCTTCTGAATTCAACGATATAATAATATTATACCCTTACATTGCGAAAAATTTGATAAAAATTAATTCAAAGTTAGTATCTCATTTCTATTTTAAATTTTTTAAGTAGGTTGTGTAAACATTTAATCATTAAATCAAAAGAAAATTATCTGTCATTTTCGTATTTCATTGTTATTCATTATTACAATTAAGGTAATTTTCATTACCTTTGTAATAATTAATTTAATAATGGCAGCAGATTTAAAAAAAACTGATTTTATTTATTGATGCAACACCCAGTAAAATGCATTCCTAGCATGCAATTTATTTGCAGAAAGTTATACTAATTTCGCAAGACTAAGTACCTAGTAATTACGCGAAATAAAAAAAATAACGAAATTTGGAACATTTCGAAAAAATATATAATACGTAACAATGACATACAACAATGACAGAAAATTTTATTTTGTTTTAATAGTTGAATGTTTGCTTGGCCTACTTAAAAAAATTAAAATACTAACTTTGAATTAACTTTTATCAAATTTTTCGCAATGTAAGGGTATGATATTATTATATTGTTGAATTCAGAAGAAAATTCTCTAATTAACGAGTTAATAAAAAATATATGATACCATTTAAAAAAATATAACATTGATCCATAAGTTGAGTACCACTGGTGCTAAAATAATAATAGTTATTCCAAAATGTGTCCCCCTCTATGCTTTACAAAATATCTTAATCGCTTTTTTGTGTAACTTTTCATATTCACGAATAAATGGCACTGTTCCATTATCTTGATACACCCTGTATACCGGGTGTCTACTTTTTTATGGACCATAGGAAATACAATGGTAAACTTTTCATTTGGCTGTAAATTCTGCCCTATTAATTTTATAACTCAAGTGTAAATATAAAAAAATGTTCAGAAATAAATACTACATCAGATGAGGCAAAATTTATTGATATAATAGGTTCTTGTGTTGAGATAAATGTAAAATAAAATATCCGTCTGTAAGCTTTTTACAGAGTGCCATGCAATACAAAACATACAGTTCAAATAGTCATATTGTTTGACTTTGACAATTAAAAGTTTATTAATTGATATTCAATTGTTAATATTGTTCTATTGGTTTTTTTGCAATGGTAAATGTATCCATGCTTACTGATAAATAAATTAATGAAATCAATAATTATTAAAACTTTATGACAGATGTCATCTGCCAAACTCAAGCAATACAACTGTTTAAACTCTCATTTTGCTCTCTTTCACAAACGAAACACATGTAATAGTTATTTACATATCAAGTGCGGGAACGATTCCGGGAACCAAGTTCACGCACGGGGTTTGTACCATTATTTTTTTTACGAAAAGTATAAAATTTAATAATTAGTAATTTTTGTACAAATAATTTTATTTATTAAAACTTCATTAGATACATTGCTTTATAGCTAATTTCAGAGTGATATGTCAAATTTAAATTCCAATTATTTTCATGTTTATTTTTATGTAATGTAGTGTTAATCATGATATGTAAATAACTCTTTATTTCTTACTAAGTATTGCACTTGTATAGTATATAGCAAATTTAAACTTACTAAATTAGTTATATTCCTTATTGTTTTGTTACAATTTACATTAATTTTGTTAGTTATGTGTTACCGACTTCCCTAGTACTCTGTCTTGCCGACTTCCGCCGAGCAGAAGTTGTTGCCAACACAGTGAACCAAATGCATTAACTTCATTCAATATTCAACCATTTTCTCTTATTACTATTATTATTATTATTACTATTGTTATTATTAAGCGAGAGAGTGTCTGAGAAACTATATTTTATTATTATAAATTTAGTTCATTAAGAAATGCTTTAGAAATAGGAGAGTGTTTTTTCTACCCGGTCACTTAACTGGTGGAGACCTGGGAAATTGACGTTATTTAGGCGACGCGATACAACACATTTGAATACAAAAACAATAATTTTGGACTTGCTAGATGCAGTTTTTAATTCTAAACAATATTTGTACTTCACTTTTGTTCTAAAAATTAATAGAGCGGAATTTACAGCAATATGAAAATTTTACCATTGTATTTCCTATGGTCCACAAAAAAAATTGACACCCGGTATATACAAACACACGCACGCAGGCTAGTACGCACGAATGCACACGCACACAAACATCGGAAATCATCGTAAAAATATTAAAATCGGGTTTTACGGACCTTAAATCATGGTCATTTATCAAAATCTCAATATGCGATTTTTTTAACACGATCTCTACACATCCCTTATCAAGGGAAGCGGGGGGTAAAAATATACTCTTACATTGGTAAAATATATGGTTTTCGAGATATAAAAAGTTTCATAATTTTATGTTTAACCGTTTTCAAATTAAACACAAAGTACTCGTATAGCTCTTAGTTCAAAAGATTGGTACTCCTGCGGAAGAATATAGGTTTTTTTTAAGTTTTTTACTTAAAATAATTATTCAAAGAAT
Source organism: Harpalus rufipes (assembly GCA_951394225.1). Lineage (NCBI taxonomy): Eukaryota > Metazoa > Arthropoda > Insecta > Coleoptera > Carabidae > Harpalus > Harpalus rufipes. Next base: position 46,787,194 of record OX596279.1, read on the forward strand.
TATTAAGGAGTATTGACATATTTTCATAGGACACCTGCATTTACCTTCTTTACTGGACATTTTATTGGTATATTTCCAATTAGTTCGTGTTTGACAATATTATATTCCATTTGTAAAAATCTGCAAACAGGTCGTTCTATGGAAAGTGGCAATCTCTTATATTGATTACTGTACATTCCGTACAATTGTATTGTTACCTTAAAATATAATTTAATAAGTAAATATAACTATACTTCGTTCCAGGGAAGAATACACGATGGACTAGTATAGATCATCTAAAACTTGGTCTAGGGTTGGTAGAACTGGCTGACAACTTTACAGAGAACAATCGTTGCTTGTCTATCTATACATCTCTTTATATGACAATGCATAGGAGTTTAAATTTGTAGTATATGAATCATCGAAATTTATCAAAATTGATAATTTTTTTTTTTTGAAATGTAACAATATGTATAAATTATAACAATCTTTCGTATTTATATTATATTTAAGATGTCGTTATGTTTGTTTTTGAAATCTTACTTCTAAATCACAAATTAATGTATTACAATAAAAATTGTCAAAATTTGTGTAACAATTTTTTAACACATTTTAGAGTCCTGATGTAGTTTAAAATAAACCGGAAGCTTGACTTTATTAAAAAGTGTGTCAAAATTGTTCCCCCAACTAATTTCTATGCGACTGTAATCCCGTTTTAAAATTACAATATTAATAATAATAATACGAAGTAAATATACGATATATAAATAAGACTACAATGAAAACTATGCATTACATTCAGCAATTATTGTTATGAAATCAAGCAAAATTTCAAAATAAATTTTAAATAATTTGATGGCTTTAAACTATATTTTTGTTCGTACGCCTATGTGCAAATAAGATAGGAGATATCATCTGTCAGTTTTATGATAACCATAGATTTTCGATTAATTTTGTCATTTGGAGGTAAGTTCCTACTTTTTATTAGCTGCTAGAAACGAATATTACTGTAACGATATAGACTTTAGACTTATTTAAATTAAAATATCGTTTTGGAGATAATCTAATGGGGTCATTTCACATTTTCATATTAATTTTTTTCTTGAAAGAATAGGTCAAATTAAATATGTAGGTGTATGTTTCACACTTTACAAGTCTTTAGAATCAGAGATATGATTTTTTTTTAAATTGTCTTTAATTTCAAATAATTGGACGCTGACGTCATGGCTACGGTCCGGCTTAGCGGATGCGGCAGTAGAGGTCTACCGGTTTTGTTTGGAACTATGATTGGATTATCACTTGTCAGGTTGATTTTGTGACAGCGACAGCAACATATTGTTAACTAAATAGTTAAAGTATTAAGGGCAGTAAGTGCACCTTACCGGTTGAGGATTAGTTTGGAGATCGAAACGAAGTCGAGATCTCCAATACATCCGATACCGGTAAGAAGCACTTAATGCCCGAAATGCTTATTATAATTTTTGCACGATTGTCCCAATAATAACAAATTAAAGTTTAGAATTATTTAAAAATTATTTTGACACTTTAAAAAAATTAGTTGTCATTTTTAAGTAAGCTATGATCGTTGTTTTGTTATCGTTAAAGCTTTAAAAATTGTACATTTATTTTTTATTTATGTAATTTTCACCGCCTCCAGATCGGTAGGTAGTCACATCACTTACCGGTCAGTCACATCACTTACTGATCAGTACCACATCACTTACTGATCAGTAATTTGTAAACAAAACTTACTGCCTTGGAAACACTATCGGTAAAGTATTAAAAAAAACCTGATCGTGCAAAAAACATATTTCATACAACTTTGATATTTATTTTAATAAATGTTTTATTTACATACCTTTACTCTTAACTCTGCTGTCACCTGTTACAATTTTATGTTAGTTTGTTTACGACAGCAAACGGAAACCACGTGGACCGTTATGTGTGTGTGCGTATGTAAGAGAGAATATTTTTGTGTAACAAACCCTGACGTCACGAATTTTACAGCCGCGAAAGTTTATTAGCAAATTTATGAATGAATAGTCGCATATTTCATGTTATTTTATATTACATACTATATTAATTAAATGAGACGGATTTCACGATTTTATAAAAAATACGATTTTGTTTTTTTTTAAATGACCCCATTGTAATTCATAAAACTGCTATTTTCAGATTTTTATTTTCTTTTAACATTTTTTCAATATTTTCCTATTTACCTCCATTCATTTCTAAATTTTAGTAGATTTAAGTTTAGCACGTGTTTTTAGAATTAAAATTTGTTTTCTACGTGGTAAATCAATTTTCTGCTTACTGCATCTTTACCTGGAATCAGAGCTGGGACCAGTACTCAAAAAAAAAATTAAGTACTAAATACTAAGTTCTTACAAGAAAAGTATTTAAATACTCAGTAAAATAATACTTTAAGTACATTTTTTTACCTACTGACAGTACCATTACAAAGTATTTTTTTATGGAATCAGTTAAAATATGATAAAAAAAGTTATCGAATTTAGGTATATCATTTTCATCCAATAAGACAGTAAAAGTAGCCCGCTAATTTTCGAGTCCCATACCTATAGGTATATATTAAAAAAAAATAGTATATTGTGAAACAAGTGCATAGATGTCTGTCCACATGAGTGTAGAAAAGGCTTCATACATCTAAAATGTTTAAAATAAATTCCATAAAAAAAATGTATTGCATTTTACACATCGGTATTAAAAATCCGACTTCACGTACTGTGATTTATGTGTGTAGCTAGTACTTCACGCATTGGAGTAGAAAAAATCTTTACTAATTTAGTTCTAATATACTGAAGAGTAAGTAGAAATAACCTTTAATAAATAAGTTGTCCAAAATGTTCATCATATAATCATTACATCTTGATATATCTTTATGTCTTCAACTATTCCATTAAAATTGTAGGTAGCGAAAATTTTAGTACCTACCATACTTGCTCAAACCCGTGTTGATAGTAGTGTACAAAACACACAGCAATATGTTCCTGCGCATGCGTGAAGTATTTAGTATTTTTTCTACTACCAATACTGTAAGAGGGTTATTACTGAACAGATTACTAACAATGTAATTTCGTGCTTATGAATAGTGTTACGTAATGAAATTTCATTACGTAACACTGTTACGTAATGAACAGCAAATTTAAGTTGGCAGGACTGATTGTCAAACTGTAAGAAATGATTAAAATTTGATAAATAAAATTTAAGATTTAAATATAATAGAATGAAATTTATCTGACATATACATATACATACATATTTTTTTGGGTTATTAATTAATATTATATTATGTCAGCAATACATATTTCATTTCAATCAAATTTGTAGTAGGGAACTATTTTTCATCGTATATCCCTACGCTTAGCAGTAACCATGGTAATATCATTGCGCAGTTTTATATTTGTAAATAAAACTCACCAAACTTTTTGACGTTTCGAACTGCTGCTTTTTTGTGATTACAAATAAATTTACTAAGGTAATAATTATTATTATAAACAAAATTAGTTGATAATATTATTTGTAATTTGTAAGTAATGCAATAAAAAAAAATTATACCTAACTATATCTGAACTTTGCTTCAATTTAGAAATATGAATGAGTGGTCGTAGAAAAAGTATAGTACATAATTCGAGATGTAAAGCAATTACTCACTCGTAAAATTACAAACTCGACGCTACGCGTCTCGTGTGTCAATCATTTTATTCGTACGTAATCTGCTTCTTACATCTCTCATTACGTAATATACTATAAAGTATTTGAGTTACTTAAAAAAGTATTTTAAGTACAGTACTAAGTACTAATTTTCAAAAGGATTTTAAGTAAAGTATTGTAAATACTGGATGTATTCCAGTACTTTTACTTTAAGTAGTTCCCAGCTCTGCCTGGAATAAACTATAGTTTGAAGTGAAATACTTACTAAAGCATCAAGTGGTAAATCATGGAGAAGATGAACATCATAGTTCATAACAAACGATGTTTTGTTAAATTTGAAAATTTTCAAGGTAGATTGCATCATATCTTTGTCCTCTTGTAGTATTTCTCCTCGTTTAATTTCTAACCGCCAACCATTCTGAAGCATTTATAACATTTTATATGTTTTTTCAATGATAATGTTTAGTTTTACATACAATGTAATAAAGGAATAAAAACAAAAATAGTATCAGCGTTGCTCTTGTATTATACATTGTAATTATAAATTACCACGTTGATTACCTTACACAAACTGTCAAAAAATGATGTTGAGTGGATCTTTTATCATCATCAGGGACAAATGAATAGTTATAGTTTCCGCCCGTTGTTAAATTTTTTAATTATACTTAATAATATATTAGAAAATTTTATATGTTATTATTGTAATAAAAAGCTCACATAAATAGAACTGCCTAAAGGACACTGATGTAATTATTTCTGCGATAGACATCAACAATCAGTTCATAGACGGATTTACCATTAAGCTAAATAAGTTGCAGCTTGTGCTTCAAGTTTCGAGGGGCCTTAAAACGCCCGAAAAAGAAAATAAAGAAAAAAATTATTAAGTATTTAAAGTTAAGTCCGCTAAATTCAATAATAATTTATAATGAATTTTGTCAAAATATTCGTTTTCAATGTAACAGTTTATTATCAAATTTATTAAAAAAATCTGTTGCGGCCAGCACAATATCTCTCGCCACTTCCTTTTTTTGTTACATAAGTATAGGGCACGAACAGTCATGTCACATTGCTGGCCTTGACAAGCAGATGTGGGGGCCCGTTTCAGAATGATAATTAGTAATTATGTACATAGATGTCAAATGTCAGAATTTTTCATTAAAAAATTCAAGATTTTCTAAATTCACGTAGTTAATTTGTCACCAGGAGTGTGGAATTTACTTGTGGAGGAAAATAAACCACATGGAATTAGAAAATCACTAAATTTAGAATGAGAAATTATGATATTTGACATCTATGTACATAATTACTAGCTATCATTCTGACATGGGCCCCCATATCTGCTTGTCTAGGCCAACAAAGTCACATGACTGCTCGCGCCCTAATGTATTTAACATTTCTTGTATATCTACACTCTACACCACAAATTCTACTTATATCTATTCCTTATATTTAGATTTTTTAAATTTAAATTCATTCCATGAAGAAATTTTGTCCTACTCTTCTAATTTTTCGAGATGTTTCCAATTCATTGTCGGGAGTAACAGTATTTCTGAAGGGTATGTGTAATATACCTATAATATTAAAAATTTAACTATTAATACATTAAGAAATAATATAATGTATGTACTTCCCAGAAAAAGTCTTCAGTAATGTCTCCGGATTTCTGACACTGACGTTTATCTGTCATTTACAAACAATTTAAATTTTCAACTATTTTCCATGGCATTCTGTCGGCTGTACTATTTATTACAACCTATCATTTTATATATTATATTTCTTTTATCTCTAAATCTATAAAATATGTAATAAATTATTTAAATGTATCAGATAGAGAATTTAATTTTCTTTAATATTACCCAGAAAAATTTTCAAAAAATAATATTTAGATGATTTTTTTTCAAGAATCTTCTACTTCCGGTTATCCAATTGTTAACAAAACCTTTTCAGATCTTCCCATGAATGTCCGATTGAGAAATACGTAGTTAAACAAATATAAAGTCTTATAGTTTTCGAGTAATCGTCCTTCCAACATCCCACATACACCCATACACACACATTCACACACACAGACATCATCGTAAAAATGTTAAAATCGGACCTTAAAACGTGCTTCATCAATAAAACCTGGATATGCGATTTTTAGCATGAATCCAATACCTCTCTTAGCGCGAGGTAAAAATTGGTATTAAATTTGTTAAATATATATATATATATATATATATATATATATATATATATATATATATATATATATATATATATATATATATATATATATATACCTTCTATAACACATCTAGAAGTAGCTGTTGCTTCCAGAAATTTAAAATGTTCTGTGATACCAAGCTTCATTTTAAGTGAAAAAATTGCTCTTGTTTGTTTTCATATGTCACAACACTGCGAGTACTAATTCAGAACCAGCTGATTGCTCTGATGGTGCTGCCGCCATCGGACATGTCAGTTCTCAATGGGTCTCCTATGACAAGCACATAAACGTGACTCCCGTTATTTATTGGGTTACTGTATGCATATTCCTTTGCGCATTTTTTCTAACTTTTTTAATTGAAAAGGTCTATTGGTACCTATTATATGTTTTTAGTTTCATTTGGGCATATGTACATACGAGCAAATGTAGGTATGAGCATAAATGTGTAACGAAACCGACAGTTCTTTTTTATGAATTTTGATTACAACAAATGAATGCTTAATAAAGAAAATTTGAGTACAATAATGAAAATGACTTATGAAATAAAAAAGTGACTGTATTAATTGTTTCTGAATGTTTTTAGTTTTACTCGGATATTTAAATTTATGCCCTAAAGTTCTTGAATACTATAATCCCTAATATCGGCTATGGATATGGTATGAGTACTTACATTTGTAGACTGACATTTGTATGAATTTGTTTACAACATAACAACAACATACGACTAATAGCTTCATAAATAGTTATTTTCATAGGTTATTACAAGTGAAAATATTTTAAATATCTTCTTGATTTTATGGAAATCATGAAATGTTATTGAAAGATTGCTATTATGAATGAATATTGAGGTAACTATAGCCGTGGCCCTTCGGGCTGTGATTGTGATTATGTGAATCCTGATTAGTTTAATCGTGATCCTTTTGAATTATGATTTAAAAATTATATCAAGAAAACAACTTGAATAATATAAAGCCCATCTAGCGTCAAATTTCATATGCAGACCAATACAAACTAACATTTTATTTTATAAATAATTTATTGTCTAGTGTTATAGTCATACGTAATATAACAAGTGATATGATTATCATCGATGATATTCTCGAGTGAAACCGAGCTGCAGATTCCACGAGTCCGAAGGACGAGTGAAATGTGCTGCTTCGGTTTCACGAGCAATATCTTCGATTATTAATCATATCACGAGCTTATATTTAATGAGAGAATATAATGAATTTTTGTAACACATTATGTTAACCTAACTTTTGATATACATATTCATAATGTATTAAAACAGGGTACTTACGAGTTTTATTTAATATATCGGAGTTTAAATTATTGTTATTACTTATTTTATACTCAAAATTAACTATCAATGTCGTAAATAAAGAAAACAAATCCCTTAGTAACGACTATAAATAAGATAATTCCTTCGTTTTTTATCATCGCTGTGATAGACATGTAACTAGGGAGATTCTGAATGTTGATTAGCGGAAAACATATCACGTGACTAATGAATTATATTCTCAGCACATTAAAAATGGATCATATAGAAATAAAAAAAAATGTTCTTAGTAAGGAAAATGAAGTATGTTTACTTAAAACAAAAATTGTATGTAACATATTTTCGTTGTTTTCAAAAATATGGTGGACATTACATGCTTTTGTAGGAAAAACATATTTCCTTTGATGCAACAAACCCCACATTAATAAACTTCTACGCTCGAAAATCTACTGTCATCAGCCATTTTTAAATTCGCTTTGAAATGAATTCGTGTGATCACTCAAAAATGATGATTCAGAAGGGAAAGGGGAAGGTTGTCTAGTGATCACAAAATGAGAAAGTTGTGATCTTAGACCAGGAATAGAGAGGAGACAGGGCACGCTATGTATTTCGCCGTAAGAAGTCTTTACAGATCATCTTAGGATACGTTCGGCATTAACATTTTTAGCGCTCAGAGCTCTCGATTGCGTTCGGCATTGACATCAGAGCACGAAGTAAAATATAGAAGGAGATGAAACTCGAGCGTTGACTGTGTCACGCTAGCGTACACCGAGAACTATGGAAGTGGTGGGGGAGTTAGGCCGATGTTACGATTCACATTATGAACAAAAATAGCATTCTTTCTTATTTAATTTGTTTTTAATATTAACATCAAAAAATAAAACAAGTGGTATATTCAAAATATTATTATATTTATTACACACTTACAACAATAGATTAATATAGGTACCAAATATTAATTTGTATAAAGTTTTGCTTGCTTTCTTCTCTCACGGCTTTCGTATTTTTTATTAATTTTAATCTGATGAAAATATTGTCGTAATCTTATAGAAATATATTCATGTATAATTATTGCAAGCTGTTAAATTATCTACTTCATTTAAAATGTGCTCAACTTCTTCTAATTTATAAATATCATATTTAATAAAATTACTTTCAAAATTCTAGTTATGAACGAATATTTGTAAATGTAACTTATGATCCAAAAGAATTTGTTTTTCTATAAATGGGATTTTATTTTCATTAAGAGATAATTTAGTGAATGCAATGTAAACATTATTATCCTTTTCTATTTTAGATTTTATCCAAGTATCATTGGGTAACTTTACGGGCTCTTTGGAATATAGCATTAATTCGAAAACTGATTTATATGAACAAGATGCTGTTGCTGTATCTTCGATTTTATTTGTATACTCCAAATGATTAGAATTCTGATCTGTAATTATTAATTATTGCTATGCAATTTAATTTAAAACTTTCAATGTTACAAGGTATTTACCACTTTATTAGTACGTATATTTAAATACTGTGGACAGTTTGGAAATACTGATGGGAATACATCCTTCTTTAAACGAAACTGTTTCAGTGGTATCTGTAAATAAATACAACTTTGTGCAATGGTAAATAATAATTACTTAAGAAATAAATAAATGACAATATCTGAGATTTTATTTTTAATTTCTTTAGGGCCAGTACTTTTACCTTTGATTAAAAGTTAAACAATGATTAAATAAAGAAAAGCATATAAATTAACATTGATTTGGTTATTTTAACCAGAGATTAACTTTTAATCAGGAGCAAAATTACTGACACTTTTAGATTTATTAAATAATAATTACTTACTGTTGTAGATCCACATGACCATTCTTTAATAATATCATCAGGTTTGAAATGCTTCTCGCATACAAAATCTTTTGTTGACAAAACTCTGTCACTTCTGGGAATAACTTTCCTCCAAATATTTAGTATTTCTTCGTCTTTTGGGGCACGAAACATAGTCACTTTTTCTTTATTTGTTTTGTACCCTGATGTACAGTTTGGCACGAAACACTTGTTAACCATTTTGTATCATATAAGGGTAAAAAATCACAAAAATAAACTTAAAAATCAACAGATAGGGAGCAATCGCCATTAAAATACATAAGAATGAAGCACGAATGAAGGCCTAACTCCCCCACCACTGCTCGCTGACGAGGAGTCAAATAGTGTGACCACGGTCAGCCTACGATGTTATACGAGTTTCATCTCCTTCTATATTTTACTTCGTGCATCAGAGCGATCTATAGCATTCGGCATTGAACTCGCTGAGCAATTGAGCATCTAGAGCTCGCTCTGTGTGCTCGGCGCTTGGTCATCGAGCATGCTGAGCTCTCGATTCTGAGCATGCGTATAAGCCTTAATCTGAACTGTCATTTCTGTAGCGGGTCAGTTAAAAATTCCCGCGTAGATATTGGCGAACAAAAATTTAAACCGGCGAAGGATAGTTCTTAGAATTCTTGACCATGTTGTCACCAGATGTGTTCCAAGGAATTTGAACTACTAATTGACTCAGTTCTACGTTAGTAGCCAGTCAGGAGTAACAGTTAAAATGAACAAAGAATTGAATTTATATATGTGCCCTTTATGTTCATTTCAAGCATGTTTTATGGAAACAATGGAGAAACATGTGGAGAAAGACCATAAAGATTGCGAATTTATAGGTAAGCCAGAAAGTATGTTCTAAAAATTTCGCAAAACACATCATATAACATTTGTCAGAAAGCTCGTATTCACCATCGCCGGTATCTCCATCAGTTAATAGAAAATTAATTGATGAAGGTAATCATAAAATATATTATTAAATTTAAATATGATTTTATTTTGCAAACTTTAACAGCTACATCAACAGCAGCAATGCATATGCAAATTTTATAATCATTTTGAAATCGTCCGTATTCATGTTCATACCTTTATCTATTTTATTATAATACCTACGAAATTAAATTTATAAATACTACGAAAACTTTTAGAAATATATATTTTAATACAATGAAAAACAACTATTTAATAAGTTACTGAAAACAGCCCTACTTACACATTTGTGTATTATAATTTCCCGCCTAAACTATGAATCTGGATCGTTCGGCATTAGTATTAACATCTGTGAAATCCGTCACGTGACCTATGAGCTCTGAGCAATCCGTACATGTCAATGCCGAACGTACCCTTAGCGACTTTCGACCTTATTGCTACGCTAGAAACAGCTGAATCTGGCTAGTCGGCCAGATGTGTTACAAACGTGTGCAGTCAAACGAATAAGTTTTCAATGTCAACAAGCGTCACCCACCGTTCTTGTTACCATTTTATCCTCTGACGTTCTCATATACATATTTCTTTCGTATTTATTTTACCTTTATAAAACAAAATCAAGATCATTTGTAGTTATGGATAATCAAGTATTTATTTAGATTTGGTCAACTGTAACATAACAGTATTTAACTGGTCGGCTAGGCCGATTCAGCTGATTCAGGCGTTGCAATAAGGTTCAAAATGCTCAAATGATTTTGAAACATAGGCGTGACTATGCCTTGTCTCCCTTCCATTCCTGGTCTAAGGTGGGGATAACGAATAGGAAACGAAAAAACATACTTCGTCTTAATCATGATTACTTTGATGATTTAGATTGTAAATCACAACCCGAAGGGACACGGATTTATGTGACATTTCTAATGACCAGTGTCGGACTGACCCGCTGGGCAAACTGGCATGCGTCCGGTAGGCCAAATAATTTAATAAATGGGGGCCAACTGATTATTAAAATTATTTTTTTTGTTAAATTAAAAACTTAAACTTTTATTTAAAATATTATTTATCATACAAAAATGTCTAAATACATACACACATGCAGTGTTCAAGACATAGAGTTAAGAATATTTACTAGAGGGAGCGTAAGCCTGAAATCTTGAAGCCGTGCGGGGAAATGGTCCGCCATCTTGTACAGCCCCATTTCTGATTCGTTGTTTGCTTTTGCTTGCGTTAACGGGTGCTCTTTCAAATTTGCTTGAACTTTTCTGGGTATATTTATTAAATTTTATTTATGAATATACCATCGTGCTCTGTGTTGGGCTGCATTAAACGTACTGAGAGGGAATCAGCTGCGCAAAAAGTTAGTGAAAGGAAAAGAAAAATAACCTTTCATTCGTAAGTATTTTCATAATAAAGTGTTCTTTCGAAATGAGTAGTTTCCTGTTATTTTTCAATTTTTGTATTAAGATTTCCGAAAAACTTGGAAAAAAGAAATGCTTGGTTAAAAGCGATACAAAGAATTGGATGGAATCCGTCAAGAGGAAGCGTTTTATGTTCAGAACATTTTCCAGAAGACAGTTTCAATCGTACTTCCTTAGTTTATGTACGATTACGTGAATATGCTATTCCTACTATTTTAAGGTATGTTTTAAAACTTTTTTCACGTAAGCTAATATGTAACAAGCGAAATGATATTTTAAAACCATATTATTTATTTGACTAAAGCTATTTCAGAATAGTATATTGTGCAACAAGTGCAGAAAAGCACCTATTGCCCACGAGGTGTGAAAGTTTCAGCACGAGACGAAGTCGAGGGCTGGAATCACACAAGTGGGCAATAGGTGTTTCTGCACGAGTGGCACACTATACTTTCTCTACGACCACACTCTTTTGTAAGATAAATAATTTATTTTTAATAAAAAACATATAGTTGGCAAGTCGTGGGATAAAGTGTGAGAAATAATTTCTCACACTTTAACCCACGAAATGATTAACTTTCGGGCTTTGTAAAGCAAGGGAATGTGTGAGAAATAATTTCTCACACTTTATCCCACGACTGTGGGAAATTAATAACTTTCGGGTTATGTAAAGTATAGGAAAAGTTCAATTTTCTGTAGTGGTCGTAGGAAAAAATGTATTTCCATAGACTATACTACATTGCAAAAAATATAAAAGATTCATCACAAAGTCGACGACAACAATATAACAAATTAATTCTGTTCGAAGGTTATTAGTTTCAGATAGTTATATTTATTGTATTTCTTTAAATTTTAAAAAATAATTATGTATTTTATTTTAGTTACAAAATTATCTTGTATAAATAAAAACATTGTATTACGGTAGATATTATTTGTTTCCTACGTTAGATTTATTCAAGTAAATTACACTATTCCTATTGTTTTATTACTCCAGTATAACTTTATTTTACAAATACATAAGTGTAAAATGGAAACATTTGAATAACGCGCTAAAATGGGGCTGCACAATATTGTTGACGCTTCATTCCCCTTCCGTCACTAGGCATCAAGGTCATTGCCGACAATCATACTTTACGGAGCGTGTATATATATATATATATATATATATATATATATATATATATATATATATATATATATATATATATATATATATATTCTTAACTCTATGGTTCAAGATATAGTTATTCTGTTATTCATGCGCAAGTGTAATACACATAACAGCTGTCTCTCTTTTTCTTCTTGCAGTGGTACCATAAGCCATATTTGGATGATGGGTGTCCTTCCATTCATTTTTAGGATATAATTAACTTAATAATACCACATTCCACATTAATAACTAATGTTTAAAATTTTGCAAGGTAAAATACTGTAAAATGATACGTATCTGAATGTTTTATTTATTTTTCATATTATTTTTTATAAATAATATCTGATGAGATCTATATCTTTCATTATTTTTTATATATAAACAAAATGTAAATAGATATTTAGTAAAATTTAGAGCAGTGCCAAACTAGCCAATTGCAACCAATCTACAACACGAGAGTCAAAGATTCGCCAGAAAAACCTCAACATCATTTATAGCAAACAGCACTCCAGCACTGACTGATTCTGAAACTCAATAAATATAAACAACTTCTGTAATGAAGATGTGGAGAAAATGTTTGTTGTTTGTTTCCATCAAATAAAAATAAATAAATATAATTTATTTAATGGACTAAACCACAATTTGTCTGTACGACATAATGAAATTAAAAACAATAAATTTCGTAATGAAATTTCACTTGCCAAAATTTTAGTTATTGTAATTACAAGTACAAATCGCAATGGGCCCATAATCAAAATACAACAAATTTTTTTAAAAATCGTAAAATACTTACTGATAAAACAGTAGTAAAGCTAAATAATTTATAAAAATATTCTTCAGTAAAAAGTTATAACGAATTATACTCGTACATTTCTGAGGTTATTTGAATTCCTATTAATTCTATTGGCCAGAAATTTAAAAGCTGAAAATTCTGCGCAGATATAATTCCATAACGCCCCGCCCGAAGCGAATAAAGATGGTAGAACTATGAACTGTTTGCTTTTTTACCTCTCGCTAAGAGAGGTATTGCATTCATGCTAAAAATCACATATCCATATTTTATTGAATAAGCACGTTTTAAGGTCCCTACAATCCGATTTTAACATTTTTACGATGATGTCTGTGTGTGTGTGTGTGTGTGTGTGTGTGGATGTATGTGTGTGTGTGTGTGTATGTATGTAGGATGTTGGAAGGACGATTACTCAAAAACTATAAGACTTAAAAATTGTTTAATTACGTATTTACCAATCGGACATTCATGGGAAGATCTGAAAAGGTTTTGGTAACAATTGGACAACCGGAAGTAGAAGATTCTTGAAAAAAAATCTTCTAAATAATATTTTTTGAAAATTTTTCTTGGTAATATTAAAGAAAATTAAATTCTCTATCTGATACATTTAAATATTTTATTATGTATTCTATGGATTTAGAGATAAAAGAAATATAATAAATAAAATAACGTTATAATAAATTTTACAGCCGAAAGGATGCCATGGAAAATAGTTGACCAGTTGAACTGTTTGTAACTGACAGATAAATGTCAGTGTCAGAAATTCATAGATATTACTAAAGAGTTTTTCTGGGAAGTACATATACATTATATTATTTCTTAATGTATTAGTAGTTAAATATTTAAGATTATATGTCTATTACATATATCCTTCAAAAATACAGTCAATCCTGACAATGAATTGGAAACATTTCGAAAAATTAGAAGAGGACAAAATTTCTTCATATAATGAATTTAAAATTAAACAATCTAAATATAAGGAATAGATATATGTAAGTACAATTTTTGGTGTAGAATGTAGGTATACAAGAAATGTTAAATACAATAGGGCGCCTTGACAAGCAGATATGGGGACTCATGTCAGAATGATAGCTAGTAATTATGTATATAGATGTATCATAATTTCTCATTCTAAATTTAGTGATTTTCCAATTCCATATGGTTTATTTTCCTCGACAAGTAAATTCCACACTCCTGGTGACAAATTAACTACGTGTATTTAGAAAATCTTGAAATTCTGAATGAAACATACTGACTAATTATCATTCTGAAACGGGCCCCCACATCTGCTTGTCAAGGCCAACAATGTAACATGACTGTTCGCGCCCTATACTTATGTAACCAAAAAAGGAAGTGGCGAGAGGTATTGTGCTGGCCACAACAGATTTTTTTATTTGTTTTATTTATGTCTAAACCTAGCTAAACCAACATTGCAGGCTGAAGACTATAGAAACAAGAAAAAAATACTTCCTTTGTTCTGTTTGGCAGTTCTGTTCTTTACATCACTAGCGCCACTGTTATCTCAAACTTTTGTACAGCAGTACAGCATTTACTCGAATATGAAGTAAATACCATAAAATTGAAAAAAAATAATTTTCGTTTGAATTAAGTCTAATTAATATAAATGAAGACTTAAAATATGTAAAATATGATTTTTATATTAAATAGTATGTTATGTTATTAGCAGTAGAAAGCGGTCTTTTTGTGTTGAACAATGGTTGAACCCAGCTATTGCGGCTTGCGGCCGAGGCGCTAGTCAAGGCCGGCCTTGACTAGAAAGCGCGTTCTACTCCGAATGACATATATATTTTTTCCTCAAGTTTTTCAAAGAAAACTTTGTGGATTTTTTAATAGTTTTTACCTCTCGCTAAGAGAGGTATTGGATTCATGCTAAAAATCGCATATCCAGATTTTATTGAATAAGCACGTTTTAAGGTCCCTACAATCCGATTTTAACATTTTTACGATGATGTCTGTGTGTGTGTGTGTGTGTGTGTGTGTGTGTGTGTGTGTGTGTGTGTGTGTGTGTGTGTGGATGTGTGTGTGTGTGTGGGATGTTGGAAGGACGGTTACTCAAAAACTATAAGACTTAAAATTTGTTTAACAACGTATTTACCAATCGGACATTCATGGGAAGATCTGAAAAGGTTTTGGTAACAACTGGACAACCGGAAGTAGAAGATTCTTGAAAAAAAATCTTCTAAATATTATTTTTTGAAAATTTTTCTTGGTAATATTAAAGATAAATAAATTCTCTTTCTGATACATTTAAATATTTTTATACATATTTTATAGATTTAGAGATAAAAGGAATATAATATATAAAATAATGTTGTAATTAATTTTACAACCGAAAGGATGCCATGAAAAATAGTTGCAAATTTAAATTATTTGTAACTGACAGATAAATGTCAGTGTCAGAAATAATGAGTAATGAAAGAAAAATGTACTTGGAGAATCCCTTAATTCTTGATCTGTGACTATTATGGAGATGACAAGTCTAGGTTGAAGGACTTAAATTTGTTTCAAACATTATGGGACAATGTACACCAGTACTATAGACTAGAGTAACTTTGAATTGCGAAAAAGCTATCAAATTCTTCTCAAGTAAGTTGTAAATATTGACAAAATTACACATCGATATAAGAATAATCGGAGTGCAATCTATCCGTCACTTTATTAAAGGGAATTAGTGTTATTTAGATATAACATGTATGAAAAAATAAAATGTAAAAGAAGATATGTAAGAATAGATGCACAATCCATATATACATTTTAGACCGCCCAAAATTAATGTTTTTACTAGAAGAATATGAAGAGAAAGTAAACAACGTTGTTCGAATTGAAAATTGCTGTTACCAGCCTAATATTTATATATAGTACTCTACTTTGTAATTTATTGTAACATAATTTATGGTAAAATATCTTCATGTTGAGACATGCTATTATTGAATAACAAAGAAGTTTATACGTCATAGATTTATATGAATATATTATTTGTATTTATAAAAATATTCTTTGCTTTATGCATACAGCCAGGTAAAATATACGGCGAGAGGTTATGTGCTGGCCACATCAGATTTTTTAGTTTTAATTATCTGGCAAATGTCATCGGAATTGTTTTAATTGTAGAGTTCGAAATTTTAGCCAAAGCTAACATTTTGTTTTTACTAATACAATAATACATACATACTTACATACATAAAATCACGCATGTATCAACCTGCCTACCCTGACAAGCCGCAACTGAATAATAGTTACGAAACAATCTTCCTTCGCCACACATTCCTGTCTAAGCACACTTTTTTCGCCTCGGCACACTCATAATCGCATTCATAATAATAATGAACAACATTATTGTACTAGTAAGATAATGATTACCTTCTATAGTGTGTGTACAGCAGCATAATATGAATATTGTAGTACGCTTGAAGAAAAAAATATATAACTGCTCTCATGAAAAAACATTGTTTGAGTGGCACTGGTCGCCACACGTAACGTCACAAACTCATCGCAAAACTTTAAAAAAATCATATCTTGCGTAATATAAGGAATTTCCATGTAAGGTATTAATCCTCATATCTTTGTACAAAGTTTCATAAAAAAAAAGTTTATGTGCACATTCACATAATGTGTATGATCTGTTCCATTTACCGCACCCAGTAGATGGCGTTCACATCAGCGCCAATTTTATGTAGCCGAAATTACATTGGGTAAACAGGTAAACTTGTCTCTAGGTTCAAATTTCAGCCAATCAGAGAAGTCAAAACTATGCCCTATTCTCTGCTATACTGAATGCGTAAGGTGGAACAAGGTATAGTTCCGAAATTAAAAAAATATCAAATATTATCAGTATATCGTTTTTCAAATTGCGGCCATGCGCATTAAAATGTATGTAAAATTAATTCATACAATTTTGTTAGACATTTAAACAACTACATTATTTAATTTTTATCCCAAAATAAAGAAATTATTCATAAAGTACGATATGATCATGTTACGTAAATAACTATTATTCTTACATCTGATTTTTGTGATCACGCTATTCCCATAAGCAAAATAAATCATTCGGTTCCAACTCGGGTTCAATTGAAAAAAACATCTGAGGTTCGGTTCTTGGTTTGGGTTTGCTAAAATGTTAAGGTTTGGTTCCGGTTTCGGTTCAAATTCGGGTTCGATGCCCTGCTGTTTTTACATCGCTAGAAGCTTTGTTTTATTCCAAACTTCTATTAATTGATATTAAATGATTTGATTTCCTTGTTATTTACTATTTTACATAAAGAATTATTTAATTATCATGTTAAATTACGTATTTTGTGTAACACGAGGGGGGGGGGGGATAGAAGCTCTGATGATGGTGGTCTTACTTCTTTTCCAACGATGACCACTTGTTCTAACTGGTGGGCGCTTGATGTTCGCCCACCGCTTGTTAAGGAGGACGGAACACAGACACAATTTCACTTAACTTTGATAGCCGATGAACACTTATATTATGGACACAGACAATTATTAATATTACAAACTAACTTTATTTACATGATTAATATTTACACTTACACTAAACTTAACTAAGCACATAAAAACATAAACTAAATTGTTACATTGTTGTAACCCTGCGTACGCGCGTCTGGTACGCGCTCAACATAAAACTCAAACTACATCTTTTCACACTGAAATTCTAAGACAGACTATCTAAAAACAAAGAGTTACTTTCGTGAGAGGCTTATCTCCGAGGGGTTGAAGGGGATATCATATGGCACCCATACCATAATATCAGCCCTGCACGTAGGCTTGCAATAACTTCTACACTTAATTGCCAACAAACAACTGTCCAATGTCTCTGACAGCTAGTCTAAACAGTCAGTTAATAAAAGATGATAACTATTTCTAAACAGAATTTTGACTAACAAAGATAACAAGTTGAAATATTATTTCTGAAACTATAATTTAGAAAAGATTATAAAAAGTTACTTATTTGTTATTGCTCGTCTTGTTACATTTGAAATCATTTTATATTCATATTCTTTTATCTAACAAGACCTGCACAAATTTCGTCACTGTAATAAAAAATAAAATGTAACGTGTATTATAAAAGTTATAACAATTTTATATTTCCCGTCATTTCCTTAGCAATAAAATCATGGTTAGAATGTTTTTTATAGTCTTTTCTATTGACGCAATATCCTGTATTGATATAAAATATTTTTATAAACTGTACTGTATATAATAATTTGTAATATCATTACTATGTACTATGATAATAAATTTATTGCAATTTGTATTTTTTGACATTTCCACAATTTTTACGATACCTATCAATATTCTCAAGAAGTATAAATGTATTTGTACTGAATAAAACATATTTCTTTTCAATTTATTCTTTGGAGTGTACTGTTTAAATTTGGGAGCGCGCGAATTAGGTATTTGAACAGGGCAAGAAATGAACGTTTTGGTGCGCACCAACTTCATGGTCAAGATTTGAACGTTATGAAACTGAACGTAGCAAGAAATGAACGGGGCGATGTAGGGACATTAGGACGCTTCGCGTGTTCCCGATTTTTTGGTAACCGACAGCAACAGAAAATTATTTTTTGGTACTGGTACTAAATAGTAATTACTTTTTGGTACTAGCACTAAAAAGTCAACTAATTACAGGGCCGGCGAAACGTGTTCAGTTCAGGAGGGTATTAGTAAGTGAAGGGGGTGGGAGGGGGGAAAGGCGGGAGTTTTCATAAAATTTGTGTAAACATTACATTTTTTCAAAAAAGAAACGTATTAACGGAATAAAATTATTATTTTATTTAACAACTCTTTTATAATCTTATAAAACATCTGTTGGAATCGTACACGGCTTATTTTAATTTTGCAGTACAAAAAATGACGTGCAACTGCGCATAGCGCGGGTAGTTTGAAAATCAAATATATTTGTAGGTTGATTTATTTGGTCAGATATATTTGTAGGTTGATTTCAAACATTAAAAAAAAAATTTCATGTTCAAATTCCCAGGTGGGTACTTACCCACCGTTACATTTTTCAGGTGGGTAGTACCCACCTGTTCCGCCGGCCCTGACTAATTAAAAATCATACAGTTAAACTTAAAATTTATTTGTTTACATTAACTTTAAAATGAAAATTGCCGTTTGTACAATTATTAACTATAAATCCTGGTACAGAAATGTCGGCACTAGTAATTTCTGCAAATGTAGTTTTTTAATGTGGATCATAAAATGAATCTCTTAAAAAAATATAATTTGCAATTAAAATGAATATTTTAATCAGATATTTATGTGTTTTTACTGACAAGAAATGTAACTTCTTGGATTCTTCACCCGACGATATAATTAATGCCGATGGGTTAATAGAAATTAAATTTTAAAAAAATCATATACGTATATTACTACCAGATTCATGATTAAATGAATGACATATTCCTTAAAAAAAATATTGTTACTATGTTATTTTGGACTCCTCTGGTAATGGTAATAGATCACATAAAAAATTGAATTTATGTATTTACATTATTACATTTATAATGATGTCACATTTCAGATTTTGAATGATGAATATTGGCTAAAAACATTAATTAAAAATTTATGGTTTTATGTCGAGGTTTTGAAAAATTTAGATATTCACCACACGAGGAATGTCTCGCTTCAATGTTTCGTAATCAGGGGTGGTTACTTTGGTACTTTGTAGTAGTGGGGGTACGACATCGGTCCGGCCTACTATCGCCCTCGTCTCTCATGTCTAGAGTTCCACGACTTGCCTTGATATTCAAGTTACTTGACTTGACTTGAAATCAAGCTAATCTCAAGTCAAGTAGTAGTAGAAAAATCAAGTAGTTATTTTTCAATTACTTGAAAAAATCAAGTAGTTATCATTTTAATTACCAGAAAAATCAAGAAGTTCTTCAAGACTACATTTCATTTTCTTATACTTCCTTATGTTTTATAACAATATCAATAATATACCTTGAAATATAGATATAATAGAAATATTCCTAAAAATAAATCATACATCAAATTTAAAAATTAAAAACAAAAGATTTAAAAGTAAAATATATGGACTAACAAACTATTTATAGTATATGTATTATGGTGGACCTTAAAAGGGGGCAAGTCGAATTTTAATTGGGCCGCCCCCTTAAGTGGTTCTAAATAAAGAAAATTATACTGCCAATGGTTCCGCTTTAATGTTAATATTTGAGCGTGCCTAAATGCACTTGATTTTTCCCCATTTAAATAACATTCCGTTTTGGCTGATTTTGGAACTTTATTTTTCTCCGAGATATTAAGAGGTTTAAAAAATCCATTCATTATTGGAGTAGATACTAGAATGACCCGAGAATATTTGGACAAAATCTGAAGTCCTAATTATTATTCTTAATTCGAATGGAGTATATCTTTTTTGGGCTCTTGTCCGATAATTTAACCATCTACAGTTATCTTAATAATAATGATTAAGACTTCAAATTTTGTCGACATAGTTTCGGGTCATTCTAGTAGAATCCAATTTTAACATTTTCACCATGATGTCGGTATGTTTGTGCGTGTGTGTTTGTGTGTGTGTGTGTGTGTGTGTGTGCGTGCGTCCGTGAGTGTGTGTGTGTTACTATACTATCGTTCAGAATTTTGAAACCTTGTATTTCTACCTTACTCTTATATGGAAAGATGCCATTAGATTTTGGAGTAAATCAGATACCGAAAATGCCACTTTACTGGAAGCTCAAAATAGTTTTCATAAATACCTTTAAATGTTATTTTTTTCGAGATTTGTTATTATAAAAAAATTTTTTTTTTAAATTTGTATAGGCTTGCGTTAATACTTTTTGGATATATTTTATGAATAAATTTATAAAATTATCTATAATTTTAATCCTGGAGCCCACGCTTTAAACATAACTCCATATTACACAGTTTAGATCTGAAATATATGACAGACAGATATATGTCACTGTCAACAAACTAATTATTTCAAATAATAATAGTAATATTATAAAAAGAAAATAGTAAATGGAACAATAATTATATGGAAATGTCGGTAATAAAAATGAAATATTTGTACCGTGCGAGCGTTTACCAGGCGTCATTTCACGCGAATCTGGTGAACCGGGTTCGATTTCGACCGACGCCAAATATTTTAGAATTTTAAATGGCACAAAATTGACCCCTTTGGTGTACTCTCCACGCCAGCAATGAATATAGGTAAGTATATAAATAAAATAAATATAGGTAAGTAGGTATATAAATAAAATATATCATCACGGCATATTACCCATTGCTGGGTCTGCCAATCTGCTTTGTACACATATTTCGGTAACGGTGATGACATATTTGTACCGTGCAGGCGTTTACCAGGTGTCACCTCACGAGCACTTATTACTGGCGTGGAGAGTGCACCGCAGGGGTCATTTTTGTACCATTTAAAAATCGAAATATTTGGCGTCGGTCGGGATCGAACCCGGTATTTAAATTTAATTTCAAGTATTTATATGAATAAAAATTAAATTAAACGGGAGGTATTGTGTTGGCCACAACAGATTTTTAATTACCCATGACATGCACGCGCTCTATAGGTTGTTATGTTGGTTGCTTACTTATAGTAAATACAAGAGACGCGGAGTACACAATCCATACTGTCATTTGGTTTATATCATTTGACATTTGATGATAATAGTTCTGTCTATTTAATTGTATATTTGTGTTTTGGTCTTTTTTAATGTTCATTTGTAGTTATTTAATAGTTTTTAAGTATTAAATTTTATTTATTTGTGCTTTTGTGACTATTTGTTGGTTTTTAGTTTATTATAAAAAAAATTATAATATGTGAAAATAAAAATCATGGTTCGCTCGTGTGTAGCTTCTCCAGAAAGAGTTAAAAAGGTTTCGTCTATTACTTTTCATTTGTAAGTCATAAAATGTAAAATGAAAGGATATTTTTATTCTCATATTTTCTTTGGAAACTTTTGTTACAGAACTGTGATTTAACATAATCCATTTTGCACTATTAATAATTTTCTAAAACTTTGCTAGAAAATTGTTGCCTATTAATGATTTATTAAAATTGCTGTCATTACCATATCTGATCAAAATTAATTGAAAAGAATATTAGTATACTGAAAAGTTTTTTTTTGTTTTTATTCATTACATACTTCAATAGAAATACAATAAAACTAGTAACAACATAAATTTTAATTTAAATATAATTGAATAATATTTAATGTTTCAAATAAATACTTTCTATTATACAACCAACATAACATATAGGGGCACAGTCCTTATTCCCGGACCTCAGGCCGTTCGCTTCACTACAAATGCCTGTATGGACCTATTACATTAAGGTAGTTATCACTCGAGTGTACCTATTCAAAAACTTGTTCTATGTTCAAAATAAAAATTAAGCTAATGCAGTTTATATTTGCAATAACTTATACTTTCTAACATTATATTATATACACAGATTGCATCAAAATAGTTAAAAGCTAATATCAAACACTGTAACAGATGATTTTTTTTTATTTTTCCGTAGAAAAGTTTTTTTTTTTGAACTATACCACTCGCACTAACACATACACAAGTGTCGTATTTCAATGTTGAAGAATAACTGTGGCATCGTCGCACCTAGACATTTATTGGTACATTCGGGTATAAAAGTAATAAGATATTTTAAGATATAATACTAATTCTAAACTAGAAAACAAATTAATATATTTCTTTCTTGAAATTACAAAAGTAATATTATACTGTTCAAAGTTTTCATGCTTTTCACGTAAAATATCAATTTAACAAATATTTCTTTCGAATATACGTCTGAAATTCCTTTAACCAAAGATCACGTCTTATTCGCTAGTACCAAGCGGGTGTTAACTTAACTGATACTCCATGTGAAACGCTTGTACATGGTTGTCAAGTATAATTCTACCTATTTATCGTTTCTTCAGATTATAATTTTCTAGAGGCAATAAAATTAAATCTGGGTGGTAAATAATTTTCTAATTTTTACATAAAATCCGTTAATTAGTTTACTATAACATACTAGTTTTTCGATTAAATGTCATTATGGATATAAAAGTTATAACTTAAAATGTTGTGTTTATTTTGCCATTTCCTATTCTTCACGTGTTAAAAAGGCCAAATTTAATTGCAAATATCTCAGATGCCGCGTGGTCAATTGTTTTAAAACTGGGACAGCAGGTAGATTATACTTCAGTTGATATGTACTTAAAATTTCAATTAATTCTGATATAATGGTTTCACGATATAACTACTTTAAAAGAGAGCGATATTAATAAAAGTGAGATGTGCATAGTGCGCAGCTGACTTTTAGCGCAGGTGGGTAATATGGTGTCGAACATTTAAATTTCAAATATGGCAGCAAATACATACAACAAATTTGAAAAAAACTGAGTAAATTTATGTCTACAATATAAAAATATTAGAAGAAAGTGATACAGTTGTGTGCGTTAAATTGTTTTTACTTCCTTGTACGTAAGTAAAAGAAGTATTGTAATCGCGAAAAATTTCGGTTTTCAGATTTCAGCGGAAATATCCATTTTGATCATCCCTGAATCCATTTTGACTAATTTCGTCGTGACGTCTGTACGTACATACGTACGTACGTATCTCGCATAACTCAAAAACGGTAAGCCGTAGAAAGTTGAAATTTTGTATTTAGGACTCCTATAACATCTAGTTGTGCACCTCCCTTTCTGGTTATTACACAATTTCCAGAAGTGGTACGTCTATAATAGATTTTAATGAAAAACTTTTTTAAAATATAATCCAAAACTTTTCAAATTTGGTATACAAGACTTTTATGTCAATCGAAATAACATAATAGATTTTGGTTAAAATAGGCTAACCGGAAGTGGTACATTACTTGAAGTTGTTAACAGATTTTCTTGAATAAAATGATTTTATTTTGATTTTAGAAATAAATGCTTCAAATAAAAGTTTTAGAGAATTAATATCTGCGTCTAGAATATCAAGTATTATTAAATTAGCCCTTTGTATAAGCAAGATATGTAAATTTAAAAATTACATACTTTTTGTTTTTGTAATAAAGCTTGCTATGAATTAGGATAAAAAAAAAGTTGATGTCAAATTACGTTAAATACGTGCAATTTTATGATTCGTACAATAACAAATATTATATTTTTATTGTGAAATTAGTAATATTTATTGTTGTAATCAAATATTTCTTTGTTGTAATCAAAACTCTCTTTAAAAAGAACCGGGTTAGATTAATGTTAATTTAAGAATGATAGTAGTAAATGAATTATTTTTTGTTCTATATCAAAATATTTCTCGGGCTTGGCTTAAGCCTGTCAATATTTTGTAATTTAATTATTAAAAAAATATGAATAGTTTAATAATCGTACAAGGAAGTCGTGTGGTGTCCACATCAGATTTTTTTATTTTGTTATGTTTTCCTGCATATTTGCACTTCAAA
Organism: Harpalus rufipes; assembly: GCA_951394225.1. Classification (NCBI taxonomy): domain Eukaryota; kingdom Metazoa; phylum Arthropoda; class Insecta; order Coleoptera; family Carabidae; genus Harpalus; species Harpalus rufipes. The sequence goes on from OX596279.1 coordinate 46,811,924, forward strand.
CTTGCGTACTTATTACGTTTATTATGATATTACAATCTGTGGTGAAACATAAATTTCACATAACATATATGTACGAGGTGTGTTCAAAAAATATCGCGAATTTTGTGTTTTTTCAAAAATTATTTATTTATTCATGAATATCTATTTTGTCCCCTTCAAAGTAATCCCCATGAGATATTATACACTTGTGCCAACGGTTTTTCCAATCTTCAAAGCACTTCAAAAAATCATTTTTTTTTATCTTGTTCAGCTCCTCCTTCGATGCCGTCTTTATCTCGTCAAGCGTAGCGTAACGTCGTCCCTTCATTGGCCTCTTCAGTTTAGGGAACAAGAAAAAGTCACAGGGGGCCAGATGTGACCCTCTGGAGCAAATTTGGGTCGTCGCGGACAGAGTCCAACATCTCATTAGCAATGTTCATGCGATGCTGTTTTTGGTCGCAATTGAGCAATTTTGGTACAAATTTCGCGGCGACCCGTCTCATGCCCAAATCATTGATAAAAATCGAATGGCACGAGCCAATCGATATGTTTAGGTCCTCAGCAACTTCTTTAACGGTGATTCGACGATTGGCCAATATCATTTTCTCCACTTCATTAATTTTTTCGTCTGTTGTTGAAGTGCTCGGGCGTCCGGCACGCTTTTCGTCGTTCACATCTTCTCGGCCTTCTGAGAACATTTTGTACCACCGATAAACGTTGCTTTGGTCCAAGGTAGCTTCTCCGTATGCCACAGTCAACATTCGGAATGCATCCGCGCACTTAATTTCGTTTTTCACACAAAATTTGATACAGGTTCTTTGTTTCATTTTTTTGAATAGGTAAAAATCGAAGACTATCCAAAACACGTGCAAGCAATGCAGCTGTCAACAAGTAAGTGAACATTCAAAATGGCCGAGCTTGTCGACATAAGTGAGAGACATGAGTACCAACATAAAGCCACAAAAAGATCGAAATTCGAATATACGTAACCCGCGAAAATTCAAAATTCGCGATAGTTTTTGAACACACCTCGTATTTTTTATTAGATATATTTCTGTTTGTAACACAAAAAAAAATATTTAATTTTTTGCCGTTTTCTTCATAATTTTTAACAAATATAAATTTATTTTATTTCATTCTTGTTATTTGCAACATGGTGTCACCCACCCAATGATTTAGAAAAATCCACTAGATGGCATATCTCAAATGACGTCACACCGTCATTAAAATGTAATAGGTCTATTACATGTATTGTGTATAGTAAATCATAGAGTTATAAAATATATATACATATAGAGGGAGCCTAAACACTCAAAGCTGATGTCACGCGGGGTAAGCTTCTAATGTACGGGGGCCATCTTGGTAAGGTCTTAAGGTCTAGTAGTGTATAGTGTATACAAGCGTTCTGTGGTTATTTGATTATTTTGCGTTAATAATCCTCTTTAATTTGTTTTATTTGCATGTGAAAAGTTTGTAATAACATGCCAGCGTATAGTGCCTTTGGAAATACATACAGTAACACGGCTACATTACATTATTAAAAATACTCGTGATACATCCGAAATTAGACGTCAAGAATTAAATAAATTAATTTTATTTCAGGGGTGGTGAATAAAATAATAGTAAGACGAAAAGTGAATCTTTAAGGTATGATCAAGTTATTTACGGCATCGGCCGTAATTACTTGTAAGTACCTTAAAGACACTTTTCGTCTGAGATATATACATACATAATTTTATGTCATTCTGGTTTCTAGTTACTAAATTATTAAAATAAATATGCAGCAATTTATAGCAGTGTGACTTTTGTACCTATAAGTAGGCTAAGTCGCAATTGTTCGAAAATCCTTGCAAAATTTGCTAGATTGACAGATTGAAATTGAATTTTTCTGGTTTTATGAACATTCTTTTTCGCCATAATTGATGAAAAATACATTCCTCAAGATATTTTGGATGAAGCTGCTGAGGTGAAGACAATTTTTTTGTTTTATAAATCGTTCAAAAAACGTTGTTTTTGAAACCAGTATGACAAATATAATTATTTGAAGTACATATTTTTGGTTTCACTTTTATTTTTTATTTATGTATTAGAATATTATAAAAATTAAACTAAGTTTCGTAATAAATATGTTTGTACTTCGCTACGTATTTATTACCTTCCGTCACCTCTAGGTAAGGAAGGTATTATCTTTGGTCAAAAAATTCGGTGGTGAGTTTTCATTGAATAAGCACGTTTTAGGGTCTTTACAATACGATTTTACTATTTTTACGATGATGTCTGTATGTGTGTGTGTGTGTGTGTGTTCGTGTGTGCGTGTGTGTGTGTGTGTGTATGTGTGTGTGTGTGTGTATGTGTGTGTGTGTGACCGTCGTTTCGTGCACGATATCTCCAATACTAGAATTCCAAAAATTACAATTCTTGCGTATTCCTCTTCCTTACAACCATATGCAGACCTGTTTAGATTTTGGTTATAATTGGTCAACCGGAAGTACCCTTATTTGAAGATTTTAACAGTTTTTCTTGAAAAAATCAGTTAAATGTTATTATAACTTAAAGAATATATTATTGTATATACGATTTGATTGCATTTTATATTTGATATTCAACAGATATAGAGTTAAAGAAGAATAAAGATAATAAATTTGATATAAATTTCATAATTCAGCCAGCTATGCTAACTTAACCATGGAAACTGCTAATATATTCAGGTAATTCAAATTGACAGATGTCAGTATCAATAAAATGTAAATCAATGAAAGAATAAGGGAAGTAACTCTAGTGTTAGAAGTTTCTAGATATAAGGGAGACGATTACATTGGTTTGAACATGTTATGAGGAGAGATGAATATATTAATAGAAGGTGGAAGAAACATAGGAAGACCATATATAAGATGAAAAGACTTTATTGTAGAAGACTTGAGGGAAAAGGAACTGAATGAGGATGACACGCAAAACAAAAATGAGTGGAAGAAGAAAATAAAAAATAGCGACCCCCTAACGAATGGGAAAAACTAAAGAAGAAGATGTCAGTGTCTAGTGCAATTTGCATAGTTTGTTTATGAAATAACTTTACTGGAAATATAGGATCTTTTGCAAGAAAATTTATGTATGGGGCGCGTGCAGTAACATGATTTTGCTGACTTTGGCAAGCAGATATGGGGACCTGTGTCAAAAGGACAGCAATTAATTATGTCCATAACTGACAAGTGTTATAATTTTTCATTCAAAATTTCATAATTTTCTTATTTCATGTGGTTTGTTTGTTATCAGGAGTATGGAATTCAATGGCCGAGAAAGAGAATCACATAATACCAAAAATTTAGAATCTTTCGCAAGAAAATTTATTAATTGTACATAATACACAGGATTGACGGAAGGTATTGTGCTGGCCACATCAGATTTTTTTTATTGTAAATATCATATTTTTATATGAAATTGCTAGCCTTAAATTATTTGCCCATTCGCTACCTAGATTTGCAAGTTTATATTTTAATCATTACAATTGTCATAAAATTGGAACAGTTTAATTTCTATAAATATTTTATTAAAGTTTAATCGCAATTTTATTTGAATTGAAGATTTTTACAATATTTTGGTTCTTTCAATTTAAATTTAATTAATTTTAATACGTTTCTGACTGAAGTAATGCTTGGTAATTACAAATAGCTTCATTGTCTGTTACATTATTGTATTTTTGTAACAAAACTGAAGAAAGCACTATAATGTAGACCGTACCAAAATGGCGGCCACGATATATGGGATATGCCATATGCTAAGGGGATATGGTCGAAGAGAATCGCCATATAACTATAATGAGTGTCAATAAAATAGATTGCGGAATTTCTCAGGACTCTATTTTGGGTGCTCTATTTTTAATTATCTAAATATATTAACAATTAAATGATCGTAGTCCCTATTTCAATTATTTTTTAAAAAAACTGTTGGTACCTTTATTATTTACATCCGTTTTAAATATTTTTACCTCACTAGTCTACAAGAGATGTCAGTACCAGCAATGTTTTTAATTTCATATTAATTTTTATGGTATATATCTTTCAATAAATTTATTTTTCAGTTTTTAATATTTAATTTTAATATATTTATAATAATTGTAAAACTACCTATGTTATGAATATATTATCAAACATCCAAAATTAAAATTCATCATTGTACAGTGTACTTACCTTCTACAACCATTTTAAAAGCTTTGTCTACTGGAATATAGATGCCGCTAGTAATTTATATTCTTGCGATTCCTGCCTTGCGGGAATGCATTCTACTTATTTCTTATTACATACACAAAACAAATAATAAAATAATAATAATTATTTTATCAGGTAGGTAACTTCATATTTCATGTATAGAATTTGAATAATTTATGTTTGCATTTAATAGAATACATAACAGTCGGGCGTCGGGCCTATTCTGCTACACAGTGGTTAGTTTTTAACAAATGGTTAAAAAAATATAAAAATCAAGTATGTTGATATATAACAAAAAATTGGATTTTTAGTTGTCAAATCAATATCTATTGGATAATTTTTTTAATCAGTCGTTAAAAATTAATCATTGAGTTACAGAATAGACCTGAATATCAGTTATTTATCTGCCATTGGAAATAAAGTTGTGACAACTAAGTTAATTAATTTTTTGAAGTTTCATTGTGAGTGAAAATAGAAAATTATGTTGTGATTATAAATATATTATGTTATCCTCGTAATTTTTTTACAATATAATGTATGTCCCATAAGTTTTGGAACATTTTTTTGTTATAAAAATGCATTTACTTTAAGATTTGTAATACCTTATAATTAACTGATTCATAAGCAACAAAATTATGAACGTAAATTAAATAAAGATAGGCGTGTTCTTCTACAAGGCGCAATTCACGATTCCTATACATTTTGTGCTGAAGTTCGTCCTCATTTTGGGCTTACCATCCTCCATCTTAAACTTTTCGAGATAATAGAGCCCAAAAATTTTCTATGAAACGGGGGATTGTCGTTTCGCAGAACAAATGGTACGTTTTGGTCTGTTAGGCAGTTTTGCGTTTGTCTTGCATAGCGACAGGATACAAGGTCTAGCTAGAAGATAAAATTGTCTCCAGCGCATTCTTCAATAAGATTAACCAATTCTGTTAGACAATTATCGATGTACTTTTGACTATCAAGGGATCATAAAGCCTGGATAGACTCCTGGTGGAAATAGCGCACCATACCAACACCTTATATGCGAATTTAGCTTTTTGTTTATATCACATTATTAGGGACCTCAGTATAAAACCACCATTTCCATTAATTTTCGAGTTGCTCAGTGAAAGGCGGAGAAACCGATGTAACCTACTGTAACGTGTTCACAGGAAGTTGGGTCTTGTGGAAGAACACCTCCATCTTTATTTAATTTAAGTTCATAATTTTGTTGCTTGTGAAACAGTTAATTATTAAGGAGTACAAAACTTTAAGGAAACGCTTTTTACCTCTCGCTAAGAGAGGTATTGGAATCATGCTACAAATCGCATATCCAGATTTTAGTGAATAAGCACGTTTTAAGGTCCATAGAATCCGATAACATTTGTACGATGATGTCTGTGTGTGTGTGTGTGTGTGTGTGTGTGTGTGTGTGTGTGTGTGTGTGCGTGTGTGTGTGTGTGTGTGTGTGTGTGTGTGTGTGTGTGTGTGTGTGTGTGTGTGGATGTGTGTTAGGTTGTTGGAGGTACGATTTCTCAAATTCTATAAGATTAAAGACCTGTGTAACTATGGATTCCTCAATCTAACAGTAATGGGAAGAGTTGAATAGATTCTGGTAACAATCGGACAACCGGAAGTAGTAGTATTTTAACAAAAATCTTCTAAATATTTTTTTTTAATTTATGTTATTACAAACATTAAAAAACAAAATTCTCTATCCGATACGTTTAAAAAAATTATTATACCTTCTATAGATTTAAAGATATAGATATATACTCTATAAAATAATCTGTTGTAATAAATCTCACAGCCTGCTCACAGCCCAAACATCTGCATGGTAACTACTTGAGAAATTAAAATGTCTGTAATTGACAGATAAATGTCACTAATGTCAGTGTCAAAAATTCAGAGATAGTACTGAAGTCTTTTTCTGGGAACGATATTTAATATTTGTTATTGTATTATTAATTATATATTTAAAATTACAGGTATATTACATGAACCCTTCAGAAATAACGCCAATCCCGTTAATGAATTAGAAAAACCTCGAACATTTAAAAAAAATGGAAAATACTTGCTCATAGAATGAATTTAAAATTATAGAAAATACGTAAATATAAAGATCAGGTGTAATTAGAATTTTTTGTGTGTGCAAGAAATGTTAAATACAATACTTATATATATACAACAATGGAAAGGGCGAGAGGTATTGTAATGGCCACAACAGATTTTTATTACAAAAAAATTGCGCCAAAACTTATAGGACATACGTTAGAATTCACAATAGTTGTTTTATAGAACGTATAAAATTGAGCATACTTACGAAACATGTGAGACTGTGAATGTATCAAGAGTTTCTTGAAACTGTAAAATGAATATAGGAAATATATAAAGGATACAAAGATATATTTTGTAAAAATTGTTGATTTATTCAAATGTTGCAATGTACAGTTTTCTATTGCTATAAATATTCACAAATAACACATTGGCTTGATATGTAGGTAACTATATTTGCTATCGGAGATGTTCAATCAAATAAACAGTGTGATTGTTATAAATATTATAATAAATTAATTATAATACTGAAATGAATTTCAAACTGATACACAATATTTCCATTATAACGTCCAAATGATCCACTATAACAATTATTCAACAATGCAATTGACTAGTACTATAAAGGCTGTTCTTTACTCTCAAAACTTGCTAGAAACTTACAATTAATGTGAAGTTTTAACACTCAGGATAGCAAATTAGAGATTCCTGGCGATTGGCGATCGATAGTCAATACATTTGATTTTCTAAATTTATCACTGATCGACATTGAATTACGTTACGCGGCAAAGAATCGTTCATTTTGAGAAAGTAATTTTGATTAATCAAATGCAAGCAAATTTTTCGTTAAATGCAATTATATTTTTGGCGAACGATTCTCTAAAGCATAACTTGGTCCAATTTAAGGCGTAACATTTTACTATCCGTTACATAATTATAAAATATTACAAGACTCGCAGATCAACTGCGAATCCATGACTCAATATGAGCCAAAAACGAACATTTTTATCTGAAACCTCAAAAACTTATATAAAACGAAATTTAACAATCGAAAAATAAAACAAGAAGCACAATCCGTATCACAATTGACACCCATTGGGCGAGCGATGCACCAATAGGATCCAAAAAAGGTAGCGTTAAAATCACTAGCTTATAAACACTGATTTTTGGATATATCATCAGACTGCGCTACCCATTTCTGGGTGGGCCAATTTTAGTAATGATACATCTGTAGTGTACACAAAAAATGTTCTGATTCTGAAGGGCGGGGTTTAAGGAAATAAATACAAATGTCTTTATGTCATTTAAATATAATTTTTTATGGGAACCCCAAAAATCATCTTTGGGGTAGGCCATTTTTATCTACCATCCAGGGCGCACTTTATTTTTATTTTTTTAGGACATTTAAATATTTTTTTATGGGGAGCCCCTAAAACCAGCCATTCATATGTACGGGTTTTTAAAGATGTCATCAGACTTAAAAAAAAATCAGTGTTATATAAGTTAGTTATTTTTAGCTTCCCAATAGAACCAGGGACTGAGCCAGTTAGCGTCTTTGCGGTTTCAGATACAAAACAAGCGAATTTACAGCGCGAACTAAGTAATCTAACTAGGATGACTTGTAGAACTAGTAATACTGCGTCCTTCCCCCGAATCACTAAGGAAAAGCGACGCACTGTATCTCGTACGTGTAAGAGTCAGTCTCGTGGGGTGTACACCTAGCTGCGGTGGGAAGCAACTTCGCACTTTTCAAGCTCCGGTGTCGATTACTCCGGGCTTTACTCTGTGCTTGCTGCGGGAGCGATGCAGCTTCTAGTACACGTAGATCTGCTTAAGCTGGGGCTTAAGCTCCGCGGGGATGGTGTACACCTCCGTTGGAGGCTTCCTCTTGACGAGACGACGCCATCGGCCGCCGAGGTTCTTGCGGAAACCGCGGCAGAACCCTGGTCGTTCCGCAGGGAGGTTTTGTACGAGCGTGTCCTGAAAACAAAAATAAACAATTAGATATTTCAATAAATACAAACGTATATTCTTTATATAGAAATGAATAGATTAAATTCGGTTTGTATTGTATATTTATTGGTATGAACCCGCCGAAAGGTCCATCTGGGCTTTTGGGATTATAAAAACAAAAGTTTTAGGCCCGAGCCTACAGTGGAGACGGGGTGGTTCGACTTTGCTGATATATACTGGGAGAGGGGCGCCAGTCCCTCATACACAGCCTACAAACGGCTTATCGGGTTTACAGTAATAATTAAATTTAAAATAAAAGTGTAGTCTATATATAAAACAATGTTACATATACAATGGTCAAGAAGTCATTTAACTTTTTCTTTTTATTCGAACAGTTGAAAATCACGCAAAGTTATTATCGGCAGAACAAAAAGTCTTATACGAGTTCGTGTTTATATTTAGCTAACGATAACGGTTGTATCCAACAACAAAAAATATTGTTTGCCGTGTAAATCAGATTCTACTGTATAATTTTCAAGTGCATGATGTGTAAAAAGAGCAATTTCTGCTCGAACAAGTACATTCCTCAGCCTCTTGGCGTCAGGAGGTACAAAAACAAACCAAAAGAAGAAGAATTCTTCGGTCAACGGACATTGCAGCAGTTGCTGAACTCGCGGTTGCTATCTTTGCCGTCTGGCGTATTTCGGGTGAGCAACGAAGCAGTAACTAACAAGGGGAGTTTGTCCCTTCCCGGTCGATAAGGCAATGAACTTTGCTACATCCTAAACCAAGCGCATAATTTTATAACATCCGACTATAATAAACTCTGACAGAGTAATAACTATGTTTATTTTTTCGGCGAATTAATCAGTCTAATTATCGTAAATTTTGAAGGTTTTGTTGTAAAAACTGGCACGTTTTCTTTGTTTGATATTTAAAGTTATGTTTAGAATTTACTCATTTTGATAGTCAAAAAGCAAGGACTTAAAATGTATACTTTTGCTTTACAGTTTATTTCTAGAGAAATGCTTTTAACTTTTAACAAAGATATTTGGGACTGTTGTTAAATAGATTAGGGCAGGCAAAAGAGAAATTTTCTTGTCGATATGGTCAACTTTTGTACAGCTTTGAAATAAATATTTTCAGGTCGAGTGTTTGAGTGTACTAAGCTCATTAAACACGGTCAAAATTAGACAAAATATTCATGTTCATTCAATTTATTACCAAATTTTTTTCTGTCACGGGAATTATGCGGAAAATCGCATTTTTAAAATAATGTTAGACTTTAGAGAGACTAAAACGAATGAAACTTTTTTATTCTTTAAATGTGGGAAATTTCTCGGCTGTGATATAGATTAGGTGTTAAAAATTACTCGAAATCTCAGTCAAACAGCACTTATTCTCCTACAGAAACGACGTTTCGATACGATCAATTATTGTTGAATCGAGCCCGGGGTTTTTTGCGATAACGCAATCACAACGCTACCTCTGTAGTTTTGTAATTCATGTAACAATTGTCTGTGTGTAAGTTTCCCTGAGTAAGCAGGGCTTGAGATTTGAAAGTCCACCAAGCAGAGAAAGCTGTTCTACTGGCAATATCCTTGCCCCGCTGGTTCATTGTGATTGTGAGCGCATATACCTGTGTGAAAAGAAGTTACCAAGATGTGGGAACGAAAAGGCCGGGCTGCTTTAAAAATAGAAGACCTGGCCGTCCGTCCGCTGAAGGCGAACGAACTTATGTCGGTTGTTGTTTGAGTATAGGGGCTTGGCGGGTCTTGTTGGATAAGGGGTAAGGGACGGCAGACGATGCTAGTGCTTCGCCCCTCGCCCCGCGTTCAAGTCACCGAGGCCTCTCACCCAGCACGAATGCCAGACGTGATACTAGCAAGGCTTCCAGTCACGCGTGCCTAACCATTTTTAATCAAACTGCACATGTTCGTGATAACCTCAATAGGCAATATTGTGCCGTACAACTCATATTCTCAATATCCCAATCCAATATATATATATCCTAGACGTTGTATAAAACGCAGCCAGATTTTCAAACTTTTGTTTTACAATCTGGATGAGTCGTCCAGGCTTTTTATACAACGGCGAACAACTTAGCTTGTATGTCTAAATTCAAATCCATTCAACAACAATTAAGAACAATGGTTACAGAAAATGTGTTTCATCTTCAACGTAGGTTTTGTAATAAATACAGTATTACTGAGATTTCAAGTAATTGTTAACAGTTTAATACTTTAATTATTTATCCATGATATCTGCTTTCTATAGTGTGATTTTTTGTAAAAACTGGATGTTGAAACAACACAGTATGTCAAGGAGACTAAATGAAGTCTTTATAGTCAAATGCGTGTAATCAGTGGGTGTAACATTCATAAAAAGGAGGACACCACTGAGTAATGAGATCAGTATTGTTTAAAATTTTGTAATGTCTCCTTTTATTTAAGTAACCTACTTTTCAAACAAAGTACCAGGAAATAACGTTAAAATTATGACATAACGGTTGAAATTTTTAAGTAGAACCTGGGTTTGGCGCGTTTTTCTTTTCTGATAACGATAACACCACATTTGTAACGAATCAAATGCCCTTGAACGAAGTGGCTTGCTATATGTATAATCTGAATGTTACTCCTACGTCAAATCAACTACAAAATAAATCAGGTTATCGGTGAAAATAGCAACTTTCAAAAACTGACGCGTGGCTTGCAAAGTAACCTCAATAATTTGCACGATCTTTCCTAGCGAATATTTTATATATTTTGAAAGGAATTATCGGTTGAATGAATAATTTTTGAAAGGATCTTTCGCACATAAATTAAATTATGAAGTTTCGTAATATTTGCAATTTACAGAGTAATGAATAAGTGAAAATATAGAAAGCGGCTGTATGGATTGACATTTCCGGTATGCCAGGCAACGAAATACCGTTGTTGTGGAACATATGTCGTGCCGAGACCGACACTGTGTCGAAAATCGAATGGCACAAATACCGACAATTTTAAATTTAAAAAGCTACTTAACCAACAGACTGATTGATATGAATCAAATATAATTCAATATTATACAGTCTTAAACGTATATAATTGATAACAAATAAAAAATAATAGAAGAGGATTATTCAATATGTGAACCATTCCAAAAATTGTAACAGTATTTTTTTTCTCAAAAACAATATTTACATGTTGAATAATCTTAAGCATTCCTTGAGAAAAAAAGCCGTTGGGACTGCTGGTATGCTTGACATATTGAGTAATCTTAATTTATCTTTACCCTCTTAATATGGTTTAAAGTAAAATTTACTACAGAAGATGAGAACATTTTTTTTTCAAAGTTACGAGTAATTTTTAATTTTATTATTTGTGAAACAAACAAATTTTCAGTGTAAATACAACTGTAAAACTTGTTATTCTTTCAATATTTTACCGATAAGTTTACATTGGTTATTAATGCAATTAGTATTGTTTTGTGTTATGACATGACATTTATTCAAATGATGCCTATTCCTACATTCAAAGCTTTGTTTTTAAATATAAAAAAAATATTTTTTTAGTTAATTATACAATCTAATTTTGATAATGACTTTTTTAATGTTCCATCAAATCAAAAAATGGCAAAGAAAATGTAAAATTGTGTGCGCGTCAAAATTTGTGCCTTGTGCGAACTAAGTTAATTCATTATACAGTTTGTTCGGTAATTAAGCCCATATTTGGGTGTAATATAATAAAACAACCACATATAAAGAGAACTATTTTGTCTGACCGTATTTTGTCCAAAACTGTAAATCTTACCGAACTGTAAATTTAGTAAAAAAAACCGTAAATCTATTTTTGTTTACAATTTTACAGATCTGTCAGACTTACAGTTGTGTACAGAATACCACAAATAATATGGATTTTTTATTACAATGTACTGGGGATCTACATCTTTCAGACTAACGATTTTTTGAACTGTTTTGCTGTGTTTGTTACGAGTTATAATAATAATACAATACAAGCCAGATTTAAACTCTAATAAAATAACCACATTTAAACAACACTGTGTTATAAAATGGTTATTTTATTACAGTGTATTGTGGGACTGTTGTCGATCTACATAAGGTCTGGGCAGACTGTAGTCTAAATTTTCTTGATATATTTTAATTCAATTAAAGCTCAAATTGTTTTCCGATCAACTGGTTGATCGTGATCGACTTTCTGCTCAGACCTGATCTACATCTTTTTGTAATGTTTTGAGTTTTCATGTGTTGTGATTGACATTTACCTGGTCAGTGCCGTACAAGGCAGTTATCTGCGGGGTAGCTGGTGGTGGGTACTGCCAAAAGAATTGTCCAGAGTAGGTCTGAGGGTCAGGGGGCACGGGCTGGGACGGCAGCGCGGGCGCAGCCACAGGCGCCGGCGTCGGGGCAGCAGGACTCCCTGCCGTCTGCAGCACCACCTCAGCAGGATGCACACTGTTGCTGTGCTCCTCCCGCTTACGGAGTTTGCTGCGAACAAGCCGGATGGCAATCATCGTGCCATTGCTTCCAACCATCTTTTGGGTTTTGGGGCGCAACGAAGAGAAGTTGAAAATAGCTATTTTGTGGCCGGTGGTCTTCCAAACTCTCTCGAGTTCAGAAGGGCTTGTGATCACGAAAATATAATCCAATTGGGAATCACAGTCACAGAACGCACCTACACCTTAATGTTTTTATTTTTATTGCACTATTCACTATTCACGGTGAAAATGACTAGAATAACATCATTGGCAAAGAGGGCCTAGCTTTGTATCTAGCTAAACAACCTCAGCAAGACTGTCGACTGTTGTCTGAAGCTTGAGCGCCAACCGATCGAAGCTTTTATAAGCGAAGCCGTTGGGATCCCCTCCTAACCGACGTAAAGTCCGCGCGGTCTTTCCCACCATAGCGTTATTCCACGGATAAATCCGCAACCGATATAAATATGTAAAAAATATTCATCTTTAACTGCTTACAACTGGTGTGCTTAATTAGACTACCTATCTCTCTCCTGAGTTGTGAAATTTTGCGAGATATTGTTGTTATAATCTTAAGAGCTCTCTAAATTAACGGCACCACTTCACGTGTCTAAATATTTTTCAAGTTTTGTTGTTGTTATTTGAATACACGCGCCCTCTAATCAAAACTTTAAACACAACGTCGTAAATATGTTATTTTGAACAAATGATGAATTCTTAGCAAAAACAACCGTAGTTAATTATTTTTGAATTTGAGATAATCAAAGAAACAACATCCTAGCTTTATTACTTTTACAGATTTCTGTAACTTAATTTTTCTCAGGATCATGTTTAAATATTAGAAACTTATTTACTGGATGATAAGAATTAGAAACATAAACATTGGTGAAAATTATATAATAATTATACATTTTTATAGGACGTTTTTGTAGAAATGCTCAAACTTTAAAATATAATAACTTGTGACTAAGATACTTTTTACAAAAACAGTTTTGCCAAACTGTTTGGCAGCCACGAAAGTAGTCTGAAATTAATTTGACAGTTTGTAAGTCCCCAGTAAAGATGATATATTTGTAAGATTTTAAAGCTGACGTGAAGAGAGCACCACACAGATATTTTTTATGTTAATTTAGTGGAACACCAAAAAAAGCTATGTTTTTAAAAATGTTTGAACTTTCTATCTCTCATATTTGTCTTTCATTGTTGTGTTGCATTTGATTATTGTAAATTGGAAACTCCTAAGCAATTTGAAAAAATTGACAACAATTGTTGCTGCGATTAAAAATTATATATTTGTCATTTGAATGAACTGCTAGATTAAATTTATTTTAAAACTTGCACGACAAAGTGACTCAGAATTTATTTTTTTCTAGTCTAAATCGTAGAAGATGTCACAAATTATAAAAATACAGTAAAGTGTTCTAGTGAATGGAAGTTACGTTTACTATTAAAAAGTTATTGTCTATAGTTTCGTACACTAGTAGTTTATTAATAACAAATATTTTAAAAAATAATCTACTCATATCATATCAAAGTTTACCTAAATTGAATAAAGCGTTCTGTTTTTAATTCTCGTATAATGTATCTGACACAAGTTTTCGGAAAAACTTTGAATGGACTATACTGTGGTTCAAAGAAAGTATATTAAATCTGCTTATTAATACAATAATTAACATAGCTTAAGCTTTAACGTTCATGTTTAATATAGAGCTAGTGGCTCGTTTTTTCTTCTAGCCCTCAAGAGTCTGGCGAGTTTAAAAACTTATTTTGTTTACCTTTTGAATTTTTTTTCTTCTTAAATGTTTTTATTTTGGGGCTCCTACAGATTGTTGTATATCTTTTTTGCAAGTAACGCCCAAAATATTTCAATATAGAATTAAAAATGAAAGCAAAGTTTTGGGATAAAATATTGTTGTGTGCAGCAATTTCGGAAGCAGGCGTCTTTATACAGTACGTTGGATGTGTTGGAGGTTTATACACAAAATTGTCAGCCGAAGTTACTTGATTTCATCAATTTACATTATTTAAACGAAGATATTAAGTTTTGATCTGACGCAGCTTCACGCAACTATGCTTGGAGGCAAAAACATGTCATTTACCCCGCGAAAACAATCCTCCTAACATACGTCTAGTGAGACCTATAGAAACTTTTTAGATGTTACTTACAAGAAAGGTGTACGACAATGTGTAAAGTGAAACCAATTACGGCGTAGGATTTTTCAGGAAGTACGCAAAATAAATTTTAAAACCCGCCAAAGAATTATGGAGTAAGGCAGAACTAAACTTCTTTGTATAAGTAAACGGGATACTAACTCTTTATTAAATATGCACGTTAATATGTTAATTATTATAATAATAAGCTGATTCAATATACTTTCCTTAAAACACAGTATCGTCTATTCAATTTTTTTTCCGAAAACTTATGTTACTTAAGTAAAATTAATTCCTTTGGATGAATTTTGAAGCAGAATATTGGTTAAACGGTACACTTTCGGATATAGATAAGTTTAGTTGAATCGTTTTATATTAGGTCCATGAATCTGTGGTTAAGCTATTTTTAAATACACGCTGTATTAAAAAATACATACGACTATATGTAATTTGTAGTGAATAATTATATTCAAAATCGTTCCACCTTTTCAACAATTTTATCAACCATGTACATTACAATTAGTAAGTAAATAACAATTTAAAAAAAAACATACCTCATTCTTCTTTTCAACCATGTATAAAATATTAGAGACATTTTGTCACAGCAAAGTCTTCAGTCAATCTAACTTCTATCTTTAAATGCAAACATTTAAAATTGACGAGTCAGTCAAGTTAATAGATGTGTTTATACTCGAAATCTGTGCTTGAACAATTAGAAAATATTACAAATTTTAAAACATGACAAATGGAAAGAAAAACTTTTAAACATACGTGAGTGTAAGGCGGGTTTGCAATTTAGTGACATGTACATGTTTACGTATGACAAACCCATATTCTTGGGTGTAACACATTAGAAACGTATACATTTAAAAATTTTGTTTCCCAGACCTAGTATTCAAACTGAGCTAAGATGTAAATAAACAGAACAACATTTCACATATAGAAAGAGTTTTTGTAATTCATTACCGTATCACATTTTTGTTTTCAGCCACGAAGACTCAACTTTCATTATAAATTTACAACCTAAGGTACAAATTGACATTTTTTAACAACAAAACCCCTTCTCTGAATTGAAGGCTAAGATAATTTTGAATTTATTTCGCGGGTGATGCAGCATTGGTGAGGGGGATGTGAGTATGGGTCACGAGCTCTCATGTGACCCTTAAGGGGGTATCACACGTAAGCACATACGCGCAACTTGTCACAGATTTTCTGCAACTTTGTTTATTTCATGCAACTTTTTGCGTATGATAAAGAGACTAGTTTCATGCAACTAGTTTACGAACATGTTTGAAAACTTCGCAGACAAGTTGCAGATATGTGCATACAAACGATGTACGCATGCGCCATATAACTTAAAAGTCCCTAAACACACGTGTTTATGTTTTGATGTAAAGTTTAAAAATGTGTGCCACAGACAATCATTTGGAGACATATTTGGAAACGTTGATAAATGTAATTAGAGATGTTTCAGAGTTATGGGATATGAGACGTGTACAAAAACGTTACCAACATTAAATATGTAAATAACCTAAAATATATGTAACTCTGCGCACGTGTGATAACAAGAGTTGAGTATTTTGAAAAGTTGCGTCAAAGCAGTTGCAGATATCTGCATACGTGTGATACCCTCTTTAGTCTGTAGCCAATCTATGTTTGGGGTGGGCAATTTGAATGTTAGTGTGCTGTGGGTGTAACTATCAGACTGGCGTTTAAAAGTTAGGTTGTTTCTTTGTTTTCGTTTGAAGTTTTGTTGTGTTTTTTGTTTTGCTTAATTTTTTGACTCTTTGAGTGTGTTTTGTTTATTGTTCTTTTAATTTTTACTATTTCTTTGAATTTATTTAATATGTATATGTATTTGTGTTGTATTATAGTATTTGTGTTTTGTTAGATTGTTTGTCTAAGTAAACCATGCCCCGTGTAATAGGAGTTTGTTGTGTTGTGGGATGTGTCGCATCCAATAAGAAGATGAAAACAAAACACAAATACTTATAATACAACATAAACAATAAATATTAAATAAATTCAAAGCAGCAGTAAAAATTAAAAGAACAGTAAACAAAACACTAAAAGAGCCAAAAAATGAAGCAAAACAAAAACACAGCAAAACTTCAAGCGAAAACAAAAAAAAAACAACTTAAGTTTTAAATGTCAATTTGATGGTTACATCGACCACTAACATTCAAATTGCCGCCAATACAAAATGGCAGACTCACCCCAAACATGGATTGGCTATAGACTAAGGGTCACGTGTGAGCCCGTGACCCATACTCAGTACTGCTCAGCACATTTAGGACAAAAATAACAATTTAAAATGTTTACTTGCAGTGAGCTGAGACGAACTGAGATTTTGATCAAAAATAATACAGTTATTATTTAGTGCAAATTTAAAATATCTTTAAAACATATTTTTTTAAATATTTTTTACCCATTATTTAGAGTCCAGATCTGATTGGCATCCATAACTGAGGTGTAGAAAGGACCAAAATGTATAAAAAATAATTTGTAAAGTTACTACTTCGTTTAAAAAAGAACTGAAGTGTTCAGAACGAGAACTGCTCTTTTATGTAAATATACTGATCTCAGAAATAAAATTACAATAACAAATTTTCTACGACTACGTAATAAACTCCATACGTATACTTGATGAGATAATATTATGTCATGCAAAGTATACGAGTATATTGTGTATATTATCGTTAAGTATGACGTTTTTGTGAAACACATATACCATTGTAAATTTAATTGTCTTTTATGAATCATTAATGCATTGATTGGAATTTTAATCATTAATGATAATGTTTGTTTTCATATGAAATAAATGTTTTTATTTTACTATACTTCGTTTCAAAATGAGCTGAAGTAATTAATTAGTCCATCAAACTTCCAGTTGAGCGTCAATTGAGGAGCTTATGGCAAAAACAACCATAGTTCAAATATTGTAAATATGAGGTACATACAGTGACACGTACTTTGAAGGATGTCAAACAAAAGTTATTACATTTTAAAGTTTGAGCGTTTCTACAAAAATGTCCGATAGATAAAAACGTCTAATTATTTTGTAATTGCTCATCAATGTTAATTTTTCTATTTCTTAACATTCAGTAAATAATTTTCTAATATTTAAATATGATCCTGAGTTAAATTAAGTTACAGAAATCTATAAAAATAAAGAAGCTAGAAAGTAGGTTCTTTGATTATCTCAAATTGAAAAATCTGGTGTGGCCAGCACATGACCTCCCGCCAATTCTATGTTTAAAACAGCAATGCGCTTTAAGTAAAGTATGACTTCTGGTTGATCGTTTTTAAACAAAATCTAATTTGTTGTTTCAATAAATAGAAAAGTCTGTATTACGAAATTTTGGATTATATTTTATTATGTTTTTCCTTCAAATCTAATATGTTGTTTCAAATTATATACGAATTTTAAATACCAAATTTGAGAAATATTGGATCATATTTTAATATATTTTTTCAAGAAAATCTGTTTATAGCTTCCAGTAAAGTATCACTTCCGATGTGTCAATTTTAGAAAAAAATCTAATATGTTATTCTTATTAATACAAAAGTGTTAAATACCAAATTTGAAAAGTTTTGGATTATATCATAATATATTTTCCAAGAAAATCTGTTCAGAGCTTCAAGTAAAGTATCACTTCCGGTTTATCAAATTTAGCCAAAACCTAATACCGAAATTGAAAAGTTTTGGATTATAATTTAATATAGTTCGTCATTAAAACTGTTATGGACTTCAAGTATCTCTTCCGGTTGTCCAATATTACCCAAAATCTAATCTACTTTTTATGTGAATGAAGTTTTGGAAGTTTATTATAAGAATTATCGTGAAAGAAAAAATCGTCACACACACACACACACACACACAAACATACACACAGGCATCATTGTAAACATACTAAAAACGTGTTGTGGGGACCCTAATTCGTGCTTATTCACTGAAAACTATCGAATTTTTGGACCGAAAACATTACATCTTGTACCTACGGTATGGCGGGAGGTTAAAATGGACTAAAGTTGTGTTAAACAGCTCTTCAATTGTATGCTAAGGGATAGTAGAAAAGATCGAATTCGATAGGGATCTACCGGTTTTATTCTTATTATTAATTTTTCCAAATCAGCTGAATTCATCTTACATTGAAATAAATACAAATTTTGATAAATTTTATTTGCAGATAATATAAATACATAAACAAATCCCTCTGAAATTTTCTCTCTACGGCAATTCAAGTCTTCATAATGGATTATCCAAAGGTTTATTGAAGTTTATCTATTGTTAGTTATTGTTAGAGACGTAAATTTTGTTCTATGCATGTATTAAGCGAGCGGCATGTTACGAGCACCTAATTATAATGTTTATTTGCCGCATCTTTGTCAAAAATCCAATAGCATTCTTGCAAATTATGATTTATTACTTCAACTTATTTTGAAATGATAATATCTAACGTCAAATACAACATAAAAAGTAAATTATTTTTTAATAGTAAATTAAATATTCTTTACTGAAAAACCCTAGGTAGTATAATTACTAATTAAAAAATGCAAATTTGCTTTCAATTAGCCTTCTTATTAATTTTTAATTTCATACGTCTGCTCTCATTCCGTAACGAATAATTGTTAAATTAACAATAAAAATGAGATACAGCACAAGACAAAGGAATAATAATTTACTATTAATTTTAAAATTATTTCAGCATTTTGTGCTGTCTTGTGAAAAGCATAAGCTATTAAATTTCTTGGTTCTTGGCAGTGCAACAGACGACAGTTCATTTTTAAATTCACAGTCACAGTATAATTTTATGGACTTAACAGACTTTACAAAGACTATAAAAACTTCAGAGTGTTTGCACTATAAACGAAATTTTAAATCGTAAAAATATTTCGACATAAAATGTCGAAAATAAGTTTGTTGTCAAATTTTCACATTCATTGCTAGACAAATATATTAGAATTTAAAATAATATCATGTACTTATAATTAATTAGCGAATTTACAAAAAAAAAAACGTTTTGTTATTCTTTATTTATCTGTTTTTCGTATGTTTAAATAAATATTTGTGTTTTTGTTGTGAATAAAATAATATTTTCTAACAAAATTTATGTAGCTTGCTTCTAGAAAAATAACACTACGTTTTGATAATTCCACATAATAGTTATTTAAGTACCAATGGTATAAATTTACAGGCGAAGCGTGAAAATTATAGTCGTAACAATGAAGGCTATACATATTAGTTGCCCTCGAGGTTTATACAAAATTTTATGTATAATCTGTATGACTAACTACTATTGTCAATCAAACAAACAGAATACACATAAGTGTATTTATTTGTTTTTGAATGTTTGTAGAGTCTGATGAAGGTAAAATTGTATAATGAAACTTTGGTTTTGTAAAAATAAATGCTATGACTGAGATTTCAAATAATTAAAAATTAAAATTAATTTAAAAAGTATGTTTCCTAACGAGTATAAAAAGTGAGAAATATCGTGCGAGTGTGAAGTTTGACGAATTAGGTGCAACGTGTGAGTTAACGCACGAGCAATACGATATTACTTTCGAGCGAATTATGAACGCTATTTTTTGGACGACCACAACAAATAACACAGGTATTTTCAGGATTCTTTTTCTAACAATCAATCATAGCAACAAACAAAGCAATGTTGTGTGGTTATTTTGGTCTTATCATTGCGATATGCCTATATGTGCTACGATATTTTCAAGTTTCTTAAGCAGATTACTGTCGGGATATCTATTATTGAAGTTGTCGCCTGAAAAATATTTTCATTTTTACCTTACGTCACCTTTAGGTAAGGAAGGTATTGTCTTTGGTCAAAAACATCAATGATGAGTTTTTAGTAAATAAGCATGTTTTAGAGTCCGTATAATACGATTTTACCATTTTTATGATGATGTCTGTATGTATGTATGTAGGTGTGTGTCTGTGTGTGTGTGACGAAAGTTTCGGATCGCTTAACTTCAATACCACGATTTCAAAAATTATAATTTTTTCGTATTCCTCAAGTTTACATCCCGAAGAACAAGTGATTAGATTTTGGTTATAATTGGTGAACCAGAAGTAGCCTCATTTGAAGATTTTAACAGTTAAATATGATTTATTGACACTTAAAGTTATTATACTTAAAGAATATATTATTCTCTATACGATTTGATTGCATTTTATACTTCATATTCAATAGATATAGAGTTAAAGAATTATAAAGATATTAAATTTCATAAATCAGCCAACTATGCTAACCATGAAAATTACTAATATATTCAAATAATTCAAATTGACAGATGTCAGTATCAATGAAAAGTAAATTAATATGGCAGAGATGAGGATGTTGAAGTAGATGTTAGGGAAGACACGGAAAGATACGGTAAGGAAATCACTCTATTGTTACAAGTTTCTAAACAGATACAAGAGAGACGATTACATTGTTTTGAACATGTCGTGACGAGAGATGAAGAATATATTGGAAGAATGAATAGCTTAGTATTAGAAGGTTGAAGAAACAGAGGAAGACCAAAGACCAGATGGAAGGACTGTATTGCAGAAGACTTGAGTTAAAAGGAACTGAATGAGAACGACACGCAAAACAGAAATGAGTAGAAGAAGAAAATAAAAAATAGCGACCCCTAACGAATAGGAAAAGCTAAAGAAGAAGATGTCAGTGTCAAGTGCAATTTATATAGTTTGTTTATGAAATAATTTTACTGGAAATTTAGAATCTTTTGCAAGAAAATTTATGTATGGAATTTATACATAATATACAGGATTGACGGAAGGTATTGTGCTGGCCACATCAGATTTTTATATAGTACAAGAGTGACTCTTTCCACGATAGCTTTAAGACAACTTATTTACGGAATTGTTGTAGACCTGGTATTTTCATCTTTGATTAAATTTGCCTTTTAACTATCAGTTATTCAGAAAACTATCGCATGAAAAATTGACACTTAAAAAAATTCCATAAATATATTTTATTTTATAAATAGCATAAATTGCAGCTAAACAAAAGTTGTAAATATATTCTATTGTTATTATGATACGCTAGTATTTGCATCTGACACCAAGTGCATCTTCTGCATCTTCCTACGCTTGGTGACACTGCAATTCTAGACAGAAGAATCTTTATGCTTGTCTGCTTGCAGTGCTTGCACCGATAGCAATGTGCACGGAAATAGCATCATCTAGGCTTCGCTTATACTTATATAATCGAGTTGAGACTCAACATTGGCTTAACTCTCTGCCAAGAGAACATTCTACAGACACAAGTAAAAAACTCAAATGACACTTTTAGTTTTGCAATGTTTTGATGTCAAAATTGTGACGGATTGCTTTTAAAGAAAAGTGGAGTGAGTCATTTGAAAGTCTTTTGAGTATGCGGGAAAATTAGGATTTCTAGTTCAGTAAGAATATCTACTGTTAAAATACTGGTTGTCAACTTGTCAGATTACAATTAACCTAGAATCTGATTTTTTTTTAAATCATTATACATTGAATACTTTGTAACCTGGAGCGAGATATTAAGGAAATTATTGTTTGCAGTAGTTGATTTCAAAAAGTCGATTAGTATCTAATGTAGCAAAACATTACAAATATTATAGGTTACTCATTAATGTTTTTGATAAAATAAAAAAAACTTACTACGTGTAATAGATAAATATATGAGTACTATAGTTTTTTTTAGATATCTTGATAATGGTTTGTGTTTTAAGAATTATGTAATTAAAAAAAATTGAATAGTCATTTATAATTATAGTCAAAAAAGTAGTTTACTATTACTACGTTTAATATAATTCATATTTGATTTGTTATATGAAAACCAGAAAAACTTTACATTAAAAAAAAAATCCGTAAACATACATTTTATTTTTTACCCTAGCAACACTTAAAATCATTTGATCGTGACAACTTCTGTTTCCAATAATATGGAAAGTTGTAATAAAAATAGTCTAACACAAGTCTCCAATCTTTGCCAAGAATTAAATTTATATCTGACAAAACACTACTCTTACAAATGTTGTATACTAAAAATACTATTGAAGATTATAGTAAGTTACAGTTTAGTAAAAACAATATAGAACGCAAATCTATAACTTTTTATTATCAACAATCGCAGATATACCTACACGTGTTTGGTTAGATTAAAAAGAAAACGTGTTGTTTGGGATTTTGAATATTGTTTTGATGACGTATGAAGTACGCAAATATTACACATCTTATTCGTTGTTAGTATTTACAAAAACGTTTAAGAAAAAATTTGTGACGAGAAAATTTGTTGTTTATGGTAATAATCATGGAAATGGGTTTTGCTAGAAGCTTAGAATTAATTATAATAATTATACGTTATACGTCAACTATAAATCAAAATAAATACATAATATAAATATTCTCCATTGCAGATTTAAGGCTCATGAGGTGACGCCTGGTACAGATGTATCGTCATTAATTAATACTAAAAAAAATGTGTATTTTATACGCAAATTTGTAACTTTTTTGCGTAATATTATAATTGCGTGTATTTCCTTTTTTGATAATGGTGTACAAGAAAAATTACTTTGATAATGAAAAGAAAGTTATTATTAACCTATTTTTAATACGTATTTATAAATTTAACCGTAACTACGATAAGAAACAATCAAAACACGCGCATTGTTTTACAAAATTGTGAAATTGCAAACAATAGATCCAATTCCGATTAAACTACTTGAAATTGATAATTGAAAAATCCAGTTTCCGTCAGATGAATATTGACAAAAATTTCTGAGAAGAATTATCTAAGTGACTAATAATAGTTTGTCTGATTTTCACGAATAAAGCATAGTGTTTTTCCTTAGTTAATTATGTTA
Organism: Harpalus rufipes; assembly: GCA_951394225.1. Lineage (NCBI taxonomy): Eukaryota > Metazoa > Arthropoda > Insecta > Coleoptera > Carabidae > Harpalus > Harpalus rufipes. The sequence goes on from OX596279.1 coordinate 46,835,593, forward strand.
TAATCAAAAGAAACCGAAATTACTAACGCGAATTGCTCTTTTTTCATAGCAGTTGTAAATGCGGTTCACGGTCAGTTTTTTTTATCTCCGGCTGCAAATTTGATGATGATTTCATAGGTAATGTTGTTGAACAGATTAATCAAATATTTTTACAATATTAACCTTCAATGGATAGACGTGAATATTTGTACCACCTGGACGTTTACCATGCGTCACCTTACAGGCACTTGTTGATGGAAGGGGGGGAGGCTTTGTGCCATTTAAAATTCGATATAATTTTGGTGTCATTCGAGATATATTTAAATTTAGAATATAGCAATGGTGTGCTAAATAATTGATTAAACATTAAAATCGATTAATCGATCAAATTATTTTTACCTTCCGTCTTTGCTCTAAAAATTCGATAGTGAGCTTTTAATAAATAAGTAAGTTTTAGGGTCCCTAGAATGCGATTTTACGATTAACATCCATATGACGACGTGATTAGATTTTGGTTATAATTGGTGAACCGGAAGTACCCTCATTTGAAAATTTGAACAGTTTTTCTTGAAAAAACGCTGTTAACTACCATTTTTTGACATTTTATGTTATTATAAATATTAAAGAATATTTCATTCTCTATTCGATTTAACTATATATTTTTCTACATATTCAATGTATTTAGAGATAAAATTTTATAAAGAAATATCTTGCAAACTATGCTGCTAAAAGCTGCACCATGGAAACAGTTAAAATATTCAAATATTACTAATTGACAGATGTCAGTGTCAAATACAATTTACAAAATATCTTTGTGAAATGATTTTATCGGAAATATAAAAATGTAATGTAATGTAAATTATTTAATGTGGCAAAAACAAATCATATAAGGTACTACAACAGATTATAGCCACAAACCAATTCAGCAGATTATTATGTTTTGAATATAATGCTATATATGTTTTTAGTTTCTATTTCTTATTTTAAAAAAAGATATTGCTCTTTTTAGGAGTAGTTCAGTTCAGTTCAGTACAATGTAATATCAGAATCATTTCTCCCCCAAAGGGAAAGCGCCTATAGAATCGATTGCAAAAAAAAAATTGTGTGGAATTTGTACGGAAGATACTGTACTGGCCAAATTAGATTTTTATTTTTGAAATAGATAATCGATTATTTGATTATTATCGTTATTTTTCCGGGAAAAACACTTTGTTTTAAACAATGTCTTTCTTTGAATTATTTATATTAATATCAGTTAAATTATAACAATTTCTACTGAAAACGAAATGAGTGTCCCTTTCTTCCCTATTCTTCATAGCGACTGTTTTAGCTCATATGACTAGTTTTAATTTCCTCTTAACTAACACTGCGAGTGAGTGTGTGAACATATAACACATGTCCATAGCCGTTATTCTCATGTGGGCCAATTTGAAATGTGCAACTGAACGGATGTATCCTAATGACATGACGTCATCAGACTCTAGTATTAATATATCATAATCATCGTGTGAGGCTTTTCATTTAGGCTGTTTTAGTACGAATTGGATAAATGATAAATCGTCAAATGCACGTGGTTAAGATGTACTCAAAATGAAAATTTAAGTATTCTGTGCAATTAAACTCATTTCAAAAATAAAAATCTTATTAATACAAAGCATTAACTTATCAAAGGATGTATTCTTCTATTCTATATCACATTTTCAAATCCCAATTTCAATTTATTTGAAATAATTTCTAGGTACATAAATTCTATTAGTTCAATCGAACGATTAGGATCGCCCTTGACATTACCAAAGCAATTCTGATTCTAGATATTTCTGTTATTACCAAATAAAAAATGAGTCTCCTCTCGCAGTAGTGTGAGGAAATTGATTATTGATTTTATTGATCGTCACACAACAAACAAAACGACTCTTCACCTCTAGAACTTTTGCGATTCAACTACAATAAACTGTTGACATATTCCGTGAAAATAGACTTCACACATAATAAGTTGTAAAGTCAACAAATTATCATTATGTAGGTATACGATTCACGGGTTATTTTTAGAGGAATATTGGTTCGTAGAAACTACTAAAATTACGAGTAAATAATGAACCAGTTGCAGCTTTAAATTAGCAAACTGTTAAATGGATTTTGAACTAAAATATAAATCACAAACAATGACTGTTTTGTTTAGCACTATTTGTTGTACAGTAATGCAAATAGTCCTAGGAACTCTATTCAGTATAGTTTGTTTTCTATTATTTTCAGAAGTTACAAAAAGTTTTATTTAAAAAATTTAATATTTTTACCTTCCGTCACCTTTAGGTAAGGAAGGTATTGTGTTTGGTCAAAAAAATTAATGATGAGTTTTTAATGAATAAGCATGATTTAGAGTCCCTATAATACGATTTTACCATTTTTACGATGATGTCTGTATGTATATATGTGTGTCTGTGTGTGTGACAAAAGTTTCGGATCGCATAACTTCAATAACACGATTCCAAAAATTATAATTTTTTCGTATTCCTCCAGAAGAACAACTTATTAGATTTTGGTTTTAATTGGTGAACCGGAACTAGCCTCATTTGAAGATTTAACAGTTAAATTTGATTTATTGACATTTAACGTTATTATAACTTAAAGAATATATTATTCTCTATACGATTTGATTACACTTTATATTTCATATTCAATAGATATAGAGTTAAAGAATTTTAAAGAAATTAAATTTCTAATGTGGCAGAGATGAGTATGTTGAAGTAGATGTTGGGGAAGACACGGAAAGATAGGTAAGGAAATAATTCCAGTGATACAAGTTTCTAGAAAGATACAAGCGAGATGATTACATTGGTTTGAAAATGTCATGAGGAGAAATGAAGAATATATATTGGATGAAGAATGAATAGCTTAGTAATAGAAGGTTGAAGAAACAGAGGAAGACCAAAGATAAAATGGAAGATGTATTGCGGAAGACTTGAGAGAAAAGGATCTGAATGAGAACGACACGTAAACCAGAAATGACTAGAAGAAGAAAATAATAAATAGCGACCCCTAACGAATGGGGAAAGCTAAAGAAGAAGGAGGTGTTAGTGTCAAGTGAAATTTGCATACTTTGTTTATGAAATAATTTTACTGGAAATTTAGAATCTTTTGCAATAAAATTTATGTATGGAATTTATACATAATACACAGGATTGACGGAAGGTATTGTGCTGGCCACAACAGATTTTTTTTAGCATTTTGCCAGTATAGCGGATAACAATAACAACAATTTTTCAAAAGTTTTGACATTTAATTACTATTAAAGTTTGTATAGTTTTGAAACAAACCATGTAATGGCGCCGCAGAATGTCGTCACTAATTCACAATAATATAATGAAATGCCACTAGATGGCTCATTTTAAAAAATACAATTAAATGATAAATTACAATTAATTGATATTCTAATGTTATCTTGACAACATGTAATGTTAGTAATGACTATATTGAAAAGATGACCCAAATTGGAACCCTGTGGTACTCCAAACATGACAGTATCATCATAAGATATTTCTAAATGTTAATAATTATTATTTTCAGATCAAATATATTTCGGTAAAGCATTCTAATTTTACACAACATAGATAATGGAAAATTATGTCACCTGTTCCTATTTTTAATTGTGTCGACAATGGAAAGTTTTAATGTTCACATATATCTTATTTGATTATTATTTATCTTATCCTATATCGAGTACCGCTTATAAAATTAATTAAAATTTATTTTCCCTTTATCAAATGTAAAAATGACAGTAAAACATAAGTAACAGCGAAATCTACATCATATAAAACTCAATACTGCATTCTGCTTTTAAAATAAAGACTGGTACAGCTATGAACCAACTGATTGGGCTGGTATGAACAGCAATATCATTTTACTTGGAAATCTATTTGTGGTTTAGTGGGTTTTACAATAATAATAATAATAAAACCAAATACTTATGAATAAATTAAAAAATAATATTTTTTTCTATAACTGTTAAAAAGTTGATATTTATACATTTGTCGTTATGCAAAATGTGTTAATATCGCAATATTTAAATTTTATTTCCTGCACTCGAGCGCGAAATCTTCTCGTATGCTCTTAAAATCAGATATAAAACTATAAAAAATTGCGTTTTAAATTTTCTTTATTATAAATATTTTTTTCCACCAAATGATTTAAAAAAAAATCTGTGACTTGTTTATTTCCCTATATTAACATAACATCAAATGAATCACTATTTGTCGACGAATCATTGTGATCACAAGCCGTCCACCGATGAATAGATGAATCAAGCCGACAATTATTATCGATTTCTGCTTATTTGCAAAATGCAGTTAACGTATGCTGCACGCTTCATGTATACTCTACTCGCATGCAAAACATGCTTATCTTAAAACTGACACACGACATCTTAAAAGTTTATGTACAGCGTGTCTGCCGCAAGCGGGCCACCATTGCTAACTTTCTTATTTAAAGAGATAAAATGACGGTTAAATGGACAAAGTTGGGCGATATTATACGATAAATTTAACAGTGAAAAATGCAAAACAAGTGAACATCAAATACACGACTTATTCAACAAAATAACATTTTTTTAAATGGAATACCATATTAAAAGAGGTACCATTTAAAAGATTTTTTTATCTGAATATAAAAGTTCATTATCATTATGACTCGAAAATTAAAAACAAAAGAGTTATTTCAAGTTAAGCACCCACACGGTACAAATATTCCATCATTACCGATATCTGTGTACGAAGCAAATTGGCACACCCAGCAATGGGTAATATGCCGTGATGAAATATTTATTTTATTTATTTATTTAAATTTAAATATTAATTTTCTTATTTTAATACAAATATGACATTGTTGCTATGGAAACAAAAAAAACTAACATTAAACAAAGAACAATTGACATTTTCTTTATTTATTTACATTATTGATACATACTGTCAACAAAATGGAAAAATATTTGTCGTCAAAGAAATGGTCAACATTTTGAACAATTTTTTAAAGTTTTAATACAATCTAAACATCTTTATTAACAATATTAGTTCTTTGATCAGTGGTAGTTAATAATTAATTTCATTATTTGTTTTTGTTGTTTCCATAGCAACAATGTCATATTTGTATTAAAATAAGAAATATATTTAAATTTCAACTTGAAATAACACTTTTGTTTTTAATTTTAGAGGCATAGTGGTAATGAACTTTTATATTCAGATAAAAAATCTTTTAGAAGGTACCTCTTTCAATACGGCATTCTATTTAAAAAAATGTTATTTTCCTGAATAAGTCGCGTAATTGATGTTCAGTTGTTTTGCATTTTTCGCCGTTAAATTTGTCTAATATCGCCTAACTTTGTCCATTTAACCGTCTTTTTATCTTTTTAAATAAGAAAGTTAGCAATGGTGGCCCGCTTACGGCAGATAACCTGTACATACTACAAATTTAAGATCGGTGTTAAAATTTAAGATATTGTTTCAACTACTTAAGACTATATCAACTACTGAGATCTATTTTTAAAGAGGACTGTCACCCAAAAGATGGATAAAACAAGTTTATTTATTTTATAAATACCTGATAATAGTGGCCAGGAGAACTATTATGAATCCCACCAAAATCATAGCTATCAGCATACCGAAAATCATGTACAGATTTTCATTGGGAGCATCTGAAAAGAAATCAATCATGTAGACATATAAGATTCAGGATGAAATGAATGATAATTAATCCATAAAGAATACGAATATAAAATGTTTCACTAAATTCAAATATTCGTACGTCAAGAATGATTAACGATTAAAAAACTTTTCCATAAAGATTCATTGGAAACATCACAATACTATCTGAAAGATTGAGCTTGTATTTTTGAATTTAACAAATTGATATTTTTTATATAAATTTTAGACAGTATCAGGAAAGGTGCTATAGAACGATAATTGCGAAATAATTGATAATGTTTTTGAAAAAATAATCTAAATAATTGAAATTTCCGTAATATTTAAGCCCGATATCATATTGGTAAAAAAAATTGAGAAGCTTTTGGTAAAAACAACCATAGTCCAAATATTGTAAATATGTGTTATATACTTTTAAGGATGGCAAACAGTTTGGTAAAACTCGCAAAAAGTATTTCAGTCATAAGTTATTGCATGTTAAAGTTTGAGTGTTTCTACAAAAACGTCCTCAAAAAATGTCTAATTATTATGTAATTGTTCATCAATGTTCATCATCTTATTTCTTAACATCAAATAAATAAATTTCTAATACTTAAACACGATCCTGAGTTAAATTAAATTGTAGACATCTGTAAAAGTAAGGAAGCTAGAAAGTTTATTCTGTGATTGATTCAAAAAATGGACAAAGGTTGTTTCTGCTAAGAGCTCTTCAATAAATAAATGGACCTATTCTTAAAAAAATATGTTTTCGTTATAAATAGTAATATAACGTAATGATTTATTTATTTTTTGGTGTAGTCGAAAACGAGTTGTACTGAATGTTTTTTATGTGTGATGTTATTGTTACGTTGGGGGTGCCCCAAGGTTTCCATATACACCCTTATTTTTTAATATCTTCATTGTTATTATTTTTCCATATAGTAGTTTACAAGAAATAAGTACACTTGCAACTGAAATGAAAGTAAATAAATTAAATAAATATATTACGGCATATTATATTACTCGTGTAACACTTGTACCATTTCTATACCATATATAAGTATTGGCTTTTAAAATGCTTTCACGTTACAGAAAACATAATGAAAAATATATTTTCCAATATTTGCATACAGGGTGATTCATCGATTTGTTCTTGTTTAATAATTTGAGTATTTCTAATGTCATGGAAAATTATCAAACGAAGTTTTTTTAAAATTAAATTGTCTATAAATCTGCAGTACAGATTTTTCTACAGGGTGCTCCATTTTTACGCAATTTTATGTAACTTTATATTTTCAAATGGAAAACCCTATATATTTATTCAAATTTTAAAATTTCATGAAATATTGGAAATAGATGAAACACTTAATTAATTTTATTTAAATTTGAAAGGTGATAAATCAGCCTGTATACATTACATTGTTTAATCAGTTATGTATTATTTGCATATATTTTGCAGGTCATTCATATCACAGCTGTTGAAGATAAAAACCATAAACCTAGTAAACATTCATTGTTTGTATCACAATAAATTTGATATATAATTTATCCTTCATCAAGGTTTGTTGTGTTTGGTGTTATTTTTGGTCCCTATGAACAACCAGTCAATGTCAAGACCAGTCGCAAACTATGAGAAACTACGTGTTAGTCTATAGATTTTTGTTTGAATATTTCATTGTAGACGTCAGATGATCAATAAACAATACGAGAAATAATAAATATTCGTGTTTACGGTAATGGAAGATATATTTAATTATTATTTTTAACGATAATTGGGCATTATGAATTTAATATGTTAAAGATACTGAACTATGAAGGTCGAGGATTAAACAAAAATACTCATTTAGAAACGAAAACTCATCATCATTATTATTATTTATTAATTTAGTTGAGGGTTTCAAGCGCTAACCACTTTTGTCACTGTGACCTGTAAGATCTATTGTAATCTGGCCCTATCTTTATTTTCTGAAAGCAATCCCAGAGTTCTCATGAAACCAGTTACTGCTCCAGGAGTCGTTTGCCGTGATGTTTCTTTAACCTAGATGATTGTCTTAACATGGCGACAGCTGGACATTCATATACAATATGTTCCGAAGTTTCTTCGTCCTTTTAACAGAGTTGACAAACACATACTTTCAGACTGGTCCAAACTAATAATGTAAATCTAAATTTAAGTAAATGTACGGTTATTTAATTTTGTCGTAAATTGTCCCCTTTAACGTATAATTATTCCATTCGAGATGTTTCCTTATCACGTTCACATAAAGTAAAAGATCTGGGTGTAATTTTTTGACTCTAAATTCACTTTTTCCTATCATATACAGGACCCTGACAATGGGGCTATGAGGATGTTAGAATTTGTTATTAGAAATTCCCGCATATTTCACAATATGTATAGTAGGTACACGTTCCCTTTACTATTTATTTATGAGGTATACCACGATCTCATAGAATCAGTTCAAAAAAATTTCTAAAGTTCATATACTTTAAAACGTTTCACGTCTATCCCGATTACTCCGTTTCCTATAATGAACTTCTGTCTATATTCAATCTAAAAAATCTTTTTGTACGTCGAGAAAATGGTCTAGATTTGTCCTTGTCAAAACTTATCAATGGCTGCACTGATGATTCCCGTCTTAGTTTCCATGCTCCCTCTACTCGAACCAGAAATACCTTCAATTTTTATTTACCCGCAGCTAGAACTAATTGCCTTATTATATCACCTATTTATAGAATATATCATATTTACACTATTAAGTTCTCTAAGGTTGACATTTTCCAGTTAGAGTTTGAAAAATTCTCGTATTATATCAGTAAATTTTGTTAAATATATTGTTCTTTACTACCCTTTATTTGGGCTTGGCCCGTTGGCTGGTTGTAACTAAATATATAAATAAGATGGTATCTCAGAAGATAATGGCCATACTTGTACCATTCTAGAGTCCTTTTGCTGATAGCTAATAGCTCTTCGGCGTTTGTCGTAAAGGGTGAAATGAATTTCATCGACTGACTAAGACCCAGAATGTCTCTCCAATTGTGAGGCTATGGCTGACTTCTTCCAGTTTTTGATCTCGTTCATGGCTTTTCAAGAGTCCACAAGAAGTTTCGTAATTCGGCTCTCTCTTTATCGAGCTCATCTACTTTTTCATTCCCTGAAACTCCCTCCCAATTATAATATTTATGGAAAATTTTAAATGTATAATAACACTTATTTTTATTCTCAGTCCAACGTATTATTACAAAATTAAAAACAAATTGAAGAAAGCCTAATCATTAAAAATGTATTTACCTTAGCATGTCATAGTACTTAATGTGTCTACCGACAAAAAGCAGTAGATTGTTTATCCTTGACATTCGATCATTAATAATTATTTTATGTAATACCCTTAAAACTAAATTACCTGTCTTTCACGGTAAATACTACATGTTAATTACGTTTGTGATTGTAACTTTCCTAGAAGGTCTGTATTACTGGTTTTATCTCGAGATATGCGCTTGCTGTCATCGTCATTAGAAAATATACTTTAATAATGCAATTTTAACACGAATGATAAATATTGTTTACTGTGTTCACCTTACGTGTATTTAATAATTAAATTCTAGATTGAATTATGGGAAATAATATTATAATTTTGTTGCACATTACAAAAAAATCTATAATCATTTCATCTGTTGGACACTGTAAGAATATTTCTCTTAGTAAAAAGACGGATTTTACAATCTGCCTCCGAGACATAAATTGCAACCAAGCTGACAACTTGAATTTCATTCTCTTATAAAAATCTCAAACACTTATGAGTCTATTTGCATTCTGTATATCCTTTAATTGAAAGCTAAATATATCTTCTTTGGTTCTCATCAGCGTCGGGTTGCTAAAGACGCCTCTAAATATACCTTGTCCCGCTTTCTTGTAGCTAGACGAGGGTGCATTGCACTCTCTGACGTCAATGGCAACACGAGAGTTTCATAGGTTTCTTATGCAACGAACACTAAGATTCTATTGACTCGCAATGGGTATGGGATATGTTTCTACTCAGGGAGGCTATAAAGCTTTAGGATTTCCGTTATAAATAAGGCAAGAGCCGTTATATCATCAAAATTTATACTTCATTATACATCCCTTCTAAATACACAAAGTGCTTGACGCATTCCTACAGCCCATTCACGGTGTTCTGTAAGACTAAAACTGGGATGCTGTTTAATACCTTCGTCGATTTAAGTATCTGTTACATCGTCGTAACAGTTCCCTTTTAGCTTCAATTTTATTTTGGGGAAGGGGAATAGTCAGCCGGGGCTAAATCAGAAGCATACGGAGGATAACACAGTGAGATTTTTGAAGGACAGATATTGACGAACGACTGCTGCTTGGTAGGTCGATGCGTTTCTGTTTAATGCGGGGCGGTCACTCTTTGGGCCATCTTTGCGTGAAATCGCTCTTGCCAGCCAAAAACGTTGCAACGAATCAATTAAACATCACCAAATATTTTTTTAGACGAAAGCAAACGATTAGGTTGGTTCTTTGCACAAACAAACACAAAATTTGATTGCGTACCGCTGTTTGACGGATACATCCATGACGAGACAGATATAAGAGGTCAACAAAATACGCCCATACGAGAACTGTACTGAACCGATATTAATAAAATTTGAGGGGATGTTGATGTAGGTTAATCAAACATAGTTTGGGTGCTAATTCGTAGATGGCGCTGTTATTTGATGCTACAAAAAATCAGTCCCAAATCTTCATAGCCACACTAGTGTGCACGTAGGTATGTATTTAATAAAAAAATAAATGGCGGGAGGTATTATGCTGGCAACATTAGAATTTTATATATATACAGGGTGTCCCTTAACTTCGAGCAAAAACTTTAAGGGCATATAGTACTGACCAAAATGAATAAAAAAGCTTCATCAACATAGGAATGATCTTCAACTGTTTCCGAGAAAAGCGAAAAATCTAAGAAAAACTGACAAAGATAGCGATCGAATAAAATTTTGTCTATGTCAGTAAAAAGACTATAAAAAACAATAAAATTTTATATGAAACATTTTTCTCAATTTCTTATAGTTACGTAGTTATATGAAAATTAAATATTGACCAAGGTCGCCACAACATTTCACTTTTGATTTTTATAAAATAACAAAAGGCCATCTAAGATTACCTCTCAAAGGTAAACAAAAAGTCTCAATTAATCAAAATCGTAATTCTTATAGTTTTCGAGATAGCAAAGGTAAATCTCGTAAAAACTCATTTTTCACTGCGTTATATCTGGGAAACTATTAAAGATCGGACACATTTTGACTGAGCTTTTTTTACTCATTTTGATCAGTATTATATGCCCTTAAAGTTTGTGCACCAAGTTAAGGGACACCCTGTATATATATATATATATATATATATATATATATATATATATATATATATATATATATATATATATATAAAGTTGATTGCATTATGCACGCAAATAATTAAATTATAATTCATTTGCGTGTGTAAAATATTTCCTGTTTATTACGGTTGTATATTTAGCTTTTTAACATTTTTTTAACATGGTAAAATAGCATATTGCGTGGTAAGAGTAACGGCGCCTGTATTTCGAAAATAGTAAAAGTAAATAATTTGATGTTATTAAACTTAAAACATTATTACATTACTGTTATTTCTGGAGAAAAACAAAGAATTTACCATTTTTATTTTTGTCTAATTTGAAGAAAGATTAGCTGGTTGTACTTGTACATCACCATGTTCAAAACTTAATTAAACAACACAGGTACAGTAAAGATATAGAACATTAACATGTGTGTAATTAAGACGTTACTGTAAACTTTGAACCTCTATACAAAAAAATCTGTTGTGGCCAGCACAATACCTCTCGCCATTTCCATTTTATGTTGCATAGAGCGCGAGCAGTTATGTGACTTTGTTGGCCTTGGCAAGCAGATGTGGGGGCCCGTGTCAGAATGAGACCTAATAATATACATAGGTGTCAAATATCATAAGTTTTCATTCGAAACATTATGATTTTCCAAATCCATGTGGACTATTTTCCTCGACAAGTATATTCCATACTAATGGATGACACATAAACATCAGAATATTTTGAATTGAATGAATTTTGAATGACATGACAATTGTGACATCTATGTAAATAACTACTAGCCGTTATTCTGACACGGATCCTCATATCTACTTGCCAAGGCCAACAAAGTCACATGACTGCTCGCGCCCTATAAGTACACACAAATAATTGAAATTGTTTCTCTTCTTTCGTTCTATGAGAAATTTTATCCTACTATTCTAATATGTTCAAAATTCTTCAATTTCATTGATGGTATTAGCTGTATTTCTTAAGGATATATGTGATATTAACATACCTGTAATTTAACTACATAATTAATTAAAAATACAATAATATATATTAAATGTACTCACACCTCCCAGAAAAATCTGACACTGACATTTTGCATTTATTTGTCAATTACAAAAATTTAAACATCGCAACTGTTTTTCGGGCAACGAGATTTATTACAACAGATTATTTTATATTATTATATCCTATATCTCCAAACCTATACGAGATATAATAAAAAAAAAAAATGTATCAGATTGAGAATTTAATTATCTTTAATATTTGTAGTAACAAATTTTCATAAAATAATATTTAGAATTTTTTTTTTTAGAAACTACCACTTCCGGTTGTCCAATTATTACCAGAACCTGTTCAACTCTTCCCATTACTGTTACGTTGAGGAATCCGTAGTCAAACAAATCTTTAGTCTTATAGAATTTGAGAAATCGTGTCTCCAACAACCTCACACACACACACACACACACACACACACACACACACATCCACACACACACACACACACACACACACACACACACACAGACATCATTGTAAAAATGTTAAAATCGGATTCTATGGACCTTAAATCGTGCTTATTCAATAAAATCTGGATATGCGATTTTTAGCATGAATCCACCTCTCTTAGCGAGAGGTAAAAATTGGGAGTCACCATATTATATATCGGTACACACAATTAAAAATACACTTTATTTTGCAATTAATAAGTAGGAATACATCTACATATTATATTCTACTAGTGAAATGTGAAATACTGTTTTAATATTGAGTGTAGTTATAATATATTTTTTTCATGACCGAAAATAAAAGTGAATTTCTATTTTATCAAAATTATAAAAGAAGTATACCATACTGGTTCCTTAGAAAGCTATCGTATTAAGCGTTATTTTATTTGGTGATTTACTTTTATTATTTATGACTCACCATGTAAGCAGGTGACAAATAGAAATTTTGAAATGAATGCTAAAAATAAACATAAAAAAGTATTTCTCTAGCAATTTCTAATACGTATGTTTATTTTGAACGTAAAAAAATAGTGTTTGTAAATATAAACAACATTTTCAACGAAGTAATGAGCAAAGTCATCTAAATAATTAGTTTTGAATTGTAAAATAAATTTATTATTATTGATAAAGTAATGGACACTCTATATTTATGAGAATTACATTATGTAATTCGATGAACAAGTAATTCAAGAATATACAAGTAATTAAGGTAAAGTATATTTTAATTAGAACAGGAAATTTTGAAACAAATATTAATTTTCCTTTACGTTCTCATAATTAGCTTATATAACTCAAGGTAAAATAAAATAAGTAAGGAATGAAATGCACATGCATATTTGACTAACGAACCGATTTTGAATATTGCTGGTCTTCACCGAGACTTGAACCAAATTCTCAGATCATACAGCACTCTACTATGCAAAATAAGGTCATAAATAATCATCATCTTTCTAGATATACGACGGATCTTGGTTCTGGCTTCAATTCCCAGGCTCATAATAGTGCGGCCGGTTTACATTTTCAACATACAAATTATGAAACCTACGTATATGGTGAGAATGAGAAACTTCTACAAATACAGGGTGGTGACCAGCACAGCCGTATATGTAAAAAATTAGACTTTCGGAGTTTCCTGCTGTATGGCATAAAATTCTGCATCCCAACCAATTAACAAAATTAATTTTGTGTCTTGTAACGACAGAAATTAAGCATGAAAATGTCGAAAATCACCTCAAAAATAACTATAGCCATGGAATTGAAACAAAAAATTAATAAATGTTAACGATTTATCTGTCAAGCTATAGGTTAATTTTTTTATATATTATGTATAATTTCTGTTCAAGTGAAGAAACATCAATTTCTTTTAAATTAACAGATAATTGTTAAATGGAACAGAAATTAGAAATAAGACTTAATAAAAATAAATTATCCTAACATGACACATAAACTGTTCGATATTTGTTATTTATTTTGTCTCAATTCCATGGCTGTTTTGAGGTGATTTTAGACATTTCCATACCTAATTTCCGCCCTTACAAGGCATACAAAATAATTTTTGCTTATTGATTTAGATGCAGAATTATTCTGCACAATTTTTGTTTGAAGCTTTTTTACTTAAAATAATTAGGGAAACAGGAATTAGGAATGTCTTATTTTACAAGTCCTATGTTTGGCTGTGCCGGTCGCCACCCTGTATATAAAAATAAAGGATCTCATAGAAGATAAATCTGGACAGAGGATGATCCTTTAAATGCCAGTCGAACTATTATCACCCGTAATTTGTTCACAGTTTTTAGTCTATATTTAAAGCAGTCGAAAAAAATTGTAGATTTTTTTTCACCATTTGTGTATGTTTTATAATTTGTTGAAAATGTAAACCGGTCGAACTTTTATGAACCTGGACTCGTATGTAATATTGGTATGGTGAAAACAATATCTATTGACTCTGCCAAGAGGACGAAGAAACTTTTTACCGTTAACTTAATTTAGGACCATATTACAAGATATTTTACAGGTCGTAGTGACAAACGTAATTAGCGCTTAAAACCTTCATTTTATTAATGTAATGTGACGCAAAGTAAATCAATATATTATTTCGGGAAATGACTCACAAAACTTCACGCATGATTCCACGCAGTCTGATCAAAAATAATTTCTACTCGCGTATGAACAGTTAAAAGAATTCTATAAAAAACTTCGTCTACGATATAAATATTAATATCAATACGAACACTATTGCGTTAATGTAACGTTAGATTGTGGGCGGTGTTAAAACTATCAAAATTAATTCTTTAAGCGTTGAGTGTTTATATTACGTAATTCTGCAAGTTCGTTAACTTCTCTTACATAAAAATTGATATGATTTAATTGTGAAATAAAATCATTTGCAAAATATTTCACAATATTAACTAAACTGATTAATATATAATAAAAAGAATAGGCGTACCACATTGGCTACACTTCGTAATATTTTACAAGGTTTATAAAACGCAACAATTACTTTTATTTACAAGTATCAGGGTTGTTAGTCGTAATTTTGTTGACATTTTATTTCGTGTAATTGCTAAAGATTTCACAACTTGACAACATAGAGATTTGGGTTGATATATAAGTTCGTAGCGTTTTTTTTTTTGTTTTTAGGACAAGAGTGCTTTGGAAAACAATTTGTGACACAGTATGTCAACGTTGTTTTAATGTGGAGTGTCAAGAAGAAAAAATCTGTTGTGGCCAGCACAATACCTCTCGCCATTTTCATTTTATGTTGCATAGGACGCAAGCAGTCATGTGACTTTGTTGGCCTTGGCAAGCAGATATGGGGGTCCGTGTCAGAATGACAGCTAGTAATTATGTACATAGGTGTCGTCTCATAATTTTTCATTCAAAAAATTATGATTTTCGAAATCCATGTGGGTTATTTTCCTCGACAAGTATATTCCATACTATTGATGACAAATACAGATCAGAATATTTTGAAATTTTTAATGAAAAATTATGACAATGGTGACATCCAAGTAAATAACTACTAGCCGTCATTCTGACATGGATCCTCATATTTGCTTGTCAAGGTCAACAAGTTCACATGACTGCTCGCGCCCTATAAGTAACGAATTTAACATTTCTTGTGCATACAAATAATTGAAATTGTATCTCTTCTTTCGTTCTATGAGAAATTTTGTCGTACTATGTTCAATATTCTTCAAATTCATTGACAGTATGAGCGGTATTTCTTAAGGATATGTAGTGATCTAGTTTTAATATTTATATATTTATATTTTATATATAGATAACCATGAATATTTGTTTTGTTTTGGTTTCATATAGATTATTGAATAGTTACTGTTTTCGTAAAATATCAAAAAGACTTTTGATAATAAAAATTGTTAAATCTAAATCTTTTATATTTATATTATATTATAATTAAGAAATTTATACATAAAACTTTACAGATATATGTAATATTAACATTCCTATAATTTAAATACATATTTAATTAATAATACAATAATATATATTAAATGTACTCGTACCTCCCAGAAAAATCTTCCAGTAATGTTAGAAAAACTGCTGATTTTTGCACTGACATTTTGCATTTATATGTCAATTACAAACATTTATATACCTCAACTATTTTTTGGGCAACGAGATTTATTACAACAGATTATTCTATATTATCGTATACTATATCTCCAAACCTATACGAGATATAACAAAAAAATTAAATGTGTCAAACTGAGAATTTAATTATCTTTATTATTTGTAGTAACAAATTTTCAAAAAACAGTATTTAGAATTTTTTTTTAGAAACTACCTCTTCCGGTTGTCCAATTATATTCAACTCTTCCCATTACTGTTGTTACATTGAGTAATCCGTAGTTACACGGGTCTTTAGTCTTATAGAATTTGAGAAATCGTACTTCCAATGACCTCACACACACACATCCACGCACAGACATCATCGTAAAAATGTTATAATCGGATTCTAGGGACCTTAAAACGTGCTTATTTTTTAAAATCTAGATATGCGATTTTTAGCATGAATCTAATATCTCTCTTAGCGAGAGGTAAAAAACCAGCATTTTCGACGCAGCCTTTTATTTGAGTTTAACCATAGAGGATGCCGCTAGAACCATTTGAGTCGTTTACGGAGAGAACGCCATTGGGGAAGATACAGCACGATAATAGTTTTCCCGTTTCAAGGAGGACCATTTTTACTTCGTATTCAAACAAGTGGATTTCTTCAGACATGGAATTAAAAAAAAAAACTGCCAGGTCTTTGGGAGGCAATCGTAAACAATGGAGAATACTTTCAAGGGGACCAATATTAATATTGATGAATAAGTTATTACTTTTTGAAATAATATTAATATAACCTAACATAATCCCAAGTTTTGTCCAGCAAAAAGTAGAAAAAATACTTACTAATTATTTTAATTTATTTTCTTTGAAGATAAAGTACTATTTTTGACATAAGAACAAAATATTCTAGAACACATAAACAAAATTAATTGTTATACATGCTTAACAATATTTATTACTTAATTATTATACATTTTCCACTTTGTTTAAAAAATGTTATATATTATATAATCAAAGGTTATAAATTTATGTTTGCGAAAACTCAAATAAAATTGACTTGTAGGACAAACAACCTTGGCTAAGTTCACATTTATCCAAATAGGCTGATATTAACATTACTAAAACATATTTATTTACTTATTTATTTATTTAACGGAATAACGTATCACCGAAAAAAGCGACGTATATTTATTTTTCTTGTGGTAAATATTTGCTTGTAGATCTGTACAATGAAGCAGCAGAACATATACAAACTTTTAACGAACATTCGTGAACTGCTTCCACGAGTTTCGATTTTACAACTTGCTAACTGTTTAACGTACGAAACAAAAATTTTCAGAAAAAGTTAAACCTCTTCATCAAATAGAAACATTTTTTTATTGTTCCTATAAACTAAAGGGAAAAAAACTATTATGTATTTATTATGACCAGTGACAACTATGCGAGTTTTAGACCTAATGGTTTGGAGAGTAAAAGTTTTTCGACAACTTCTGTTACATACTTTTTTTACATAAACCTGGTAATTTTAACTAGTTGTGCCCAAGTTTTTGCTTACATACAAGAAGCCAAGAGTTTTTTATGCTGATTTTATTTTTGGAATCGTAAATATAAAAGCTAATATACTAGAAATTATATAATAGGTAAGACAAAATAAATATGTGACTGACAATGAGTTATGACAAATGATATATGAGATGATTGAATAGGTACTACATTATGCAACAAGTCCAGAAAGATGTAAGTCAGTCTGAATTTAATTTGACAGTCTTGTAGTCTCCTAGTAATTAATTTGACAGCATTGACAGTTTTTAAGTCTCCCATAAATTATTTTGTCAAGTTTTTTTTTAGAAATGGAACGAAAGAATGATTGAGTGTATTATTGTTGAATGGAACAAATTTGAACATAATGAAAATAAAATTCTGAAAATATGAATCATGTGTCTTGTTCTCAATTATTCTAGCGAGCCGCTAGTATGTTGTAACAAATTTGTCCGTATTGCTAGATAATTTCTTCGGTGTGGGGGTTAGCAAATTACGTCGGATGTAATTATGACTGTTCTTAGCTTATGTCATGGCAGGGGAAATTCTCTTTAACGACGAGAATGGTCGACTCCTTGACACACATTTGCAAATTTCAGAAAGTATCAAAGGCGCCAATGACGACATCCGATAACAACAGATTTATGCAAATCACCACCAGCTACCATTTTGAAACAACAATGATTTTACAATAAAGCTACATACACTTTACTTGTGAAACAACCAAATCAGACAACAACAAAGACGTTTTCGTAGAGTCGATCGGATTGATCAGATGCAATTTGAAGTGATCGTAAAGTCAATCGGATTAATCTGACGCATTCGTAAACTCGTTCCGATCAGTCAGACCGAGTGATCCGATCAAAAATTTTCAACCCTGATCCATGTGCAGGGTTAGGTAGTACAGATTGCGCGCGCAAATTTAAAATTGTAAACATTTGTGTTTCAGTAAATGTATTTATTTAAATGTTTCTGATTATAAACACTGCAGCAATATAGCAAGTTCTTAAGAAAATATGGTACTTTTTGAAGTATTTGTAAATTATTTCAAACAAATAAATGACTACATGACACAATTTTTGATCGAAATAATCTAAACAAATTAATCAAGTGGCCTTTCATTCTCACTTAGGTCATCGTATATAAAATTATGTACAACTACAGAAACAAGCGCTTTTTTATCCATTTAAGTTAGACTCCTATAACCTCAGATTTTAACGTCAAAATCATATACAGACTGACACGTTCTTAAAAGCTTCAATAATTGGATGGATCTGATATATCTGTGCCGTCATCGAACAGATCCGTCGAGTAGCTCCGACTGATTTTACGAAAACGGCTAATTAGGAATAATGATCAAGTCGTACTGTCTTACAAACACCAGCTGTCATTCCCTCAAAAGGTGTTAATGAAATGACTACGTTTTTCAGAATCGCATTTTTTGTCTGTGGCATAACGTATATAAGAAAAGTTTTGACAAAAAAATTATCGTTTAATTACTTGTTTGCTAAATGAAATTATTAAGTCACCATTGAAAACAAACAAATGCATTTTTATTATTCCTTTACCTTCTATAATATGCGAGTTTTTGTTAGTAAATTGACAAACAATGTCGTACAACGTACAAGTTATATTTAAAAAAATCTGTTGTGGCCAGCACAATACCTTCCGTCAATCCTGTGTATTATGTACAAATTCCATACATAAATTTTCTTCTAAAAGATTCTATTTTTTTGGTATTTTATGATTCCCTTTCTCGGCAACTGAATTCCATTCTCCTGATAACAAACAAACCACATGAAATAAGAAAATCATGAAATTTTGAATGAAAAATTATGACACTTGTCAGTTATGGACATAATTAATTGCTGTCATTTTGATACGGGTTCCCATATCTGCTTGCCAAAGGCACGCGCCCTATACATATTTTTTTTTGCAAAAGATGCTATATTTCCAGTAAAGTTATTTCATAAACAAACTATGCAAATTGCACTTGACACTGACATCTACTTTTTCTTCTTTAGTTTTTCCCATTCGTTAGGGGGTCGCTATTTTTTATTTTCTTCTTCCACTCATTTTTGTTTTGCGTGTCTTCCTCATTCAGTTCCTTTTCTCTCAAGTCTTCTGCAATACAATCTTTTCATCTTATATTTGGTCTTCCTATGTTTCTTCCACCTTCTATTAATATATTCATCGCTTCTCATGACATGTTCAAACCAATGTAATCGTCTTTCTTTTATCCAGAAACTTCTAACACTAGACTTCCCTTATTCTGTCATTGATTTACATTTTATTGATACTGACATCTGTCAATTTGAATTAGCAGTTTCCATGGTTAAGTTAGCATAGCTGGCTGAATTATGAAATTTATATGAATTTTTTTATCTTTATTATTCTTTAATCCTATATCTGTTAAATATGAAATATAAAATGCAATCAAATCGTATAGACAATAATATAATCTTTAAGTTATAATAACATTTAACTGAGTTTTTCAAGAAAAACTGTTAAAATCTTCAAATGAGGGTACTTCCGGTTGACCAATTATAACCAAAATCTAATCAAGTCTGCATATGGTTGTAAGGAAGAGGAATACGCAAGAATTGTAATTTTTGGAATTCTAGTATTGGAGATATCGTGCAGGAAAAAACGGTCACATACACACACACACACATACACACATACACACATACACACACACACACGCACATACGAACACACACACACACACATACAGACATCATCGTAAAAATAGTAAAATCGTATTGTAAAGACCCTAAAACGTGCTTATTCAATGGAAACTCACCACCGATTTTTTTGACCAAAGACAATACCTTCCTTACCTATAGGTGACGGAAGGTAAAAATGTATTTACAATTTAATTTGATTTAATTCCCAAACGAGATATTGTAAACATTTCTAGCTATCAAAATTATATTTGTAAGAATAATACAACGAACTGTAAAGGATTGTCAAGAAAGTATTCCATTCCTAAAAGTGGTCGATCTCGACATCTCGAATTTTGACTACTACAAATACTCTTAGAATGGTAGAGACTTCGCAAAACACGATTGGAACATCTAGGAAATTAAATCGTTCGTAGATTCTGTGTATCACACATGATTGTGCTTATAATATTAGCAAAAAAGAACAAGGAACAATGACAAAAATACACAAAATATACTATTGCACAACTAGAAAGAATATCAAGCTGTTGCAAATCTCTTAGGCGTTGTGATTTTAAAACAATAAAGTCATTTTGAATACAGTGCACTACAACCATTAATAAGTCTTTGTGTATAGAAATAAACTTATAAATATTGTATTACTCATTTAAAAATCAAAACAATAGCTCAACAGTATCAGTGTTAATAAATAGACCAAGTAAAAATGTGATTGTTAATTAACATTAAAAACAATAAACTACTTTCACTTTACGGTACGCACATTTTCCAAAAATAAAATATGGAAAAACCATCATTTTCCTAAAACCTCATAATACTAAATAGATAAAAATATCAACGTAGAATTCATTTCTGGGAATTTCACAAAAATAAACAGTATAATTTTTCAAATAACTACATATCTCTGTTTGATTAGATATTGAATAACTTAGGTGCTAAATTTATGAATATGTGGCATTTTATATAGATACAAAGGTATTAATGACACCAAAATATAATTTACGTTAACTGTCTTTAATGATGCTAACATAACTTTTTTTTTTAATTCGTAACAATTCAAAAACAACCAATGTGAACTTATAATAGCCAAAAATAATATATAAATAAATACATAGATAAATAAAAGTAAAGAAACCTGTAGGTATCGATATCTGTCAAACCAATGTCATATTAAAACTTATTTTTTCGTTCAGAAATTATAAAAAATAATATTTTTATAAAAATTAATATAAAACAATAGTACATTTAAAAACAAGTATTTTGAGGCAATCTGTGGTACGAGGCCAAGTTTGGAAAACGAGCCGCGAGGCGAGTTTTACGGAGGACGATTGCGGTAGCAGGCCTTACGAAACATGTTTTTTATACTATTTTTACCTCTCGCTAAGACAGGTAGGTATTGGATTCATGCTAAATATCGTATATCCAGATTTTAATGTATAAGCACGTTTTAATATTCCTACAATCCGATTTTAACATTTTTACAATCATGTCTGTGTGTGCGTGTGTGTGTGCGCGTGTGCGTGCGTGCGCGTGCTTGCGTGAGTGTGTTGAAAAGACTATTTCTCCAAAACTGTAATACTTGTTATCTGTTTAACTACGTATTTCTTTATCGGACATTACAAGGAATAGTTGAAAAGGTTTTGGTAATAATTGGATAACCGGAAGTAGCAGATTCTAAAAAAAATCTTGTAAATATTATTTTTTGAAAATATTTGTTCTTGCAAGTAAAAAGTTTAAATTCTATATCTGATACATATAAATATTTTTTTATATCTTTTATAGATTTACAGATAAAGAAATATAATATATGAAATAATATGTTTTAATAAATCTCATAGCCCAAATAATGCTATGGAAACCAATTGAAAAATTAAAATGGTTGTAACTGACAGATAAATGTTAGTGTCATAAATACATAGACATTACTGAAGACTTTTTTTTCTGGGAAGTACATACTTACATACATATATTATTTCTTATTGTATTAATAGTTAAATATTTAAAATTATAGGTATATTACATGTACCCTTCAGAAATACGTAATTTTAAAAAATCTAAAAATAAAGAATAGATATAAGTAATATTTTTGATGTAGAGTGTAGGTATACAAGAAATGTTAAATACAATAATTGTGTAGCCAAAAATGGAAGGGGCGAGAGGTATTGTGCTGGCCACAACAGATTTTTTTTCCATTGAGGTAATTTTGCAATGAGATTTTTAATAACTGTATCTTGTCAAAAATATGACTTTGTTTTTTTGTCCGTTATGTTGGTAGCACTTCCCGCTAAACAATTTAAATTTCACATTTTGACATTTTGTGTATTGTGTGTTGTGAATTTTGTCTGATTGTATACATTAATGCATTGTATCAAACAGTGCGCTTATAGATCTTCTAAACGACGTGTTTGCAGTGCTTTTATAGACCCATAAGAACACAGAAATAGAAAAAACAAATGTACTTCGCAGTTTTACCAAACTATTTGGCACCCTTGAAAGTGTATATCGTTATATTAATTTTTATTTACAATATTTAAAGTATGGTTGTTTTTACCAAGCGCTCCACAATTTACGTCACATAATTGTTGATAAAGTTTCTTGTTTAATTCATTCTTTTGTTTAATTACTTAGTATATTGAACAGATGTCAAAATAAGATAAAATAAACAATATAGGTAAAACTGATGAATTTATAAATAGCGATCAGCTGATATAATCTCATACAAGTACGTCACTATTATTACATTATTAAAACAATATTGTATTTTGCAAGAGGAAACCATTTATCGCTAAAATTAAACTCTCTTTACGAAGAAATTGTTTTATCTTTTATTTGTGAACAGTGAACATTCAATGTATTGATTTCCCGAATGGTTTTAAAGCTTCATTAAATATTTGCTCAACTGAATTAAGAATGAAAATATACTTGATGGTTCTAGGTAAACCTACAACATAAAATTTGTTTGTTTTTAGTTTTCATGTTTGATTTCCAGAACGTACATCAACTTTGTTTATAAGAGTTTTTATCTTATGAATGGAAATAAAATTACTTTTAAAATATTTTCAAGAAACGTTTAGTGATGCAAAAAACATATGTCGAAATGGTTTTTTTATTTGATTGATGGATTTGAAAATAAAACTTTTTTGCTTGTGTTCTGCAATAGGTACGAATTTTATTATGCAATTTTATTTTTGTCGACGTCTTTTATAAAAGAAAGTCGTTTTAATTTCTAATTTTTACTGCTCCCTACCATAGGTAAGCTATGGTCAAAAAAAATTGACCAGCAATAAAAATAACGTAAGTTTCATAAGTTTTTGGCACAAATTTTAACAATTTTTTCTGTAATAATAAATGCATTTACTTAAAGTTTTGTAATACTTAATACTAATTAAGGGAAATTATGATTTTTATACCGACAATATTGCAGAGGTGCAGATGCCAGATATAAACAAAAGCCAAATTCGCAGATAAGGTGTTAGTATGGTGCGCTATTTCCACGAAGGGTATATCCAGTCCTTATGTGGGCTGAGAGAGATAAAAGCTCTGGATAGTCAAAGGTACATCGGCAATTAGTTAATTTTATTAAATAAGAATACACCGGGGACGATTTTATCTTCTGGCGAGATCTTGCACCTTGTCAAAAAACAATCCCCCGTCCCATAGAAGATTTTTGGGTTCTTTTATCTCGAAAAGTTTGCGATGGAGGATTAGAAGCCCAAACTCAGGACAAACGTCAACGCAGAATATACAGGAATCAGAAATATTCGCCCAAAATTTAATGCTAGGTCTACAGAAAGTTGCGCCTACTGGAAGAACACGGTCCTATTTATTTAATTAAGTTCATAAGTTTGTTGCTTATGAAACACTCAATTATTAAGTATTACAAAACTTTAAGTACAGCAAAATTTTTGAAAGATGCCCGATCAAAGTTATCTACGAATTGGTTGAATTCAGATTTTTGCTCCGCCAATTCTGACAAATTCAGTAGTGTCGTTTGTTTAGTTTTCATGAGAGTACATAAGATATTACTGTTATTTTATTATTAAAAAATATATGTTACAATAAAAGCATTGAAAATTCAAAAATAAGTCAACTGGTAAGTTCATTAGCAAATGTAAAAACAAATATGTGAAAAATAAGATAGTGACACAATGTCAGTGTCAATGCCACTAACAGAAAATAACGTTATTCGTACGGCTATGAATCAAGGTAATGTATCTGAATTAATAAATAAACTTACGTTACAGCGAAAGTATTATCAACAATGTGCATCGTTTTAAAGTCGAATGTCTTAACTTAGTCGCAGCAATATGAATTTTTGAAAGACAAGCGTGTTATATCCATCCTTATCGTACACGCTTATAGCCTTTGCAAAGGAAAGAAATAAATGTATGCCAATTTGTTAATTCGTTCATGATACAGATAACCTTGATCGGACATCTTTCAATTTTTTTACTGTAAATGCATTTTTTATTACAAAAAAAGGTGAAATTTGTGCCATAAGTTATAAATATCGTAAATGACAAGACGTGACTACTATTACAACTGCATACTTTTACGTTCATTATCAACGTGCAATTTTTTGTGCCGCTCTGTTGAAATGAAGACAAGCCTTGGATGGATTACCTATCCACTCTGTACAGTAAAATAATCTTACTGTTCCTTTAACATAAAAGCTTGCATGAATTTTTGTTTGAAATAATTTCTTTTCAAGATTAAATACAATATTTATGTAACATAACATGAAAATGGCACGAGATATTGTGCTGGTCACAACAGTTTTTTTTTCGTCAGTACTTACGTATATTTCTGGAAATTTTGCGCAAAACTATAGATCTAAATTTAAAATCTCTTTAAACAGAAACTAAAACCAAAGTAACTCAAACTTCAAGTAAGCTGAACTATTTTGCATAGTAAGTTATTGACTGTCTTATTGAAGGCTATATTTTTATTTATAAACTGATAATATATCCGTACTTTACTCTTCTCTTAGTTGTAAAGGTCGAGAATGGCACTGAAAAGTAATCAGAAATACATACAAACACTGCATTTCTTAGTAGTAAGTTGTAACGTAAAATTTATTTATTATTATAAATCTAGTAAGTGACCTGTATCACTACTTAATAAACTTTCCAGGATTCATGAAGAAAATACAACATATTCGTAGAATTGAAGAAATTCATCTTCAATCATCATTAAAGATTTTCCAGGATGTAGGTTATAACATAATGTTTTGATCGTTTGCGGGTTTTCCAGCAGGTTCTGTTTTTATCTTTTTTGTGAGTTTAACAGAATTAAAGAATAACAAAAACATATGTACGAGTGTTACAAATGACGCAAACTGATTTGTAAACTGCGATTAAATTTAGAATTAATCATAATTAAAATGCATTCGAGAACAAACGTAAAACAAAGGCTAATTATAAGTATGATTTGACAATACTACGATTAAATATGTATGTGGTTTTATGGCATATGCAGATATGTCGTTTATGACGAACATAAAAACTTTGGGAAACAAAATAAAGACTGACTAGGTTGAGTGGACGCATGATAAATCTACTCAATGCCTCGTAAAGGCTTTAGTCTTCAGTGTACCATACTGATGAGCTCCAATAAGAGCAAAACGCGTCTGTAGCTCTGGTTGAGTGGGCCAATCTCTGATAAATGACCGAGAGGTTGATTCAGAGACTGAAATATTGTGAAACTTGTCCAGTATCAAAATGTTATATTAAAACAGTTTCACCGAGATTCATAATTGTACTTTATTGTACATTTATTATTACTAACATATTTTCGTCGAAAAATAAATTATTTACATTTTATATACCAGACTATTTGAAAATGAAATAGTAAAATTATATTTGGAAAAAATAACATCATTTTTAATAAAAGTAAATACAATTTCAATTTTTATTTTCTTACAAAAAATACAATTTAAGTTCAGTTAAGAGTTAAGGTCATATTTGAGACATACGCATTTGTCACTTTTAAGTATAGAATTAAAAAGATTTAGATACACAAACAATTATTTTATAGATTTGTCTATAATCTTTATTATATTAAAAAAATTGATGTTATCTTATTATCAATAATTTCCTGTTGTTCATAATATATTCTAGTTTGAAAGAGGATTAATAATTTATTGATGACAATAAAATATTCAATGAATAATAAAAAATTATAAATGGCAAATGATTTATTACTAATTTTATTGTTATATTTATTATTAAAATAAAAAAAAATGCAATCAATTCATTATCTGGAGAAAAACTATTTATCCTGATATTTCCTTTCTTTATTTTGATAAAAAGATATGCATCTAAATCCGTACAATGTCTAAGAACTATTGAAGTTTTCATGAATTTTGTAGAAAAATAAATCTTTTTTTTACCAAAATTATGATTAATTTTCATTATTTATGATGTCAAAAAAACTAATCCTGGTTGATTTTTTTCATTTCTGGAGAACTTATAAACTATCAGAAAATAGGAAAAATCATTAATAAAAAAGATAAATTATTTAATTTTACCTTGAGAAATTTCTGATTCATGTCGTTCCATTTTGTAACAAGTATTTCATATATATATATATATATATATATATATATATATATATATATATATATATATATATATATATATATATATATATTTATTTATTTATTTATCAACAATGGAATTGAAACTCATCGGTTTTCTGTTCTGGGACCGAAACATGGTGTATCTCGATTGTGAAACTGATATCGATCTGGGAAAATTTTCAGATCTTTGATTATTTTGCATTACATTTTTACAATCCGACTTAAATTTACGTAGATATTATAAATCAATACGTAGAATTATAAATAATAAGTTCATTACATTAAAAGTTATTTTTTAAATTAATAAAATAGAAACGAAACAGGCATAACAATTTGAGAAAATTGAGACATAATAAAAATAATAACCAAAAATATTTGACAATTAATTAGGTATACTATTCCCACTCCGAAATTAATAATGATGTTATGGATCGAACTGAAATCAAGAAAATAATAAATATTCATTCATATTACATAGTTTGGAGATCAAAATGTAAAGATTAGAGCTGAATGTCAAGTACAGTCCATACGATGTAACTTGGCGAGTTGGGGCAATTCACATTATCACTGCGGTAATGGGAAAGTTATAAAATCCATAGGCGTACCGAAGAAGAATGAAGTTCAATAAAATTACGAATATTACAAAAAAAATATTTTTTTTATACAAAAAAAATATTACAAATATTGGAATGAATTATTTATTATATAAATCATATTATAATTAATTATTTTTTAAATTAAAAAAGTTAAAAAAATAAAATTTCTATTGCTATTGAAAAAAAAATGCACCAACGCTTATGTATGAATATAACTTCTTGGGTTGAAAAGTACCTGACACCCCGAGTTTGAGTGTATTAGGGTGAAATTTGCTTTGTGTAAGGCAATAAAACATTGTAAAATCACTATTTCACTTCTGAAGCTGTGCGGCATCGAAGCAAAAGTAAATATTTGACAAAACGCAACTTAGGAATAGTGAACTGAATTACATTCTTTTGGCTCGCCAAGTTACATCGTATGGACTGTATAAGTAGGCAAGTGAAATTCTTGGAAATATCCATTGCTTATGGCCGATATGGCCACTCCACTATTGTCATTATGTAGGTATCGTTAACTCAAAACATAACTCAAGGTCAAGCTATTGAAAAAAACCATTATGAATGAAAATTCAAAATATAATACGGAATAGACAGTGTAATCTATAATTATTTACTATATTTCGCGGTTACATGTTCTAAACATTTTTTTCTAGCACCCTCTTACGTTTGGTATAATATTTACACATCATTATTTTCAATTAAATACATATAAAAAAAATCTGATGTGGCCAGCACATAACCTCTCGCCGTATATTTTACCTGGCTGTATGCATAAAGCAAAGATTATTTTTATAAATACAAATAATATATTCATATAAATCTATGACGTATAAACTTCTTTATTATTCAATAATAGCATGTCTCAACATGAAGATATTTTACCATAAATTATGTTACAATAAATTACAAAGTAGAGTTTACCATATATAAATATTAGGCTGGTAACAGCAATTTTCAATTCGAACAACTTTGTTTACTTTCTCTTCATATTCTTCTAGTAAAAACATTAATTTTGGACGGTCTAAAATGTATATATCTGGATTGTGCATCTATTCTTATATATCTTCTTTTACATTTTATTTTTTCATACTTGTTATATCTAAATAACCTTAATTCCCTTTAATAAAGTGACGGATAGATTGCACTCCGATTTTGTCAATATTTACAACTTACTTGAGAAGTATTTGATAGCTTTTTCGCAATTCAAAGTTACTCTAGTCTACAGTACTGGTGTACATTGTCCCATAATGTTTGAAACAAATTTAAGTCCTTCAACCTAGACTTGTCATCTCCATAATAGTCACAGATCAAGAACTAAGGGATTCTCCAAGTACATTTTTAATTCATTACTCATTATTTCTGACACTGACATTTATCTGTCAGTTACAAATAATTTAAATTATCAACTATTTTTCATGGCATTCTTTCGGCTGTCAAATTTATTACAACAGATTATTTTATATATTATACTTCTTTTATCTCTAAATCTATGGAATATATAATAAAATATTTAAATGTATCAGATAGAGAATTTAATTTTCTTTAATATTACCACGAAAAATTTTCAAAAAATAATATTTAGAAGATTTTTTTTCAAGAATCTTCTACTTCCGGTTGTCCAATTATTACCAAAACCTTTTCAGATCTTCTCATGAATGTCCGATTGGGAAATACGTTGTTAAACAAATTTTAAGTCTTATATTTTTGAGTAACCGTCCTTCCAACATCCCACACACACACATACACACACACACACACACACACACACACACATCCACACACACACACACACAGACATCATCGTAAAAATGTTAAAATCGGATTGTAGAGACCTTAAAACGTGCTTATTCAATAAAATCTGGATATGCGATTTTTAGCATGAATGCAATACCTCTCTTAGCGAGAGGTAAAAATGTAATATTCAATAATTTTTCTCAAATAAAACAGAAAATTTGTTTATTTGAAAATTATAATTGAATATTGTGGCTCCGAAGTTCGATTCCACTACTCGGAACCGGAACCGAAGATCGGTTCCAATACTCGGAACCGAAGATCGGTTTCACTATACAGAACCGGAACAGATGATCATTTTCAATATTTGGAACTGGAACCGAAAATCGGACCCACCCGGGGACCCGAATACTTTTGGAACCGGGAGAGAGAGAGAGACAGCGAAAGAAAGACAGTGCGAGAGAGAGAGAGAGAGAGAGAGATGATAATGCCCCAAATGTTTGTCAGGTGCGACGAATTGAAGACATTTGAGCATTTCTTAGTAGAAAAGTATACAATAATGGCTGGACAGATAGCCGAAACGTGAATTTCTTAACGGTTTTGGTGATATTCGACGGACGACTATTTACCGAACTATACGGAAATGTGAAGGTGTAGTATTATTAATTTACCAAAAAATGGACGACCCGAATTTTTACCCCCCATCGAATCAGCAGACTTCAAAATGCTCAAGACAAAGTCATCGTGTAAATTATCTCGACAATTTAGAATATTAAAGATGATGGTTAACAGAACTTTGGTCAGACATAATTTAAAATTTCGAAAAAGAAATAATATAAACAAATAGACAGCGGCCCAGCTTGAGCGAATCCCCTCAGATTTATCTCGGGCGCAACTGATTAAAGACTTTAGGGCATTTCTTAGGAGAAAAGTATACAATAATAGCTGGGAATACCAAAACGAACAATAACAGTTACTGACGAGAATATTTCTGACGATCTGGGAAGATACAAGATATTAAAAAATTGCGTCGCATTGAAAATAATGGTCCCGTATCAGTTTTGCACAAATTAGATTTCTTATCACTTTAGTTTATAGGAACAACCTCTTATGTCAACGTTACAATAAAAAAATTATTTCTATTTGATGAAAGTGGTCTAACTTTTGTTACATACGTTATTAGATTTAGCAATCTTTTGAGAATAACTAAAGTTCCGACCACTTCAACCAAAACAATTCATTGAAACGAGGTTATAACATAACATATATTTCTAAAATTAGGCCATTCTTTAAAATTCCCTAATAGAAACTGTGTGTTAACCACTGATCTACAAATCATACCATAAACCATTCACTTAAATCGTGTTCTATTTTCTATTCTTTCCAAATCACATATATGTATGAGTATCAGTTACGCTAATTTGCACATCAAATAAATTAATCAATCTCACTTAACCTTTCAATCATACGTATTCTTTTTTTTCTATTTCTGATTTTAATCTTTTTATATATCTGTCTCACAACGATATTTGCGAATACAAACAGATTGACAAATCCAGAAATAGCTAACAAACCGGGATATGTGTAGGTACTTATTTATTGGTAACTATTTATTTATTTATTCTTTTTAATATGTCTAATTAATTAACTTTAGTCTTTGTCTTTGTGTTGCTGATTGTGAGTCAGAGTTAGAACAACGGAACACAGACCAGTCAAGGTGAGACAGATCACGACCTAACGCCCGTGTCAGGCGCAGTGTGGGGGACCACCACACGTGTCGGACAGGCGAACAAACTTCAAACTCAACGTAGTGATATTCAACACAACTATATGAGATTGTGATGAATAGCCACGCCCACAATGGATTGAAGACTAAACTCACTTATCTTGCTAATGCTGACTACCGAATCTCTTAGCTGAATTGTTTGTGCCTTATCAGAACAATAATTTTGTTCAACTCATCGAAATATTTTTTGTTTATGTATTAAATAAATAATTATATCATCTCGCCATATCTTGGGGTATTACTCGGCTTCTATTGAGATATCACCTCAAGTGTCTCTCAAAGCTGTCGTAGAGAAAGGACCACTTTTGTTGGAAATAATTTACAAGTTTCTGAAGGTCTTAGGTTCGAATCGCAACTAGTGTTTGGATTTTGGTATGCATCTTTCATCTCAACTTTATCAACATAATTTGTAAAAAACAACGGTATTAAGAAAAATCATCTACTATGGATTTCGAGCCGGATTAAGCTACGGTATAAGTATTAAACAAAAAATTCCTATGCTCAGCTTAAGGTAGCATTACGGTGATTGTATAAAACACTCTTGCATCTATTATTTCTTACCATGGAATATTGGTTTTGTATCCGTCTCTTTTGAGAAACTCTGTATTCCTCTTTGTTTACATATTTTAATTAAAAAGAAAAAAGCTAATTCTGAGATGAGTATATAAATAATCAATCAACATGGCTTATTATCCATTTCTGGTTGTATAATTTTTTTTTTCAATTTGCAGATTTCCTAATCGAGATATATAAAAAAAATTGTGCTATTAATAGAAAATACGGTGCGCTGAATATAGAGCTTGAATTGTTCAAATATTTAATATTTACGATATTATATAATATCAAATATTAATTCAGTATCAAGTACAGATATCGATAAAAGTAGGCGCCATACATCTACATTTTAAAGTGGTATTTCCTTATAATATTGAAGGTTATTCACAACAGTTTCCAAAAAAGCGTTTCAAACTTTACATAAATTAATAGGTGAGACATTCTTCCCAAATGACTCAACTAAAATTAACATTATTACTTAATTTTAATTTCACTTGCTGACATATTAATTAGTACAGAAAAACTTTACTTTTACGTAAATAATTTGTCATTGTTTAGGTCACTTCAAAATTGAATAAACATAAACTATTGAATATAAAAAATTAGGTCTGATCTAATAAACAGATCATAGATTAAGTTAAGATCTTCCTGGTCTTGGTAATGATCATTTCACACATCTGCTTTTCGATAAACGATGACGATCGTGCGAGATCTAGAACAGTGAAAGATACAAGCCGCATTAGATCCATATGTATGATTGCATCATTGGGATTCAAAATTTATTCTAAAAAACCACAGTTTTTGTTTGATTTGAGATGTATATTCACCAAATCTTATGAATATTTAAATATGTTAGCAACAAGACGTTACACATTAGCAAAACTGTTTGATTTTGTATGAATATAATATAGACATAATACGTAAAGTGGGTCATACGTGTTTAACACGATAAACCAATTTTTCTTTGAGCAAAAGTGACCTATTAATTTTAGAAAATAAGACTTCAAATAAATGCTGCATCTAAATATAAATAATTCAATAATCACTTTTTATTTTTCACGTTTCTTAACCTAGCAAGTTACTTCTTTACGAAACCAGATTCATAATAGTTCGACCGGTTTACACTTTCAACAAACAAATAATAAAACCTACGTAAATGGTGAGAAAGTTTTAAAAATTTCTGCTAGTTTAAAATATGGATTTTAAACATATTAAATTAAATATATTATTCAAGTATTCCACAATTTAATATTGGGTTACATCGTCTTTATTAGTAATACAAACCTTAATACTATTAGATTCTGTATGCACAAGGTCTATGCACATTCTTTTGTTAAAGTATTGCCCCATAAGAGGGTGGATTGCAAAGTTTCCGGAATTAAGGAGAAGGCCTTAGATTTTGGAAAGCAATCTTATCTTCTTTTATTAAACTCTTCATATGAACTGTCAAGAAATTTCAATACAAACTGTCAATCTGTCTAATCGTGACAAGCATCTGTATCGATCTACCTAGCGTTAAATCGGTAATGGACAAAAACGAAGTTCGTGGGGTGATCAAGATTTTTATTTGAAAGGAGAGACGGCAACGGAGATCATAACCAGGTTGGATGATGTTTTTAGGAATGCTTTACCACTGTGAGTTTCTGCGTTTCGGAATTTAAGAGTGGCTGGACACACACCTGTGACAAACCACGTTCAAGTCTACCAAAATTGCCTACCACACCGGAAATTGTGTATAAAGTCCACGATATGGTTCTGGAAGATCAACAAATGAAAGTGCGTGAGATTAAGGAAGCCACAGGGATCTCTTATGAAAGTGTAGTTTATATTTTACACAGCTGGGCATGCGAAAAACGTGCGCCAGGTTGGTGCCGCAATTGCTCAGTTCGGAACTTCAACCGAAAATTTGAAGTTGTTTAAGAAAAACTCGGTCAATTTCAAAAACGTTTCATAATTTTGGATGGAACATGGATACACCATTACACTCCAGAGACGAAAATTCACTCAAAAGCGTGGATTGGACATGATGAGTCGACCAGGAAGAAAGCGAAGTTAATTCAGTTGGCAGGAAAGATGTATTGGGACGTCAAAGGAATTTTACTAATTGACTATCTTCGTAAAAGAAAAACTGTGACTGGACAATATTACACTACACTTTTAGACCAGCTGAAAGCAGTAATTGAAGAAAAACGCCCGGGAATGACAATGTAAAAGATCTTGTATTACCACGACAATGCGCCAGCTTATTCAAGACGAACTGTTCAACAAAAATTGAACGAACTGGGGTTTGAAATCGTCCCCTATCCACCGTACTCGACCGATTTGGCTCCCTCCGATTTCCATCTTCTCCCAAAACTCACAACGTTCCATGCTGGAAAGATATTACGATCCAACGAAGAAGCCATCGATGCAGTAAATGCTTATTTTCAGAACCTCAAAGAAATCCATTTTCGAGAGGATATCGAAAAGTTGGAAAACGCTGGACTAAGTTTGTTGACATCAGGGGGGACTATGTAGAAAAATAAAATGTAGCCCAGGTTTTACTTTACAAGGAATGGGTTTTTACGAAGTTTTTACAAAATTATAGATAAATCTGGATCAGAAAATAACCCTTTACATGCCGGTCAAACTATTATCACAGATAATTTGACCCACAGTTGTTTTAAGTTCGTATTTACAGTAGTCAAAAGAATTTCACAGAAATTTCTCACCATTTGTATTTTATAATTTGTTGAAAATGTAAGCCGGTCGAACTATTATGAATCTTGTTATAATGGTATTGAAATAAATGTAACACCCGGTATGTGATCGATAAGATATTGAGGCCGATCACTAGCATAACCGCTAAACTTAAAAACCCATGTTCACCACTGACTATGAACTGACATTATTGACCTAAAATAATAATTCAAAACATTTGGTTACGACTTTGAAAAATATCTTGGAACAAGGAAAAAGTAAAATATATACTTAAATGTATGAATGAAAGAAATATATTTATCCATGGCTTACGTATAAATAAATACTCCTTAATCTTAACCATATCCGTGTGCGTTTGCGTTCATCTCCTTCAGATAAACCACAGTGTGTAACCAAACGAGCACATACGTCAAAGGATGTTGAACATTCGTTGGAAAACAGAAAAAATATATACATACATATCCTAGTGCGTCAAATCCACTCGATTAAACATAGTTAAATTAATCTGAGAGTTTATTAACACGTTGTATATTGTATATTAGCTGGTGACTATTTTAAAATAGCATAAATGGACCAAATAGGTCATACATTACCGTGGAAGAATTTGCTTCATACATACATTGCGTTATTTCATACGTAGTGACGTCAATGGGTTAGAATGTTTTGTTATATTTTATAAATATACATTTTTATAGCTACATACGAACATCGTTTCGTTTCCCAATATATTGTTGGAATATTTATGGCAAAATCATTTATTTACTAAACAAAATTTATTTATTTTATTGATTGTGTAAATAAATTTTCAATAATAAGTCGGATAACGATATTTATGGTCTAAATATAAAGACTATTCTATTTATTGCTATCGGTGTTGAATTTTTGTCAAAAGGTCAAGTAAATTATTTTATTTACGTACTTGCATTTTTTCATATTTTAATACCTAGCAACATATGCTACTATTAATGATAATATGTATATTTTTATATCTATTTTATCGTCATATTAATGAATAATAAAAACAACTCCTAAGAAATCTTAAGCCTCACTATCAGGCACTTTTTTAATGCAAAACGTTGATTCATAGTGCTAATAGATAATGTGTAACGAAGTTTGTAATTATGGCAACGCTCAAGGTCATTCACAGCTACTAACCTAACCTAACGCATAATGCAAAAACTTCATTTCACGTAAGAAAATAGCAGATGGCGCTTGAGAACTGACCGTTTCCACATGCATTAAATAAATAATAAACCAAACTTTGTCACTAATAAATATATTTATCTGTAAAAATGTACAATATCTGAATATTAAAAATTACAATAAAATATGGTAACCAGGGACGTAGCCAGGATATTTTGGTAGGGTGGGCCAAAATTTTTTTAGGTGGGCCACTCAGAAAGTTTTGTACTGCTACTTTCCTTTTTATTAGAACACAAATAACAAAAAAATGATTTTTAGTCATACAATATGTGAAGCGTATACGTACTTATTTAAACAAATATTAATTTGTAGGATTAAGTTTTGCAGGGTGGGCCTAGACCACCCTCGCCCACCCCAGGCTACGTCCCTGATGGTAACAAATCACTTAATTCTGTAGATTTTATTTGATAACTAACAACTAACAGGTGAATTTGTTTCGTATTTGTGAACTAAGTTTGGATTCTGCCCAATCAAAGAGCAGAAGTTCTATCCCTATCTAAACCTACGCTATTTTCTTACGTGAAATGAAGAAGAACAAAAATTTGTAAACTCCTAACTGTTATGCATTACGCATTAAGTAAATTTGTAACAGCTGTCAAAATGAATTGTCAAGAAATCTCAAAATCTTCATCAACCCCTAAAGGCTCATTCACAGCTGTGTAAATAAATACACAATCATACATGCGAAGCTTTTTCTTAAAACAACTAAAAACTAAATCTAAATCTTTTACCAGAACGTAAATTGACAGCTCAAATGACAGTTGTTATGTATGTGCTTATGTTTATGTAAAATATTTATCATTTGCAAATCCTTATGGTAATGGGTAGGATACTGTAATTCGTCCGGTATCAAACGGTACCGTTATCACTATGGTTACATAGAAAATGACATTTTATTTGACAACTATGACGAAAATATGCCAATCATCTTATAACGGTATTTTTATTTTCGTAGCTGTGAATGCGCCTTAAGAAAACTAATAGCTGTATCTAATGTTGCATTTGTAATACAATGTGTACAAATAAAATTAAACAAGAAAATGCGCTTTAGCAATCTTTTCCTGCGATGATAAATTTCTACTCCGACAGGTAATTTGTCGAAATACAATTGTCCACTATCAATTAAATTATATTGCAAAAAATACTGTGTTTTTCTTAAAACAACCTACAACCTTGTAATTGTGAAAATTAAATGGTTGTTCATACAATACCAGGTATGTGAATCATGATAAAAATTCAAAAGGAAAACACGCAAAATATCTGGAAAAACTTAATTGATGTTTATTGAAAACTATTTTCCATATTAATATGACAAGCTACAACAATGTGAATGTGAAAATTATGAAGGTTGATGGAAATACCATATTACCTATATTTATAAATACAAGAAAAGGTGTGTCAGTTTATTTCTAAACAGTATGAATCAACCTGATTTAAAATGATAGTAGGTGGTTTACGTAACTTCTACCGACCAATCAGAAGTTATTATACAAATTGAGATGCAAACTTCCATTTAATTTACATAGACGTTAGTCACCAAGTCTATTCTTGTAAACTCGTCTGGAAGAGATTCATTTTAAACCAGCCTAGTTACTTCATTAATTAGTGCTTTCATTCTTATTAACCGTGTGACGTAATAGTTGAGATAAAGATTAAAATTTAAAAGGGATAAAAAAACAAATTGGATGAAATTCTTATCATCCAACATTATTTACTTATGGAAGATAAATTAAAACACTTTTAATTTGAAATATGTGGTCAAGGGCAAAGTATAATATTTTTTTATCATTGTAAAGTACAGTGCAATAAATTTGAAAAAAAAATTCTAGGAAATCTACAATAATAATATAAGTTACTGTGAAATATTGTATAAATATTACCTGAGTAAATACAAGTTATGACCGTTTTAATTGAAATGGGAAAAACTAAGAAACATGAATTATTCTACAAAAGACAACAAATTTTATAAAAACTATTATTTGTACGAAATATACACTTTATTGCAATTTAAGTATTATAAATTGAAATTAATTTCTAGTATTACCACACAATTTTATATTTTTATTTGTTTTATTGTTTTATTATTTCACTTAAACAACAATAACATCACAATGTTTATTTCAAAACCCGAAAAATCCACTTAAGTCAAATTTTGGGAAATCGCAAAAAACTGTTTCGATATGTTCCAAATGAATAATTATATAAAAACATCAATACAAATAATATAATGTTTATGATAATGAATCAAAACTACTTTATTTAATAAGAAAAACTAATTAGTAATGACAAAATTTAAAATAAAAAATCTGTTGTTGACAGCACAATACCTTCCGACATTTCTATGTATTTTATACAAACTCAGAAAGTTTCTTGTTTTTTGTATTTGCAATAAAATTATTTCTAACACATATTATGCAAATTGTACTTGACACTGACATCTGTCAATTAGTAATATTGAATTATTGAAACCATTTCCATTGTGACGCAGCAAAAATTGCTAGATTTATGGAAATTAATTTCTTTATAAATTTTTATCTCTAAATACATTGAATATGAAGAAAATAATGAAATCAAATCGTATAGAAAATAAAATATTCTTTAATATTTATAATAATATAAAATGTCAAAAAATTACATTTAACTCTGTTTTTTTAAGAAAAACAGTTGATCTTCAAATTAAGGTACTTCCGGTAAATCAATTGGAACCAAAATCTAATCAAACCTTTATTTGGATATGAGAATGAGGAATAAGAAAAAATTGTAATTTTTGAATTGTGGTATTGATGTTACTATCGCGGCCGAAACGATCGTCACAAACACACACGCACACATCCGCGGGCGCACACACACACACACGCACACACATACACATACAGATATCGTAAAAATAGTAAATTCGTATTCTAGGGACCCCAAAACGTGCTTATTCATTAAAAACTCACTATCGATTTTTTTGACCAAAGACAATACCTTCCTTACTTACAGGTAACGAAAAGTAAACATGGATTTGTCGAGTTTTGATTTTAAACTTTGGATATTTCGAGTTCATTATCTGATTTCATTGAACTTCCTAAAGTTTTTATTATTATTTTATTTATCATAAAACACTAGGGGTTTATACCATTATATTACAAAAATAAGTCATATTACACTATCAAAAATTTTAGACAATCAGACTATTAGATCGGGGGTTTCATCAACTGTCTCCCACAAACTGATACTGCATACAAAATCCCCCTTAACTATAGTAGCGCGTCCTGCAAAGGATCATTGTTTATTTTTTGTTTTTTCTATAGAACATTAACATCTTTAACTTTTCTTTGTCAGGCTCCAAACTACCGGATTTTTTATTTGTATCATGTTTGCCCCTACACTCTGCAATTGTTTCATTATTATAAATTATTTGAAAATATGATAGTTAATAAAATCCAATAGGCCCTATTTACTTATTAAATTATTGCAAAGAACACTAGGACCACGTGACTTCCAAACTGCTGTTCTGATTGGCTAATTTGGATTTGCTGCCATTAGATCCCAACCGGTTGTGGATTTGTCGGGTATTGAAACTAAACTGATATTTTAAACTTAAATATCATAAGGGTTTGTTGAATTTTGGTACGAAAACATCACACCAAGTTATGGAGAATGAGGAGATGATTCCGTTGCTGTATCAAACTCATTCTTGATTTGAAACTAGACGATTCATTTATCCTAGTTGACATAGGTTACAATTTTTTTTTCTAATTTTCAATTACCCCAAAAGAGATCCTTGTGGTGCTTCCTTTTTTTGTTGTTCCATTTCATGCATTGTTGACTAAGTAAGACTATTTTTTATACAAGACGATAAAATTATATTTTTTTCTATAGCAAGTTTTGAAAGATAAGATAATTTAAATTATTATTTAATCGTTCACGGTTCTGACTGTTATAACCAGGGCCGACGCGACATAAAATATTGAACCGGGCAGAAAGCAAATTTGACGCCCCTTTACATTAACATTTATAAACCACAAACAAAGAATAATCTGATATTGAATTTTGTTTAATATACTACATATATCAGTGCAACTTCGATAACACCGAAGACTGGATAATAATTTTGAAATATATCCGCGGGCTAAATGTTAACTACGATACTTATTTAACATAATGGAAATGGCGAGAGATATTGTGCTGATTTGTTTTTCATGGGAGTATGTCAAACCAACACATCTTTATTAGTTTTTCTACTTCACTGAAATACATTGAAAAAAAATATATGACACTTTCCCTAATACATAAATATTTATTTATTTTTTAAATGTACACTGAGTGCCAACAGTCGTCAAGACTAATAATAGGTACAAACCAATTTACAATAAAAAAAATTTGAACAAAGTATTGAATTACAAAACTGCATATAAGAAATTAAACATAATAAGAGTCATAAAAATTAACTTTGTTTTAAATTACAAATAATATGTATTAAAGCAAATGAACAATAAGTCTTTGTTGACCAAAGCAAAAAAGTAGCAGGTTCACTTTCGTTGCGGTGTTATACGACAA
This sequence comes from Harpalus rufipes, assembly GCA_951394225.1. Taxonomy (NCBI): domain Eukaryota; kingdom Metazoa; phylum Arthropoda; class Insecta; order Coleoptera; family Carabidae; genus Harpalus; species Harpalus rufipes. The sequence continues at coordinate 46,875,613 of OX596279.1, forward strand.
GTCGAAGCCGAGTTTTTTAATTTTGGTAGTAAATTTTCATTTTTGCCGTGTTGAACACATAATTTTTTTGGAATGTTCATTTTGAATGTTATGTCGTCATTTTGCATACAGCAAAAATGTTGCTAATTTCACACCGGTCAAACAGATTTGAATGATTTTATTGATAGTTATTAGCTAATAAAATCATATTTTCTCTGCCAGCGACAGTAAAAGTGGAACATTATACTCTAGCAACTGTAAATAAAATCATACTTTAATGCTCATTAACAACATCAACAAAATTATTACGACGGTGGGGACACCATTTTGTTCATAAAATTGTTAATGTTTGGGGAAGTAACCAATAATTTTTCTGATAATATTTTTTATATGGTGCTACTCTTACTGGGCCTATAGTAGGTTACTCTCGGATCGGTTTTAGTAAAATTTGATAAAAGTTGTTGCGCACCGTAGATTGCACATAACTGTAGTATGTATGTGATTATGTATTTCTTTTATTCTGATATGATCAAAAATCGAAATACTTGCCAAGAAGCGTCGCGACCTATGTCACTGGCTGTCCCTCGGTTTGCCCGCTCCTTCCGCCGGCTTTGGTTATAATAATAATTGTATAAAAACTGTTTATAATATAGGTATTTATTTAATTTACTTTATGGATATCGTTTATAGTTTTCTATTTAAAAAAATGTCTTTCAATGTCACTGGTTTGTAGCCAATGAACAAAATAACAAAAATATTAATATATATTTTAATTTCTTATCTTTGATTTCCATTTTGGCAAATATATCTGCCCAATGTTTTGTTTTTATTTAAGTGTCTGTTAATGTTCCCCAATAAAAAATCATACTTTATTTTCAAAACAAACATCAAAGTAATAATAACGTCAGTATGTGTATAATTTCCGGGTTCTATTAAACAAAGAATGTTTGTCTATGTTTAAATCAAGACGAATTACTCGCCAACATATGGGAGGAGTTCGAATCCTTCCAAGATTTAGATGGAAGCATTTATTCACTCCAACAAATTGTAAATGTCATAATTACAGAACTATATTTAACGTAGTATTTGAGAAATTGGAGCAAATTAATATTAGTAATATTAAAATGTATTTCTGGAAACTATAACCTACAATATATTTCGAGTATTCATTACAGAAGTTGTAACCTAGATATTTAGCCTGTGGACTAAATATTGTTTGATGTTTAAAACAAGGTTTTAATTTGATGTTGCGAGACAGTATTAGGTTATTGGATACATATATTACAATTTAAAAATGGGGGTCATCTGAAATATTCCCAGCCTAACAATGAAAGGGCTTTGAAAGCTATTGTACAATACAGTAGATTCCCTTGTCAATCTATGAATAATCGGTCATGATTTTAATAAATATTCTTTCCAAGTTCAATATCGATGATGATTGAATTTTTATGTGGGTTACGATGTCAGTATGCAAATCCCCCACGTGTAATTATTCGTATTACTCGTCAGCAGTGCTATGATCCAATCTGCCAGACTCGGCATCAGCTGTTCTTTGTTGCCGTTGGGTCACAGAGGACATAAGCCACGCGCGAAGGTAGCAATGCCCGGACAACCAGTCTTAAGTCTGGACACTGCTTGAAATTGCATATTCAGCGAGTAACTCGAGACGAGCTAAAATAAACCCACACTAGGTGTCTTGACCTCTCACAAAGGATAAGAAACGGTGAACAAACGAGATGGAATATTATATAACAAGAAGAGATAAAGCAAGAAGCGAAGGAGTCATTGTTTTATACACAAACTGATTATGATTATAAAAACGGTAGTTCTCTTCTCAAAGGACTTTTAACGGAGAATATGAGCAGCTGAGGCTCACAATAGTTCGACCGGGGCTTACATTTCAACAAATTATAAAATCAACACAAATGGTGCGAAATTTCTATAAAATTCTTTCGACTTTAAAAAACTTAACATGTACAAAAAACTGTGAACCAAATGGCGAGTGATAATAGTTTAATACTTTAATTTCATCTTCTAGTCCAGACTTAATTTCAACCGAGACCCTTTACTTTGGGCATAATTTAAAAGAATCTGATGTGGCCAGCACATTACCTTCCGTCAATCCTGTGTATACTTTGGTTCACGAAAGATAACTATTCAAGGACACTTGTTCGAAGAAAGAATACACAGCACTTTATACAAATAATAATGACGTATGTCGTAAAGTTAAAGATATCTAATTATCTACTACATTTCTCTCTGACTAATTCTTACCCAGTAACGTTGATATTTAAATCAAAATATTATTCTATAGTTTATGTCATATCCATGTTTTTGTGTTTTGAAAAAAGAAAGCCATTATATGAAAAGAAACATAATTATCAAATAAATTACACTTATATTTTTCAGTTAAAATGTATCCATAAATATTTCATGTTGCATGTTTATGTATACAAAATGCAGTGAAGATATCTACAAGTAATATTATATCAGACGGTTTATAAATGTCCTTGAATACTCATCTTTCGTGAACCAAACTATATTATGTACACCTTGCGTCATGTCACAATGCAAAACAAACTCAAAATTGGTTAGCAGATCAAAATGTACCATTTGTTCCTAACCATAGGCTTGTACTATTGAAGATTTTTCAGCACTTTTATCTCGAAAAGTTTACGATGCAGGATGGAAAGCCCAAAATAAAGATGAACTTCAACGCAGAATATACAGATATCAGGAATGACCGAGAAATCTATATAAATGTCGTTCAAAACCTAAAGTCCGCAGAAAATTACGCCTTGTGGAAAAGCACGACCCTATTTATTTAAGTTAATACTTTTGTTGAAACTTGTACTAAAACTTATGAAACATACATTAATATATTTCTAAGAGTAATAAACATGAATACGATAATTTGAAATGAGGAAGTGATAAAATTTAAAGTAACAATTAATAAAGAATAGACAAAGATTATGCTATAAATATTTGCACAGAAAAGTATATGATCATGTAGATAACTTCAAATATTGAAACTTCAATATTATTTGATGTAAATCCATATTTAAGAATGGTAGCAGGTAGCGTGTCATCTTTGGCAATTAATCAATTATTCAATAAATAAAAAATAATAATAGTGTTTGAGATTCACACCTAAACACAGACTTTTGTTATAAACAAAGTTGAATTTTCTCAAATATCATTAATTTTAAGTAGTAAATCGTTTCTTGCTAAAATGGAATATAGTGAAGAACCCTTGGAAGAACCTAAAGAAATTTGGTATCAGTGTACTTCACTTATATTAGATAACTTTATTGTCATAATTATATAAACTTCCTAGGTATTATGTTTGCCATATTTTTCCCTAAAGTCAAAATATTTTAATTCTATCACGACTATGAATCAGAGATATCGATTTCTTAAAAAGGCTGGATTATAGTTTAAAATATGTCATATCCGTTTCGATAAGTATTTATCTTTTGGTTATCTGAAGGTTCAATTCGTTTATCAATTTTTAAAAACAAAAAAGAAAATTATCAAATAATGTGTTATAAAAATGTATGAGTTATGAACCCAAAAAGAACCAGACTATAATATATAATTGTTTCACAAATTATCAATGAATTTTTATTTTTTTATAAATTAATGCAATACGATTAATATATGTAAATATTTATTAATATTGAAAGTTATTGTACTAGTTATTAAACAATTCTAGATAAAATCATTTATAAATAATAATAATGGTTAAGCTACGGATTAATATATAGATAATATCTATGGATACAAATTATGTTTAGGACAGATTAAGAAATAGATAAACATAAATTACGTATAATAATAAACAATACAACTATACAATAATAGGAGGAGTCTAAGGTTAAAAATATATATAAAACTAAAACAATTACCCCTTAACCTTAAATAATAATATAAGCTAAAAGCTTTTAGCTTATATTATTATTTAAGGTTAAGGGGTAATTGTTTTAGTTTTATAAATACAACTATACCAGGATCAAAAGTATGAATAATACGTAAATAAACTAATTTTCCGTCTGTTTTCATAAATATTAATTTGACTAACTCAACATATTTTTTATTATGCATGATTCAATTTACAATTCATTTACAAGTAAACAAATTAGTTCTAGAACTTAAAAAAGTATTTATAGAAGTATTTTAACATATACTTGACGACTTTTGGTAATAACTATAATTTTACAGTAATCATAATTGTATTTTTTTAAATATTTTAAATTTTAGCAAAAAGTACGATTTAGCTAAAAATATACATAAATCTTTTACAAATGACAACTAATAAGTATGTCATTATTTTTTTTTAAATTACAATAATTACGGTTATTACACAAAAAGCACGGTACTTACTGCATAAGTATCATAATTTCAGGATATCACAAGATACAAAATAAATATATAGAATGTTAATGAGCAAACTGTTCGCCTTTGGGCTGTGATTCGCAATCTAAATGATCAAAGTGATAATGATTAAAAAGAAGTAGGTTTTTCGTTTCCTATTCGTTATTTCCATTTTCTCATTTTGTGATAACTAGAAAACCTTCTCCTTTCTTTTCCGAATCATGATCATGTTGAGTGAGCACGCGGATTCATTTCAGAACAAATTTAAAAATGGCTGACGATAATAGCTTTTCGAGCGAACATTTTTTTATTATTTCAATATGATCCATTTTTAATAATGACTATAACACTTGATATAAATTAAAATATGTTAGTTTGCATTGGTCAGCATATGATATTTAACGCTAGGTGGTGTTTATATTATTCAAGTTGTTTTCTTGATATAATTTTTAAAACATGATTCAAACGCATAACGATTATACTAATCAGAATTCACAAAATCACAATCAAAGCCCGAAGGAATACGACAATGGTATTAATCAGTGTTGTGCAAAACTTGATCTAATTGATAATTGAAAACTAACGACTAAAATAATAATCAATGACTAATGAATTATGATTGATTAGTTTAGTCATTTCTCGCAAACTAATAACTGATTAGTTTTAGTTTTAATCAAATAATCATGACTGAAAAAGATTACTAAATTTTTTTGTTCAGTCGATATTCCAAAGTCGGTAAGTACAGTGCTGCACTAAATAATCTGCGTGGACTTTTGCTGAAAAATACCCAGATTTGTAAGTATTGTATAAGGTATTAAAAAAAGAGTAATACATTTTAAAAACATATACATTTCCATGTAGTGATTCTCAATTAAAAACAATAAAATCAGGGACCTGAAACTAAACCCGAACTTGAACCGAAAACCCGAATTTTTTTTGATGAACCTGAAACCGAGTTGAACCTTTATTTGCCAAGATCAATAAACCTGAACCGAATTTAAACCGTTTTAAATTCAGATTCGGTTCAGAGGTCAATTAAATATACAATTAAATATTTTAATATGATTTTAAAATTAATAAATATAATCATCTTCTTGTAATCATTTATTGTTCTGAACCGAAATTCGAACCCGAACCCAAAACCAATGAACCGTAATAATTTTTAATTTCTTGAACCTGAAATTAACCTGAACCATAAATATATTTCGGTTCAGGTCCCTGTTTAAAATTCGATTAATTAAGACCGTACATTTTTAGTGCCACTGGCAAAATAAGAATAATAATGTTGAATAGGAAATAAATAATTTCGTAATTATTTTTATTAAAATTTTCGTACCGAACAGCGGCATTAAAATTTACACTTCAAGATCTATGCTCTTAATTTTCAGAATTTGAAAAAAAATGTATATAGGTGTTTTTTTCTCTGTTTAACAAATAACAAATAATAATATAGAAATTAATATAGGTACATACATTTTTACATTATAATTTATTAATTAATATTACTGCTAATTAAAAAAAAATCATATTGAAATAAAAATCTTATCAAAATAATTTCTCAATTATAACTAAAACTCATTCATTTAGTTATGATTAGGATTAAGTTTTAAATTATGACCATTTCGTTATGATTAAAACTTTAGTTGATTGATCAGTCAATTGAAAAAAATAGTTGATTGTGCCAACACTGGTATTATTTAAAAAAAATTAAAATTAACAAAAGTAATAACTGAAATGACAGGTCACAGCCAACTAAAATTAACGTAGATAATTAATTTAAGAGCCTGTAGCTCGAAAACAGTTCGTTTCCGAATTAGTAAAGGTTAGTCTATTTCGCTTCCCGTACATACCCTATAAATTTGTAACACGTATTCATTAATGTATTATTTATGCTATTTGGTCAGATTGTAAATATGATCAAGTTTTGTCAGAAACCAAGCAAAATGAGGGTGTACCAATGAATAGGAAACATTGCAATAATTGCCTAATGAACCATTTTGAAATGAGATGTTTATTTTTGATTCGTGAAAATATGGAATTGTTGGACATGTGCAGTGTTTATAAAAAAAAAATGAATTGAAATCTCATTCACCCAAATTCGATAGGAAAGTTGCTAAGTTGCTGAAAATTGTAGCCAATAGAAACAAATGTAAAGCCTGTATTTTTCACGTTTTATTCATTGTTTGCAATTGTGGAGCTCTTGACAAAAGCAACCTTAGTCCTGTTTTTTATTTTTTTATTTTGAGATATTCGAAGGAATAACTTTCTAGTTTCCTTACTGTTAAAGGTTTTTTGTATCTTATAATTTAACTCAGGATAATGTTTAAATATTAGAAAATTATTTACTGCATGTAAAGTAAAAGAAGAGAAAAATATATAGATGAGCAATTACATAATAACCAGATATCTTTCTAAGACGTTTTTGTAGAAACACTCAAAGTTTAAAATGTAATAACTTGTAAGATGTTTTTTTGCGAAAAACAGTTTTACCAAACTGGCATCCTTGTAAGTACATGTCGCTGTATGTAACTCATATTTACAATATTTGGACTATGGTTATTTTTGCCAAAAGCTCTTTAATTATTACTGGTTATTTGCAGTAGCAATGTTGCTAAGAGTTAGTAACTTTGTTACAAAATTAGGGCGATTGTTTAAAAAGAATCAAAGAAACAGAAACATAACGGAAGAACTAGGAACGATACCGATATTAGACTGAAGAAATGACAATTGGATTGGAAGGACATCTTGTAAGGATAATCAAGAGACCTGCGAAGGAGGTTTGAACAGACAAGAAACAAGAGAGGACGAAAAAGACAGTTTGTTTATGAAAATTTCTTAACTGTTGCAATATACATTGCGACATCCATAAACAATATAACAAAACACGGATTTATTCAACGGCGCCGTATATATTTCTGTTAAACTTTTTAAGATATTAATAATAACCTTCAGCAAAAAACAAGTTCAAAATGACAACAGTAATAAACATATTATCAACTGAAATTACAGATCATAATAAATAAGCTCAAAACAAATTACAAAATTCTGTCTATTTTCGATATTATTTGCAACGATGGAAAATTTACAAAATGATGTAAGAAACAACTGGGTGTCCTACCATCAATTTTGTTTTCCTCGGAGATTATCTGTTACTAAGCGCTCTTTCATAATTCATAAACGGGTAACAGCAGATAACGTATCGTTATTTTACGTAAGATAATTTGGAAAAATTAAACTACTATAGTGATAACCTTTTGACTTTAACTGTATGAATGAATATGACTCGGTGACACGCCTTTCGATAACACAAATCAGAGGAATTATAAATATCTGAGATGTTAGAGTGACAATTTTGGGATTATTTAGAAAAAGATAAAAGTGAGGTCTAAGTTGATAGCATAAAGAAGATATTTTAGTCTTAAGGAAAGAATTAGAGTATTTGGAGTTTATCTAAAGCAGATAAGCATTACAAAAAAATCTGTACCAGTACATTACCATTTTGTACAAATTCCACACAGATAGTTTCTTGCAAAAGATTATAAATTTCCAGTACATTACGTTCCATCAGTTCAGTTATATGTATTTTGTACAAATTCCATACAGAAAGTTTCTAGCAAAATATTCTATATTACCAGTCAAATTATAACACAAACATGCTACCTATATCAATTGCACTTGACACGGACATCTTTCAATTACAATTTTCTTAATATAATAGCTGTTTTCATGATGATATTATAGCTGGCTGCTTCATGAAATTTAATTCCTTTATAATTTTTTAACTCTATATCCATTGAATATAAAGTGTAAAATGTAATCAATTCGTATAGAGAATAACATATTCTTTAATATTCATAACATTAAATGTGAAAAAAATAGTATATTGTGTTATTAGGAGTAAAAGTGACACTTTGTGTGGCGAGCGTGAAAGTTTAAACGACGGGCGAAGCGAGTCGGATAAATGCACGCGAGGCACACAAAGACACTTTTACTCCGAATGACACATTATATTTTTTCTTCAAACGTAGATATTTAAAGAAAAATATCTACTATTGACGTTACATTTTTCGTAAATTTCGTTTGCGATTTACATTGCCCTGTAGCTATGGATACTTATTTGTACACTTTTTGTTACGTTTTGACGTTTAAATAAAAACTGTGCAATTTTATATCCTCCTTCTGTGCAATTATGTCGGAATTTTTTAGATTTTCTATAACTATAACGGTGTATTTTAGTAAAGAATATGTAACGTATCTTAATTTTACACTTTTAAATGAGGAAGATAAAGTGCAGCATTTTAAACAAATTTCAGGATCTGTTTTCATTTTGCACCGGGAGGCAATTTGAAATGTATCAACCCCTAAATTCTCAACAAATCATCGAGCTGCCTCATCCTTACATCAATCAATGAAGCAACCTTTTCTTAATATAGCTGGCTACAATGTTGAAATCTGGAAAATTGGTATTGCTTCCTTTTTGCATCGATGTTTTCAATTCGGAATTTACTTCTGATATTTTTTTACGCTTGTGGGACGAACAATTCAGCATTGAATTCGAAAGACATAAAACAGCACTAAAATGACATCTGTGGTGTTTTCTCTACTACAGCTTTGAGAACCCGTGAGGTAATAAGCCATGATGATATATTTATTTACTTATTTAGTTCTTAGTATGGTTAGAACGTACAAGCGAGCATCTCTAAAATTCATTAATTGAACTTAATTAAATTATCATAATGGTACATTGATCATGTTTCTTTCATGTGCAGTATTTCAATTTCATTTCCAGTTCACAAATTTTAAAAATGACTTCATCTCGTGATCAAGTTAATTTGAATTTGTGAGACATTATCGAATCACATGATAAATAAATCACATGTGTTCAACAGTTTACTTAAGTGATTTTTCAAGTCCCGATCGAGTTACATAGTTGATATTTTTATGAGAATCTATATCCTCATTAAAGATGTTATGCAATGTTATTACATTATCAATTTTCCAATTTGTATCTATATTTTTTAACTTACAAATCATTAACGTGTGTTAAGTTCACATTGTTTCTAGACCATTTAAGTATCTTAGTTATTTTTTCATGGCATAAATCATCCTCAATTGATGGTTGATTGTTGACATGATGTCCTTTTCAATTAACAGGATCTTCAAATGTGCATTGACGTTTTCATTTCATTATTTCAGCGCGTGATTAAATGTCCCTGAAACGTGGAAAGCCGGCAATATTATTTTCATGTGAAATGTACCACATGTGTCACTTAGTTAACACTAAACGTTTTGTTGGAACAAACGATGATTTGGAAAGGAAGTTCGCAATTGATAAGACAAGGAAACAAGTATAGTATTACACATCGAGATAAATAGGATGGTTCATAGTGACAGTGACGGTTTTGTACGTAAATATTAGTAGTTACAAAATTACAAAGACATAAAAAAGATAAGTTAAAGAAACTCTAATTAGTTAAAAGGAAATTAACAAATGTTTTTTTTGTGTTTACCCCTTTGTTGTTTTGTTCCATTTGCGATATTGTTTTGTTTGTGGTTTATCATTGTGATAACTCAGAAAAACACACAATATTTCACAGAAAACAAATTCATAAGAGATGTGTTAGTTCGTTTACCCCAACTAACGGAAATATAAAAAAATTGAACAAAAAAGTTTTATGTACAAAGACTAACGAACTAACCTAACGAACAAAAGAATAAAAATTAACAAAATTGAATGATTCCGCAGTTTTGAAATCTCGTAATTTTGTTGTCAAGTTAAAGAAGAGTTTACTACCTGCATCGATAATAATGTAAGTAAAGTTGTTAGTTTGGGTAGACTGACAGGTCTTGGAGATGAAAGAAAATTGAAGATTAGGTTCAATGTTCAAAGCATCTGCTTTGCAGCTGAAGAATATATTTTAACTGTTGAGATTTCGTCCAACGAAGAATTCAAAATAAAAACCAGAAAAATTAAAATTTTCTTAACTCTATTTAAAACTTTACTTTGATACTAACAATCCATTAATTAGCAATAACAACCAAAGTCCATTTTTTTATATTTGACAAAATCAAAGAATAAACCTTTTAGCTTCTTTTCTTTTATAGATTTCGGTAACTTAATTTAACTCAGAGTCATATTTAAATATTAAAAAAATATTTACTGTGTGACAATCAAAAATTGAGCCGTAAAAAATATCGAAACAATGTAAAGAAATTATTTTGAATGCTTCTGCATATTTGAGGAATGTATAAATGTACCCCTAATTCCATTCTCGCCTGTAGAAGATGTAAGTCTTGCATTTTGAAGTTATCACAAGACAGTTCTCAGATCTGTATTTCCTATATACTTATTTTTGAATATTATTATGTACATTTTAGAGTTTGTACTGCTTTGGATATGTGACATATGGCGGTAAATAATATAAAAAATCTGTTGTGGCCAGCACAATACCTCTCGCCACTTCCTTTTTTGGTTACATAAGTATAGGGCGCGAACAGTCATGTTACATTGTTGGCCTTGACAAGCAGATGTGGGGGCCCGTTTCAGAATGATAATTAGTCAGTATGTTTCATTCAGAATTTCAAGATTTTCTAAATACACGTAGTTAATTTGTCACCAGGAGTGTGGAATTTACTTGTCGAGGAAAATAAACCATATGGAATTGGAAAATCACTAAATTTAGAATGAGAAATTATGATACATCTATATACATAATTACTAGCTATCATTCTGACATGAGTCCCCATATCTGCTTGTCAAGGCGCCCTATTGTATTTAACATTTCTTGTATACCTACATTCTACACCAAAAATTGTACTTACATATATCTATTCCTTATATTTAGATTGTTTAATTTTAAATTCATTATATGAAGAAATTTTGTCCTCTTCTAATTTTTCGAAATGTTTCCAATTCATTGTCAGGATTGACTGAATTTTTGAAGGATATATGTAATAGACCTATAATCTTAAATATTTAACTACTAATACATTAAGAAATAATATAATGTATATGTACTTCCCAGAAAAACTCTTTAGTAATATCTATGAATTTCTGACACTGACATTTATCTGTCAGTTACAAACAGTTCAACTGGTCAACTATTTTCCATGGCATCCTTTCGGCTGTAAAATTTATTATAACGTTATTTTATTTATTATATTTCTTTTATCTCTAAATCCATAGAATATATAATAAAATATTTAAATGTATCAGATAAAGAATTTAATTTTCTTTAATATTACCAAGAAAAAATTTCAAAAAATATTATTTAGAAGATTTTTTTTCAAGAATCTTCTACTTCCGGTTGTCCAATTGTTACCAAAACCTTTTCAGATCTTCCCATGAATGTCCGATTGGAAAATACGTAATTAAACAATTTTTAAGTCTTATAGTTTTTGAGTAATCGTCCTTCCAACATCCTACATACATACACACACACATACATCCACACACACACACACACACACACACACACACACACACACACACACACACAGACATCATCGTAAAAATGTGAAAATCGGATTGTAGGGACCTTAAAACGTGCTTATTCAATAAAATATGGATATGTGATTTTTAGCATGAATGCAATACCTCTCTTAGCGAGAGGTAAAAATGAATTTAAACATGGTTCTGCCGGATGAATTTGTCGCCAAAAAAATTGTGATCCGTCAAAAATGAGTGCGAAACATTGACAGTTTCATTCAGTCTGTAATTTGATGTAACTACTATTTACACGTATAGTGCAAGTAAATTGCTGTGTTCTCATATTATATTAATTGTAATCAATTATAATCAATAAGAAAATTATTTACATCATATACCGTTCATACTATTTCTAATTTAGAGTTTTAAAGTAGATACACTTAAAATTGTTTATGGAAATGGTCCTTCGTACTTTGGCTTTAGTTACAATTATTATTAAAAATTAATATTAATTGATTAAAAACAATACCTGGTATAATTAATTATAAATTGAATATCATTTATTGTTAAGTTTAGTAAAATTCTTGCTAAGGAGTCTATAATTTTGTCCATAGATGTCAGCTCAATCGGCTTCACTTGTTGTTAAGTTAAAGAAGAAGTGTTTACCACCTGCATCGATAATAATGTAAGTAAAGTTGTTATTTTTGGTAGACTGGCAGGTCTTGGAGATGAAAGAGAATTGAAGATTAGGTTCAATGTTCAAAGCATCTGCTTTGCAGCTGAAGAATAAATTTTAACTGTTGAGATTTCGTCCAACGAAGAATTTAAAATAAAAACCAGAAAAATTAAATTTTGTTAACTGTATTTAAAACTTTACTTGATACTAACAATCCGTTTATAAGCAAAAACAACCAAAGTCCATTTTTTGAATTTGAAAAAATTAAAGAATAAACCTTTTAGCTTCCTTACTTTTGTAGATTTCGGTAACTTAATTTAACTCAGGATTGTATTTAAATATTAAAAAATATTTACTGGATGTTAAGTAATAAAAAAATTAACATTGTTGAGTAATTACATAATAATTAGACACTGGGATGCCATTTTTAGAAAAAAAAATTACTGTAACTTACATTTGCAATATTTGGATTATGGTTGTTTTTGACCAAAAGTTTCTCAACTAGATATAACGAAAAATGTATTTATTGGAAATAAAAATACAAATAAAAGAAATTCAAACGATATACATGATAAGATGTTTGTTTAATTTTAGATCCGGGATCACTAAAACACAACATACTTTAAACCGGAACTGGGTGATATGTGGACATACATAATATGTGTTCATCCTTATAATTAGTCATAATTTAATATTTTTATTAATGACATTACGACTGATATTAATGTGGAATACCTAATGTACGCTGATGATTTAAAATTATTTTGTAGAATATCTAAAATTGAAGACTGTATAAACCTCCAAACAAATATTAATATCATTAGAAACTGGTGTAATAACAATAATTTACAACTTAATATCAGCAAATGCAATGTTATGTCATACACCACGAAACATCATAAAATTACTTTTAATTACACCTTAGACGGTGATTCAATTTGTAGGCCAAATCATATAACTGATTTAGGAGTCATTTTTGAGCCTAGTCTAATGTTTAAAAAACATGTCGAAACTAGGGTTTCCACGGCATTTCAATGCCTTGGTTTTATCATTAGAAATTCACAAATGTTTAAAAATATACAAATACTAATTCGACTTTTTACAACTCTAGTAAGACCACATTTGGAATATTGCTCGGTAGTTTGGAACCCTATTACTAATAACATGATTGATTTAATTGAAAGTGTCCAAAGAAAATTCATAAAAGCAGCTACATTTATCTTGGACGGCATATATCCAGCAAGAGGTATCCCGCAAACTATATTATTGGAATCGTTTAATCTGAATTTCTTATATCAAAGAAGAAATATGCACGCAACTATCATTTTGCTTAAAACTATCACCGGTACTATTGATTGTACATTTATTTTACATTACATACACTTTCAAGTCCCTAGATTGTCGTCAAGATATAGTTACACATTCTATTTACCCCCTGCTAGATCGAATACGTTGGTTAAATCACCCATTCATAATATGATTCAGTCATATCATAAAATTCAAAATCATGTAGATATTTTTAATTGCAACGTTTGTGATATTAAAAATCGTATTTACTCCTTTTAATTGATTTCTTCCTACCCCCTAATTGGGCATCTGCCTGTCGGGTAGTGTATCAAATAATAATAATAATAATAATAATAATAATAATAATGTACTCGAAAATACTTGTATCTATTTCAAAATTAGAATGTCGTATCTAGCACACTTATTGATGTTAGAATAAGCTTCATTACGTTATTAAACAATTTTTTGTGAGATTTTATTTGAAATTGGTATTAAATACACAAAATATCTAGGCAACTGATAAAATTAAAAATACAAATCACTGTCACCAACCTAACCATTCTGTCAAAAATGTTCCTTAATGGAAACTGTTAAATATTTTTATAAAAAAATAATGTAAATGATAGCCAAATATGTCATCCTTATTCCGAAACAGAGAACCATCTTTCCCTTTTCGAACGAATTCACCGTGCGCAAAACTTCACACATCAACTCGGCAGCTGGTCGGTACCAGGAACCCCAAACTCGTATATACCAGGCAGGTTTTCGACCTGGACTTGGCCGGCGGACCACGGCGACAAAGGAACACCCAACTCACAAGAGAGTTTACAGCCGCGGTCTCAACAAAGACCCAGGGCAGTCTGGGACCCGACGGGGAATGTGAGACAACCAAAGCGGGATTATATATTGGAGATGCTGGTGAGATATATGAGGTAGAAGGCAAAGAACTGCAGAGAGAGATGGTGGCAAAAAAGAAGAGAATAATTTAAATAAATATTTTTCATTTCTGGATGTGCTAATAACGATATACATATACAAGGGTCACTTATGTGCTATTTGAAAAATTGTAAAAAACAATGAAGTTACATGATTAAGTATGTTGTGTGTCCGATTTTAATTCGTACAAGTTGGGTTCAATTATTCCGAACGGTGTCAAATTTGAAATTTAAAAATAAGTTCCAATGATTTGTTGCACGATTTTTTTGTTTGCTTTAATCGATAGAATAAGAAAAAATATTTTACCCGAATTTTTTGTTTTCTTTCATATTACTCTTTATTCATGAGAAAATACAATATTTAAATTGCCGCCTTTTCTGTCGCCTGATGACGTCAGAAAACTACTCACCAATGAGGGAGTGGCTTATATTTGCGCCGATAGAATTTAAAAGAGTAACAGCAGTGAATTTTATACTAGCTACTAGTTCTATCCATATTACTGATTTTTATATTTTGTAAAGACTCAAACATGACTGTACAAGTAATAATAGTAAAACATAGGTTTATAGTAGTGCCCCAAGGGAAGAAGGAAGAATGAAATGGTTGTCTCAAATAAACATAAAACCATTTACAAAATCAAAGTATCATTCTGTGAAGACCATTTTGCTTCTAGCATAAATATTTAATAATGAAATAATAAATGTTAAATATGTTTTAATTTTTATCTATGCAGTTCTGACATTGGCTAGTATTTCTTGAACGTCACAGGCAGTATAATCTGGCGCCAATTCAAACATATGTACTTTTAAATTGCTAATGTGTTTAATATATACAGAAATTTGAATAGAAAATCATATTTACTAATACTATCGAATTTCAAAATAAAAAAGATATGTTAATTTTTTTGCAACACCTCATTTTTAAATAAAATAAAAGTGTCCCTTGTGAGGTTCTTTTTATGACGGATTTAAAAGATCGTGAGATAAATTATTAAATAAAACAGTTTATTTTGTATTTGTTTCTATTACTTACACGGCTTGTTGTGTTGGAGCGCTCATAGTAAAACAAAAATAAATTTTCAATTTCAAAAGCAGAAAAGTGACCGCTGTTGTCTCTCTCCACAACAGCTTTGAGAGTCTGTGAGGTGACGTCTGGTAAACGACTTAACGGTAAAGATAAGTCGTTATTACCAAAATCTGTTAATGGAAACAGATTAGCACACCCAGAAAAGGGTAGCAAGCCATGATAATATGTTATTATTGTTATTATTATTATTACTATTATTATTTATTAAGCCTGTATGACACGACACTTACGCCCGAAACTCAAAATTAGATGAGTTATATGAGCGATATTAAATTGAGGAGCTCGTTGCAAAAACAACCTCCATTCTCCATTTTTACATCTCGCTAACAATTCGATTTTAATATATTTACGATGATGTCTGTGTTTCTGTGTGTGGATATGTGTGTGTGTGTGTGTGTGTGTTTGTGTGAAAAGGTTTGGACAACCGGAAGTAGCAGGTTCTTAAAAAAAATCTTCCAAATATTATTTTTTGATAATTTTTGTTCTTGCTAGTAAAAGAAGAGTAAATTCTCTATCTGATACATATAAATATTTTATTATATCTTTTATAGATTTCGAAATATAAGGTATATAATAATCTGTTGTATTAAATCTCACAGCACAAATAATGTCATGGAAACCAATTGAAAAATGTAAAAGTTTCTAACTGACAGATAAATGTCAGTGTCAAAAATCCAGAGAGATTTTTTGTGGGAAGTACATACATTATATTATTTCTTATTGTATAGTTAAATATTTAATATTATAGGTATATTACATATTCCTTTCAAAAATACTGTCAATCCCGACAATGAATTGGAAACATTTCGAAAAATTAGAAGAGTAGGACAAAATTTGTTCACGCAGTCATGTGACGTTGTTGGCCTTGACCAACAGATATGGGGGACCGTGACAGAATGATAGCTAGTAATTATGTACATAGATGCCAAATATCATAATTTTTCATTCTAAATTTAGTGATTTTCCAATTCCATGTGGTTTATTTTCCTCGACAAGTAAATTCCACACTCCTAGTGACAAATTAACTACGTGAATTTAGAAAATCTTCAAATTTTTAATGAAAAATTCTGACATTTGACATCTATGTATATAATTACTAATTGTCATTCTGACACGGGCTCCCATATCTGCTTGTCAAGGCCAGTGTCACATGACTGCTCGCGCCCTATAGTTATGTAACAAAAACCGGAAGTGGCGAGAGGTATTGTGCTGGCCACAACAGATTTTTATTCATGTAATCGGGTTACATAAGGTTAACCGCGCGTAATCGGTGTAAATCAAATATGTCCGGTTACTACAAACGTTTCTGTCAAATTGATATTTTGACATTTTTCAAATGTTTATCTTGTTCATAGCGTGATACATTTAATATAAAGCGAATTCATGTAATATAAAATACGTTGACAAAAATGTCACAGATTCCATTCTTACTTTTACTAAAAATTTCCTAACTGCCAAAATGTCAGCATTTTGACAACTAGAAAAGGATACATACAGGAACCTGACATGTAACCGTCCTATATATGGCGGTTACATATTTCATGTAACCGCAAGTAAGCGGGATGCTCAATAAAATGCGATTACCATAAACGGAGGTAACCGCTTTGAATAAAAAACGCATTAATAATATTTGTATATTTTTTAAATGGCTGTTAAATTTAGCAATATAAGTTAAATTTTATATGAAACCGGATATTCTAGTTACAAATTGTTAATTGTAAGTTTTCATGTAAAATGCTTACTTTATTCTTTTTTTTGATATCGTGAAAACTACCATTAACGAAACGTTTTCCTTTTACATCTCACGGCTTCAATTACGATCGTGTCAAACAGGCTTTATATATCCTTTATAATTTTTTTTAAATCTAAATTTAAATTAATGCGTTTTTCTGAGTATTTCTCCTTAAGCAGAATAATATTTTGTAATCTTCTTGAAATACTTTTTCCTCGGTTTGATTCTTCGAATTTTTTCTTGGAAGTTTTTACCTTGCGGTTTTTCCTTTTAAGCTAACGAATAAATTAATTTTAGCTATATAGTATGTGTATAATAAAATATAAATCAATTAAAACACTTTTTACCTCTCGCTAAGAGAGGTATTGCATTCATGCTAAAAATCGCATGTCCAGATTTTATTGAATAAGCACGTTTTAAGGTCCCTACAATCCGAATTTAACATTTTTACGATGATATCTTTGTGTGTGTGTGTGTGTGTGTATGTGTGTGTGTGTGTGTGTGTGTGTGTGTGGATGTATGTGTGTGTGTGTGTGTGTATGTATGTAGGATGTTGGAAGGATGATTACTCAAAAACTATAAGACTTTAAATTTGATTAACTACGTATTTCCCAATCGGACATTCATGGGAAGATCTGAAAAGGTTTTGGTAACAATTGGACAACCGGAAGTAGAAGATTCTTGAAAAAAAATCTTCTAAATAATATTTTTTGAAAATTTTTCTTGGTAATATTAAATTCTTTATCTGATACATTTAAATATTTTATTATATATTCTAAGATTTAGAGATAAAAGAAATATAATATATAAAATAATCTGTTATAATAAATTTTACAGTCGAAAGAATGCCATGGAAAATAGTTGCAAATTTAAATTGTATGTAACAGACAGATAAATGTCAGTGTCAGAAATACGGAGACATTACTGAAGACTTTTTCTGGGAAGTACATACATTATATTATTTCTTAATGTATTAATAAATACATAACATATATCCTTCAAAAATACTGTCAATCCTGACAATGAATTGGAAACATTTCGAAAAATTAGAAGAGGACAAAATTTCTTCAAAAAATGAATTTAAAATTAATCAATCTAAATATAAGAAATAGATATATGTAAGTAGAATTTTTGGTGTAGAGTGTAGTATACAAGAAATGTTAAATACAATAGGGCGCGAGCAGTCATGTGATTTTGTTGGCCCTGACTAGTAGATATGGGGGCCCATGACAGAATGATAGCTAGTAATTATGTATATAGATGTCAAGTATCATAATTTATCATTCTAAATTTAGTGATTTTCCAATTCCATGTGGTTTATTTTCAAAGACAAGTAAATTCCACACTCCTGGTGACAAATTAACTACGTGTATTTAGAAAATCTTGAAGTTTTAAATGAAAAATTGACAAGTGATATCCATGTACATAATTACTAATTATCATTCTGAAACGAGCCCCCACATCTGCTTGTTAAGGCCAACAATGTAACATGACTGTTATATACTTATGTAACCAAAAAAGTAAGTGGCGAGAGGTATTGTGCTGGCCACAACAGATTTTTTGATAAAGTATTTAATTAAATCAAAATGAAGGTCAGTATACTATCAGAACAATAATATTAGTAGCATTTATTTAGCTACTATCAAGATATGTTACAAAAGATATTTAATGAATATTATAGTGAGTAGGTCCTTTTATTTTCCAATTATCAATATTCAAAAAACTATTATTAGAAAAAGCGTAAAATAATCAGTTTGAGGCCTTTTCTAGGCACAAATAATACTCGTAAATTTTCATGCTTGTTAGTTTTTGACCCTCGTCCCTGACTTTATTTGTTCGATTTTTCTTGGAGCTCTTGAACTTGACACGAATGAAGATTAGTTCCGAGAATCCAAAAGACAAAAAGGTTACAATAAAAATAATAAAGCTCTACCTATAAGGAGTGGCAAATTGAAAATCATTTTATTATGCATGTTAAACATTTAATTAAATCATTATTTATGCATTAAGAGTATTGAAAAACAAATAAATATTATTTTAAAAAAATACCTGATGTATTGGAAAACTCTTTAGGCATTCTTTGTATTATTTTTTATAAAACATTACTAGAAAGTTATTTCCAAATGTTTTGTAATTTCTCCCATTGCAGATTAACATTTACTGACCTAATAATTTTGTGATTATATAACAAATACATACAATTACCTATTGTTTGGTTTTCCACGTGGCTAAAATATTACGCAAAAACATAGCCTTGTGTTTTTGATAATTTTTTTAAGAAATTACATACATAAACATATCAGTTAATTAATAATTTAAATATAACATCAACGTTGCTAGTTTCGACCAAAATAACCGCCCTAATTTCTATTTTCGTCTTCTAAATATAAGCTAGCCTGATTAAATTCTAATTTACTGACGGTTTTAGATTGGTTTTGTGTCAGCAGTTGTTAACCGTAATAAAAACCTATTTAGAATAAGCATTCACACTTTTTTTATAAGTTTTCTTCGTCCATTTTGCTTATTATAATTGATAAATTATGAAACGGCTTACGAAACCGGAAAATTATAAATTAGAGGTCGAGGTTGAAATTACATTCATTGCGACTAATAACATGAAGTAGGCTGGGCAAAGATCGTATTAGAATGTTCTTTTAACCATGAAATAATATGTCTGCAATATGATAAATATTAAAAAAAAAAGAATAATTATTGTA
This sequence comes from Harpalus rufipes, assembly GCA_951394225.1. Classification (NCBI taxonomy): domain Eukaryota; kingdom Metazoa; phylum Arthropoda; class Insecta; order Coleoptera; family Carabidae; genus Harpalus; species Harpalus rufipes. The sequence goes on from OX596279.1 coordinate 46,895,829, forward strand.
GAATAATAAGTCATAAGTATTTATGTCGAATTTTCCTTTTTCAAAGCTGCAATGTTTTTTCAAAATACTTCAATAACATAATAATGATGAACCTTCGAGCCGGATCAACATTATATAATAATATGTAGGAAATTTCTCGTCTTTGGTGTGGATAAGGTGTTGAACAATTACTCGAAATCTCAGACAAACAGCATATTTATTCTTACAACACCGACCTTTCGGTGCACATTTGCACCTTCTTCGGGATAGTAAGATCTTACCAAATACATATTACATATCATGTAGTGAATAAATAAAAATCTGATGTGGTCAACACAATACCTCCCACCATTTAATTTTTATTAATTTAAAAACATATCTACATGGAAACTGTATTAAGTTCCTTCCCATATTGTTCTATTTACTACTTTATTTTTAAAACGTTACAATCATTAATTTGAAACGGTTAGTTTCATGTCAGTTACATACATTTGAGATCTGAACTGTGTAACCAAGGAGATGTGTTTAAAGTGCAGGCTTCGGGTTTTAAATTATAAGGAGCGAGGAGACACGTGCCTCCAGCGTCCTTGAAGTGCTTGGAATCAACTGATTTGTGTGCACGTGTCACTTTGACAAGAAAAATGTCACTTTGACAAGAACGGAGAAGAACAATGTTTTATCTTATTTTAAAGTTTAAACTGTTAACAAAATATTTTTAATTTGATGTATTTTACTGCTTGAAAAATATAAGATAATAACTTTTTAATAGTTCAAAATCAAAATAAATCAAAATATTGATCTTGTTAAAGTAAAACGCGTACACAAATCAGCTGATTCCAAGCACCTCAAGGTTGCTCGAGTGACGTGTCTGCTCGCGGTCTATACGAGCCCAAATTCATATTAGTTCGGCCGGTTAACATTATCTACAAACAAATAATAAAAGCTACGTAAATGGTGAGAAATTTCTATCGACTAATTTAAAATGTAGATTTTAAGCTTACCAAAACTGAATATGATACTCAAGTCAAGTATTCCGCCATTTAATATTGGGTTACATCGTCTTTATTAGTAAAACCAGCTTTAATTCTATTAGGCATTGTATCCTTAAGTCCAGCAAATTTTCCTGTGAGTATTGTCCTACATATCTTTCAAGGTAGGTTTTACTGTACCTACTGGATTTTTACGAAGTTTTTTTTGATTGTGCCAAAAGTAAAGGGTCGCGGTACAAGCTAAATCTGAACTAGACGATGACCCTTAAAATGTCGGTCGAACTATTATCACCAGTCATTTGGCCCACTATTTTTTAAAATTTTAAGTCTATATTTAAAGAAGCCGAAAGAATTTTGTAGAAATTTCTAACCATTTATGAAGATTTTATAATTTGTTGAAAATTTAAACTAGCCGAATTATTATAAGTTTGGGCTCGTAGATGATTTTATAAATTTATCCATAAAATATATAAAAAAGTGTTAATGCAGTCCTGTGCAAAATTTAATAATGTTTAATTTTTATAATAACACAAATCTCGAAAAAATAACATTTTAAGGTATTTTTCGAAGAAAAACTGTTTTGGTCTTCAAGTAAAGTGCCATTTCCGGTTATCTGATTTATACCAAAATCTAATGGCTTCTTTTTATATTAGAATAATAGAGAGGTAAAAATACAATAAAAATAAAACAACCTCAAAGTGACCTCAAAAAAACAATGTCAATTGTTAGACTCTATCGGGCCCAGCAATAAAATTGTAAATATCGTAATAATTATGACAAGGCGGCACATAACTGTCACTGCTTGCTTTTACATTGAATGTCAATATGCCATTATTTGTGCTACTCTGTTAAAACGAATACATGCATTGAATGGATTTCATTTCATTTATCATACTTTTGTTTAAAATATTTTTTTATTGAAAAGAAAACTGCAGTTACTCCCAACTTAATGTGAAATCTTGGACCTTTCAAGTCTTAAGGTGCATCCGAATTTGAAGTACGCTGGACCAAAATTTTCGTTGCAAATGGCTGCTTAGCTTACAATTTTTAGCAAGCATGAAATTCTACTGGTACACTACAACGTATATTAATCAAAACGTGTGCAAATTAAACACATTTAATGTTAGATCATCAGCAAATATTGTGCTCCTTATCTCATAACTTTGTTAACATTTCCTCGTTCATTTTTTCCAGAAATATTTTCCTCACAAAAATTCGTAAAACAAACATTGTGAGCTGAATGTTTGACTCTTATCGTCTTATCCGAACCGTTAATTACGAATATAATTCTTTTCTTAACATCGTTTTTCATTGGTGGAAATGATGATTTAATGACAACATCAAGTCTAAATAACTGTTCAAGTTGAAAGCGGTTGTCATCATAAGACATCGAACGATCGGATCAGATTCGTATAATTAAGAATCTATGTATGAGCAGCTGTCGAATGAGGAGAAACGCGGTTAACTTAACCTCTGTCGGGACAAGATGGCGGATGAAGAACGAGAGGTCAAATGGCGAACAAGTTGCATGGTTGTGTATGCATTCGCGTGGCGAATCAATAAAATTAACTTTTAATAACTGTGAGAATAGAAACATTCGTTAATACCAAGAATAAAGAAAAGTCTACTAAACAGCAAATAAATAATTTTGAAACTTATCGCTGCAAAAGACAATAGAAATTTGCTGACAAAAAAATTCTTGACAGTTTGTTGAAAATTGATTTCAATGATTGTAATGTAGTTCAGTTCTAAAGAACCGCAAGAAATAGTTGAAGGTCTAGGTGTGGCAGTTTTGAAATTGTTACCATCGAAATTCAGAGAATTGTATGATAAAGCATTAAATAATAAAAATTATTCTAGAGGAATAATATTCAGATTTCATTTCTAGAGGAAAAATGGTGTACATCTTTCAATTTTGATAAACATAGAAATTGAAAAGGTTGAAGATTTGTTTATAGTTGAATGAAAGATGAAAGTTTCTATTCATATTTTAGAGACTCAGCAAAAATTTAATCTGTAGACAAAACATCTACTAATTGATTATTATTTTAAAATTGCAATCATAACAATACGCTTTTTTAGCCAGTAATCTAGTTGAAATGTCAACATTTGGTCTGGGATCCTTTTCTAATCGGTTATCGGAAGACTTGTGTTACAAAATTTAAAGAATATGATATTTGCTTTTTTGTGTAATTAATTATACATACAGATAAAACCTTATCATTTATAAAAACTAATGTATGTTAAAAGAAACTTTAGATGTTTTGCCTGTTAAGTTTTCTAATTTACTGTAAGTAAAGAATTGTTTATGACAAGTAACAAAAATGATAAATTGCATTTTCTGTTTTGATTTCATAATTAAATATGGCTTTTTTGTTTATTATTGTTAATAATTTTCTTCTTGTTCAATTCTATTTTTAATTACTAATTCTATGTATGATAGTAGTCATCAGCAATCAAGAAATTAAGATTATTAACGAGTCTCGCGTACATATCTTACTAATGTCTGGTCATTATTATTTCTAATTAAAGTTTACCATCATAGAAGTCTTGACCCCAATGAATAATTTTTACATTATTAGAAGTCGACACAATGCATATACGAGCCTTGATGTTTTCTACTCCCGCTACTAGCTACAAGTATATAACACATTGTAAAAGAACTAGCAATTGATATAAATTTGCTAAAATTTTGTTTCATTTTTATTTCATACAATGATCTTGCTTCGTCTTCCTATCCATTATATTTCAAGAATAGATCTACACAATAAATCTGTCACGGATTATCTGTGTGCCCAAATAAACCTACATAGATCTAGAATTTTAAGGATTTCCTCCAAAAACTGGCCAAACACAACCAAGTCACATTATGGTTGAGTTTTAGTTAACAGTTGATGAGCTCGCTGAAAAAGTAAAACGACAACTTTCTTGTGGATCCTTGAAAACCCATTTATAATGAAGGAGCCTTGTTGATAAACCTGCTATTAGCTCTCAGCAAAAAGGATTTTAGAACAATGATGGGTATTATTGGTCATTGTACTTACAAATACTTTGTATGTAAGATTGGTATAGCTGAAAACAATTTGTTTCGACTCTGCGAAGAGGACGAAGAAACTTCGAAAGAAATTATACAGGATGTACCAAAAATAAGTACATTAAATTTAACCAGTCACAAAACTCATCGCGAGCAACAATATGTCTTAGTATTTTTTCCTTTTCAACATTTATACCCCACCATAAATTAACGAGTCGTTTTGGTATTTTCATATATTATACAACAAGACGATTGAAAACTCGACAATAGGCAACTCGTTGAGTATATCGAGAATTTTTTATTGTCGAGTTGTATACAGGTAGACTATATCATGAATAAAATATAAATTAAAAAGTAAATAGTAAATTTAACGGAGCCCTATAGTCTATTTTGCTTTGACAGAAACGTCAAACTGTATGGTGGTACATAACCTTTTTTTTAAATATAGCTGTAGTATTATGTAAAATTACATTGAAATGCTTGTATTTCAAAATAAATGCTCGTATTTCAAATAAACTAGCAACAGTGCAGTTCTAGACATGGGATCCAAATAATTATTTCTTTAATTGTCAAATTTTTACTTCAATAATGCTTTGCTGTCAAGTAATAGTGCGTTCAATTATTTGTTTCGATACATTTGGAGCTGTCAGTGTCATTTAAGATGTCTACTAGTTGAAGCATACAAAGCACGATTTTTCTCCTTAAAGCCTAACTAAAGATTCATTTATGTACTCGGTACTGTGTTCGAAGAAAAAAGATCATACTTTATGCTCCGTAAATATAATTAAAAATAACATTGACAGTTCTGAGTACATAGAACAAAATACCCAACGCACCTATGAGTGAATATACGAAGGTAGGTATATTCGAATATACAAAAGTTCGTATATTCGTTCACCATGGTTACTTAATAATAACCGATGTAATACGTGGTAACTAAGGAAAATCACGCATTCTTATTGGTTTACAACTTATTGAATGATATAGTCATATTAATTTGATCCACTAGCAATAGCAATGAAACGGTCGTTTTTGACTTTATGTAAATTGTCAACTTTTTTAAATAAATTTTGACAATAATAAATAAATCAATTTTATTGGTTGAGACTCTTTTGGTCTAAAGTGCGTAATAACGAACTGTTATCGAAATAAATTGAAAACTGATATACCATGCTCCTTGGCTATAAGTAGACTCAACAATCTAGGCTAGGCAAATGAGATCGAGAAACTGACTCCTATATAAGTAGAGTGGAATATCTCTTAAGCGGATATCACTGGTCGCAGATTATTAATCCGGTTAAAACAGGTGTCCGTTTAAAGGAAAAATGAAACTTAAGAATTGAAATTTTCGTAACCTAAAAGTTTGTCTGTGTTGAGGCCCACTGTTTAAAGAAGTTCCTCTTCTGTTGTAGATTAACATTTGAACTATACATTTTCTATAGTTCTGTCTTCTTTTTACCTTCCGTCACCTTTAGGTAAGGAAAGTGTTGTCTTTGGTCAAAAAAGTCAATGATGAGTTTTTAGTGTATAAGCTTGTTTTAGGGTCCCTATAATACGATTTTATCATTTTTACGATGATGTCTGTATGTATGTGTGTGTCTGTGTGTGTGTGTGTGTGTGTGTATGTGTGTGTGTGTTTGTATGTGTGTGACAAAAGTTCTGGAAATTTACACCCAGAAGAACAACTGATTAGATTTTGGTTATAATTGGTGAACCGGAAGTAGCCTTATTTGAAGATTTAACAGTTATATTTGATTTATTGACATTTAACGTTATTATAACTTAAAGAATATATTATTCTCTATACGATTTGATTACATTTTATACTTCGTATTCGATAGATACAGAGTTAAAGAATTTTAAAGAAATTAAATTTTATAATTCAGCTATGCTAAACATGGAAACTACTAATATATTCATATAATTCAAATTGGCAGATGTCAGTATCAATGAAAAGTAAATTAATGTGGCAGAGATGAGGAAATTGAAGTAGATGTTGGGGAAGACACGGAACGATACGGTAAGAAAATAACTCTAGTGTTACAAGTTTCAAGAAAGATACAAGAAAGACAATTACATTGGTTTCAACATGTCATGAGGAGAATTGAAGAACTATATTTGAACAAGAATGAGTAGTTTGGTAATAGGAGGTTGAAGAAACAGAGGAAGACCAAAGATAAGATGGAAGGACTGTATTGCGAAAAACTTGAGAGAAAAGGAACTGAATGAGAACGACACGCTAAAATAGCGACCCCTAACGAATGGGAAAAGCTAAAGAGGAAGAAGATGTCAGTGTCAAGTGCAATTTGAATAGTTTGTTTATGAAATAATTTTACTGGAAATTTAGAATCTTTTCCAAGAAAAATTATGTATGGAATTTATACATTATACACAGGATTGACGGAAGGTATTGTGCTGGCCACAACAGATTTTTTATAATTTCATCTGCTTGAGATTTTCCTTATCATAAACTTCATGACTTGTAACTTTTCTCGCAACGTTACATTTACGAGTACATGTTGTTATTTTTAAAATGTGAATTTAATAAGAACAAATAAGAACGACTGCCGAAATATATCGTAAACAGTAGAATTCCCTGTATAATGATAATGATTTTAACTAACGTCCGTATATAAGGTCATTTCATAAAAATGGGATCCAAAATTAGTGTCCGTGCTCGTTTAACAGCGTGTCCTCTTAATAGAGATATATTTATTAAGAAAATCCATATAAAAATGCCGGTTCCCGTAAAATTGTCCAATTAATAGAGGTGTCCGCTTATTGGAGGATTCCGTTAACAGTGATTTTACTCCTTAAAAATTGTGGAACTGTTTCCAAAAAACTGAATTAGGAGTTAGAATTATGTTATCCCTTACAATGATAATAGTCTCTGATTCGAATTGATGAACCCATGTCTCAACAACGGTTATTATGGGATTCAGAAATACGTCTCCTAATTATTTTTATTGTTACACAGTTATTATTACAATCATTACAAATAACAAAGTCAATTTAATCGCCCTTGCATAACCCCAAAATGCATTACGGAATTCATGTTGTCTGACCGCCATAAGAGATAAACAAAAAACATTCGCCAACTCTTTGTTTTGCTGTAAACAAAAGAACGCTCCGCTCGCCGGGCGAAGACCTGCCCGCTAACAAAAGAAGGTCAAAGAATTTCCGGCCCCTTTTAAGTGTAGCGTCTTGTATTTTTTATCGTGCATTGGTCAGAGGGCGAATAACCTTTATAGGCGCGCGCCAAAACGAAACCTTGAAAACAGTGGTGTGTGGTCTTAGCAACGAATGTTGCGTCATGTCGTTGCCATGAACTTCAACCGCTATGAATATCTGACATCTGACAACGAAATTGTATCGATGAGACGAATATCATTTGTTTTCGTTGATGACACACTAAACAGTAAATACTATTGCATATGTTGCTAGGTTGTTAGATTTGTTTCTGTTTTTAACGGATTTGTTTTTTGTTATTCAGATATGTACTTTATCATACTCCATATTTTTTTGGTTTTATTATTTATTGCAATAACAAAATAATGGAGTAATATTATAGCAAATGTTGTAAGACATATTAGATTAGTTTAATTTACTTTAGCAATAGATATTTTCAGATACCTTTTTACCGTAAAAGGTAGGGTGAACAAATATATTTAATCGTGTACGCACTTCGCCCATTCATTGCCATCTTCCTAGCGTATTGAATCGCCCTGTTTCACTTCTCCAAGATCTTCAGTATTACCTTATCCTACTTCTAGTTGCCTTTAGGTCTTCCTCGGTCTCTTTTTTCTACCATATTTATTTCACCGGTATATTTTCGATCATTCTGATAATTTGGCCCCACCAACTGTCTCTCCTCGATCAATTCTAATATAGACTTACACTGCAGTTGTTCTCTAATCATTTCATTTCTGATTGAATCTCGTAGTGTTACCTCTAATACTCTTCTTAAATATTTCATTTCAGGTGCTTGAATTTTACTTCTCATTGTTCTGATTATACCCAAGATTCTCAAATCACAGCAATAACAGAATCTAATGGGTCTATTATATTTTATATCTTTAATAGGTCGATTCTGTTCACATCTATAAGTCTTATAGAATTGTAAATCTCTAAATATTGAACAAAATCGCAATGAAATCTGCCACTCTTATGCATAATTTTATATTAAGCAAGAAAAATAGATTCGTTTTTGTCAGTTTTTTTTACAGATACGTAAGACTTATGACCGTTTACACCGCATCTACGTAAGTATAACTTAACATCAAGTGGAACTTAACTTGTAAAAATGTATTGCATCGTATGCTAAGTTATACTTAGGTACACTTACTTTAAGCCTCGGATTTCTGCGGCTTAAGGTACACTTAACCTTTAAGGTCGATTTTGATAATGGACATGATTGATTACGATGATGATGAATTTTAATTGAAGTTTTGCTAATTCTGATTTAGTGCTAGCAAGATCAGAATAATTTTTTAAAGGAGAATCCAATAACTATGAGTACTTTGGGCTAGCGTGCGCGTACTTAAATGCACATTTTTTTTATATAGTCCTAGAAAGTATATGCCTATGCATATGGTGGCGCCATAGTTATCGCCTGCTCCCATTTATTTGTGATTTTTATGCTTATTCATTAATAAAACAAGCATTCATATTATTACCATAATAAATCAAGATGGTGTGATCACTTCTAACATTTATTAATAAACTTTTCGACTTTTAAATACCAAACTGTCAAAATTTTTCAAATAATAAACGTGAATCTAACTGCGTTCCTGTTTTACCTAAATCAAAAACGTTGACTTTTTAACCAAATCCTATTCTTAGATAAGTGGAACTTAAAATTTACATGTGCAACAAAATTATATTTAAGGTGAACCTTAACTTTAAGTAAACTTAGCAAAATAAAGATTACGTCGGTGCAACAGAGCAACAGTTTTGTTCAGAATTGGCATATAAATTAGTTTTGGACACATTCTGTATATATTATCAATAAAATAAAAAATATTTTTGATACTATGAGTATAACGTAATAGTTCTTTTCGTAGTACGTCTGAGATAACGATTTCTCCACATTGTTTACAATATAAAAACCGCAGTGGTAAATTTTTTTGCAAATGTAAACTTTATAAATCTTCCTAACAATATGATAAAAACTGTACTTTGTGATTTGCATCATAAATGCCATTTAAATTTTGAGAAAAACAACATTAAGCAAATTTAACCAAGTACACATTATGTTTATCTTGAAAACGTTTATAATACTTAATTCTCTGAGTACATAAATAATAATGAATCAAAAGAACAGAGATGATTGTGTACTCTACAAAAATATACAATCCACTTCATATTTACTTCTTGAAAGTCTTCCAAATCGTAAGTCGACAGGTGAAATTATTATTTTAATTTCTCCTAGCGTAATAAATTTAAGAGAAAAGTAAACACTTACTCTAGAAAGATAATTTACTATATCCATTTAAAATAGCGCGTAGTAAAATTAATTACACTGCTATCAACAATATTAGATATTAGGTCGCCCTTGTACTATCTATATTGTTTGGAATTACTAAAAGGCAATAAAGTTTTCACTTATTGTTAACACCTGACACTGTTCCATGTTTCATAATATTGCTGCAATGTTTTCCTTATGGTTGCATCAGTTACGCGACCTTCAAATATAGATTAAATTTACTAAAAGATTTTAATTCTTGGAAAAAAGAAAGCGATTAGATATAGCCAGAAATAATTCTTTTCAGAATTTATTAGAAATTAGAAATAAAATATGCAATTAAAAATTTATTATCCCCAGACAACTGATAAGATTTCTGATAATATAGAATCTTTTCGGACAAGTAATAATTGATTGTTACTTTTTCTAAATGATTTTCCTATTTCTGAAATTTATATACCTTTTTTACCTCTCGCTAAGAGAGATATTGGGGTCATGCCAAAAATCGCATATCCTGATTTTAATCAATAAGCACGTTTTAAGGTCCCTACAATCCGATTGTAACAATTTTACGATGATGTCTGTGTGTGTGTGTATGTATGTGTGTGTGGATGTATTTGTGTGTGTGTGGATGTTGAAAGGACGATTTTTTAAAAACTATAAGACAATATCTGTACTACGCATTTCTCAATTGGACATTAATGGGAAGAGTTGAAAAGGTTTTAGTAGTAATTGGACAACCGGAAGCAGCAGATTCTTAAAAAAAATCTTCTAAATATTATGTTTCGAAATTTTTTGTTACTGCAAATATTAAAGAAGATTAAATTCTCTATCTCATACATTTAAAAAAATTATTATATCTTTTATTGGTTTAGAGATAAAAGAATACAATATATAAAATAATCTGTTGTAATAACTCTCACAGCCCAAATACTGCCATGGAAAACAATTGAAAAATTAAAATGTTTGTATCGGACAGATAAATGTCAGTGTCAGAAATCTAGAGACATTACTGAAGACATTTTCTGGGAAGTACATACATATATTATTTCTCATTGTATTAAAAGTTAAATATTTAAATTTATACCCATATTACATATACCCTTCACAAATATTGCTAATCCCGATAGTGAATTGGAAACATCTCGAAAAATTAAAAGAGTATAGGGCAAATTTCTTCATAGAATGAATTTAAATTTAAAAAATATATATGAAGAATAGGTATAAATAGAATTTTTGCTGTAGAGTGTAGGTATAAATACAATAGGACGCAAGCAGCCATATGACTTCCTTGGACTCGACAAGCAGATATGGGGGCCCGTGTCATAATGATAGTAATTATCTACATAGATGTCAAATATCATACCATACTCATGGTGACGTGAATTTAGAAAAACTTGAAATTTTGAATGAAAAATTCTGACATTTGACATCTATGTACATAATTACTAGTTGTCATTCTGACACGGGCCCCCATATCTGTTTGTCAAGACAAACAAAGTCACATGACTGCTCGCGCCCTATACTTATGTAATCAAAAACGGAAGTGGCGAGAGGTATTGTGCTGGCTACAACAGATTTTTTGAAATAGAATTTCGTTTTTTGAAACTTAATTAATTTTTTTCTGAAATTGAAATTGAAAAACTGTAGTCTACTAACATGTGTAACAAAAGATTTGAGAAAAAGTTAGACTTCTTCATCAAATAGAAAGATTTTTTTTTATTAAAACGTTGATATATGGGGTTGTTCCTATAAACTAAGGAGATAATAAATCTAGTTTTACAACACTGTTAGGGGACCATTATCTTCAATGCGACACAGTATTTAATACCTTGTCTCATTTGTCGCAGGACGATGTTAAATCTACTTCCCGGATCGTCAGAAATATTTTTGTCTGTAACTGTAGTTTTGGTATTCCAAAATATTATTATATCCTTTTAATTTAAGAAATAACCAAAAGTCTTCAATTAGTCGCACTTCAGAAACATTTGGGGGATTATTAGACTATCCCTCTCTTTCTCTCTCTCTCTCTCTCTCTCTCTCTCTCGCTCTGTTTTCTATAAGGAGATTCGTTCAAGCTGAGCCGCTGTCTATATGGTTACATTATTTCCTTTTCGAAATTTTAATTCATTTGTGATCAAAGTTCTGCTAACAATCATTTTTAAAATTCTAAATCATCGAGTTAATTTGCGCGATGACGTTTTAACTTTGTCTTGAGCACTTTGAATGAATCTGCTGATTCTATTTGGGAGCAGAAGTTCGGTTCGCCCACTTTTTGATAAATTAATACATACTATAACTACTTTACATTCCCGTATAGTTCGGTATATAATCATCTGTCCAATATTTGGATACCAAAAAACATCAACAATTTTACATTTCGGCTACCTGTTCAGCTAACCTATAGATATATTTGGATATTTCAAGTTTCAAAATTTATTCTGGCAAATTTAACATGGTATATTATAAAACAACTATTAAGGCCAGTAACAAATAAAGCAGACCATATTTAGTTACCTATTAATAAAATTTGGGGTGTACAATTTTTCCCAAAACTTTTATTACATTCGTTAGTATAAATTTTGTGTTTCCTGTAAACTTTTCTAATCATAGTTAAGTCCCAATTCTAAACAGGATGTACAGTGAATTTCTATCATGTTCATAAACCATCCAAAATGGTATATCTGACATTTAAACAGTCAGTAAATATGCACCCTAGTGTACACACACACACTATCCATTTAAAATTATCATTACAAGCATATAATAGGCCTAGATATTCCTGATAAGGTACTGGAGTATGTTGACCTTTCTGTGACAGCCATTGTACGTTACCAGATGGTACTCTATTGTATTACATAAATTTATGCATAATATTGATCAACCTTGTGGTATTTGAGCTAAATGTCACAAAATATTTATGTAACCTTGTTCATCATATTACATAAATTCATTAAAGTAATATACAAGTCACAACGAGAAGAAAGTAATAGTACCTGTTTGTAAAAAATCATAATTGTGTTCAAGGAAAGCTAATAATAGAATTTAAAAGTTTATTTTTTAAATTAACAATCTGTTAAAAACATTTTAAAGTTATATTTTTTAATGCATCGTTTGACAATAATAAATTTCACATAGTAAATTAATTTTTTAAATATTTTTGCGATAGCAGTTATTTTTAGCCCACTAAACTTATTGCTAAGCCAAATCTAAAGCCAAGGTTAAAAATTTCGTATTTTTTACCTTCATGAAATTATTATTTCGAAGGTAAAGCCAAAATAATTGTTTTACACATAAGTAAAGTGATTAAGATTTTATAAATATATTATCCCGGCTTATTATTTTATCCTGGGAACCATTTTTTTTCTGTTTGCATATTTCTGTAATGCCAAACCAGTTGACTAGCATCGTTTTTACATCGAGATATTGATAAATGACCCTTGGAATCCGATTATAACACACGAGTGTGTGTGTGTATGTGTGTGTGTGTGTGTGTGTGTGTGTGTGTGTGTGTGTGTGTAGGTGTGTGTATGTGCGTATTTGTGTGTGTTTATGTTATGTATGTGTGAGTGCGTGTGTGTTTGTGTATCATTTTAATTAAAGCTCAAAATAGTTTTTATTTTCTACAGGTTTGCATTAATACTTTTCTATAGGTATGGATATTTTATGGATAAATTTATAAAATAACAAAAATTAAATCCCGGAACCTATGCTTAAAACACAACTCCATGGATACAGTTCAGTTCAAATGTATGTAACTGACAGATAACGCTGTAAAAAATCTGATGTGGCCAACACAATACCTCCCGTTTAATTTAATTTTTATTCATGTAAATACTTTAAATTAAATTAAATTTAAATACCGGGTTCGATCCCGACCGACGCCAAATATTTCGAATTTTTAATTATAATGAATGTCCGAGATGAAGATGTTGAGATAGATGTTAGGGAAGACACGGAAAGATATGATAAGGAATGAAAGAATAAGGGAAATAACTATTAGAAGTTTCTAGAAAGATACAAGAGAGACGATTACATTGGTTTGAACATGTCATGAGGAGAGATGAAGAATATATTGGAAGAAGAATGAATAGCTTAGTAATAGAAGGTTGAAGACACAGAGGAAGACCAAAGATAAGATGGACGGATTGTACTGCAGAACACTTGAAAGAAAAGGAACTTAATGAGAACGACACGCAAAATAGAAATGAGTGGAAGAACAAAATAAAAAAATAGCGACCTTTAGCGAATGGGAAAAGCTAAAGAATAAGAAGAAGAAGATGTCAGTGTCAAGTGCAATTTGCATAGTTTGTTTATGAAATAATTTTACTGGAAATTTAGAATCTTTTGCAAGAAAATTTATGTATGGAATTTATACATAATATAGAGGATTGACGGAAGGTATTGTGCTGGCCACATCAGATTTTTTTATATACATTTCTTCGATTGAATTGTGATGAAATCGAGATGTTTCACTATTAGCTACTTCATTCAATTTCAACTGCCTGTCTTTCAATACCATATCGCGAATTGTAGTAATTATTTCACGAGTTGCAGTGGTTGCAGCACTTTTTGGGCATCCAGAGCGACGTTACACTTGTCATCTCTTCAAAAATTTCTGAACCATTAAAACCTTTTAAATAAAAATACTTAATAACGGCGGGATGTTCAAGATTGTAACACAGATAAAAATTCGTTTTCTTTGAAGAATTACTAATCTAATACAAAACTATTGGATAGATCACTGTCATATTTTCAGTACCTATTAACTACTAAAAGATAGAAGTTTCAAAGGAAAATAAAATATTTTACCTATCAAAGCCAAACGACATACAGGCTAACTACTTATCATCATAAATTGGAATTTTGCAAATTTTGAAGATTTTTATGGAAAGATTGGACGTATTTAGATTTTGAGTAGGACAAAGGCTGAAAATATTTATAAAATATTTATTTTCCACTTGACATTTTCAACATTTGTCCGCGGTAAATGTGACCTATTGCGACTCAAAGAGTTAAACAAATAAATTGGGACATCTTTATTAATCTATTTATAAGGAAATGCGTCTTAAAATTGAAGCAGCACCTTATTTAAACAATGGTCAAATTCCTTCCAAAGTATGTTTCAAAAATTTATGATTCGAGAAGCAACTGTGATATTTACCTTTCGTTTAAATTGGCTTTAAACCAAAAGGTACATTCGCATATATCATTCAGGTGACCTTACTGTATCGCAGAACTCTCCCTTCCATATATTTATTGGCAATTTCAGTGCAAATGTCAGATATTTATAACTACACCAATTTATAGAATTGAGAAAATAGCTTTATAATTCCTTTTCAACCCCTTTAGATCGACTATTCTCGTCAAGTTTTATCTAGGCCGGGAATGACGTCAGTATGTCACTTCAAGTACGATCGCTACATATATTTTCACTTATCGAGAACTTCAGCCCACTTTGTTGACTGCACTGTGACGTCATAGCTATGACGTTGACCTGGCAACACTTTTCAGGAAAAGAAAAAGTCTTGAAAAATTTTGTGGAAATTTTCCAAGTGATTTATTATTAGACTTTTGAAGCAAAGGTTACAGTAGCTTGTGATAATGTTATACTGGGATATTTTTGGATATTGATAACCTAAAAATTGTAGGATTTTTTTATAGGTTACCGAAGGATATATTTTAATTCACTGCGTATATCTAGACTAGAAAATTGTTTTATAAATGTTTCTTCAATATGTTAGAGGAATCATAAAATAAAAATGACTACACACTACAAAAATTAGAAACAGTTTTTAAATATAACTGAATTCATTTGGTCGAGTCTTATTTGATTATATAACTGTCACTCTACTCTAGAGATTTGAGAATAAAATAAATGGTTCATATTTTTTAGAATTTTATTTTAATAATAATATATCATCACAGCATTTTACCCATTTCTGGATGTGCCATTCTATTTTGTATACAGATATCGGTAATGATGATAACATATTCGTACCGATGTTTTTATTCATATTCAATAGATATAGAGTTAAAAAATTATAAAGTTATTAAAATTAATAAATCAGCCAGCTATGCTATAACCATGGAAACTGTTAATATATTCAGATAATTCTAACTGACACATGTCAGTATCAAGTCCAATTTATATAGTTTGTTCATGAAATAATTTTACTGGAAATGTAGAATCTTTTGCAAAAAAATTACGTATGGAATTTGGACAAAATACACAGAAATGACGGAAGTTAATGTGTTGCGCACATCAGTTTTTTTTTGTTTAAATGTTAAGTCTATATTTAAATTAAACGAAAGAATTTTGTAGAAATTTCCATAAATTTGTGAAGGTTTTATAATTTGTTGAATATCCAAGCCGGCAGAACTATTATGAATCTGGGCTCAATTGTAATAAATATTAAAATATAAAAAAAATGTAATGATCTCCATTTTATTAATTCAAAAAGCAAACACTTCTGTAAATCTGTTCCAATTCATAATGTAAATACCAACCACAAACATAACCTTTACAAATATGTAATCTTCATCATTTACAATTCCTGTATCCTGTAGACATAAATTCATTCATATTAATGCATACTTTTATGCTGAGAACTAACATTATTCACCATAAATATTCTCTTATTCACGCAATCTCGGCAAAACTGCTACATTATGGAGGAGTATAAAATATGAATGACCACCGGACAGCGTCTACATTGACATGCAGATGCCCACGTTTGATCTATCCACTATCCGTGAGTCTAACCTTGGTGGAAATCGTTAGGTCGGTTGAAGGTAGAGGACACACTTCCTAGAACTGGTCAATTTATCCGCGATCGATTGTTTATTCTGCGCGTGTTTTGCTTACATCAAATATTCTGTTTCCATTTAAATGTTTATTGAAATCGGTTTCCTATGTAATTTACGTCAAGCGTAAAAGATTAATAAATTTGGCGCCCATAGCTATTTCTCAATCAAATCTAATTTGTTAAGACAACTGGTGTTTCATCATGATATGCCCATTTTAGATTTATTGGACGACCTTCGGTGTGTATGCTGGAGTCAGAAATCTGTTGAACTATTTTTACAAGATAAGAAGTGTAAGATAACTAATAAACTGTTTAATTACTTGAGGATAAGTTTAAATTTACATGATTCATGGTTCATTATGATTCATGATTCATTTTCATAAATATTTAACACGTGTTTTCCTTAATAAAAAAATCCTATTGTGGCCAGCACAATACTTCTCGCCATTTCCATTTTATGTTACATAGGGCGCGAGCAGTCCTATAACTGTTGGCCTTGGCAAGCAGATATGGGAGCCCGTGTCAGAATGACAGCTAGTAATAATGTACATAGATGTCAAGTATCATAATTTTACATTCAAAACATCATAATTTTAGAAATCAAAATAACTACTAGCCGTCATTCTGACACGGATCCTCATATAATATCTACTTGCCAAGGCCAACAAGGTCACATGACTACTCGCGCCCTATAAGTAACGAATTTAAGATTTCTTATACACTCTTCTAATATGTTCAAAATTCTTCAAAATCATTGACAATATTAGCGGTATTTCTTAAGGATATATGTAATATTAACATACCTATAATTTTAAAAACATATTTAATTAATAATACAATAATATATATTAAAGAAACATTTTCCAGTAATACTGATTTTTGACACTGACATTTTGAATTTATCTGTCAATTACAAACATATAAATATTTCAACTGGTTTCCATGGAGTTTTTTGGGCAACGAGATTTATTACTACATATTATTCTATATTATTATATACTATATCTCCAAACTTATAGAAGATATAATAAAATTTTAAAATGTATCGAATAGAGAATTTACGTTCTTTAATACTCTAGTAATAAAAAAATTCAAAAATATAATATTTAATTTTTTTTTAAGATACTACTACTTCCGGTTTTCCAATTGGTACCAGAACGTATTCAAGTCTCCCCATTAATGTTATATTGAGGAATCCGTATTTAAATTTAAACAGGTTTTTAGTCTTATAGAATTTGAGAAATCGTGCCTCCAACAACCTAACACACATCCCCACACATCCCCACACACACACACACAGACAGACATCTTTGTAAAAATGTTAAAATCGGATTCTATGGACCTTAAATCGTGCTTATTTACTAAAATCTGAATATACGACTTTTAGGATGAATTTTTGACATTGACATTTTGCATTTATCTGCCAATTAGAAATATTTAAATATCTCAACTGGTTTCTATGGAGTTGTTTGGGCAGCGAGATTTATTACAGATTATTCTATATTATTATATATTATTTTAAAAATTTAAATGTATCAGACTGAGAAGTTAATGATCTTTATTATTTGTAATAATATAAATTTTCAAAAAATAATATTTTTTTTTATGAAACTACCACTTTCGGATGTCCAATTGTTACCAAAACCGTACCAGCTCTTCCCAGTAATGTTAGACTGAGGAATCCGTAGTTAAACATGCCTTTAGTCTTATAGTTTTTGAGATATCGTACTTCCAACATTCATACACACACACAGACATCATTGTAAAGATGTAATCGGATTCTAGGGACCTTCCAACGCGCTTATTTCCCAAAATTAGAATATGCTGTTTTTAGCATGAATCCAATACCCTCCTTAGCGAGTGATAAAAAGCATATTATGTTTGATGACTCAAATGTAGATCTATACATTGTATTTTTAAATGCAAAACATATACAGTAATTAAATTAATTAGAGAAGATGTGTACCAACTTTTTAAGAGCTAGTAACTTATTCTCGCCGTAAATTCCCTATCTAATATTTTCCATGAAATCTTTTATATTTTCAAATAAATTTCCTGCGTAGGATGATATAAAAAAATTCCTGAGTAATATTTGTATTTTCCTGATATTAATTATCTTATAATATGTATTTTTAAATTTCCTGTAAAAATATCAGATTTTCTCTTACAATTCTTGGTATTCCCAAGGTAACATAATGCATCATATTTTCTTCGTGATTTTCCTATCTGTTAAAACAGAATTAAAATTTAGAATCACAAAATTTTAAGGACACCTTTAAATATAACTGTCAATATATTAATAAATGTTTGGTTTAGAGAGTTTAAATGATAGACGGTATATTTTTCTTTTGAAAACGCGATTTCATAATATGAATTCAGCATGAAATTCTCTTTCTTATTATGTATTATATGATTTTAGCGAATGAGTTGTTCTCAAATAAAACATAACTTCAATTTCAAAGAAATTTCATTCATATTTTAAACAGTTTCAAATCGGCAGCAAATCTCATATAACGCGGATTGAATTCGACATGAATTTTTCTTTTCTATCATGTAGTGCACGATTATTGCGGAGGAGTGGTTAGTAGGTTTGAAAATGTTCCATATATTACAGAAATGTCTTAAATTGAAGTTATATCCTTTTATTTGAGAACCACTCATTCGCGAAAATCATTTAATACATAATAAGAAAGAGAATTTCATCCTGAATTCATATTTTGAAATCGCGTTGTCCTATTTTTAACTGTGTGACAGCGATGAATGAAAAAGGAGTTATGAGCCGATTTAAATATGTGTCTGTAACTCGCAAGTAGTCACCTGATCTTTAATACAATTGAAAATCTTTTTATAACGATTGACAAAAATATTGCAAGGAATAATATTAATAATTCCAAGCAATTATTTAAAATTATTACGTATACCTACATGAAAATCTATAAAACACAAAATCATCGATAATTTATTTAATTCGATTCCACGATGAATGCCATCTATTATAAATAATTATTAAAGTATTAAATATGCAACATTGTTTATTTTTTGTCTAATTTAAGAATGATTATTCTGGTTTTTTTTTAGTAAATATAAGATTTTTATACAGTTGCTCTATTTTTGTTCCACTACATATCTGTATTCAAATACATAAGTACTTGCGAAATTTAGTACGAAACTTTTGAATTACTTATTTAACGTCCAAAAGGTTTTATGAATATGCCACTTTCACATTATATAAGAAGTTTGAAAATATATTGAATATTTAAAATATGGGAGAGCAGTTTTTATAAATTCCTAAGGAGTTGCTCTATTTATGTCCGATACTGTACATCATATGTTCTTTGTAATTTTTCTATCCTTTAAAATTAAAAATTTAATTACAATAAAATTAAAATTTAGAATCACAAAATTTTAAGTATATGTCAATATATTAATAAATGTTTGGTTTAGAAAGTTCAGCTGATACATATTTCTTTTGATGAATTCATAAAATAATTTTTAAAACTTTTCCGAACTTAGATTATATAACTTTTTTTTTTATTTTTTAGATAAAATTTTATTCAAAGTATTTTAGAACAGGGCTATTTTATCCCAAGGATTTTTAACAAGGGGAGATTTTATCAGAGGTCATTTGTTGAAGTTTATCTTAAATCTTGTTGGTGCAAACATCGTTAAATGAAAAGAGACCAAAATAAAATTTTACAACGTAGGTAAGTCAATTTTGAAACAATAGAATATATAGATTTTGAATTTCATATTTTTTCTATTTTCCATGGGGTCTCGTGGCCGTGTGCCTGAGTGTCTGGTCGCGAATCTAGGGGACCCGGGTTCGATCCCGACCGACGCCAAAAATTACATCGCATTTTAATGGCACAAAATTGACCCCTGTGGCGCACTGTCCACGCCAGCAATGAGTGCCCGTGCGGTGACGCCTGGTAAGTGCCCGCAAGGTACAAATATTCCATCATTACCGACATCTGTGTATGAAGCAGATTGGCACACTCAGCAATGGGTAATATGCCGTGATGAAATATTATTTATTTATATTTCTATTTTCCATTTTCTTTTATCGTCATCAGTAATTCCAACTTTTTTTGAAACCTTTAGCATAGTAAT
This sequence comes from Harpalus rufipes, assembly GCA_951394225.1. Classification (NCBI taxonomy): domain Eukaryota; kingdom Metazoa; phylum Arthropoda; class Insecta; order Coleoptera; family Carabidae; genus Harpalus; species Harpalus rufipes. Next base: position 46,916,214 of record OX596279.1, read on the forward strand.
AAACGAGCCCAGACTCATAATAATTCGGCCGGTTTATATTTTCAACAAACAAATTATAAAACCTACGCAAATGGTGAGAAATTTCTTTAGACTAGTTTAACACTTGGAAACCGCGCATCTCATATATGAGGTACCCAGTTTATTGTCGTAGACCAGTGGCTCATACCGGGTGAATACTTGAAAACTTAACATAGCCATTTAACATTGGAAAATCGTATCAATAGAAATATTAAAAAATTCTGCATCAAATAAAATGTAAATTACGTAATATTTTAGTCCCATAAATTAATTATTAAGTTTATTAATTCCTTATTAATAGACATAGCCATGGCATTTGAAAAAAATAGCAACAAATGTTTGACATTTTATCTGTCAGAATTCGAATAACTTATAATTTGTGCAAATTTTATTATTTAATATTTTATTAATTTAATTTTTTTCAAGCAATATCTAATCTGTTACAAAATATTAAACAGAAATTAAAACAAAAGAATCATAGCTAACGAATTCTGACAGATAAAATGTCAAACAATTTGTCTTTATGTTCAAATGCCATGGAAATAAGAAATTGAATAAACTTAATAATTAATTTATGGGAGTTGAAACGGGGAGCAGCAGTCTGGAAAAACGAATTTCCCGTGTTAAGGGGTTATGTTCGGTTTTCAAGTATTCACTAAACTGTAGATTGTTCAGAGCAGATCAAGGGGTCTCCATAAATGTTCGGATCACGTGTGAGGCAAATGGTCTGCTGGTTAAGTTAAGTTGCTTAAGTCAAGTAGTCTATTTTAAAAGATTTTTTCTTATTTATTAAATTTCAATTTTCGTTCCAGTTCAATTATATATATCAATCAGTTCGATTCTAGTTTTCGTTCCGGCAAAAATAACGTTTTCTTCGGTTTTCGGTTCAGTTTCGCTGATTAATTATTAGTAAAATTAAACAAGGCCGCAAATGAAGAAAGAAAAAACTTTAAAATATAGACATAAAAACTGAATAAGTTATTAAGTTTTCCGCCATGTAAATTGTGTTTCATCGCTTTTATTAGTAATAACATCTTTAATTTAATAGGCATTGTATTTACAACAAGCCCTGCACATTCTTCTGGTAATATACACACTGAATTTTGTTGTGTCAAAAGTATTGGGTCGCGGTGGAAGATAAATCTGGACTGGAAGATAACCCTTTAAATGCCGGTCGAACTGTTATCACTTGTCTACAATTTTTGCAAGTTTAAAGTCTATATTAAGTAGTTGATTTTTTTTTTGTAGAAAGTCTCACCATTTGTATAGGTTTTATAATTTGTTGAACTATTATATGAACTTAGGCCCGTATATAACTTCCTATTTATATGATACCTATTATTATACACCAATTATTTGTCTATTATCAAAATTGGTTAAGAGATAAAATGCTTTAAAAATTAAAACCACTATCAAATATATTATAAATAATTGATAATAAATATACATAAATATACTCAGACCACTACCCACAAAGCTTTTATTTATTTTTCACGAGATTGTGTTTAGTATTAAAAAAAATTATTGTGGCCTTCACAATTTTATATGTACAGTAGAGACCATTTAATCCGAAATGCTAAATGTAAGGGGTTGTTCGGATTAACGAATTTCTATGGATAAGTGTAAATAACGTTAATTTAGAATGTTTTGAAATATATATTGCAGTACTTCAGAGAACAAATAACGCTGAAATTAAGAAATAGAAACAAAAAACATATTTTTAATTTTTCGTTTTAATTTTTTCTTATGTATGTACGTATTTATTTACATTATCTCTCCATATTGCTATGTAATATTATATAATTGGGATGTAAGCGTTAAGTTAAATTAAAAATAATAAGTACATAATTAATTCTGAAAAAAAAAATGTTTATTTTCTGGCGTTTATTCGCCAGTCGCCGAAGTATTATATATTATTATTGAATATACAATGTATATACAGTAAAATATTTGAAAGATGTCCGATCAAGGTCATCTACGAAGTGTATGAATTCAGATTTTTGCTCCGCCTATTCTGACAAATTCAGTAGTGTTGTTTGCTTAATTTTTATGAGGGTACATAAGATACTACTGTTATTTTATTATTATAAAAATATATGTTACAATAAAAGTATTCAAAATTAAAAAAATAAGTCAACTGGTAAGTTTGTTGGCAAATGTAAAACCAAATATGTGAAAAATAAGTTACTGACAAATGTCAGTGTCAGTAACACTGATAGAAAATAACGTTATTCGTACGGCTATGAATCAAGGTAATGTATCTGAATTAATATATAACTTACGTTACAACGAAGGTATTATCAACGAGCATTCTTTTAAAGTGAAATGTCCTAATTTAGTTGAAACAATATGAATTTTCGAAAGACAAGCGTGTTATATCCATCCTTATCGCACACGCTTATAGCCATTGCAAAGGGGAGATATAAATGTATGCCAATTTGTTATTTCGTACATGATACCGATGACCTTGACCGGACATCTTTAAATTTTACTGTACATACATTCACCAGTTGTACTCTCGGGCTGAAATGATTATCATCCTGCCAATTGCGGGGTGGAAACTAAAGCAGAATTTTATAGTTTTTTTCAAGAATCACACGTGTTAGTTATTGCGTTTGAAGAAATTTTATTCCACAGTTTGGATTAAAGAGTCCTTGTTCGGATTACCTTCCTTCTACACCAAGTTCGGATTACTGGATGTTCGAATTAAAGAGTTTCTACTGTATTTTATATAAATTCCACACAGAAAGATTTCCGTAAACTTATTTCACAGATATATCGTGTAAATTGTACTTGACACTGACAACTGTCACTGTGTAATCTTGAATTATTGAATCTGTTTACATGGTGATGCATGAAAATTAATTTCTCTATAAATCTTTATCGCTGAACACATTAAATATGAAGAAAATAATAATGCAATCAAATCCTATAGAGAATAAAATGACAAAAAATTATATTTAACTGTATTTTATAAGAAAAAGAGTTAAAAGCTTCAAATTAAGGTACTTCCGGTTGATCAGTGGTAACCTAAATCGAAACAAGTCTTCATTTGGATATAAGCTTGAGGAATACGAAAAAATTGTAATTTGTAGACATCATGGTAAAAATTCGTATTCTAGGGACCCCAAAACTTGCCCATTCATTGAAAACACACCATCGATTTTTTGACCAAAGACCTTGACCTTACCTAAAGGTGACGGAAGGTAAAAAGACCAAAATAATAGAAACTAGAGAATAATGGAGACTAAGAAAGTATTATTAGCCATTTCATTGTATTATATTTCGAAGCAGCTGCAGTAAATAGTCCATACCCTCGTTGCCAAGAGCGCGTTGATTACAAATCATCTTTTGAAACATATTTCATGCTCATAATCCTTCTGACGTCATTGCATTGATATCAATAATTACTTAGTAATTCACTATAACAAGATTCAAAACAAATCCCCACAAATAAAATAATAAGACTTAGTTAATTATTCGCAACGATCTACCGTCTTGTGTCTCGTGAATCGTAACGTTTTCTTTTTAGGAATCTTCCGCATTTTAGAACGTAAATTGTTTGCCGGTGTATTAATATTTAAATTAAAATATTTTACACGTACCGCAAAAAAAAATAATGAGAAAGCACATGTTGCAGATTGATTGGTAATTATTTGAGGTATTTTGCTTTCTCATTTCCTGAAATGCTTTCGGTAGCATACATGCCTAAGCAAAATAAAAAAGAATTATTAAGGTGTGATTTGGATTGCTTTTCTTAAATACAAATTGTGGCTGAGAAACGAAAAAAAAAAAGAAAAGTTGCATTTGAATTCAACAAATACTAATAATTAATACAACTTAATTCATAGATCTTTATACACCAAGTGAATTAAGATAATGTTTATTTATTCATGAAAAGAAAGTTTAAGCCACGAGCATGTACGGCTCGTGGGTTAAATTATTTCAGTGAATAAACATTTTTATCTACACCTGTTTAGTAATATATTGATTATGTACGTAACAATTAGTGATGCCGCGAGACGAGAAACGGCGAGAAACAGTTCACTCTCGTCTCGTCTCGAAAATTCGAGACGAGACTTGTTTTCGTCTCGTCTCGTCATATTTTTCATCCTCTATTCTCGATCTCGACTCGAGAGTCTCGAATTTCTCGAATATATAATTAGCTGTATGGGTGTTCCATATTTTGGCAGGTCAAAGCGTGTTTGTGTGGTTGAAGGTAGCAAGCAGTGACGCTGTAATTATCTATTATTTGTATATAAATACATATAAAATAAATTCATAAAATATTACCTTTACATGTTATAAATTTTCTATACTTTCATCTATCAGGAAAATAAATTAGCATCAACTTGGACGTAATAAAGGAGTAAGTAGATACTACTGATTAAAACTTCATTTTTACTAAGTCTGTTAAATAACAGGTAAGTAATAAAATACTGAACAAATATTACTCGCAGCAAGGGCATTTAATACTAGCGTGGAGAGTACACCACAGGGAACACTTTTGTTACTATTCTTTATACTGAAACCCTATAAATTTAAAATGAATAAATAATAAACAGGCAATGAAAATATTTGTACTGATAATTATTTTTCTTATTGTATATCTTTAATTATATACATATTAAAAAAAATCGTGCAATTGCGATCTCGAATACCTACTCTCGTCTCGAGCAAATCTCGAAGGCATTACTCTCGTCTCGTCTCGATTTTTCGAGACGAGACTTATGATGGTCTCGTCTCGAAATTTTTCGATTTTCGAGACGAGATCTCGAAAACGCGAGATTCCACGGCATCACTAGTAACAATGGATACATATAATACCGTTCATTAACCACGCCCCGTGGATTATTAGTCATATATTCTGTATTTTGTTACAAAAAAAATGATCAAATTGTTTTCACAACCTATCTGGTATCTTGGCTTACCAGATTAATTATTCATAATTTTCTCTTCCGTTTTTATAATCTATTTCTTCAAGCATATAGTTGAATTCCTAATTTTACGTAGATTCCAAATAAAAATATAAATATATAAAAATATATAGGATATATATTGAAATATAAAATTTAATGTCACTTCCGGTTAAACCGGAAGCGCTACCATCGTGCCGAATACAATGATTTGTGAGTCCTTAAACTTAGTTTACAAATATATAAAAAAAATAATAGTTATATTATTTTGAGTGGACCATTTTTCAGTATCACCCGGTATAATATGATTTCAATGGCAGGTGTAGATAAAATATCGTATTCTACTCGCGTATAATGGCTATTATTCACGAGGATGATTTTAGAATACGAGCCGCAGGCGAGTGTGGTAATACATCCGAGTCATAATACGCTCGTTGAATAATACTATTAACTCACGTGGTTTATACAATATTTTATTCAATTTTGAAGTTTTAAACTGTCATTGTTAACTATATAGCAACAACTATAAGTAACTGTTTATTTGCTAGTGAATTAAAAAACATTAAATCACTCTCACATAATTTTAATTCACTCTGCAATAAATAATGAATTTAAAATAACACCAGGCATGAAAATGACACTTTCACCACAATCTATCAGAAAGATCAGCCATTTTCATTAATTTTCACGACACAAATGACAGAAAATAAAGCTTGTTTATAATTTATAAATAAACGACTTGTCATCTATCTATATACTAATTGATTAGTTTTTGTTTTGTCAAAATTAAATGACTTTAAAAATTATTTCATCAAAATTGAATAAAATATTATATAAACCAAGTGACTTAAGATTGTTCATTCACTCAAAGAATTTAATCCACTCGCCCTATATAAATAAAAAACTAATCAATTAGTTAGTTGTGCATGACAATCGCCGTTGATAGACGCCAAGTTGTTTATATATAAGTTTTAAACAAGCTTTACTTTCTGTCATTTGTATCGTGAAAAATAATGAAAATGGCTGATCTGTCTAATAAATACTGTGGTGAGTTTTATTTTCGTGCCTGATATTATTATAAATGCTGTGAGAGTGACTTAATTATTTTTTAATTCTTTAGCAAATAAACAGTTACTTATAGTTGTTGCTATAGAGTTAATAATGACACTTTAAAACGTCAAAATTGAATAAAATATTTTTATTTTGTTCAAGATACAAATAAAATAATATGTTTGTTTCTAATTCAGATTTCAAAATATGTACATTAAATGTGTACTCTAATTTGATGTATCGACTTATAAATCACGCCAGGTAATAAATGCTTATATTTCAGCATAAAAGAAGCACGTGGAACTAAAAAATGTAAACTACTCCTGCAATAATGCTTACAATTCAATATATTTATATCACGTACGAAAATTTGGTAATACACCATTAACGTCAATACTTATGAAACCGGTCTTGTTCGATATTTTGTTAACGTGTACTTTATTTACTGCTTCCGTTTATAAGTTTGAAGTTATAAATCAAATCAAATCAATAAACGAGCATGTAGCAACTTATTTAAAGCCCTTGTTTGAATAAGGAAGGTGTTTGTTCAAGGCAAGAGTTAAAAATAACCTACTGTGTTCATTAGGAAATGCATACAAGTATACGGAAGGAACATGGTACACTTCAATTTCGATAGAACAAGATTTGCAAATTAACAACTGACTTAAAAGGATAAATTATTTACACACAGGCGTTCGTCAAGGCATATGTAAATGTTATAATTATTATAATTATTTTTATATAATCCTTTACATCCTTCAAAGTTTTCTATTAAATATTAAATGACCGTTACTTTACAACAGTTAAAAAAACTGTTATGGACTGTGAGATTTATTACCCAGAAATGGTTAATAATATTTTATAACATAAATGACGAAATGATGTTAACTAATTTAACCCATACTTAGGGTGACCAGATTTATAAATCGAAAAATCATAACATTTTTCAAAGGATTGTAAAACCAGTGGCGGCTCGTGCACCAAAACTTTGGCGAGCAAGGTATTCAGAAAAAAAAGCGCCGCAGTCGATTTTTTTTTCATTCAAGGTCAAATGTCTTATAATTGAAAGTTACATTTTTTCAAGGGATGTGAAGCTGCATGTTTTCTCCTTTCATGTACAAATATAAATTGCCAGATCTCAAAACATTTTAGAAAAGAGAATATATTTAACGGATTGTTGACTTACCTGGATAAACTGTAAAACATATATAATGCATTAATAATGCAAGAAGTAAAATTAATGTACCGCATAAAATTAGAATATATAAAACAATTAAAAATTTAATAATAAAATAAATATTGCAAACGCCGATAGATGATATAAGTAATAAATTTGGAGTCGGGTATGCTAATTGTTGTACTAATAAGCACATTCAATATACTTTCCTTAAAACACAGTATCACCCATTAATATTTTTTCTGAAAATTTATGTGACTCGTGTTAGCATCAACGGAATAATCTCGTACGCTTATGGCGTAAAGGACAGTTAGTATATGCAAACGAATCGCAGATTTATTTCTTGGAAGACAAGATATATACGTCGGAAGTGTGTTTGATGAAATATGAGCCGCTCCCGAAGGCATTACTGCCTTTTGTGGCTGCTCCTTGGTTTTAACTGATATTATAATCGATCACACTGTGAAATTACTTAGACCAAGCAATTACCTACAAGTTCCGTGTGTTATTTTAAGAAGGATTTGTTTGTTTCCCGGTAGACAACGATATTCCTTTGACATGCAGGACATAGTAACGGTTCGCTCTCAAACTTATTTCCTGTCTGATATATTTATTACTTGTCAATGTTATTTAATTACTTTTCTTCCTTGTTTGTTTGTTGTTTGTTTATTTATGTATTGTTTAATGTTATTTTTAAACATTAAACATAATTCACACAATGTCTATGTTGAATGTTTTTACAAGAAATCTATATTTAAATGAACATTGAATTGGTTGTTTCGTAGAAGTATGCCATTTATTTTTGCAGAATATATGAATATACCTACTGATTATAGTATGTTTGAACATTATAGATACTTGTATTTAGGCATAATATATTGCCTATTAAATATGCAGTTAATATACAGTGGCGGACAAAAGTATGAAAACTTTTTTGTTTTCACGATGTAATTTTAGTTAATATATCTGTGAATAAGGAATAATAACAAAGAAATAATATGATACAGCCTTTTTAGTTTTAGTTCTGTTTATGGTTTAAAAACCGATGTTTCGGTAGTATGAACTGCTGTCTTCAACAGGGAATAAACAACAAATATATACATAAATCAATAAACAGAATTAAAACTAAAAAGGTTGTATAATTTAATTGAATAATGAATTTTGAAAGATCTCTTAATAATTAAAAAAAATAATAGTATACAGAATGTTTATTTTATATGGGCCAACACTGCTATCTCGAAGACTATAAGAGCTACAAGACGGTTAAATGGGCAAACAAATTCTATATCAGAAGACATTTAAAGAAAAGAATTTGTTTTTCCTACTACTACTATTTTAAATGAGAACATATATTTTTATTTGGTCATTCGTTAGAGAATTGAATTCTGAATTCAGTGTTATAATATTTTTATACCCTTACATAATGATTTTTTTGAGAAAAATGGATGTAAAATTTTATATTCTTACAAAATTGACATTTTGGTATACATTTATACCTTCTTCAGGGTAAGTAAGATTTTACAGATTCATAAACCTAAATTTATGTACACAATACATTCATTTAAACATTCAGTTTTACAAAGTTCGTACAAAAATTTCGAAAACTAATTTGTTCATAATGTTGATAAATAAATGAATAGATTCTTTGTCATGAATTATGAGATCAAGGAAAAAAGTCTCACAATTTCACAATTATAACATATCTCTTTGAGAAACATCTATTTTTAAATTCAATTATATTTCTAGATTTCTGTCCGAGTATCTAAATATAGTATTCATCTTAATTATAATTAATTTGTTTGTTATAATGACAATTTTTCATCATTATTATAATATCCTTCCTAAGGAAAAGTAGAAACTCTTCGTGATTATTTTAATCATATTGTAATAAAACAAAGCCAATCATAAAATCAGAAACGAAAATCTTTTATTAGTCATTATATCGATAAAGAATACGGAACGCCGAAGCAGTCTCGTGGTACCATTATTGCCAATAAAACCAGATAATTAAATCCGTTAAATATTTATGCTCTCAAATGTAACAAAGTTCAACAACCTTAACCTTTTATTTCGTATGTTAATCATCGTTAAGTGTATCGGAGAATGATCTGATTAGCTGGTTTAACCTCGATGAAGAGTACAGTTGCCTTTACGACCAAAACTCAATTTGACACTGATTTTTTTAAAGTTTACTGTAATGCCACTAAATTTTTAATGGGCATTAAATTTTACACTATGGAAATGTATAAAAATGGTAAAAAAATTATGCCCCACGTTCGGCGCCACGTATTAAGTATACTTTTGCGCTTGTATAAATGTATAGACAAAATGACCTCTAAACGACTATACGCCGTGTACCTTCCGTCTCCTTTAGGTAAGGAAGGTATTATGTTTAGTCAAAATATTCGGTGGTGAGTTTTTAATGAAAAACCACGTTTTATGGTCCCTAGAATACGATTTTACTAGTTTTACGATGATGTCTGTATGAGTGTGTGTGTGTGTGTGTGTATGTGTGTGTGTGTGTGTGTATGTATATATGTGTGTGTATGTGTGTGTGTGTGACAAAAATCTTTAGATTTTGATTATAATTGGTCAAATGGAAGTACCCTTATTTGAAGTTCTTAACAGTTTTTCTTGAAAAAACGTAGTTAAATATCATTTTTTGACATTTTTATATTATTATAAATATGAAATGATATTTTATTGTCTATACGGTTTGATTATATATTTTCCGTCATATTCAATAGATATAGAGTTAAAGAATTATAAAGAGATTAGCTTTTATAAATAACACAGCTATGCTATAACCATGGAAACTGCTGATATATTTAAATAATTCTAATTGACAGATGTCAGTGTCAAGTGCAATTTACATAGTATATATGTTCGTGTTATAATTTTATTAAAGAAACTTTCGATATGGGATTTGTACAAAATGAATAGAATTGACAGAAGGTAATGTGCTAACCACATCAGATTTTTTATTACTGTATAGTGTTTATATTAAAATAACATACCAAAATTATGTCTTTATGAGAAGAAAAGAAGCCTTGGTCTTACCTAAAACAAAAGAAAAAAAACAAAATTAGTATAGTTTTGTACGAGTCTTGTTTTTATTTAAAACTATTCGTAAACCTTTATCAACGGAAATAACCTAATAATATAGTTTGTCGTCACTTTTATAGTACTTCCGCTTGACTACTTTTCATCACATTATCCTACATAATGCGGCTATAAGGATTTAGGATTGACTTTCTGTAGCGCAAAATAACAGCGCCATCTATGAATTGGCATCCAAACTATTTTAGACTAACCTTCAGAAACATCCCCACAAGTATTATTAATATTAGTTCAGTACTGTTCTCGTATGAGCATAGTTTGTTGACCTCTTAGATCTGCCTCGTCATGGATGCGTCCATCGAACGCAATGAAATTTTGTGTTCGTTTGTGCAAAGAACCAACCTAATCTTTTACTTTAGTTTAAAAACCGTTTGGGCATGCTTCATTGACTCGTTGCAACGTTTTTGGCTGGTAAGAGCGATTTCGCGAGATAAAAACAAACATGACCGAAAAGTGACTGTCACGCATGAAGTAGAAAACATCGGATCAGATCGACAACTGTTAGGTTTCGATCTACGTGTAGCTGAACATCAACAAAGAAATAGCTGGATTGACTATCATCGAAGATTTAAAGAAAAACAAAAGTTGTGCGCGCAAACAATAACGCATCGGCCTATAAAGCAACAGTCGTGTGTTAATTTCTGTCCTCTCCAAAAATGTCACTGTGTTGTATCATCCTACGTATGCTTTTGATTTGGCCTCGGCTGACTATTCTCCTTCCTTAAACTAAAATTAAAGCTGAAAGGGAACCGTTACGACGATGTAATACACTTAAACCAGCGTGATGAAGATATTGAACAGCATCCCAGTTTAAGTCTTCCAGAACGTTGTGAATGGATATGGAGGACCGCGCCCAGCACTGTGTTGATTTAGAAGGAATGTAAATTGAAGCATAAATTGTGATTTTGATCTTATAATGGCTTTAGTCTTATTTATAGCCAAGATTGATGTTTACTTAAAAATGAGTGTGTGGTTGCGAATTTTAAATGGCAATAAAGTGATCCTTGTGGTGCACTCTCCACACCAGCAATGAGTGCCCGTAAAGTGACGCATGGTAAACGCCCGCACGGTACGAATATATCATCATCATTATCGATATCTGTGTACAAAAAAGATTGGCACACCCGACAATGGCTAACATGGCGTGATGATATATTTATTTATTTAAAAAAAATATTACGATAAAAACATTTTGTTTGGCATTTATGCAATATTCTTCATTTGATAAACGAGTTTTGTTGTCCGTCAGTAAAGATTACTCGTCGGGCGCCATGAGTCCATCAGGTTGCAGTTGTTTTTGCTTTGCTGTACGGCCGGAAACCGCAAAGTTTTTTAGGTCAACGCACACTCAGGTCGCTGAGAGTCAGACATGAGACCTCAGTCGCCAGACAGTAAAAAGTAAAATGACGACAGGCAGCTGTTGCTATATACTCGTTATTCACGAACAAACGGTCCAGAAAAACAGTTGAGAATCGATATTGCATATTCCATGAATTTACATATTTTTATATGTATATATGGCAGGTTTATAAGCAATAGCAGATGATATGGTTGTTCACTGAACTTCGAATCAAAAGTCTGAATTGAAAGCTGACAACGGATTCCTTTGGGCAGAAGAATTATTGGCAATAAGAAAATTATGATTTTAAACAGTTATTTATATGTTATTTGAAATTAAGCTGCAAAAGTTGATTTAGTTAGAATTTATTTACCTTCCGTCACCTTTAGGTAAGGAAGGTGTGAGTGTGACGAAAGTTTCGGATCGTATAACTTCAGTACCACGATTCCAAAAATTATAATTTTTTCGTATTCCTCAAGCTTACATCCAGAAGAAAAGGTGATTAGATTTTGGTTATAATTGGTGAACCGGAAGTAGCATTTGAAGATTTAACAGTTAAATTTGATTTATTGACATTTAACGTTATTATAACTTAAAGAATATATTATTCTCTATACGATTTGATTGCATTTTATACTTCATATTCAATAGATATAGAGTTAAAGAATTATAAAGATACTAAATTTCATAAATCAGCCAGCTATGCCAACCATAGAAACTATGCTAATATATTCAGATAATTCAAATTGACAGATGTCAGTATCAATGAAAAGTAAATGAATGCGGCAGAGATGAGGGTGTTGAGATAGATGTTGGGGAAGAAAGAATGAAAGAATAAGGGAAATAACTCTAGTGTAAGAAGTTTCTAGAAAGATACAAGAGAGACGGTTACATTGGTTTAAACATGTCATGAGGAGAGATGAAGAATATATTGGAAGAATAATGAATAGCTTAGTAATAGAAGGTTGAAGAAACAGAGAAGGACAAAGATAAGATGGGAGGACTGTATTGCGGAAGAAAGGAAAAGGAACTGAATGAGAACGACACGCAAAACAGAAATGAGTGGAAAAAAATATAAAATAGCGACCCCTAACGAATTGGAAAAGCTAAAGAAGAAAAAGAAGAAGATGTCAGAGTCAAGTGCAATTTGCATAGTTTGTTTATGAAATAATTTTATTGGAAATTTAGAATCTTTTGCAAGAAAATTTATATATGGAATTTATACATATTACACAGGATTGGCGGAAGGTATTGTGCTGGACACATCAGATTCTGTTAAAGTATTGTTGTAAATAAACAGCTTTGACAGTTAGTCTGAAATTAATTTAACAGTAACTATGGCATTTAGAACGCATTAAATGCAAATGCTTCTATTACAAAATGAAAATAATAAAATTTATTACTCTTTCATTCATAAATAATTGTAATGGACTTTAATTTCTTTTTATGATAAGATTGACGCATAGAATTTTAAATACGTAGCAATAATTAATTTTATTCTGAACTAATTTAAATAAGCGTAAATACAAATTATTTTAAAATTAGTACAAGATCATTTCCTACAATTATCATCATAGTAAAAAAAACAAAATTCATTTTTAATTGCTGCGCTGCATATCATTTATAAATAATTAATCAACTTATGTTGTAAACATCTTGAAAATTTTGTAAGATAGTATTTTACTGGGCAGTAGTAGCTCAATAATTAACGCACTTGCCCAATAAGTAGTATATTATGGGTTTAAATACTGCAGGCTATAATTATTCCATCCGACATTTTTTTTGCATCTGGTTTTTAAATTAAAATGTTTATAAATAAGTGGCATTTAAAAATTTAATTTTCATGTCTGATTGTCAATTTCTAAAAAGGTCAACAATGTCAACATAACTTTTAATGGGCGTTGAATTTTTTTTTTGATTTTCTCAAAAATGTCATTTATAGAATTTGACATTTCGTAGACAAGGCCAATAAGTTTTAAATTGCCTTGTAAAGCTTTTGTGCTCATTGACTTCGCTGAAAAACTAATGACAAGACACAAGAATAAACAAAAGGAAATGCAGGGGGTGATCAATAAAATACCTAACTCGAAGTACGCTATGAACAGAGAAACCATGTCTGATCATTTTCATTTAAAAAGAAAAATTGTCAAAATTGATCTTGATATTCAATTTTAAGGAGAAAAGAATGATACAGTGTATTGCCATTCGCCGTTTTCTAATTTGTTTTCATTTCTAATATAATATTCAAGAAGAAAAGCTTTGTTTTCTTTGAATACCATTTTTGACAATATCTCGTTTCAAATTGAGTGCCCGTGAGGTGAGGCCTGATAAGCACCTGTACGGTACAAATATTTCGTCATTAACGATAGCTGTGTGCAAATCTGCTTTGTACGCAGAGATATTGGCAATGATATATTCGTACCAGGCGTCATCACATGGGCACTCATTGCAGGCGTGGAGAGTGCACTTTTGTGCTGTTTAAAATTCGTAATAATTATGGCGCGGTCGGAATCGAACACGGCACACGGCCACGAGCCCCACAAAAAGAAGAACAGCGTATTAAAGTTACTATCGATTAAAAGTTAACTATAAAAAAAAAACATTTCAATTTCCGTATAGTCCAAACTATTTTTAGCTCCGAAGTAGATTAATACCGATTTGACGTGGGTAGTTCGTCCCACAAATGTATCGATTAAATCTTGAAATAGATACCTACTGTACAGAAAAATTATAGTTGGAAATAATTATTCTTTGAAATTTATTCATATTACCTTCAGTCATATACGTCAATAAAGAAATGATATCATATTTAATTTATATGTCCAAAATATCATAATCCCTTTATATGTATTTATTATTTACGTACATCCTGCATCAAATAATAACACAACCATTCCGGTTAAGTCATATTCAGCAGGATTTTCCCTAAAACTGTTTTTGTCTGTAACGGAAATCACCGAGTATAATGTGTGAATACTAAATATGAAATAATAGGTTTTTTGCTCGGTTGAAATGACTCCAACGAGGTGTGTAGTCCTCGTTATGTAAAACGGATTGTACCGCCAGAAACTGGTTAGTAAAGGCGCAATGTTATTACGTCCTATGCTCTTTTGTACCTGGGAATAAAAGTCACAACCTTGTGTTTTCAACGTGTTTGCTTGCAATTTTTTTGTTTTGTTTTACCTGCAACTGACTACATAATAAACACTTTCTAGAACAAGTCTTATCAATTTATTGGTGTGCTAATCTGCTTCTATTCGCAGATTCCTGTCTTTTTTAGCCGACCACTTAAAAAATGAATATATCGTAAACTTGCATGATATGAATATTGTACTAGAACGATATAGTTATATCGTAATGATGAGACCAAATCAAGATAGCCAGACACCTTTACTTTGTTTGTTGCTATGGTTGATTGTTTGAAAATAACAGTAGGTATTGTTATTTGAAATAAAAAATGTGTTCATATCTTGCTCGAAAGTAATAGCTTTGTTCCAGCCGGGAATTTTGGACAAGTTTGCAACATGTATATGATTTTTACCTCTCGCTAAGAGAGGTATTGGATTCATGCTAAAAATCCCATATCCAGATTTCAATGAATAAGCACGTTTTAAGATCCCTAGAATACGATTATAACATTTTTACGATGATGTCTGTGTGTGTGTGTGTGTTTGTGTGGATGTGTGTCACGTTGTTGGAGGTACGATTTCTCAAATTCTATTAGACTAAAGACCTGTGTATAACTACGGCTTCGTCAATCTAACAGTAATGGGAAGAGTTGAATAGGTTCTGGTAACAATTGGAGAACCAGAAGTGGTAGTTTCTAAAAAAAAAAGATTTTTATCTAGTCCCCTCGCCACTTCCGTCTTCCTCTGTTTCTTCAACCTTCTATTACTACGCTATTCATTCTTCTTCCAATATATTCATTTCTCCTCATGACATTTTCAAACCAATGTAATCATCTATCTTGTATCTTCCTGGAAACTTATAACAGTAGAGTTATTTCCTTACTGTATCTTTCCGTGTCTTTCCCAACATCCACTTCAACATCCTCATCTCTGCCATATTCATTTACTTTTTATTGATACTGACATCTGTCAATTTGAATTACCTGAATATATTAACAATTTTCATGGTTAGCATAGCTGGCTGATTTATAAAATTTAATTTCTTTATAATTCTTTAACTCTATATCTATTGAATATGAAGTATAATATGCAATCAAATTGTATAGAGAATAATATATTCTTTAAGTTATAACTTTGGATATATAATACATATAAGAACGGCAACGCATATGGCCTAGCAAGATACTATATCTGTCTCTTTTTATTCACAAAATTATTATAGATAGCTAGTGACTCCTACCACAAAACTGTGAACTACAATGAATCGTACTGACAGCATTGCCAAATAGTATTTGTTAGAGGTATTCAATAATCAATAATTCAAAAATATTGTTTCATAATAACCAGATAATATATTTAATATTGTTTACAGTATGTATTATATTTTTAAATATCAGTTGAAATTATTTGAATCTTCAATATACATGTATACTTGTTGTACAGTAGCAAACTTAAAAACCTTTTTAAAATCTTATCTTGTTGTACTAGCTACGTGGCAACACTGTGAAACATCCACCTATTATGTATTTTTTGAACTAACTCAGAAATAATTCGTATACGGAGGTATAGATGGCACCTTCTCTCGAAATATTTAATCTAAATACATTACGTTGCCGTTCTTGTATTGTATTATATATTCAAAGGTTATAATAACGTTAAATGTCAATAAATCATATGTAACTGATAAATCTTCAAATGAGGTTACTTCCGGTTCACTAATTATAACCAAAATCTAATCAATTGTTCTTCTGGATGTAAACTTGAGGAATACGAAAAAATTGTAATTTTTGGAATCGTGGTATTGAAGTTATGCGATCCGAAACTTTTGTCACACACACACACACACACAGACATACACACACACACACACACACACACACACACACACACACACACACACACACACACACATACATACATACATACAGACATCATCGTAAAAATTGTAAAATTGTATTATAGGGACCCTAAAACATGCTTATTCACTAAAAACTCATCATTGAATTTTTTGACCAAAGACAATACCTTCCTTACCTAAAGGTAACGGAAGGTAAAAAACTATACGTTCGGTATGTAAATAAAGGGAGATCCTGTCAGTCATGATCCAAATATAGAACACAATTTTACACTTCTCACTCTTTTTACACCAATTACTCTTTCCAGTTTCAACTGCATTGTTCATTAAGACAAACGACCTTTATTTTTAGACCTCATTTTACACTTAGTGTACAATTATTTTAACGCTGTCTCTATAAGTATTGAAAAGGAACAAATAATTTCATTATCTCGTTTCAAAAAAAAGGTAGAAATGAAACGATCATTTTTTTTTTAATAAAATAAACAAGGAGACATATTTCCATTGGCAAAACAAAATTGTACAATCAAAATAAAAAGTGGACATCTGCCAATGAGGTATCGTACCGTGTGCTCTTGTTTTGTTATTTATTGTAACCCTTGATATTTGTTTTACTTTTGGTACACGCATACACGTGTAGAAAAAAACATATTTTGTTTTATTGTTTTCAACAAGTTTAATGCGCTTTTCAATGTTGTTGGAACATTTATATTTAGATATTATTCAAAAATAACAAGTATATATTATAGTAACAGAATTTTATTATTGAAACTTAAAGCAATGTATTTATGTATACGTTGCAGCCAGATTGTAAAACTCGTCTTTTAAAAAAGTGGATGACTTAGTCATGTTTTACAATCTGGCATTTTATAAAACGACGAACAGCTTATTTATAATACGAATATAACAACAATAATACAACGCACAAAAATTCTGATTATTCAAAGCGTTATTTTCTGCGTTAGGTTAGGTTATAGTTCTTACATTTGAAGAAAATATAAGCTAAATAAGACGTACATCGTTTTATAAAACGCCTAGACGACCAACGAGAATGTAAAACATCGTTAAGTTAACGAATATTTGACAATCTACAACATACTCACAGTGAAAGACAGGCCACTCAACATAACCTTTTTCTTAATAATTATTTTTTAATTTTCTTGATATATTTCTAAACTAGGCTTAGGGGCTCACAAATCGTAGTATTTGGTATTTGGTTTTCGGTTTAACCGGAAATGAAATTAACTTTCATATTTCAAATGGGACACCTTACATATTTGTATATATATATATTTGGAATCTACTTAAAATTACGAATTCAACGATATCCCGGAAGTGCATTTTTATTGAAGCAATAAATTACAAAAACATTAAAGAAAATTATGAATAATTAACCTGGTAAGCCATATGAGGCAGGCTGTGAAAACAGTTGAGATAATATTGAGTAATATTTAAGTTAATTGTTTAAATAGTAAGTTATTATTGTAAGATTCTACATTTTGTTACAAAAAAAATGAACAATTTGTTATCACAGCCTACCTGATATGGCTCGTGATATGGCTTACCAAGATAATTATTCATAATTTTCTTTTACGTTTTTGTAATTTATTTCTTCAATAAAAATTCACTTCAAGCATATCATTGATATGCAGAGTATCACCTTGTATATATGTTTTACAATCTGTAAGATTTTACTTACACTAAAGAAGATGTAAATGTATATTGAAAAGTCGGTTTTGTAAGAATAAGTGCTGTATGACAGATTTTGAATAATGTATGTAACAAAAGTTTTGAAAAAAAGTTAGACCTCTTCATTAAATACAATGATTTTTTTTATTGAAACATTGACATAAAGGGTTGTTCCTATATACTAAGGAGATAAGAAATCTAGTTCTACTACATTAGTCGATATTCAGTGAATATGAAGCATAAAATGCTATCAAATCATATAGATAATAAAATTTTCTTTTTGTTTATAATAACATTAAATGTGAAAAAATCTGATATGGCCAACACAATACCTTCCGTCAATCCTGTGTATTATGTAAAAATTCCATACATAAATTTTCTTGCAAAAGATTCTAAATTTTTGGTATTTTATGATTCCTTTTCTCGGCAACTGAATTCCAAACTCCTGATAACAAACAAATCACATAAAATAAGAAAATCATGAAATTTTGAATGAAAAATTATGTCACTTGTCAGTTATGGATATAATTAATTCCTGTCATTTTGACACGGGTCCCCATATCTGCTTGGCAAATCAGCAAAGTCACGTTACTGCACGCGCCGTATACATAAATTTTCTTGCAAAAGATCTTCTTCTCTAGTTTTTCCCATTTGTTAGGGGTCGCTATTTTTATTTTCTTTTTCCACTTATTTTTGTTTTGCGTGTCGTTCTCATTCAGTTCCTTTTCTCTCAAGTCTTCCGAAATATAGTCCTTCCATCGTATATTTGGTCTTCCTATGTTTCTTCCACCTTCTATTACTAAACTATTCATTTTTCTTCCAATATAATCATCCTCATAACATGTTGAAACCAATGTAATCGTCTCTCTTATATCTTTCTAGAAACATTAGAGTTATTTCCCTTATTCTTTCATTCATTTACTTTATTGATACTGACATCTGTCAATTTGAATTACCTGAATATATTAGCAGTTTCCACGGTTAAGTTAGCATAGCTGGCTAATTTATGAAATTTATTATCTTTATAATTCAACTACATATTTTTTGAATATGAAATATAAAATGCAATCAAATCGTATAGAGAATAATATACATATTCATTAAGTTATAATAATATTTAACTGAGTTTTTCAAGAAAAACTGTTAAAATATTCTATTGCGGATACTTCCGGTTGACCAATTATAACCAAAATCTAATCAAGTCTGCATATGGTTGTAAGGAAGAAGAAAACGCAAGAATTGTAATTTTTGGAATTCTAGTATTGGAGATATCGCGGCCCAAACCGCGGTCACATACACACGAACACACACACACACGCGCACACGTCTAGGGACGTGTTTATTAATTAAAAACCCACTACTGATTTTTTTGATCAAAGACAATATTTTCCTTACCTAACGATACAAACATAAATATTCAATTTAATGATTGACAGACAATACATTAATGTATTAACAATATCAAGGCAATACATACTAGGGTTCATCAAGCCTTGGCCTTGCTAGTACCTTTACCCAACAAACATGGTTCAAGGATCTTTGTCCATTAGTTAATTAATGTTTGCCATTAGCAAAAAACATCTTGTTCGGTTCTTTGGTCGATTAACAATATGATACGGTCTACAAACGACATTTAATTTAAATAATTCTAGACTTTTTTCTTATATAAGAACTAAAGTAAACACAAAAGAAAAATTGTGAAATATTAGGCAATTTGTATTGGTCAGATTACTTTTTTACTTTTACTAATTTAACAAAAAATTCTAAATAAATACAATCATGTTTTCTCCAGTTTCAAAAATTTAGAAAACAAGCATTTATTGAATGTTTATTCATTTATTTAAATTAAAAGATCTTTTGTACCTACGTATAAACACGACTTATTATTTAATTACGATTCACTTTAAATCATCAAAAACAAAATACTTTTTCGATGAAACGTCAAAACAATTTTGAAAATTGCGTTTTTATAAATAATGTCTACAACAAACAAAAGACAAAAAGATGTTTATTTTGTTTATTTTGAACGGAGTTCAAGAATGCCCACAACACGTGGAAAATGGTAATATATATATATATATATATATATATATATATATATATATATATATATATATATATATATATACATAAAACAAAATGTGTAATTATGTACAGTAATCAATATTATGAAATATAATTGCTATAATGTGCTTAGCATTTTATGTAATTGTTTTATTGGCATTTTGAAATGACATGGAGTTTATTTTTGTATTTTATGATTATTGGATACAGGAAAATCAAATAGGAATTGATTATATTTTTTATCAAATGGCATATATTCCAGAAATACGCGTAGATATTAAAAGCAGGAAAATGATTTACAATTTTAATTAGAGCAGAGGAAAATGATTAACAAATTTAAATCATATAGATAAATATTTAAAATGGACTATAAAAATAGTCTAATTTTATGTTTTATGACACCTTAACAAACAATTATAACAACTAAGATAAAATGAAAACAAAAAAGACAATAACACCAATGTCCTTTTAAGGTTCAATGGATTCCGATTCCTCTATTCCTTTACATTTAGAATTTGGTCCATCCAGTAGATATATAAAAAATCTGATGTGGCCAGCACAATACCTTCCGTTAATCCTGTTTATTATGTACATATTCCATACATAAATTTTCTTGCAAAAGATTCTAAACTATGCAAATGGCACTTGACACTGACATCTTCTTCTTCTTTAGCTTTTCCCATTCGTTAGGGATCGCTATTTTTTATTTTCTTCTTCAACTCATTTCTGTTTTGAGGGTCATCCTCATTCGGTTGCTTTTCTCTGAAGTCTTCCGCAATACAGTACTTCCATCTTATCGTTGGTCTTCCTTTGTTTCTTTCACCTTCTATTACTAAGCTATTCATTCTTCTTCCAATATATTCTTTATCTCTCCTCATGACATGTTTAAACCAATATAATTGTCTCTCTTGTGTCTTTCTAGAAACTCCTATCACTCGAGCCATTTCCCTTATTCTTTCATTCTGTATCCTATCTTTCTGTGTCTTCCCCAACATCCATCTCAACATTCTCATTTAATTTTTTATAATTCTTTAACTCTATATCCGCTGAATATGAAATATAATGTTTATAATATCATTAAATGTGTAAATAATATGTAACAGTGTTTTTTCAGGAAAAACTGTTAAAATCTTCAAATGAGGGCACTTGCGGTCATCCGCATTAAAACCAAAATCTAATCAAGTCTGCCTATGGATGTAAGGAAGAAGAATACGTAAGAATTGTAATTTTTGGAATTCTAGTATTGGAGATATCGCGGCCAAAACCGCGGTCACACACACACGTACACATACACACACACACACGCACACACATACACACCTACAGACATCATCGTAAAAATAGTAAAATCGTATTGTAGAGACAGTAAAACGTGCTTATTTCATTGAAACCTAAAGACGGATTTTTTTTACCAAAGGCAATACCTTCCTTACCTAGAGGTGACGGAAAGTAAAAATTGAAGTTTTATTTATTTAATTAAAATTTTACAACCATTTAGTTTGTTCTATATCGATCAGATTGAACCAGCTTGGAATATCTTCACTTGCAGAGCATGCCCTGGAAGAATTCCATCGAATCAAATAATTCTTCCGAGGCCTACGCACCTCAACAACAGGTTAATTAGAGAAGCCATTGCGATTTTCAAAAATAATAATCTCAATCATTGTGACGGTTTAGAACTTAGTCGAGCATGGCTTCCTATATTAAATATGTTGTAATATATTACCTTGGTTACTTCTTGCTATTATTTTTTGTTATTATTTATTTATGTATTTTTCCTGAAGAAGGTAGCAGTCTATTTTGCCGCAACGTTGGGCATTAAATAAAAATACAGAACATAATATAAAATGTTGTATAATTCTAATTGTATCATGAGTTCTGATTTTTTTAAAAATAATTTTATTTATCTGTTTACACAAACAGTCTTATTGTGGTCAAAAATTAACATTGGTTGTTTTTACATTAATCAGAAGAATTACGAGCCCAAACTCATATTAATTCGGCCGGTTTACATTTTCAACAAATTATAAAATCTATACAAATAATAGTTAGAAATTTCTAGAAAAATCTGTCGGCTACTTTAAATATACACTTAAGACTTAAAAACAACTAGGTCAAAAGACCGGTGATAATAGTTCGGCCGGCATTTTAAAGGTAGAGACATATTGTTCTGATACCATACAACGCTATACTATGCCATCTGACGCCGTGTATTTTTATGTATATTTATATATTGTGTGCATACTGTTCTGATACGATCCCATCCAATGTGACGCGAAGCCATCCGACGTGTCGATATGCAAAATACGTAATAAGCATTGCGGTCACAAAGTACTTCCTACCGATCTCAAATGTATTGGTGATCTTGAGTTCGTCTCGATTTCTAAAATCATCTTCAACCGGTAGGAAGCACTTACTGACCTTAATATTTAAATAACTATAATCTAATTATAACGTCCATTTGCACGAATAATACTTAAATTTTAGGCAACTATTAAAAAAAAAGTCGAAATTTTGACATTTCATTTTGGTGTAATGTCTATGAAACGCTTAAAATTTAAGTTACGTTCGTGCAACCGACTATAAGCTGACTCGTGTTACAAACTTAATTCTTTTGATTTGACTATCGTTACATGCTTTTTGAATGATATACTATAATTTTACAGAACTAATTAAGAAAACACTGTTTATTCTAGGTCGTTACTGACGTTCTAATGTAATCTAAATTGACATGTAATACTAATGCATGTTGTTGTAAATAACTAAATTGATTTTTTTTTAAATACAGTTAACAATTTTTTACTTGAATCAAATATATAGCTTTTACTTTTTCTTCTTGCCCTTGGTTCTGCATTACTAACAGGGTAGACATGTCAGCAAAATCTTGAAGAGTTTTAAACCTAAAGACAAATTTATTACATAACAAATATTACAAAAATATCTTTTATTTTAAATCGTCACTAAAATGCACAAAAATCGTCATTAAAAGTTCAGAAATTGACACTAAAGTATTTCATTATAGGACGATTTCATGAAAATGTAGTGTTGCCAACCTTATGATAATTGTTGTACATATAAGATAATTCGGGCAGACATACGTTGTACAATAACAAATTTGTATAGGGTTTCATCAAGTCAAGTAGCTTGATATTTTTGTAAATTACTTGACTTGACTTGAAATTCAAGCTTTTCAAAAATTCATTACTTGACATGACTTGATTTTCTATCGTTGCTACTTGACTTCATCAAGCAATTTCAAGCAAATTCAAGCTAACCGATTATGTACGAAAAGAGGTTTAAAAAATTCACTCAATATATATACTAGAATGACCCGAGAATATGTCGACAAAATTTGAAGTCCTAATCATTATTATTAAGATACTGCATAGATGGTTAAACTATCGCATAACAGCTCAAAAATCTATACTCCATTCGAATTAAGAATAATTAATGTCATCATATTATATGGTCATTAGTCTAGTATATCTTCCAATAATGAAGGATTTTTTAAACCTCTTAATATTTCGGAGAAAAATAAAGTTCCAAAATGTGCTAAAACCGAATGTTATTCAAATGGGGAAAAATCAAGTGCATTTAGGCACGGTCAAATATTAAAATTAAGTGGAATCATTGCCAGTATAATTTTATTTATTTATTTGGAACCAATTTAGGGGGCAGCCCGGTTAAAATACGACATGCCCCCTTTTAAGGTCCACCATAATACATATAGTACAAATAGTTTATGTTAATTCATATATTATAGGTACTTTTAAATCTCATTTTTTAATTTTTTAATTTGAATGTATGATTTATTTTTACGAATAAAAGTCTATATTTCAAGGTATATTATTGATATTGTTATAAAACATAAGGAACTATATGAAAATGAAATATAGTCTTGAAGAACATCTTGATTTTTCTGGTAATTAAAAAAAATAACTGCTTGATTTTTTCAAGTATTTGAAAAATAACTACTTGATTGTTCAAGTACTTTATATTGTAACTACCTGACTTGACTTGACTTTCGGCTACTATTCCTTGACTTGAGCTGGGCTTGATTTCAAGTCAAGTCAAGTCAACTAACTTGAGTATCAAGCCAAGCCGTGAATCTCTAAATTTGTATGTAAAATGACAAAAAATATATGCAAAAAGAACAAATTAAATAATTCCCATGAAGAAATTTGAGATAACACGCATAATTTTGAGTATTCATTACGATAACTTAAATGTCTGGGTGTTCGCAACACCAAACATAAGTTAGTTTGTTTGACTGACAGCAATTGACAGATTTGTCATCATAACCTATAAAAATAGATATATATTTCATTTTCACAAAATTTCGATTTCAATTTTCAAATCAAATTTAATATGCACCTCGGCACTGAAATTCATTTTTATCACTCATATGGTTTATTTTCCTCGGCCGTACGGACTTGGCAACTAAAAAATAAAACTTCAGTGCCTTGATACATAAATTACTTCTTTTTGGTTTGCAACATTATGTCATAATTGACAATTTCACGTCTTAAATGCAACATTATGTTTTAAAATAACGTGCAACAACTTCCTCTATGTTTTAATTTGCTGACAAAACAAAACAATGGGGCAATTTAGCATCCACATCATCCGTAAAAGATCGGCGTGTCGTGCTATGTTAGTACCCAGCCTTCTATTTTGGTTAGAGGCCACGTTACGAAACATACGGATCTGTCATCGATTGATTCAGGATTAAGATACAACGGCACGGGTTGTATTTAGCAGCACTGCATAGCAGACTAATCAAACCAAGGTAGCATTGCTGTCGCTGCACCTTTGTCCCATTGTAGTACTATACCCGACACTATTATTAAGCATAAAATGATCAGAATGGCGGCTATGTTATGTACTATGTTATTTTAGCTGACTCATACAGAAATAGTAGGGAATTTGTCCTATGCAATTTACTTTACTGTAGATTGTTACGGTCGAAATTCTCACTAGTACATTTTGCCCCGAATTGTTAGTATTCTATGTGTTATATTTACCTTAATCTAAATCTGGGTTTCCATCGTCGTCTTATTACTTTCTACGCTGTCTATACTTATTATTATATTGTCGTATTTTTCAATTGTATGCCTTCTTTTGCTTGTGTTCTGTCCTATAAATTACTTATTGTTATTTTTAATGTGTTTAAGTATTTAAATTTTTTCTAATATTGTTAATTTATTATAGTTAGTTTCTGAATGTAGTAGTGTAAGATTGGCTATTGAAGCGTTATGTTTATTATTTATTAAGTGTGTTCCAAAAGCGGATGAGGGGGTTGTTTTTTATATGTTCGGTGAATCTTGTTTTTAAAATGTTTAATTGTATCTTTTCAGTTATGTCATTGGCTAGTGTTTCTTGAACGCAACAGGTCGTGTAATTTGGCGGCAATTCAAACAGTATACTTTTAAATTGCTACTCTGTTTAATATATAGATATTTAAACAGAAAATCATATTTCCTAATACTATAGATTGTACTTTAAATTTCGGAATAAAAAATGAATTTTAATTTTTTTTTTAAACACCTCATTAGTTTTGTGCTTCGCTCATTACAGCTGTTATATTTTTAATATCACTTTCATTTATTGTAAAATAAAAAACCTTTCTCTATTTCGTGAAGCATTGAGCATTGACCCATGTATGTCTGCTAGACACCACTCGTCACGATTTCCGTCTATTTGAGTTAAATTTGAATTTGATGAGTCGACATCCGATGGTCATAGATCTAAACATATGTTCTGCAGACGCTTAACAAGCACTGTGAATGTGCCAGACATGTCACTTCTATTTTATTGGTATTTTATTACAAAAGTTCATATAATACTCGCACACCAGTACACCGCGTAATGCGAGAGAATTGTTAACAGGCTCACGTGGAAAATGAAAGAGTGCGTGCTTTTCGTCGAAGGCCGAATATAATTTTATATCATCAGGAAACTTGATACCAGATTCTAAGGACAAGTTTTGGTTTATATATTTGATTTCCATTATTCCAATACGTAAAGACTATATTTCACGTTCAAACTACTCTTAATTTTTGATATGTCAGTTACAAATATTTAAATTTGTCATTTAGTTTCCTTGAAGTACGTAATAGGGTTCTGGGAAGTACATACATTATATTATTTCTTATTGTATTAATAGTCAAATATTTAAAATTATAGGTATATTACATATACCCTTCAAAAATACTGTCAATCTTGACAATGAATTGGAAACGTGTCAGAATGATAGCTAGTAATTATGTACATAGATGTCAAATATCATAATTTTTCATTCTAAATTTAGTGATTTTCAAATTCCATGTGGTTTATTTTCCTCGACAAGTAAATTCCACACTCCTCGTAGCAAATTAACTACGTTAATTTAGAAAATCTTGAAATTTTTGCATGTCAAGGCCAACAATGTCACATGACTGCTCGCGTCCTAAACTTATGTAACCAAAAACAGAAGTGGCGAGAGGTATTTTGCTGGCTATAACAGATTTTTTGTTATTGTTGTTAGTCTTCGGTTGTGAGTAATTCACTGAAATTCTTAATTAGGTCAGTTTAATTAGACCAAAAGAAGGTGATCGAGTGATAAAAAAATCCGAAGTTTTGAAACTTGTCAAAGTTATTCGTTGTATGTACAACATACTAAAAGTCACCGGAGGGTACCCAATTAAAGGTATTTTTTACGTGTTATGCAAAAATCTTCCAAAGTTTGGGCCGTTTTTATCCGTTGTTGCTTTGACCGGTGTTGGTCGCACTATTGTCGCGGATTGACTGTCCATTGTTGTGAGTTTTGGTGGATTTCCACGTGTTGGATCACGAGCAATGTTTTGGGTCTTGGAAGTCAGATATCTGAGGAGGATTTGTAATTCTGCCGTCATCCTCTTCATTGCTGGGGACACCTTCTACATGTGGACAGCCCAGCGGCCTTGTCCCATCCGCCTTCAACATCGCCCTTCACCAGCGCTCTATTTTTTTTTACCAGATTTGACCAATAGTCTTAGTTTTAATTATACTATCAAATAAAACTATAAAAAATATGATGTGGCCAGCACAATACCTTCCGTCAATTCTGTATATTATGTATAAATTCCATACATAAATTTTCTTGCAAAAGATTCTAAATTTCCAGTAAAATTATTTCATAAACAAACTATGCAAATTGCACTTGACACTAACATCTTCTTCTTCTTTAGCTTTTCCCATTCGTTAGGGGTCACTATTTTTTATTTTCTTCTTCCACTCATTTCTGTTCTTCCATCTTATCTTTGGTCTTCCTCGGTTTCTTCAACCTTCTATTACTAACCTATCCATTCTTTTTTCAATATATTCTTCATCTCTCCTTATGACAGGTTCAAACCAATGTAATCGTCTCTCTTATATCTTTCTAGAAACTTCTAACACTAGATTTATTTCCCTTATTCTTTCATTCCTTACCGTATCTTTCCGTGTCTTCCCCAATATCTATCTCAATATCCTCATCTCTGCCACATTCATTTTCTTTTCATTGATACTGACATCTGTCAATCTGAATTATCTGAATATATTAGCAGTTTCCATAGTTAGCATACATGGCTGATTTAAATAATTTAATATCTTTATAATTCTTTAACTCTATATCTATTGAATATGAAGTATAAAATGCAATTAAATCGTATAGAGAATAATATATTCTTTAAGTTATAATAACGTAAATGATATTTAACTTCGTTTTTTCAAAAAAAAAACTGTTAAAATCTTCAAATGAGGGTACTTCCGGTTGACCAATTATAACCAAAATCTAATCACCTCTTCTTCTGGATGTAAACTTAAGGAATAAGAAAAAAAAATTTTTAGAAGCGTAGTATTGAAGTTATGTGATCCGAAACTTTCGTCACACACACACAGACACACACATACATACAGACATCATCGTAAAAATGGTAAAATCATATTATATGGTGCTTATTCACTAAAAACTCATCATCGAATCTTTTGACTAAAGACAATACCTATCTTCCTTACGTAAAGGTGACGGAAAAATGATAGAATTACCTATTGTTACCCAAAACAAATCAACTTTTTCTATTAATGTTAAAATGAGGAATATGAAGTTTTGTTACGTTCTTATAATATATAGACAATTAAAATAGAGGAAAAAAGTAAGTATTTAATTATTTACCTGCTACTACTGAGAAATTACAAATTATATAGAATTTTATCTTTTCTTGTCAAAATAAAATTACTAATTTGAATCGCAATATTTTTTTTAACTAAGTTTAATCTTCCGTATAATTGAAGTGACACGTGTGTGTTCTAAACATTAAACCTTGGTTTAATTCACTCTGTGTAACCTCCGTTCAAATTTAGTGTAAGTATGTTTGCGCAGGTAATTATAAAACAATGTCAAAAATCATTATACCCACGCGATCACCAGAAGCTGTAGCCAGTAACGACCATTATTCATTTCCTGGTAGGTAATATTAATATGCCAATCAAAACATCGTCACTATGACGTATAATTTTTGCTTTTTGTTTTTAAATCTTTTACTCTATTAGGTACAAATCTATATTATTAATAAGTAACATTTCTATTGTTCATTTTATCGCATAAATATGGTTGAATTAGTATAGTTATTAAAGAAGTATTTGAATGAAATTATAGTACTGTATAAACCTAACAAAATTCTTAATTAATATTTATATCGACATTTATATGTACTACTTATAATAATATATGATTAATAATAAAAATTACTGGCATACTTTAAATTTTTAAGATTAAATAAAGTATAACAACTATTAAATATAATATTTATTTCTCCATATATTACAACAAAGATATATTGAAATATTTCTCAGATTAATCAACGATCATATTAGTAATAAATGTTTAAGAACTTATTTGAGTAAGCTAGACATGCAAAAATGCAAATTAAATTTTTATACCTATGAATAAAATTATTTAATAATTATATAATATAAACATTGTTTTAGAATTTGTCGTCAGAAAATAAGTATAAATACAAAAATTATACCATTAAAGATCATTTTCTAACATTTTCTATGCAGTGGTTGCCAATTATTTGTCCCCTTAAAAGAGGTGTCTGTTTAATGGGAAAATGAAATTTAAGCAGTGAATTTTCGTAGCCTAAATGCTCAGAAATTTCCTTAGTTTTCTCTCTAATTATACGTTCAGACAAAGAAATGTTTTTACTTCGTGCCTTAATAAATTATTCATATGTATGTTTGTCTATTTTGAGGCCCTCTATTTAAAAAATCTCCTCCTCTGTTGTGGATTGACATTTGAATCAAAAAATTTCAAGAGTTTGTCCTCTTTTTACCTCCCGCTACCCTTGGTAAGGGAGGTATAGGGATCGTGCTAAAAATCGCATATCGAGATTTTGGTAAATGACCACATTTTAAGGTCCTTAGAATCCATTTTTAACATTTTCACGATGATGTCTGTGTCTATGTGTGTATGTATGTATGTATGTGTGTGTGTGGATCCTCTTTACGCTCTAACTCAAATACTATCATTCAGAAAGTTTTGAAACCATGTATTTGTACCTTATTCTAATATGGAAAGAAGCCATTAGATTTTGGTGGCAATCGGATAACCGGAAATAGCGGTTTACTTGAAGCTCAAGATAGTTTTTCTTCAAAAAATACCTTTAAATGTATTTTTTTCGCAATTTGTTATAAAAATTAAAGATTATTCCATTTCCTACAAGTTTGCTTTAATACTTTTTCTATATATTTTATGGATAAATTTATAAAGTAATATAAAAATTATATCTCGGAGCTTATGCTTTAAACACATCTCCGTGGTTACATAGTTCTACTCAAATGTATGTAACTGACAGATAAATATCACTGTCAAAAGAATAATCATTTCAAATTAAAATAGTAACGTTTTAAAAGGAAAATTGTAAATAGAACAATAGTTTTATAGAAAGGAACTTTAAATACATAATTTCTAGCATTAGTAAATATACAGGTATGTATTTATAAAAAGAAACAAATAAATATATTATCACGGCATATGATCCATTGCTGGGTGTGCTAATCTGATTTATACACACATTTCGGTAATGATAATGACATATTTGTATTGTGCGGGCGTTTACCACAAGGGTTAATTTTATGCCATTTAAAATTCGAATTATTTGGCGTTGATCGGGGTCGAATCGGATTCCCCAGATTCACGACCAGACATCAGGCACGCGGCAACGAGACCCCATAGGTAAATGGCGGGAGGTATTGTGTTGGTCACATCAGATTTTTTTATAATTTCACCTGCTTAAGATTTCCCGATATTAAACCGGGTTGATGATTTTAATAAACGTCTGTATATGAGAGGTCACTTTTACCTTCCGTCACCTTTAGGTAAACATCAAGAGTGTCTAAAGGAACACCATTGATGTTATATCGTTTGGTTCACGAAAGATGACTATTCAAGGTTATTTATTAACCGTCTGATATAATATTACTTGCAAATAACTTTACTGCATTTCGCATACATTGACGTGCAACATGAAATATTATGGATACATTTTAACTGAAAAAAATAAGTGTAATTTATTTGAAAATTAGTTTCTTTTTAAATAATGATTATGCTCTTCACCTATGTTTTTGCAAAACACAAAAACATGGACTTAACAAAAACTATGGAATAATAATTTGATTTAAATGTCAACGTCACTGGGTAAATATTAAGACAGAGGTCAGTGCAGTAGATAATTAGATATCTGTAACTCTACAACATACGTCATTATTGTTTTTAATCTGTTAGAAAGTAATGTCATCATTTACGCATATCTGTCACACAATATAAACTACATAGACATAGGTCAAATAATGTTTCTTTTTCTAACATAAAATGTTGTTAAGCTACTACTATATAAAGTGCTGTGTATTCTTTCTTCGAACAAGTGACCTTTGGATAGTCATCTTTCGTGAACCAAAGTATATCTAAAAGTTACATTACTTTGCCCTCAACAGGAAGTTATAGCTTTGCATTTGGATATTTTTAAATATAAAGCATTTGACTCACACCATATACTGATAACATCTAGACTGCTTTGTATGATACTACTATTATTTTTTAATTAATTTCATAATATAATTTTAAATCGTCAGCAAAGAGCAGACATTTACACAAGATGCATTCTGTAATATCGTTAACAAATAATATAAATAATAGAGATCCCAAGTTAAACCCTTGTGGTACACCTGATGTAGCAGTAAAAGATTGAGATAGAGAATTACGATATCTAACAAAATGTTTTCTACTGCACAAAAAAGATTTGATTAATACTAAGAGAGAATCAGAAAAACCTAAGGATTTTAGTAGCAGTATAATCATGATTGATTTGGTCGAACGCTTACTGGAAATCTAAGTACTCGTATACTGCATCCACTTGACTGCAATTATCTAAAATTTCAGTGGGGAACTATCAAAAAGTAGCTAGGTTTATTACAGTAGACCTTTTTACCTTCCGTCACTTCTAGGTAAGGAAGGTATTGTCTTTGGTCAAAAAAATCAATGATAAGTTTTTAGTGAATAAGCAGGTTTTAGGGCCCTATAATACGATTTTACCATTTTTACGATGGTATCTTATTTATGTATGTGTGTATATGTGTTTGGGTCTGTGTGTGCGTGTGTGTGTGTGTGCGTGCTTGCGTGTGTGTGTGTGTGTGTGTGTGTGTGTGTGTGTGTGTGTGTTACGATCTTTTTGGATCGCATAATCCAATACCACGATTCCAAAATATTTTTTACGTATTCCTCAAGCTTACATCCAAAAAAAGAAATGATTAGATTTTGGTTATAATTGGTCAAGTACCTTCATTTTAAGATTTTAACAGTTTTTCTTGAAAAAAACGCTGTTAAATATCATTTTTTGACACAATATTATTATAAATATTAAATAATATACAATTATCTATTTATTTACTCTGTCCAACAGGCGCACCCAATTACTAGACAGGATTATAATTCGTACAATATACAGGGTGTTTATTAAACATAGGGCAAAAATTCAAGGGGTTATTCCCTGGACTATTCTAAGAATATTTTGTTCTTTGATGATTTTTGAAAAGCCGCTTTGTTTCGAAGATACAGGGAGAAAAAATTTCGACAATAACAACATTTAATACCAAAAATTACATGTAAAGTTTCTTAATTTACAAGAACTGTTGAAAATGACTACCTCCAGCTACGATGCAAGAATCCAATCTTCTTCTCAATGATTGCCGAACTCTTTCAAAAACACCAGGGTCATTTCTTATGGAGTTACACCCAAAAGTTTAAGTATTATAGACACAAAATACACGTCAAACAGCCAAACGTCAATCAGGCTCAACAAATTTGACACATAACATGCCTGCTGTTACTGGATTAATAATTAGAAAAATATCAAAATTGGTTTTGTCAATATTTTTTTTTCGCCCTGTATTTTCGAAACAAAACGGTTTTTCAAAAATCACCAAAGGACAAAATATTCTTAGAATAGTCCAGGGAATAACCCCTTGAATTTTTGCCGTATGTTTAATAAACACCCTGTATAACATACAAAAATATAACAAAAGTGAGCAAAAATACAAAATTATATAATGCATAACAAGTAAAATATTACATTTTACACCTTACAACTTTAATTAAAAAATGAAGATTGTAATCTTTTAAATTTACTTTCAAATATATCAATTTAATCTCGAAAGAAACGATAATTATTAATCATTGCATTGATCGAACAAATTAGTTCGAGCCTGGAGAGGAATGAAAGAGTTCTGACTACGGGACGTGTAGGTTAGTGCTCTGAAATTAATGTACTTAAGAATATTGGGATGGTCTACAGAACTATGTATTAGTTTACGTAAGTGTATAATTTGAGAGTTTATTCTGCGGGGAGAAATACTTTGGAATTTAAAGATATTCAATAATGTATCATAAGATATATCTCGTGTCGGATAGTACTGAAAAACTTTAAAGGACAAGTATTTTAAGATTTTTTACCTCTCGCTAAGAGAGGTATTGCATTCATGCTAAAAATCGCATATCCAGATTTTATTGAATAAGCATGTTTTAAGGTCCCTACAATCCGATTTTAACATTTTTACGATGATGTCTGTGTGTGTGTGTGTGTGTGTGTGTGTGTGTGGATGTGTGTGTGTGTGTGTGTGTGTGTGTGTGTGTGTGTGGGATGTTGGAAGGACGGTTACTCAAAAACTATAAGACTTAAAATTTGTTTAACAACGTATTTCCCAATCGGACATTCATGGGAAGATCTGAAAAGGTTTTGGTAATAATTGGACAACCGGAAGTAGAAGATTCTTGAAAAAAAATCTTCTAAATATTATTTTTTGAAAATTTTTCGTGGTAATATTAAAGAAAATTAAATTCTCTATCTGATACATTTAAATATTTTATTATATATTCCATAGATTTAGAGATAAAAGAAGTATAATATATAAAATAATCTGTTGTAATAAATTTGACAGCCGAAAGAATGCCATGAAAAATAGTTGATAATTTAAATTATTTGTAACTGACAGATAAATGTCAGTGTCAGAAATAATGAGTAATGAAAGAAAAATGTACTTGGAGAATCCCTTAATTCTTGATCTGTGACTATTATGGAGATGACAAGTCTAGGTTGAAGGACTTAAATTTGTTTCAAACATTATGGGACAATGTACACCAGTACTATAGACTAGAGTAACTTTGAATTGCGAAAAAGCTATCAAATTCTTCTCAAGTAAGTTGTAAATATTGACAAAATTACACATCGATATAAGAATAATCGGAGTGCAATCTATCCGTCACTTTATTAAAGGGAATTAGTGTTATTTAGATATAACATGTATGAAAAAATAAAATGTAAAAGAAGATATGTAAGAATAGATGCACAATCCATATATACATTTTAGACCGCCCAAAATTAATGTTTTTACTAGAAGAATATGAAGAGAAAGTAAACAACGTTGTTCGAATTGAAAATTGCTGTTACCAGCCTAATATTTATATATAGTACTCTACTTTGTAATTTATTGTAACATAATTTATGGTAAAATATCTTCATGTTGAGACATGCTATTATTGAATAACAAAGAAGTTTATACGTCATAGATTTATATGAATATATTATTTGTATTTATAAAAATATTCTTTGCTTTATGCATACAGCCAGGTAAAATATACGGCGAGAGGTTATGTGCTGGCCACATCAGATTTTTTTTTATTGAATCAAAACAGAATTGCTTTGATAGAAAGGTGACCAAATTATTGAGCAATATTCTAACTTTGACCTGACAAATCCGTTATAAAGTATAATTAATGAATCAGAAGATGTAAATAACCGAGTATTACGAATGATAAAACCTAGGGCTATATAGGATGATGTAACTATATTGTTTATATGCTTATTAAAATTAAGGTTTTTTTTTATCAAATGTTACTCCCAAATCCTTAATTTCACTACATCGGTTTAAAATAATATTATTAATTTTGTACTCAAAGTGAATTTTGTACTATGTTTGCGTGTAAAAGAAAATACGTTACATTTATCAATTTTTTTATAGAAATGCGTGGATGAAGAAATTCAAGAATAGCGTCCACTAACCAGTGGGAAAAGCTAAAGAAGAACATGTCAGTATCAAGTTCAATTTACACAGTTTGTTTATAAAATAATTTTACTGGAAATATAACTTTTGCAAGAAAATTTATATATGGAATTTATACATAATAAATGGAATTGACGGAAGGTAATGTGCTGGCCACATCAGATTATTTAAAAATGGGATCCGACATTAGTGTCCGTGTCCGTTTAATAGCGTATTCTCTTTATAGAGATGTGTTTATTAGGAAAAGCAATATATATATATATATATATATATATATATATATATATATATATATATATATATATATATATATATATAAATGCCGGTTACCGTAAAAAATTCCAGTTAATAGAGATATCCGCTTATTGGAGATGTTCTTTAAAAGAAATTTAATTGTATACGTAATTATTTAATTCATATCAGTAGTTTGCAGAATGATAGAGGGAAAACTATAATGTTGACCACTAAATTACCACGAATTACAGAATTAAATCACACAAGTATGATTTTATTTTATGATTATTAATTATAATATAAATTATTAAAATTTAAAATGAACCGTACGGAAACATACATAGGAATTTAATAATTAAAATTCACAATTATATCTGGCTAAAGAAAATTTTAATCTTGTACTTTTATCTTATTAAATAGAAGGTTAAGTAAAATTACTTTTGAAAAACATAATATTGCTAAATACCATCAATTTTTGTAATTTAGATAATAAAGTACCTATATTAAAAGTTACATTATAAATAATATCTATTGCAATTTGAAATTCATCGCATACAGTTCCATAATGAATAAACTTTTATTCCTTATATCGATTTTTATTATGGTTTCAAAGTAATAACATTATTATTCGCAAATTAATCAATTTTTAAATATATGTTGTTGCAGATCTTATGGAGACGATTGTGGTTTATCTGCGGGAGGTGTCATCATTCAACAGGTCTCTAGATCACCTATGAAGACGTCCAGTGGTCTAATCTACAGTGCAGATAAACAGTTATATTGGGTTGAGAGAGACAACCCAGCTCTTTGGGTAATTACTGGAAGAACTACAAATCCTCGTCGCTACCCTATACTTGGTAAATATATTTTTTCGGCAGCTTATTGCTATAGCGGTAAAGATTTAAGTGATACATCACTAAATTTA
The DNA here is from genome assembly GCA_951394225.1 of Harpalus rufipes. Lineage (NCBI taxonomy): Eukaryota > Metazoa > Arthropoda > Insecta > Coleoptera > Carabidae > Harpalus > Harpalus rufipes. The sequence continues at coordinate 46,952,345 of OX596279.1, forward strand.
TTTGCTATTTAAACAAACGTTTGAAGATCAAGTACGTAAAGTAAATGCGGCCGTTTTTACTTTACGATCTTTGAATGCGGGCCAATGTTTTGCCGATGTAAAAATTAATATGACCAAAAAATTTTTTTTACAGGTTTAAAACGCATAGTGGCAGCAATTCCTACGAATAAAGATCCAAATAAATTTATTGCATTAGCTGATAAAAAACTATATACCTTAAAAGTGCAACGTGATGCAAACAAAAATATCAAATCCATCTCAAAACAATTAATAAAAACAATTGAATCAAATATTGCTATGCAGTTCACCTACTGCAAAGTGGATAAAAAAGCACGTCTTTATATTGGTAATGCTGCGAACAAATAAATATTCAGAAAAAAATGAATGAATCTACTTTTTATTACAACAATGCGCTCATAATTTTTTATTTATGGTAATCGAAATACAACAAATTTATATAAAAATCGTAAAATACTTATTGATTAATAAGTAGTAAAGCTAAATAATATACCAAAATAATCTTCTGTAAAAAATTATAACTAATTAAACATCTCTGATGCCATTTGTGTTCATATTGATTCTATTGGCCAGAAATTTGAAAGCTAAAAATCCCGCATAAGAATAATTCCATAACTTCGTTTGTTCTGTTTGACAGTTCTGTTGTTTACATCACTAGCGCCACCGTTATCTCAAACTTTTGAAAAAAATAATTTTATTTTCATTTACATTGTTTAATTAATATAAATTAAGACTTAAAATATGTAAAATATAATTTTTACATTAAAAAATATATATCTCACTCATGAAAAAACATTGTTTCAGTACCACTGGTCGCCACACGTGACGTCACAAACTAATTGCAAAACTTTTAAAAAATCATATCGTGCTTAATAAGGAATTTTCATGTCGGGTTTTCATTAACCGTCAAATATTTGTACAAAGTTTCGTAAAAAAATTAAAAAATGAGTTTATGGGCTCATTAACATAACTTAAGCTGTAATTCTCATATTTAATATAGAGCTAATGGCCTGTTTTCTTACATTACGAAGTTTAGTTCTCACTTGCCCCATGAGAACAGGCCGCCAGCTCCATATTAAATATACTTTCCCTAAACCACAGTATCGTCCATTCAATTTTTTCCGAAAAATTATGTGAGACAAGTTATTATCAGAGGACAACGAATTTACATAGGTGTTGATTATTATAGACGTTGGCCCAAAAAATACAAGTAAACCAAACACTACTGGAAAATTGTTACAAGTTATCAATGAAACCACAAAAAATATGCCTAATTTAAACAAAATGTATAATCCACAAGGTATTGGATTTACTTCTGATTTTAAAAGTATTTTCCAAGCAGATTCAGTGGCTAACGTTATATGGATGTATAAATACGATATTGAAAATGGGATAATAGGTACGATATAATGTACGTATGGCATAAATTTCAACTTTTTTATAATAAAAATGCATTTACTTAAAGTTTTGTAATAAATCACTGTTTCATAAGTAACAAAATTATGAACTTACATTAAATAAAGATGGGCGTGTTCTTCCGCAAGACGTTTCTTTTTACGGACACCTAGCATTGGGTTTTGGGCGACATTCACATCGATTTCTTCACACTACGCAACTCCAAAATTAAAGGAAATGGTTTTTATACTGACAATATTGCAGAAGACCATAATAATGTCAGATATAAACAAAAAGTCAAATTCGCAGATAAGGTGTTACTTATAAGAAAGATATATAACAATCTGTAGCAGCCCCAAAATGAAAACAGTTAAGGAGAAGGCGACAAGGAGAATTTTAAAACTCGCTAAAGACTTTTGAGACAAGTTAGAACTAAACTTCGTCGTATAGAAGAGAATAGCTCTATATTAAATATATAGTCAAGATACATTTAGTAAAATTGGACAATTTTGTTGAAGAAGAACACGCTGAGTACGATTTTATCTTCTAGCTAAACCTTGTGTCCTGTCATTATGCAACATAAACTTAAAATTGGCTAATTCACTGAAACGTACTATATGTTCTGCGAAACGCCAATCCCCCTAACCGTCCCCAGGCGCGTCCCATAGAAGGTTTTTGGGCTCTGTTATTTCGAAAAGTGTCCGATAGATGTTGGGAAAACCAAAATGAGGACGAACTTCAACGCAAAATTAACAGATATTCAGGAATGTCCGACAAATCGATCAAAATATCGCCCAAAACCTGATGCTAGATATTCGTAGAAAGTTGCGCCTAGTGAAAGAACACGCCTATCTTTATTTAGTTTAAGTTTATAATTTTGTTGCTTATGAAACAATGAATTATTAAGTATTACAAAACTTTAAGTAAATGTAATTTTTATAAAAAAAAAATGTTGAAATTTGTGCCAAAACTTATGAGATATACATTATTGGCTGTTAGTATCAACAACAAGTTGACTAGAATTGTTATTCTATGTTAATCGTTATGGATTATTTTAGAGAAAAATACTACAGTTGTTACTTGAAGTATTATTTTCTAAAGTAATCCATAAACGATTGACAGAAAAAACAAACACCTGTAAATATTTGTTCATACTACCAGACCTTTATGTTTATTTGTTTATTTCTCTCTGGTTAGATGAAGGTATAATAGTATTCAACCTAACATCTGAAAGGTATGCCGAAGGGTATATTGGTTCTTTAACCGTTTCGAAAACCGGCTTACTCTGGATCGGAATCTGTGAAACAGGCACGGTAAGTGTAGAATTATAGCTTGCATTGCAAGCTGATAGGTCCATCAACATTGCTCCGATATCTGCAAATACTAACGGACTGACTGTGGACGTGAACTAAATGTACAAGTGTTTGTTGTTCCAATGAAAAAAAAAAAATTACGGACAAGGTGCGGTAAATATAGACAGGCAAATTTATTTTATTGTCTTTCTTTCGTAGATTATCTTGTACGACTGGGAAAAGAAACAATTACAGCAAATTCACCAAATACCAGCCAAATATCCCATTTGGTTAGAAATGGGTGACCCAGATTTGACCACATTGTTCATAGCAACTGATGCATCTTTCAATGAAGACAGTCCCGCAAAAGGGCATGTTTTTGCCATTGCCGGAACTGGAATTAAGGGACAACCCAGTCATTTTGTAAATTATTAGGGCATGGGTTTGATTTAAAATCTGTATTATGTATTCTGTTTTGATATGAAATAAATATATAATATAAGTTCTCTTTACATACAATGTCTATCAATCTTTTTCTTATAAAACAATGTAAAAAAAACATATAATTTGTTCTCTAATTCTTCGTCAAAACATTTCGAAATGACATATTTCCCAATTTTGATGTTGATTGTTATCTGTGTGGAAATCTGTGGTAGGATGTACATAAATTAAATTTGTTTCACGCACCATAAGACTGTAATATCATATTGTGCCAACAACAGATGTGCTGCAGTAAAAAAATACTAAATCAAATTTATAGTTCCGTGCGGTATACGAGATAGTTGATTATGTAATCTGATCTATTATTCTATCTGTATTAGCTAGCAACAACTAGGAAAGATGAATATGAAATTAGAATCATTAGAAAGCCGACATAGGTCTTTATGGAAACAATAAATTTAATGATATATGACTGTTCTAATTTTAATGTAATATTTTTTTTTTATCTATCATAACGGCATATTACCCATTGGCGGGTGTGCCAATCTGCTTGTACGCATATATTTTTTCATTAAGCCATAATTCTTTCCTTGTTAAATATTAATTTGTCGTAACGTACGTATCAATTTTTTTTAGAAAAATTCGGATTCAACCGGATTCGGCATCTCCTATGCCTTCTTCAGGAGGTGAAAAATTGTTTTATATCCTGAAGAAGACATAGGAGATCCCAAAACCGGCTGAGGCCGAAATTTAAAATAAAATATTTGACTGCTCTCCATTAATTTATTAATTTCCATGCACCCATCCAGTTAAGAAGCTTCATCATATGGGGTTATACCTATAAACAAAGGAAATAAGAAATCTACGATCATATTAGTAAGAACTTATTTGAGTAAACTAGACATGCAAAAATGCAAATTAAATTTTTATACCTATGAATAAAATTATTTAATAATTATATCATATAGACATTATCTTATAATTTTTCGTCAGAGAATAAGTATAAATACAAAGATTAAGCCATTAAAGATCATTTTCTAACATTTCCTATGCGGTGGAATCGCAGTGACTACTGTCGATTATTTGCCCTGTTAAAAGAGGTGTCCGTTTAAAGGGAAAATGAAATGTAAGCAGTGAAATTTTCGTAGCCTAAATGCTCAGAAATTTCGCGCCTTAATAAACTATTCAAATGTAAGTTTGAGGCCCTCTGTTTAAAAAAGCTCCTCCTGTGTTGTGGATTGTCATGTGAATCAAAAATTTTCAAGAGTCTGTCCTCTTTTATATAATTTCACCTGCTTAAGATTTCCTGATATTAAACCGGACTGCTAACTTACGTACACTGAGTTATTTTTTACCGAAAAACTTTAAAAACTCGTAAGTTTTCTCCCAACGTTAACATACGTTTACGAGTATAGTTGTCATTTATAAAATGTAAATTTAACACATAACCCAATACGTAGTCGTGCGTATCGAAGATCGAAGTACTATAATAAAAACAAACAAGAACAACTGCTTCTGAATCAAGCAGAAATATATCATAAAGTGGAATCCAGTGGAATCGCTGGTATAATGCTAATAATTTTAACTAACGTCCGTATATGAAAATCATATCTTAAAAATGAGATCCAAAATTAGTGTCCGTGCGCGTCCGTTTAATAGCGTGTTCTCGTAAATTGCCGATTACCGTAAAATTTTCCAGTTAATAGAGGTGTCCGCTTATTGAAGAGGTTCGTTAAGAGGAATTTAACTGTATAGGTAATTCTTTAATTCATATCAATAGTTATTTACAGTATGGTAGAGGGAAAACTATAATGTTGACCACTAAGTTACAACGAATTACAAAATTAAATCACACAAGTATGATTTTATTTTACGATGATTATTTATAATATAAATAATTAAAATTTAAAATGAACCGTACGGAAACATACATAGGAATTTAGTAATTAAAATTCACAATTATATCTATCTAAAGAAAAATTTAACCTTGTACTTTTATCTTACTAAATGGAAGGTTAAGTAAAATTACTTTTGATAAATATAATATTACTAAATACCATCAATTTCTGTAATTTAGATAATAAAGTACCTATATTAAAAGTTACATTATAAATAATATCTATTGCAATATGAAATTCGTAGCATACAGTTCCATAATGAATAAACTTTTATTTCTTATATCGATTTTTATTTTGGTTCCAAAGTAATAACATATTATTCGCTAATTAATCAATTTTTAAATATATGTTGTTGCAGATCTTATGGAGACGATTGTGGTTTATCTACGGGAGGTGTCGTCATTCAACAGATCTCTAAAACACGCATGAAGACGTCCAGTGGTCTAATATACAACGCAGATCATCAGTTATATTGGGTTGAGAGAGACAGCCCAGCTCTTTGGGTAATTACTGGAAGAACTTCATTTCCTCGTCGCTACCCTATAATTGGTAAATATATTTTTTCGACAGCTTCCAGCGATAGCGGTAAAGATTAAATAATACAACACTGAATTTATTTGCTATTTAAACAAACGTTTGAAGATCAAGTACGTAAAGTAAAAGCGGCCGTTTTTACTTTACGATCTTTGAATGCGGGCCAATGTCTTTCCGATGCAAAAATTAATATGACCAAAGAATTTTTTTACAGGTGTAAGACGTGTATTGGCAGCAATTCCCACGCAAAACGATCCAAATAAATTTATTGCATTAGCTGATAACAAAATGTTTTCCTTAAATGTGACACGTCAAGCAAACCTAAATTTCAAATCCATCACAAAAGAATTAATAAAAACAGTTGAACCAAATGGTAATATGGAGTTCACCTACTGCAAAGTGGACAAAAAATCACGTCTTTATATTGGTAATACACCTAACAAATAAATATTCAGAAAAAAAATGAATGAATCTACTTTTTATTACAACAATGGGCCCATAAACCATAATCGAAATACAACAAATTTATATAAAAATCGTAAAATACTTACTGATTAATAAATAGTAAAGCTAAATAATTTACCAAAATATTCTTCTGTAAAAAATTATAACTAATTAAACATCTCTGATGTCTTTTGTGTTCCTATTGATTCTTTTGGCCAGAAATTTAAAAGCTAAAAATCCCGCGTAAGTATAATTCCATAACGCTCCGCGCAAAGCGAATACAGATGGTAGAGCTATGCTATCAACAGTCACATTTCATTTGTTTGTTGGCATTTAAGGTTATATTAATTTGACTTCTCTTATTTATTTCTAAACATAGCTAAACCAACAATGCAGACTGAAAAAACAAGAAAAAATACTTGGTTTGTTCTGTTTGACAGTTCTATTGTTTACATAACCAGCGCCACTGTTATCTCAAACTTTTGTACAGGATTTACTCGAACATGAAGTAAATACCATAAAATTAAAAAAAAAAAATTCATTTACATTGTTTAATTAATATAAATTAAGACTTAAAATATGTAAAATATAATTTTTACATTAAAAAATATATAATATCTGCTCTCATGAAAAAACATTGTTTCAGTACCACTGGTCGCCACATGTGACGTCACAAACTCTTTGCAAAACTTTTAAAAAATCATATTTTGCTTAATATAAAGTATTTTCATGTCGGGTTTTCATTAATCGTCAAATATTTGTACAGTTTCGTAAAAAAAATGAGTTTATGGTCCCATTAATATAGCTTAAACTTTAACACTCATATTTAATATAGAACTAATGACCTGTTGTCTTCTACATGACGAAGTTTAGTTCTTACTTGCCCTATAAGTTCTTGGCGAGTTTTAAAATTTATTTTGCGTACATGGTTTACATTTTAGAGATCCAACACATTATCGTACACTTTTCTTATAAATAACGCGTAAAAAGTTTCAATAGGTCTCGCGTGGGTATGTTAGGAGGATTGTTTTCGCGAGCTACAAATGGTTTGTTTTTACCTCCAAGCTCCGCGTCTTCCTGGGAATACAAGAAAGATATACTACAATCTGTAACAGCTCCAAAATAAAAACAATTAAGGAGATGGATTTTTCTAAAGGTACGCAAAATAAATTTTAAAACTCGATAATCTCATGGTACAAGTCAGAACTAAACTTCGTCATATAGAACAGAACAGGCCGCCAGCTCCATATTAAATATACTTTTCTTAAACCATAGTATCGTCCATTCAATTTTTTTCCGAAAATTTATGCGACACATGTTATTATCAGAGGACAACGAATTTATATATGTGCTGATTTTTATAGATGAAGCCACAAAAACTCCAATAAAGAAACCAAACACTATTGGAAAATTGTTACAAGTTACCAATGAAACCATAAATAATGTGCTTGGTTTACACGACATGAAACATCCACAGGGTATTGGGTTCACTTCTGATTTTAAAAGTGTTTTTTTAGCAGATTCAAATGCTAACGTTATATGGATGTATAAATACGATATTGCAAATGGGACAATAGGTACGACTTCGTACGTATGGCGTAAATTTCAACATTTTTTTTTTTTGTAATAAAAATCCATTTATTTAAAGTTTTGTAATAAATTACTGTTTCATAAGCAACAAAATTATGAACTTACATTAAATAAAAATGGGCGTGTTCTTTCGCAAGGTGTTGCTTTCTACGGACACCTATAGCATTAGAATTTGGACGACATTTACATCGATTTCTAGAACTTCACACTACGCAACTCCGAAATTAAGGGAAATGGTTTTTAATTTTTTATACTGATAATATTGCAAAACTCCATAATAATGTTAGATATGAACAAAAAGCCAAATTCGCAGATAAGGTGTTACTTATAAGAAAGATATACAACAATCTGCAGCAGTCCGAAAATGAAAACAATTAAGGAGAAGGAGAAAAGGAAAATTTTAAAACTCGCTAAAGACTCATGAAACAAGTTAGAACTAAACTTTGTCATACAGAAGAGAATAGCTTTATATTAAATATATAGTCAAAAATACATTTAGTAAAATTAGATAATTTGATTGAAGAAGAACACGCTGGGGACGATATTATCTTCTTGCCAAAATTTGTGTCCTGTCAATATGCAACATAAATTTAAAATTGGCTAACAGACCAAAGCGTACCATTTGTTCTGCGAAACGCCAATCCCCTAACCTTCCCAAGGCGCGTCCCATAGAAGGTTTTTGGGCTCTTTTATCTCGAAAAGTGTCCGATAGATGTTGGGAAGACCAAAATGAGGACGAACTTCAACGCAGAATTAACAGATATTCAGGAATGTCCGACAAATCGATCAAAATATCGCCCAAAACCCGATGCTAGATGTTCGTAGAAAGTTGCGCCTAGTGAAAGAACACGCCTATCTTTATTTAATTTAAGTTCATTATTTTGTTGCTTATGAAACAGTTAATTATTAAGTATTACAAAACTTTAAGAAATTGTATTTTTTATAAAACAAATTGTTGAAATTTGTGCCAAAACTTATGAGATATACATTATTGGCTGTTAGTATTAACAAGTCGACTAAAATTGTTATTCTATGTCAATCGTTATGGATAATTTTAGAGAAAATACTACAGTTGTTATTTGAAGTATTATTTTCTAAAATAATCCATAAACGATGGACAGGAAAAACAATCACCCGTAATTAGTTGTTCATACTACCAGGTCCTTATGTTTATTTGTTTATTTCTCTCTGGTTAGATGAAGGTAAAATAGTATTCAACCTAACATCTGAAAGGTATTACAAAGGATATGTTTGTTCTTTAACCGTTTCGAAAACCGGCTTACTCTGGATCGGAATCTGTGAAACAGGGACGGTAAGTGTAGCATTATAGCTTGCATTGCAAATACTAACGGACTGACAGTGGACGTGAACTAAATATACAACTGTTTGTTGTTCCAATGACAAAAAAATTGTTGTGGCCAGCAAAATACCTCTCGCCATTTTCATTTTATGTTGCATAGGGCGCGAGCAGTTATGTGACATTGTTAGCTTTGACAAGCAGATAAGGGGGCCCGTGTCAAAATGACAGCTAGTAATAATATACATAGGTGTCAAGTATTATAAGTTTTCATTCAAAACATTATGATTTTCCAAATCCATGTGGATTATTTTCCTCGCCAAGTATATTCCATACTATTGATGACATATACATAATATTTTGAAATTTTTAATAAAAAATTATGACATATGACATTTGTGACATCTATGTAATTAACTACTAGCTGTCATTCTGACACGGACCCACAAATCTGCTTGCCAAGACCAACAAAGTCACATGTCTGCTCGCGCCCTATAAGTAACGAATTTAACATTTCTTTACACACAAATAATTGAAAGTGTATATCTTCTTTCGTTCTATGAGTAATTTTGTCCTACTTTTCTAATATGTTCAAAATTCTTCAAATTCATTGACGGTATTAGCGGTATTTCTTAAGGATATATGTAATATTAACATACCTATAATTTAAATACATATTTATTTAATAATAGGTACAATAATATGTATTAAATGTACTCGTACTTCCCAGAAAAATCTAATTTTTGACACTGACATTTTGCATGTATCTGTCAATTACAAACATTTAAATATCATTTGGGCAACGAGTTTTATTACAACAGCTTATTCTATATTATTATAAACTATATCTACAAACCTATACTTGATATAATAAAAAAATCTGATGTGGCCAGCACATAACCTCTCGCCGTATATTTTACCTGGCTGTATGCATAAAGCAAAGATTATTTTTATAAATACAAATAATATATTCATATAAATCTATGACGTATAAACTTATTTATTATTCAATAATAGCATGTCTCAACATGAAGATATTTTACCATAAATTATGTTACAATAAATTACAAAGTAGAGTTTACCATATATAAATATTAGGCTGGTAACAGCAATTTTCAATTCGAACAACTTTGTTTACTTTCTCTTCATATTCTTCTAGTAAAAACATTAATTTTGGGCGGTCTAAAATGTATATATCTGGATTGTGCATCTATTCTTATATATCTTCTTTTACATTTTATTTTTTCATACTTGTTATATCTAAATAACCTTAATTCCCTTTAATAAAGTGACGGATAGATTGCACTCCGATTTTGTCAATATTTACAACTTACTTGAGAAGAATTTGATAGCTTTTTCGCAATTCAAAGTTACTCTAGTCTACAGTACTGGTGTACATTGTCCTATAATGTTTGAAACAAATTTAAGTCCTTCAACCTAGACTTGTCATCTCCATAATAGTCACAGATCAAGAACTAAGGGATTCTCCAAGTACATTTTTAATTCATTACTCATTATTTCTGACACTGACATTTATCTGTCAGTTACAAATAATTTAAATTATCAACTATTTTTCATGGCATTCTTTCGGCTGTCAAATTTATTACAACAGATTATTTTATATATTATACTTCTTTTATCTCTAAATCTATGGAATATATAATAAAATATTTAAATGTATCAGATAGAGAATTTAATTTTCTTTAATATTACCACGAAAAATTTTCAAAAAATAATATTTAGAAGATTTTTTTTCAAGAATCTTCTACTTCCGGTTGTCCAATTATTACCAAAACCTTTTCACATCTTCCCGATGGGGAAATACGTTGTTAAACAAATTTTAAGTCTTATAGTTTTTGAGTAACCGTCCTTCCAACATCCCACACACACACACACATCCACACACACACACACACACACACACACACACACACACACACAGACATCATCGTAAAAATGTTAAAATCGGATTGTAGGGACCTTAAAACGTGCTTATTCAATAAAATCTGGATATGCGATTTTTAGCATGAATCCAATACCTCTCTTAGCGAGAGGTAAAAATTAAATGTGTCAGATAGAGAATTTAATTTTCTTTAATATTACCAAGAAAAAAAAATTCAAAAAATAATATTTAGAAGATTTTTTTTCAAGAATCTGCTACTTCCGGTTGGCCAATTATTACAAAAACCTTTTCAGATCTTCCCATGAATATCCGATTGGGAAATACGTAGTTAAACAAATATAAAGTCTTATAGTTTTTGAGTAATCGTCTTTCCAACGTCCCACACACATACACACACACACACACACATACATCCACACACACACATACACACACACACACACACACACACACAGACAGACATCATCGTAAAAATGTTAAAATCGTATTGTAGGGACCTTAAAACGTGCTTAATCATTAAAATCTGGATATGCGATTTTTAGCATGAATGCAATACCTCTCTTAGCGAGAGGTAAAAAAACAATTCGCGGACAAGGTACGGTAAATATATAGACAGTCAAATTTATTTGCAGACTTGAAATTATTTTGATTTGTAAATCCTTTAAATAAAATTTCAATTTTATTGTCTTTCTTTCGTAGATTATCTTGTACGACTGGGAAAAGAAACAATTACAGCAAATTCACAAAATACCAGCCAAATATCCCACTTGGTTGGAAATGGGTGACCCAGATTTGGCCACATTGTTCGTAGCAACTGATATGTCTTTCAATAAAGTCAATCCAGAAAGAGGACATGTTTTTGCCCTTACCGGAACTGGAGTTAAGGGACAACCCAGTCATTTCTTAAATTATTAGGGCATGGGTTTGATTTTAAATTGTGTTATGTATTCTGTATTTTGATCTGAAATAAATATATAATGTAAGTTCTCTTTACATACAATGTCTATCAATAATTTTCTTGTAAACAATGCAACAAAAAACATAATTTATTCCATAATACTGTGACAAGGCGAGCAATAACAAATAAATAACTTTTATACACTCTTCTAAGTTATAGTTTCAGGATCAATATTTCAAGTTTGTTATCTTTGTTAGTCAAAATAATGTTTAGAAATAATTATCATTTTTCCCAAAGCGATTTGTTTAGAATGACTATCAACGGACTAGACAGTTATTTGTTGAAAATAAAGTCTAGAAGTTATTGCAAGCCTACGTGCAGGGCTGATATTTTGATATGGATGCCATATGATACCCTCTTCAACCCCTCAGAGATAATCCTCTCACGAAAGTAACGTTTTGTTTGAAGTAGTCGGTCTTAGATACTCATGTCGATGAGACATGTACGTATAGTCTGTGTTTGTTTCTGGCGCAGGCTAAACGCCTGCCTGCTGTTACAATGTAACTATTTAGTTCATTTGATTTAGTTATGTTTAGTTTAGTAATCAATAATAATAAATTTAATAGTTAATAATTGGTTAGTGTTAGTGTAAATATGTGTAAATATGTGTAAATAAAGAAGTTAGTTAGTAATATTAATAATGTCTGTGTCCATAATGTAAGTCATCATCATCGGTCAACAAAGTTAAGTATAAGTGCATGTGTGTTCGTCCTTCGGTTAATCAAGTCGTGGTCTTCGTGGGTAAAAGAAGTACAAGACCATCATCAGCATAAGCCTCTGTAACATCCCCCTCGTGTTACAATACTTCGTCAAAACATTTCGAAATGACATATTTCCCAATTTTGATGTTGATTGTTATATGTGTGGAAATCTGTGGTAGGATTTACATAAATTAAATTTGTTTCATGCACCATAAGACTGCAATACCATATTGTGCCAACAACAGATGTGCGGCAGTAAGAAAATACTAAATCAAATTTATAGTTCTGTGTGGTATACGAGATAGTTGATTATGTAATCTGATCTATTATTCTATCTGTAGTAGCTAGCAACAACTAGGAAAGATGAATATGAAATTAGAATCATTAGAAAGTCGGTATAAGTCTTTATGGAAACAATAAATTTTATGATATATGACTGTTCTAATTTTAATGTAATAATTTTTTTTATCTATCATAACGGCATATTACCCATTGGCGGGTGTGCCAATCTGCTTGTACGCATATATTTTTTCATTAAGCCATAATTCTTTCGTTGTTAAATTTAATATTAATTTGTCGTAACGTACGTATCAATTTTTTTCAGAAAATTTCGGCCTCAACTGGTTTCGGCATCTCCTATGCCTTCTTCAGGAGGTGAAAAATTGTTTTATACTCTGAAGAAGACATAGGAGATGCCGAAACCGGTTGAGGCCGAAATTTAAAATAAAATATTTGACTGCTTTCCATTAATTTATTAATTTCCATACACCCATCCAGTTAAGAAGCTCCATCATATGGGGTTGTACCTATAAACTAAGGAAATAAGAAATCTAATTTTTCAATACTGACAAAGATATATTGAAATATTTGTCTGATTAATCAACGATCATATTAGTAATAAATGTTTAAGAACTCATTTGAGTAAGCTAGACATGCAAAAATGCAAATAAATTTTTTATATCTATAAATAAAATCATTTAATAATTATATAATATAAACATTTTTTTAGAATTTGTCGTCAGAAAATAAGTATAAATACAAAAATTATACCATTGAAGATCATTTTCTAACATTTCCTACGCGGTGGAATCGCAGTGGCTGCCGATTATTTGTTCTGTTGAAAGAGGTGTCCGTTGAAAGGGAAAATGAAATTTAAGCAGTGAAATTTTCGTAGCCTAAATGCTTAGAAATTTCGCGCCTTAATATACTATTCATATGTAAGTTTGAGGCCCTCTGTTTAAATAAGCTCCTCCTGTGTTGTGGATTGTCATGTGAATCAAAAAATTTCAAGAGTCTGTCCTCTTTTATATGATTTCACCTGCTTAAGATTTCCTGATATTAAACCGGACTGCTAACTTACGTACACTGAGTTATTTTTTACCGAAAAACTTTAAAAACTCGTAGGTTTTCTCCCAACGTTAACATACGTTTACGAGTATATGTTGTTATTTATAAAATGTAAATTTAACACATAACCCAATACGTAGTCGTGCGTATTGAACTACTGTAATAAGAACAAACAAGAACAACTGCTTCTGACTCAGTATGGTAGAGGGAAAACTATAATGTTGACCACTAAGTTACAACGAATTACAAAATTAAATCACACAAGTATGATTTTATTTTACGATTATTAAATATAATATAAATAATTAAAATTTAAAATGAACCGTACGGAAACATACATAGGAATTTAGTAATTAAAATTCACAATTACATCTAGCTAAAGAAAAATTTAACCTTGTACTTTTATCTTACTAAATGGAAGGTTAAGTAAAATTACTTTTGATAAATATAATATTACCAAATATCATCAATTTCTGTAATTTAGATATTAAAGTACCTCTATTAAAAGTTAAATTATAAATAATATCTATTGCAATATTAAATTCGTAGCATACAGTTCCATAATGAATAAACTTTTATTTCTTATATCGATTTTTATTTTGGTTCCAAAGTAATAACATATTATTTGCTAATTAATCAATTTCTAAATATATGTTGATGTAGATCTTATGGAGACGATTGTGGTTTATCTACGGGAGGTGTCATCATTCAACAGGTCTCTAGATCACGTATGAAGACGTCCAGTGGTATTGGCAGCAGTTCCTACGCAAGGCGACCCAAATAAATTTATTGCATTAGCTGATAATAAAATGTTTTCCTTAAATGTGACACGTCAAGCAAACCTAAATTTCAAATCCATCACAAAACAATTAATAAAAACAATTGAACCAGATGCTGCTATGCTGTTCACCTACTGCAAAGTGGACAAAAAATCACGTCTTTATATTGGTAAGACAAATAATACATTAGCTGTATATTAAAAAAAAATACAGCTAACAAAAAAGTGTTCAGAAAAAAATGAATGAATCTACTTATTATTACAACAATGGGCCCATAAACCATAATCGAAATACAACAAATATATATAAAAATCGTAAAATACTTACTGATAAAACAGTAGAAAAGCTAAATAATTTATAAAAGTATTCTTCTGTAAAAAATTATAACGAATTAATAATAATAATAATATTTTTATTTTTTCATACATACATTAAATGTATGTATGTGAAACTTGTCAAAAAATCGTTAAAAAATACAATTATAAAAATGCATATAAGGTTGCTATTTACATGATATTCCCTTTGGTTTATTTAAAAAAAATCTGTTGTGGCCAGCACAATACAGCTCGCCATTTTCATTTTATGTTGCACAGGGCGCGAGCAGTCCTGTGACTTTGTTGGCCTTTGCAAGCAGACATGGGAGCCCGTGTCAGAATGATAGCTAGTAATAATGTACATAGGTGTCAAGTTTTTCATTCAAAACATCATGATTTTCGAAATCCATGCGGATGTAAATAACTACTAGCCGTCATTCTGACACGAATCCTTATATCTACTTGCCAAGGCCAACAAGGTCACACTACTGCTTGCGCCTTATAAATAACGAATTTAACATTTCTTGTACACACAAATAATTGAAATTGTATCTCTTCTTTCGTTCTATGAGGAATTTTGTCCTACTCTTCTAATATGTTCAAAATTCTTCAAATTCATTGACAGTATTAGCGGTATTTCTTAAGGATATATGTAATATTAACATACCTATAATTTTAAAAACATATTTAATTAATAATACAATAAGATATATTAAATATACTCGTGCCTCACAGAAAAATCTTCCAGTAATGCTGATTTTTGATACTGACACTTTGTGAACAACTTCGCTCATGTTACTGCCAATTATGATCAGTGAAGTATCATTTGCGTACTGGATGAGATCGACACCATCAGCCACATAGGCAGCTAAGTCGTTGACATACATGACAAAAAGAACTGGAGCAAGTACTGTTCCCTGAGGAATACCGATATTACTTTTTAGGATATCAGACGACTGGACATGATTATGAACATTGTTTTCGTCTTTAAATTCCAGTGATACAAAGTGTTCTCGATCACTCAGAAAACTTTTGATCCAACTTAAAGGTACACCCCTAATTTCATATGAGTATTATTTATCCAACAGTCTTCTATGATCTAAAGTCTAAAAAATCAAACGCTTTTGATATATACCGCAAAATAACGCTTTTGATATATCGCAAAATAAGCATATCGCAATTTATTTACCTTCTAATGAGTTAATTACTTTCTTATATAGATCTCTGATGTCATTTGTATTCCTATTGATTCTATTGGCCAGAAATTTAAAAGCTAAAAATCCCGCGTAAGTATAATTCCATAACGCCCCGCCCAAAGCGAATACAGATGGTAGAGCTATGCTATCAACAGTCACATTTCATTTGTTTGTTGGCATTTAAGGTTATATGCGTTTGATTTCTTTTATTTATTTCTACACACAGCTAAACCAACAATGCAGGCTGAAAAAAAAAACAAGAAAAAAATACTTCGTTTGTTCTGTTGGACAGTTCTATTGTTTACATCACTAGCCCCACTGTTATCTCAAACTTTTGTACAAAATTTACTCGCATATGAAGTAAATACCATAAAATTGAAAAAATAATTTTATTTTTATTTGCATTGTTTAATTAATATAAATTAAGACTTAAAATATGTAAAATATAATTTTTACATTAAAAAATATATAATATCTTTTCTCATGAAAAAACATTGTTTCAGTACCACTGGTCGCCACACGTGACGTCACAAACCCATTGCAAAACTTTAAAAAAATCATATCTCGCTTAATACAAGGAATTTTCAAGTCGGGTTTTCATTAATCGTCAAATATTTGTACAAAGCTCGTATTTTATTTTTAAAAAATGAGTTTATGGGCTTATGAACATAGCTTAAGCTTGAATGCTCATATTTAATATAGAGCTAATGGCCTGTTTTCCTCTACATGACGAAGTTTAGTTCTTACTTGGCCTAAAATCCTGCACCTTAAATGTTTCCATTTTAGGGATCCAACACATTATCGTACACATTTCTTGTAAATAACGCGTAAAAAAATTCAATAGTCCTCGCCTGGGTATGTTAGGAGGATTGTTTTCGAAAGCTACAAATGATATGTTTTTACCTCCAAGCTCTGCGTCTTTCTGGGAATACTTACAAGAAAGATATACAGCATTTCTAAAGGTATTCAAAATAAATTTTAAAACTCGATAAAGACACAAGTCAGAACTAAACTTCATATAGAAGAGAACAGGGCCAGCTCTATACTAAATATACTTTCCTTAAACCACAGTATCGTCCATTCAGTTTTTTTCCAAAAATTTATGTGACACATGTTATTAACAGAGGACAACGAATCTATATATGTGTTGATTTTTTATAGATGAAGCCCCAAAAAATCCAAATAAACCAAACACTAGTGGAAAATTGTTACAAGTTACCAATGAAACCATAAATAATGTGCTTGGTTTACACAAAACGAAACATCCACAGGGTATTGGGTTTACTTCTGATTTTAAAAGTATTTTTTAGTAGATTCAGATGCTAACGTTATATGGAAGTATAAATACGATATTGCAAATGGAACAATAGGTACGACATAATGTACGTATGGCATAAATTTCAACATTTTTTTTGTAATAAAAATGCATTTACTTAAAGTTTTGTAATAATTTACTGTTTCATAAGTAACAAAATTATGAACTTACATTAAATAAAGATGGACGTTGCTTTTTACGGACACCTGGCATTGGGTGTTGGGCGATATTTACATCGATTTATAGAACTTCACAATACGCAACTCCGAAATTAAGGAAAATGGTTTTTTATACTAACAATATTGCAGAAGTTTATAATAATGTCAGATATGAACAAAAAGTCAAATTCGCAGATAAGGTGTTATTTATAAGAAAGATATATAACAATCTGTAGCAGCCCCAAAATGAAAACAATTAAAGAGAAGGAGACTTTTAAAACTCGCTAAAGACTCATGAAACAAGTTAGAACTAAACTTCATCGTATAGAAGAGAATAGCTCTATATTAAATATATAGTCACGAATACATCTAGTAAAATTGGACAATTTTATTGAAGAAGAACACGCTGGGTACGACTGAAACGTACTATATGTTCTGCGAAACGCCAATCCCCCTAACCTTGCCCAGGCGCGTCCCATAGAAGA
Source organism: Harpalus rufipes (assembly GCA_951394225.1). NCBI lineage: Eukaryota > Metazoa > Arthropoda > Insecta > Coleoptera > Carabidae > Harpalus > Harpalus rufipes. Next base: position 46,970,410 of record OX596279.1, read on the forward strand.
TTTTTGGACACTTTTATCTCGAAAAGTTTACGATGGATGTTAAGAAGACCAAAGTGTGGACGAACTTCAACGCAGAATAAACAGGTATTCAGGAATGTCCGACAAATCGATCAAAATATCGCCCAAAACCCGATGCTAGATGTTCGTAGACAGTTGCGCCTAGTGAAAGAATACGCCTATCTTTATTTAGTTTTAGTTCATAATTTTTTAGTACAAAAAAAAATGTTGAAATTTATACCAAAACTTATGAGACATATGTTATTGGGTGTTAGTATGAGCAATAAGTTGACTAGAATTGTTTTTCTCTGTCAATCATTATGGATTATTTTATAGAAAGTATTACAATTTTTATTTTTCTGAAAAATAATCCATAAACTATTGATAGAAAAAACGACCACTCGTAATTAGTTGTTCATACTTCCAGTCCTTATGTTTATTTGTTTATTTCTCTCTGGTTAGCAGTGTTTCCCAACCTTTTTTGTGCCATGCCCCACCTTAGCCTTTCTAAAATTCTTATGCCCCCCTATGTAACATATATAATTTTTAATATTAAAAAATTGAATTGTTCACTTAAGAAACTTAAATGATATGTTTTAGGAAGAAATCACTAGGAAATTGTTAACGAAACACAGTAAGTAAATTTTCAAAACATATAATGAAAAACTGAAATTCAAATTCCAAATAATTTTAATACAGATTTTTCTATATTAATTAATTATTTTAATTTAGTGAGATCCTTGCGCTTGTTGCTTGCTGCACAGAGATTTTATATTAGGTTCCAATTTGGTTAGCTTCAGTCTCAAGTCTCCACGTTGTGTTATATCCAGCCGATTTCTTTTTTTACCAGTAAATCATTTACAGCACTAAATCCACATTCCGCTAAATATGAAGATGGAAACGGTAGCAATAGTTTTCTTGCACATTTGGTTGAATTTGGGTATTTGATTTCTGTTTCCTCACAAAGCCATGCCATCGCTCCTTTTATATTAAATAAAGTTTTAACTGACTCATCATTTTGCAATTCTGCGAGTTCTTCTTGATACTGCATATTTGATATATCAGACAAATCCACTAACATTGGCTGCATCATCTATGTTGGAAAATCAATTTGCCGCAGGGAAGTTTACTTGACGACGCCAAACACCCAGTTGATATTTTGGTCTCGTCAGGCGAAATTATACCTAATAATTATTTACCGCAATTATTTAAGAATTTGTTTTTTTCGTTAAATTTGGCACCGAACTCTAGCATTGCATTTAAATGATCCGGAGTCGAGTCCATTTTCGAATTGCCTTAACAATCAAATTGCCCCCCTGTGGGGCGTGGGCCCCACGTTGGGAAACACAGGGTTAGATGAAGGTAAAATAGTATTCAACCTAACATCTGTAAGGTATGCCGAAGGGTATATTTGTTCTTTAACCGTTTCGAAAACCGGCTTACTCTGGATTGGAATCTGTAAATCAGGCACGGTAAGTAAGTGTAGCTTATAGATTGCATTCCAAGCTGATAGGTCCATTAACATTGCTCCGATATCTGCAAATACTAACGGACTGACTGTGGACGTGAATTAAATGTACAACTGTTTGTTGTTCCAATGGAATAAAAACAATTCGCGGACAAGCTGCGGCAAATATAGAGAGTCAAATTTATTTGCAACATTGAAATTATTTTGATTTCTAAACCAGTTAAATAAAATTTCAATTTTATTGTCTTTCTTTCATAGATTATCTTGTACGATTGGGAAAAGAAACAATTACTGCAAATTCACCAAATACCAGCCAAATATCCCATTTGGTTAGAAATGGGTGACCCAGATTTGACCACATTGTTCATAGCAACTGATGCATCTATCAAGGAAGACACTGCAGCAAAAGGGCAAGTTTTTGCCATTGCCGGAACTGGAGTTAAAGGACAACGCAGTCAGTTCTTAAAATATTAGGGCCTGAATTTGTTTTTAAAATGTGTGTTACGTATTCTGTGTTTTGATCTTAAATAAATATATAATGTAACTTCTCTTTACATACAATGTCTATCGACATTTTTCTTATAAACAATGTAAAAAAAACATATAATTTGTTCTCTAATTCTTCGTCAAAACATTTCGAAATGACATATTTCCCAATTTTGATGTTGATTGTTATCTGTGTGGAAATCTGTGGTAGGATGTACATAAATTAAATTTGTTTCATGCACCATAAGACTGCAATACCATATTGTGCCAACAACAGATGTGCTGCAGTAAGAAAATACTAAATCAAATTTATAGTTCCGTGTGGTATACGAGATAGTTGATTATGTAATCTGATCTATTATTCTATCTGTAGCAGCTAGCAACAACTAGGAAAGATGAATATGAAATTAGAATAAGTAGAAAACCCGTATAAATCTTTATGGTAACAATAAATTTGATGACATATGACTGTTCTAATTTTAATGTAATATTTTTTTTTATCTATCATAACGGCATATTACCCATTACCGGGTGTGCCAATCTGCTTTTTCATGAAATCATTATTCTTTCGTTGTTAAATTCAATATTAATTTGTCGTACCGTACTTATAAAAAGTTTTACCTCTTCATCAAATAGAAAGAAATTTTAATATTCAAACGTTAACATAAGGGATTGTACGTATGAACTAAGAAAATAAGAAATCTAATTTTACAGTACTGATAGGGGAGCATTATTTTCAATGCGACGCAGTTTTTTAATACCTCGTCTCATTTGTCTCTAGACGATGTTAATCTACTGTTGTCCGGTTTATTTTTCCCAGCTATTATGGTATGCTGTTCTCCGAAGAAATTCCCTAAAGTCTTCAATGAGTCAGGAGATTCGCTCAAACTGGGCCGCTATCTATTTGGTTACATTATTTCTTTTTCGAAATTTGAAATTATGGCTGATCAAATTTCTGTTTAACAATCATCTTTAAGATTATAAATTGTCGAGTTAATTTACACGATGACGATCTAACATTGTCTTGAGTATTTTGAATGGGTCAGGTGATTCGATTTGGGGACAAAAGTTCGGGTCGTCCATTTTTTTGTAAATTAATACATTCTAAACCTTCTTCATATTCCCGTATAGTTCGGTAAATAGTCGTCTGTTCAATATTTTGATCCCCAATACCGTTAAGAAATTCACGTTTCGACTATCTGTCCAACTAACCTATTGATTTGCGGTTTTTTAAGTGTCAAGCCCTATAAGGATTTCGGGAACAAAAACAACACTCAGAAATTCAAAAAATTATCAAAAAAATTCTCACTTAAAAAGTACGTGCTAAAAAGTATAATCGAGTCACATTAGTAAGTAATTTTTACCTTCCGTCACCTTTAGGTAAGGAAGGTATTGTCTTTGGTCAAAAAATTCATTGATGAGTTTTTAGTGAATAAGCATGTTTTAGGGTCCCTATAATACGATTTTACCATTTTTACGATGATGTCTGTATGTATGTGTGTCTGTGTGTGTGTGACAAAAGTTCCGGATCCCATAACTTCAATACCACGATGTTTTTTTCGTATTCATCAAGTTTACATCCAGAAGAACAACTGATTAGATTTTGGTTATAATTGGTGAACCGGAAATAGCCTCATTTGAAGATTTAACAGTTAAATTTGATTTATTGACATTTAACGTTATTGTAACTTAAAGAATATATTATTCTCTATATGATTCGATTGCATTTTATACTTCATATTCAATAGATATAGAGTTAAAGAATTATAAAGAAATTAAATTTTATAAATCAGCCAGCTATGCTAAACATGGAAACTAGTAATATATTCATATAATTCAAATTGGCAGATGTCAGTATCAATAAAAAGTAAATTAATGTGGCAGAGATGAGGATGTTGAAGTAGATGTTGGGGAAGACACGGAAAGATACGGTAAGAAAATAACTCTAGTGTTACAAGTTTCTAGAAAGATACAAGAAAGACGATTACATTGGTTTGAATATGTCATGAGGAGAAATGAAGAATTATATTTGAACAAGAATTAGTAGTTTAGTAATACGAGGTTGAAGAAACAGAGGAAGACAAAAGAGAAGATGGAAGGACTGTATTGCGGAAGACTTGAGAGAAAAAGAACTGAATGAGAACGACACGCAAAACTAGCGACCCCTAACGAATGGGAAAAGCTAAAGAGGAAGAAGATGTCAATGTCAAGTGCAATTTGAATAGTTTGTTTATGAAATAATTTTACTGGAAATTTAGAATCTTTTGCAAGAAAAATTATGTATGGAATTTATACATTATACACAGGATTGACGGACGGTATTGTGCTGGCCACAACAGATTTTTTAATTTTATTTTGTGGCTAATGTTAAAAGTAGGCTTTGTGCGTTTATTTTTTGTTGATAAAGTAATAATTCAACATCAAGAGTACATAAAGTAAGTAACAGTAGATAAACTAATTTCTTATCTACTCTTTGACTTTTTATCTACATTTTATAAAAATAATAATAATGCATAATGTAAAGAAAAGTTGCAATTAATAATTTGGCAAACCCGCGTAAAGTTAGTGATAGTAAGATTACGAACAAAGTTGCAGCTTGACATTTTAATATCGAAAACATCAGGTACAAAATAAAATAATATATTATACACGACGATAAAGAATCTTTATCGACTCGTGAAGATAGTTCACTCACTTTTGCTCGTGAACTAACACCTTCCACTTGTCGATGAAGTATCTCTTTATCGCCTTGTAAAATAAATATTTATGATTTGGTAAGTCTCAATATTTTCTTGGACCACAATAGATATAGTTACATATTTTCAAACTATTATTTCTCTTCAATCCAAACATATTATGCAAAGAGCTCATTGTACAAGAATCTGTGTTTTGTAAGAATGCAACAATACTCATGAAAAATATCAGTGCTATTAATATTGTTATAATAATAATAATATCGTTTATTTTTCAGACATATATAGTTGTATAAAAATCGTTACAGTGGTCACAGTAGTAATAAATACATAGGTACATAAAATACATATAGTAATAAAACATTTTAGTAAGTAAAACTCGTATCACAGCAGTTATGTTTGCCAGTATTCTTCTAAGCTGTATAAAGCTCTTTCTAATAAAAATGAATTTAACCGTTTCCTAAATGTGTAAGCAGTATTACATGTTTTTATGTGATTAGGCAGTTTGTTAAATACGCGTAACCCAACGTGGTGTGGCGCATTGGCTGAAATTTTGTACTTGTGGAATGGTATTTGTATCTGATCATGATTACGTGTATTATAATCATGATTAGATTGCTGGGACATAATTTTTTGTTTATTCTTCAAAACAAATATACAAAGTTCATAGATATATAGACATATTGTTGTCATAATATTAAATTCAACGAAAAAAGGTTTACATGACTATGTTTTCGGGATACCCGCAAGACATCGTACAATTCTCTCAGGCAAACACGGACATACTCGCTGAAGAGGAGCCCCACAGGCATATGCCATAACGTAATCTAGCACCCACTTGAGCGTGATATAGCATTAGTAGCTGTTCTGTTGATAAACTGGTTTTTAGTGATCTAATTTGGTAACATACAGAATTTAATTTTGTTATAACCCTATTACAATGTAGCGTAACTCTATGCCAAGGAAATTTGTAGAATTCTTTCTGGTTATTTCTTTATCATTGATTTTAATTACCAGTTCCATATTATTTCTGTTAAGTATCGCGTTGCTTGGAAGGTCCTTGCAGTGACACGAAAACTTATGCGAACGCTGATTTAATAAACAACAATTGGATCAGATATACCACTTTAATTATAACATACATATGTACAATATTTACATCAAACAACGAATGTTTGTATGTTCAACGATATGAACTGTTATTACGAATTATCTTTAACTATCAACTATTGTCAACTATTTTTATTGTCAAACTATTTTCAACTATTGTCTATCAACTGTCTTCTAGCTGTCGCAAACACAGAATTTAAGAGAAATTATTCCAATTGTTACCGCCCTCTATAAGAGGAAGGCACCAATCGCAGAAAAACTACTACTACAGGTACTAAACAAAATTTTCTGGACATGCATTCCAGTACCTGGCGAAGGATAAATACTCAACAAATGCAAATTTCCCCGACTTAATCCTAAGTCCAATACAATGGGGTGCAGATGGTCAACAGGCGACAGATTACATTTAATAGTATATAATAAAAATATAAACTAGCATACTAAACCTATAAACTAATAAACTTAAATAGACATTGAGATCAAACGAAATATAATACAAAGAAATGTATTGTTATTTGCAATATGCTTTTGCGAAGCGAACAATTTCTGTGTTGATAATTGTGAAATCTAAGAAAGTTTGTCTTACTCTCATTGAGATAAAGAGATTTTTTACAAAACCAATTTGTTAATGTTTGCAAATTATCGTTACATTTGGTTTGGAGCGTATTGCAAATAACGCAGCCATGCAGTCATTTGTGAAAATTTGGCTCATATTATTAATATAAAGCAGAAATAAAATTAGAGACAATACGCAACCTTGTGGTGTCCCAACTTTCAGATCAACTAGACTTGAGCGAGTTTCCCTGCATGTCGCGTCAACCGACGAATAATCCAAAGTGACATATTGTTTTCTGCCTGTAATAAAACTAGCTACCCAATTCTTAGGAACCCCTCGTATACCATTTATTTTTAGCGCCTGCAGAAGCTCCTGGTGGCTCACACAGTCAAAGGCTTTGCTCAGGTCGCAAAACAACCCTACTGGGCATTCCTTATTTTCAAAATATTCAATAATTTTTTCGTTGCGAACAATTAAATTTTATAAGAAGGTAAAAATAAAAGGAAGACAAAGGGGAATGTTTATATTTACTTGTCAAACCAAAATTACTTTGGACAAACACAAATTTTGTTTACATTTTGCTAGCATAATCAAATTGTGCGGAGACGAGTGATTTCGTAAGTCTGTCTCAATGCTGAAAATAGCCTGTCGAATTCCATAGCGCTCATCTGAAAACTGTAGTACTTTTGCGCCGCTTTTTTTAAACTTTGGTAAAGAACTATATTGCGCCAGAAAACCAACGGATCCGTTTCTCTTGCAATATTAGGGGCTTCCATATATCTCTCGACTTCTTTATGGGAATCAGTGTTCAGGTCCTGAATGGTTGGTCGAACGCGCATTATAAGCCTTATTCTTTTTCTACGTTGGATCAGATCCATGTTACGTGGATCAGTAAATTGCATGTTCTTTCGAATTCTGATCAGTATCCCCACCACAAGACCAAGTAATCCAGATCCAACAAAAACTTGGATTAGAAAGATCATATCACTTAAGATTCAAAAATGGCGGAAGCGGCGGAAGAATCTGTCATATTTTATAAGTCAATAAGGACAAGAGGTTACATTTAAGGTTCTCTGAAGAAGGCAGCAGTTCATGCTACCGAAAAGTCGGTTTTTATAACAATAAACATAACTAAAACTAAAAAGGTTGTATCATTTTAATCGAGTAATGAATTCTCAAAGATTTTTTAATAGTTCTAAAAGCAATTTAAACAAGAATAAACAATGGTAAATATATAATATTGAAATTCATTTTTTCGACTGGTTTTGACAGATACTTGTGTTCTTTCGAATAAACTCATCTGCGTCCACGTGACCTGATCTGATCTAATCCATACGATCAGTTGGATCTATTCCAACCCAGCGAAAGAATACGACTATAGTAACTCGGGCGCGTGGTTTTTGGAAGGCGCGATATTCAAAATATATTGGGATATCGGCGAAAAAGCTCGTCAATTCCGATACAACAAAACGGCAAAAATATCGGTATCGGTTGCATCTCTAGTTTTGGTTCACAATGGTCAATAAAAATGTAAGATGATTTGCGTATTTCAAGTTTGTATAACATCTTTCAAAACTTTTTATTTTTTGGCAATTTTAATATGGTATATTAGAAAACAAGTACTATTCACTTATTATGTCAGCGACAACTATATTAGAACGAATTCAGTAATAAAATTTGGAGCGTAAATTTTTCCTCAAACCTTTTGTTACATACGTTATTATCTGCATTTATCAAATTAAAAAAAGATTACATACCTAGATGCGATAGCTTTGATAGGTCGGAATCTGAAACCAAAAATAAAGAAAATTAACAACAAATACAAACACTTCAAATAATAAAAATATTTTTCTTTTACTTAATTTAATTACAATGGGTACTTAAATTAAAAGTCTGTATTTGTATAAATGATTCACAATTTTGCATTATAGGGCTCAGCTCTAGATACTATCAAAGTCTGAAGTACCAATTAAAAAATATCGCTCCAAATTTATTAATACCTATTTAACTACGCATCTAAATCTGCTTCATCACAGTATAATGATAAAATTTTGCCAAAACACGTGACGATGAAATCGATAAATTATTTATACAAAAAAAGTGTGGGTGAGACGAGATTTTCAATTGATATAAATATTGTTACACCAAAGAAATGATTGAATTGTATTTACTATTTTTATTTAGTGTTAATTTTTTTTTAATTTGTCGATTCAGCGTCCTACATAATTAAGAATTAGAAAAATACTCGCAATGTTTCACAAGATTTCAGCATCTGAATCTAATTTTGTAATTCTTTATTAGGCATTGTTTCTGCGAGAAACTCCATACTTATTAACTTTGTTCCAGCCGGTAATTTTGGACAAGTTTGCCATATGTATTTGATTTTTTTTAATGTGCATGCATATACATGAACTAGTTACTGACAAATTTTAAACACTTAAGTGTTGGATAGCTGGATAAGATGGTGACGGTATCAAAACGAATATTTGTTGCATACAAGCTAGCTAATCTGAAAAGTAAGTAAATTATTTAAAAACAACAAATAATGAATGTCTTCGTCGGTCATTTTTCTAAAAATAAAATTATGTTATAAGAAAAATATAAAATCAACATGAAATATGTTTCTAATAAATATAAGTTTAATTTCCCTTGACAGATGGAAAATAAGAAAACTAACACTGATTGTGCAATAATTGTGGAGGCCCTGACTCTTAGTCAGCAGAACAAGTTCTGTTTTGACTATCTGAAACTAGTTTATGATGGTCGAATAGTATACGTTTGAACACCTAACCAGTAGTTACAAACTTGTCAGTGGTACGGCTGGAACGGTATTTAACGGTATTTTGTTACTGCGCATGTGTCTGACAGACACAAACTATCAGCAATGACAGGCTGGAACAAACCTATTTTAATATACACTACGGACGAAATTCAGCACAGAGTTGTATATTATTAGAATAATAAGTGATTCAAACTTGGAATCGCTAAGAACATTCGTTTAGAAAATATACAGGTTTAAACTGAACTAACAAATCAAGCAGATTCATTTATTCGATATTTCTTCAATATGAATCAAATTCAGTTAAAATTTGAACGTTATCAAATTAATATGAATAATATGCCTTGTCGAAGACAGCGACGTCCATTTGAGCAAGTGGGTAATTTTGAAAGGGGCCGTATTGTGGGTATTCACGAAAGCGGATTGCCTCTGCGTGATATAGCGGCTCGTGTAACTCGCAGTATAAGCGACGGCAGACAGGATCTGGAGCCCGCCGGAGAATATCGTCGAGAGACGGTTATTTTGTTCGACTCACGTTACAAGACCGTTCTTGAAATGCACCAACTGTAGCACAGCAATGGTGGACAGTGGCAAATACCCACTATCTGTACAACGTATTCGCCACCATTTGGCGTAGTATAGAACATTGCGACGGGATTGGTGCAGAGAAAGACGGTTATGGAACAATGAGTGGTATGAAATTACCTTTTCTGGCGAAACGCATTTTTCTTTGTTCCAAAATCATGTTCGGTACTTGTGAGACGACGCCGTGGTGAAAGAGAGAATGTGGCCTGCATTTGTACACGTTGTACGGCGCCTACACAAGGAATTATGATATGGGGAGCACTTTCTTATAACTGGAAATCTCGTCTGATTCGTATTCCAGGCACTTTAAATAGCCGGCGATACATTAGAGAGTTTTCACATAACGTCAAAGTAAATAGCGTGAACGCTAAGCGCAATTTGACTTGAATGCGCATGCGTACGTAAAATTTTTATGGTATGTATATAGCGTTTACCTTTATTTATCCAGAAGTAGCGTCCGCCGAAAACTACTTTATATTTGACGTTAAAGCAGACATAACCAAGCTTTTAGAGGAAGATAGCTACGCGTTTTATTTACATTTTATTTTGCGCAGCTGTATGTAGAGGTTGTAAGTTATATTTTTATTTTAAATGTTGTTTGTGTCACAATTTAAGGCATCGTTGAAATCTTTCTCAATTAAATTTACTAACTCAGCAAATAAAATAAGCCTTTCTAATTCCTCTTCCATTTTCCTTGTGTGACAGATAAAATAATGTGTACGGTATGTGAAAACATATTCTGATGCATAAAATAAGGTTATCGTTTACGGTATGTATTTTCACGATATGTGAAAACTCTCTACTGACGAAATCCTAATACCGGAAGTTGCTCCATATATTCAACTCCATTCAGCAGCCATATTTCATGAGGATAACGCAAGATCCCATATTGCGAGAAGAGTATTGACCTACTTTAATCAGCACAAAATACCAGTGCTTCCATGGTAGGCCCGTTCTCTGGATATGTCGTCTATTAAAAATCTGTGGGATATCTTAGGAAGGGCAATGCAATGTATCCAGACGCCAATACAAAATACAGATCTATAAACTGTAATCGAAAGGTCATGGAAAGAAATACCGCAAAATGTTATTCGCAACGTTATTCAATCCATGCTTCGATGAGTAAAGCGATGACAAGATCACGTAGAGGATACAGTTCTTATTGAATTTTTCATTTCCTGTAATTTTGATATATGTGAAACTTTAATAATTTATTCGTCTAATAATAAATAATCTCTGTGCTGAATTTCATCCGTTTATTCCTATTATTTTTTGGTGTTCGATTTCAACGACCGCTAATGTATGTTTTTTAGTATTTCGACCGAGGGTCAACATCTTAAATTAACATATCTCCTTCAAATATCTCATTACAGAAGCAGAAAATAAAAAATGCTTTTGTAATCACGACAAAGTGGCGCTGTTAGTTTGTTAGACAGGTGTAAGTCAGCGATTGCCAAAAAAGACTTCATGCATTGGATGCCAAGCATTTGAGTTTAGCATCGTTTATTTTAACCAGACAAGCCAATGTTTGTAAATAGCTTAACGTCTTCGAATTCAATATGCGTTTCATCTGTAAATTGCTGACCGCCAACGACCACTTGCGAAATGGAAAACTAAAAACTAACGCGAGGAGGTGGTGTCAGCTTATAGATCAATGCATACTTATGGTTAAGGAGTAAATATAACTTTGGAAAACAAGGAATCATGTGATTTGATTTTCATTTTGCTTGTTTATACACAAACAGCGCACTTCGATCAGCAAACAGTCATACGAAATTAAATTCGTAGGTGTTTATTTTTGAAGGTTTCAACAAAGATTGAATCTAGAAACTTATGCTAAATAAAACTACAATGGGTGATTCCATTCAAGAATCCACTGACTATTTGAAAGTTGATGATGTACAGATAATACGCCGTGGTAACCTATTTATCCTTCGTTCTATCAGAACTAAATCTTTATCCTTTTTGATGTTTTGTTTTGTTCTTCCAAAGGCCTTTTATAATTACGGTTACAGCTGGACATTCACATCTAATGTGTTTCGAAGTTTCTTCGTTGCGTTGCCTTGTATTGATGACAGTGACATGGAAGTCTTCGTCTGATTGAAACTTAAAATGGCTTTTCAGTTTTGGATTTCCTTCTTTACTTAGCTTTTCAAGAGTCCACTGGACGAATCCTAGCGTGCTCATCTATTTTTTCGTTATAATAATGGAAATAATAATATATTTATTTCCAACAGACAGAAGCCCAATAACAGGAAATCAATGTTCATACAATTACAAAAAATAACATATAGTACAATACAAAATATAATATAAATCATAATACAGATGTTTTACACACAGAATACAGGTAACATTCATTTGATAAAGAATCTAACAGTATTTTAAGAGTACTAAAAATACGTTGGTGTTATCGGAAATAAGTTATAATTAGTGCACATTATGTGTATGGCTGATTTAGATAAAGCGTTTGTACGCGCATATTGTAAATAGAAAATAAAATTTAATCTAGAGCTAATTCGAGGCGTATAAAAGTTTAACTTGAGAGAAGATATATGGGCAATTAATTTTATTGTGAATAATTTTATAAAGAAAAGTAATACAACTTTGTCGTCTGTTTTTTAGAGAAGTAAATGAAACAGTGTCTAGTATTTCACTGTTATCTGAAACTTCTTCATGTTTCTGTACGCACCACAGTGTGACGTGGTTATATTTGGCCAGCTATAGAAAGATGAGAGCACCAATGTTTTTGAAGCATATATCTGCTTGAAATATAGTGGAACTGGTACATATAGATTCTTTTATTTGGTGGAACAACAACAATCACTCCACTGTCTATTGACTTTAGTTTTGAATCATCTATTAACCAAATTAGAGAGACTCTTTGGAAGCCCTATCGAATAAACTTACATAGGAGTGCAGCATTTCTCTTTCGTTATTATTTTTAAACTAGACATTGTGACCGATTTTAAATATAATCAGTCGTAGATTCAAAAGACGGCTGTCTTACACAATTTTATTTTTATATAGTCCAACAATTGAAGGTTTTGTCTAATTTTATTGACTACCGCGAAATGTTGTCCTCAATTGTTTGTAAATAATATAATACCAACGCATCATTTACTAATTCATAACAAAATTTCAATGACTTTTTCTTGTAAATACCAAACAACAAGTAGTTGACGTTTTAATTAATGCCCCGTAACACTTCCTACTAACTGTTCCAAAAAATTTCATTTTGAGTTTTTTTAAATTCATTATATCTGTATCTGATGTAAAACTAAAATTGAAAGGAACCACATTTTGATAAATGTTATTCCTTATGTAATATACGAGTAGATAAAAGCATGATACTAATTTATGTATTATTTTATATTAATTTTGATTTTTGAATGTATGAAGGATAAAATAAATTTTATTGGGCATCAAGCCAACAAGGTACATACGAGCCCCTTCCGACGTCAGTTGGCCCACCCGCTTTAATTTCATTTTATTTAGTTAATTTATGACACAAATAATAATTAACGTAAATTATTATTATTACGGACATTTTGTCGTTCTACTGACACATACCAAGATATTTTTTCTAAAATATTTTATTGTTTCAATGTAAAATGAAATAATTCTTAGTTTAACCAACAATTCAAGAAAAATTGGAAAATAAATGAATTTAAGTTGTAAGGATGTTAGGTTTTATTAAATAAAATGTCTAAAAGAATTACAGTAAAAAAATAGCCGGTTCCACAAGCCTTGTTTTGCTGGTTTGAAAATACCAAATTTCAAAATTTAATTTCAGCTTTATATTTAAAGAACAATTTTTTTCAAAATGTTATTTTGAAGCAGAACATAGTTTGTATTCAAATAAATATTTTATAAAAAATCGTTCTTTAAACATAAGAGTGAAATTAATATTGAAATTTTGAATTTTCAAAATAGTGTTTTCAAAAAAATACAAAAAAAATTATTATATTTGAATTTCATTTTGATAGAAGTAAGAAGTGCTATGAGAGAAACATTTTAATTTAGTGTTAGGCCCGAAAAACGAAAAAGATGACATATTTATAAATATTATTCAAAATTATAACCATTTTGGGTAGTTCACCAGCTACCGTCCAGGCCAAAAATTTGATCGCACTGAATGTATACTGCGCATTCTACGATGACGCCTCTCTAAAGAAAACTTTTGGTAGGTGACTGTACTTTCTTGTGCCGTATGTCATAAGTATGTACACCCATATCGCTACGAAACGTTGTTAAAGGAAAGCTGGCAACGTCGCGCTTTAATCGGAAGAGGAAGGGGGGAACAGTTCTAGCAGAGAGCCGCTGAATCCAGCCGTAGTTTCAAATTCGCCGTTTTGATGTGACTTATTCCCGCTGTCAATTTTGACGTATTAAAAATAATATAACAAATTATATATAGATAACACATAGTACTTACATTTGCATTTTTTGTATTTTTTATTCATTTATATCTTTGAAAAACCATATAACAACGTTATAATAGCTAAATTGATTTTTTGACATTCTAAAAATGACATTTAAATGTGATATCTGCTGGATCGTAGCCTACTTTATTAATACAAGACCGGGAAACAACTCAAATTTTGTTTCAAAATCTGATCAAAACCACAGACTATCTAACCTAACGGCAACAGACGGGACAGTTGTTATTTTTAAAACAACAGTTGAATTGTCACCGCACTGATCAAAACTCTAGTTCTAAAACCGGTAATGAGGGCGTGATTTATGCCTGCTGTCATTTAAATGTCATTTTGAGACTGTCAAAAAATCAATTTAGCAGTTCTAACGTTGTTATACAGTTTTTCACAAATATAAATGAATAAAACATACATTAAATGCAAATGTAAGTAATATTTTTATCTATATATTATATTAGTTTTACCCTTCCCCCTGACGTAAACATACAGGGTTGCCGCTGCCTCTCTCCCTCGAGTTTTTCTGTCGTCGAGTACATTATTTTACACTACGATTACTCTGAAACTGTACGTCAGATCGCTTTCATCGTTTGAAATAACATTCGAAACATATTAAACTACTATATATTAGTTTTTTTATTAAAATCTATAGAAGCAAAATGATGCTATTAATCAAAACGTTGGTTTTGGTAGCGTTGGTCCTATGCTTCACGTGTTAAAATGTCTGACTTTCGCGGCGAATAGCTCATTTTCTGTACGTCAGAAGTTTATAAAAAATTAACTGTGCATGTATTAGATCATGCTTAACACATAGTTAAATTTTTATGAACATCTATAGAAACTCGATTTACTGGTGAACTACCTTAATACATAACTCTATTCTTTTCACCAAATTATTTCTTACACTTTTGAAATTTCGGCCGTCGATATTATAAATTATATTTTCAATAGCATTTTTTAAATGCTATACATCCAAATGAATTGTTTTATACACTTCGTCTTTAACGTAGCCCCACAAGAAAAAGTCCAAAGGATTAAGATTTATTTTGACATTTAACAACAATTAATATGGAACAAAATTTTCAATTGTTTCTGTCGTAGCACTCTTATTTCAATCAGAGTTAAATTAAAATATAATAACTTTCTATTTGTATTTTGAAAACCACTGATTTAAAAAAAAATTTTTCGCTCAGTTTTAATTGTCTCATGATATAGAAATTGTTTGCTAATATAACCAACTTCGTATCTCTTTTAGGTCTCGAGACAGCAATAGTGCCCCACTTAAATTGAACATCCTGTGTATCCGTATCGTTAAGGACGTTTACCAGGCGTTACCTCATGGCCTCTCAAAATTGATAATTTGATGACAAATTTAATACTTTTCTTTTAAAACTAACTAAACTAAATTTATAATCATGCATCATTATTTACATGTTTTAATTCATATATTATCTTTCTAATTTATGGAGTACATTAATGTAATATATAGTGTTTTCTATTTAATAATATTTTGGGAAACGGCGTACATTGTTTTTCAATAACATCCTTTCGACATTAATTTAAATATAATATATTAGTTCATTCACAGTTTTGAATTCTATTCCAAAAGTAACTAGTTCTAGTTTATAAAAAGCATAATGTAGTACATATATTTACAAAAAAAAAAAATAATGAAACACATTATGAAAACGTGCATATGTGACGCGATTTAGTGATTAATATATTACAAATTATATGTTTACTTAGAAAACTAATGTTCAGTAGTTGATCACGAGAATACAGTTGGTTAGTACATGCAATAGATGATGTCAGAGTCACATGCTGAAAATTCTGAATAAAATTTAACCTCAGCGCATTAAAGCATTAATCAAACACGATAAAAGCAAATTTAATTTCTATACACAACAAATACACAGGTAGAATTGTTGGATTAAAAAAATTCTGCATCTACAAGTATATCTTGATACATGCACAATATATTTTTCTATTATAATTGGCATAGCAAGTATCATTTTCAAGTCTTGTTACGTAAATTACTATTTTGTGTTATACTTTTTAGAAAAAATCATTTTACGCTTTTAAGCGAAAAAACTGCAAAAATTAACTTTCTGTTCAAAAGACTGCTTTCAAAATAAGTGCTTGAATGTAGCGAGTGTTTTATACTATTTTCTTTGTTTGGCTTTCATTTACATAATTTATATTTATAATTGACAATTTCCATTAAAGAATATTTTTAACAAAATAGGTTGGTAGCAATGTTTTGTCTTTTTATTTTATTCATTATCTTAGGCGTTTTTACCTTTTGTCACCTTTACGTAACGAAGGTATTGTCTGGTCAAAAATACCTTCTTTACCTATAGGTGACAGAAGGAAAAAATGACAATGGAATTAAATTTCATAAAGCAGCCAGTTATGCTATAACCATGGAAACAGCTACTATATACTATATTAAGAAAATTTTAATTGACAGATGTCAGTGTCAAGTGCAATTGACATAGTATGTTTGAGTTATAATTTTACTGAAAATATAAAGTATTTTTCTAAAAACAAAATACGTACATAGAAGTGAAGGCAGCTAATTTGCTGGCTTACCTTATAGGCAAGGAAGGTTTTTGGACTAAAATTCGATGGTGAGTTTTGAAGGAATAAGCACTTTTTAGAGTCCCTATAGAATACGAATTTATTATTTTTACGATGATGTCTGTATGTATGTATGTGCGTGTGTGTGTGTATGTGGGTGTATGTGACGATCGTTCCGGATCGCAAAACTCCAATACTACAATTCCAAAAATTAGAATCATAAACCTCTTTCGTACGTCCATATGAAGAGTT
Source organism: Harpalus rufipes (assembly GCA_951394225.1). Lineage (NCBI taxonomy): Eukaryota > Metazoa > Arthropoda > Insecta > Coleoptera > Carabidae > Harpalus > Harpalus rufipes. Next base: position 46,987,352 of record OX596279.1, read on the forward strand.
GATTAGATTTTGGTTACGATTGCTTAACCGGAAGTACCCTAATTTGAAGATTTTATCAGTTTTTCTTCAAAAACGCTGTTAAATATCATTTTTGACCTTTTATGTTATTATAAATATTAAAGTATAGTTTATTCTCTATTCGATTTAATTATATTGTTTCTTCATATTCAATGAATTTAAAGTTAAAGAATTATAAGGAAATATCTTGCAACCTATGCTACTAAAAGCTGCACCATGGAAACAGAATATTCAAATATTACTCATTGACAGATATCAGTGTCCAATAAAATTTACATAATATCTTTGTAAAATGATTTTCCTGCATGGAAATATAATCATGTAAAATAATTTAATGTGGCAAAAACAAATCACAACAGATTATAGTCACAAGCCAATTCAGCAGATTATTATGTTATAAAAAAATGCTATATACCTGTTTTTTATTCTCTACTTCTTATTTAAAAAAAAAAATTGTATAAAATATGTAGAATTGACGGAAGGTAATGTGCTGGCCAATCATATTTTTTATTCATGTAATCGGTTTATATATGGTTAACCACGAAGTGTGAATAAAATATGCCCTGTTACTACAGACTTTTTGTCAAATTATTTGACATTTGTCAGATATTTATCTTGTTCAAAGTGTAATACATTTAATATAAAGCGTATTGATGTAATACAAAATACGTTGACAAAAAATGTCACAGATTCCAATTTTACTTTTAATAAAAATTGCCTAACTGCCAAAATGTCAGCGATTTGACAGTAAGAAAAGGATAGCTATAGTAATCAGGCATATAACCGTCCTACATTCCACTGTAATATGTTTGACGTAACCGCAAGTAACAGGGATGCTCAATAAAGTGTGGTTACCATGTAACCGCTTTGAATAAAAAAACGCATCTAAGTATTCTGTGGATATAATACAGTCATACCAATCACAAATAACAAAATGTCACCAAAAGTTGTGCTAGAATACGTTATCCTTTTCCGAAACAGAGAAAAGTAAATTTACTGAATTCTGATTTTCTCAGGATTTCAAAATTCGTTGGCAATCAACAATTTAAATGCAAATACTTCAAACCGTATGAAAATATATTGCTTATTGTTTCTGCAACAGGCGTCAGAATTCTCGAAATAAGCTTTTAATTTCATTAGTAAATAAAATATAAGTAGGTGTATATTCCTGTTTGTTCCAGATTACTAACAACAAAACCAGCTAAATGTACACCTCCTGGAATTGTTGATTCGTTATCCATTTGCGTCAATCAGGTCCTCGCAATAATGATCCCATTTCAACCACGAGTTCGTGCTGTAGACGACCCAAACAAACCCACATAAAACCGTGTGAAAGTCTAGAAATACTTCCAAATAGCTCTTTATTTCTATATTTACTCGCTCTTCGAATCTTGGCAACCGAGTTGATGAAGAGCACTCACGTGGTAACTTGTCCTTCTTATGACAAAATGACGCAGTTGGACACCTCTTGACAGTTTGGTTACAGCGTCATTTGTTTTTGTGATGTCACTGGATGGACAAGGACTAGTCTGCCAATAATTCTTAGAAGTACCTGAAGGTTTTTGTTTAAACTTAAATTTGAGACCTTGGTTTATTTTGATTTTTACTACGTACTCGTTTGTGAAATATTCTTTCTAACGCTGACGTAAAAATATGGAAACAAAATCATAATATACCTTTCAAATTTTATTGTGTACAGTAATTTTTTGTTTATAACCTATTGTACCATTTAAAAAAAAATATGCTCTGATATTTGATGTAGTTTTAATGGTCTGACGCAAGCATAATCTATTATGGTTTTATATGTTCTAAAATCTTTTGTTAGGTTTATTAGCCTAGAAATTAATTAACACATACCTTGAATAGGCCTCTAGTATAATGTAAATAAAAGAACTAAAGTCATGAAGGTAAAAAACCCCACCTTAACTAAAAATTTGATGTGACAAACAGAAAATCTCCCGCCATTTAATTTTTATTAATTTAAATACATATACCTATGGGGTCTCATGGCCGCGTGCCTGACTGTCTGGTCGCGAATCTGGGGAACCGGATTCAATTTCTACTATCAAATATTTCTAATTAAAAAAAAAAATATTCCTAGGTGACACTGTCAATGGCCTTGAATCATTTTATTTCCCTAGGGAGTACTAGTCATTTTTATTTCCCTCGGTAAATAATGAAGCACATTAATTAATGATTTTGATAAGAATAAATTTAACTTTATTTACCGGTTGTATATAAAAAGTATTAATGCAAACCTGTAGAAAATGAAATAATCTTTAAGTTTTATAATAACAAATTGCGAAAAAATAACATTTAAAGGTATTTTTGGAAGAAAAACTATTTTGAGCTTCAAGTTAACTGCCATTTCCGGTTATCCGATTGACACCAAAATCTAATAGCTTCTTTCCATATTAGAATAAGGTAGAAACACAAAATTTTAAAATTTTCTGAACGATAGTATTTGAGTTAGAGCGTAAAGAGGATCCACACATACACACACCTATACAAACACAGACATCTTCGTGAAAATGTTAAAAATGGCATCTAGGGATCTTAAAACGTGGTCATTTACCAAAATCACGATATGCGATTTTTAGCACGATCGCTATACCTATCGCTATCAACGGTAGCGGGAGGTAAAAATTAAATATTTTGGATAATTAGTAATCTTTATTGAAAAAGTTTTGTTCAGGTCAATCTTTGTTTCATTATAAATCTAAATCTGCATTTTTAAAACTAATTTTTATATAAAAATACATTCTTTAAAAATTTAAATTATTGGTAGTATAATGAATCCACTGAAGAAAATTAAACATTTTGCGAAAAATCAACAAGTAATAATACTCTTTTACATAAGACCTAGATTTAAAAAAAAATTAGACATAATTTTAGCCTAAACTGAGTCATCTAGAATAGAATATTTTTTCTTGTAAGTCCCAACACACTCTTCATGGATCCATTTGAGGCACCTTGTGCATTATATTACAGCTATGGCAAAACCATATTTTTTTCTTTTTTTACCTTTTTTTTTGGCACCAAATTTACTAGGCCTTATTTGCTTCGGGGTAGTAGGATAAATAGAACTTATGTTTATTATTTATTTTCAACAATAAAAATGATCTTGTTTCACAAATTGTAAGGTTCTACGAATAATTGAAGCATATAACATACAAAATTAAGAATTTTGAAATAACATGCTGGGCCTTATTACCATACAATATGGCGTCTTGAAATTAAGTTGACTGCGTTGGCAGTTTTTAGGTCCCCCAGAAATTAGTTTGAAAGCATTCCAAAATAAGATTGGTTGGGAGCTTTTAAGAAAGGGGGGGGGGGCAGTCACTCATCAAAGAGCTTATAACGGCTTTCGGAAATGTGAATGTGGGGGGAATGGGATGGAAACAACAATCCTAAATTTAAAATATAAATGTAGTGGCATTATGTAATACAAATACAAAATAAATAATATGTATATTACGTTGTTGAAATATTAAATATTAGTTAATAATTTTCTGACGTTATTATTTTCCTTCTTGCATAAGTATAGTAAATAGCAAGGTTTACAAATTAAGTCAATTTTCTTAGAAATGTTTTGAAATTTCTTATAATACATGCATAATTACCTAACATATATCAGTAATAATTTGCACAATACATATGGTCATATGTCAATTAACTTTATCAAGTTTCTATGAATATTAGCAAATATTATATTAATGGTCGCGAATCTAGGGGACCCGGGTTCGATCCCGACCGACGCCAAAAATTACATCGCATTTTAATGGCACAAAATTGACCCCTGTGACGCACTCTCCACGCCAGCAATGAGTGCCCGTGAGGTGACGCCTGGTAAGCGCCCGCACGGTACAAATATTCCATCATTACCGATATCTGTGTATGAAGCGGATTGGCACACCCAGCAATGGGTAATATGCCGTGATGAAATATTTATTTATTTTTATTTTATATTAATGTTCTACCTATGTCATATATAAATAAAAACATACTTAAACATATTGTTGAACAGAACAGCGAAAAAAATTTTTTTAAGTGTTTTAAAATGTTTATTAAATTTGCATAGTAACTAAAAATAAAATATTGTTCTTATCAGTGGTGATAAGGTATAACCAAATTAATGTTTGTGTTTATTTTTCATTAATATTGATAGACGTGGATAAATTGCTGGATTTCGGGTAATTCCAACTCATTTTTATTTGACACTTTTATCTCAGTGGAAAATAAAGCATATAACGAGATCTAAGTACCAAAATATGCAGCATTATTGTTATAGAGAACATACATAAATTTAATACTTTATTGCCAAACTCATGTGCATTTCTCATAATTTTTTGCTATAGCAAACCGTATAACAATTGATTGTATTCCTTTCTCTTATTGACGTCATACAGAAATGTCAATCAATGACAATGAAAACATAATTTTGTTTAACTTATTCGACATCTAATGAAACGCTGAACAAATGTATTGAGATGACGTTAAACGTTAAACGAACACAAAAATAAAATGAGATCTGAGATCTTTAAATATCATTCAATTTCAAAGAATATTATTATACTTATGCTAAATATAATATGACGGTTCTCAAAACAAAAATATGATATTTTTACTGGATTTAAAATAGTGTAGATACTTTGCATTATTACCTGCTCAAAAAAGAACACATAAAAATATTTTTGAATCATTAAGAAAATAGAAAACAGGTAAAAGATGATATAACATATATTCAGACTTTGAGAAACATTTACTCAACAACTGAAACATTAGAAATCAAAGGGATCTAAAATCCAAAAAAAAAAAAATATGATGACGTTCTATGAGTCAAACCAAATGATTTAGAAATTGCATAAAATTCCAAACCTGGTTGGAATTAAAAGCCAATGATGGCACTAATTTTATCGTAACTAAGAGGCAAATAATTATGGGTAGGTAGTTTAAATTATTGTACTCCCTTCCTTTGTCCGGCTCGAAGGACTAAAATATATATTTTACGTAGAATAAATTAATATGTAGATTATAGATATAAGAATGAATTGTGAATTGAGTTAATCAATACTTAACAATGAGAATTATATTTAATCTTTCGTCTTACAGATAACAATAAAACTGACACTCCTCCATATAAGTATTAAACTTTTATACTTCACATTTTTTATTACATTTTATTACATCACATCATTATCTAGAAACACCATTAAATATTTTTTTAAATCAATGAATTTTAAATAGTTATTCCCGTTATATTTCAATGAATCTATTTCACAATAATTATCAGCGATAAAAAACTGGAACGATGATAAGAATCAATCATTTTCCATCTACATCTAATATATATTTTTTTCAGATAGTATATCTATGTGACTCACAGTTCAATCAAAAGAATAATATAAACTGATCAGTACTTTAAATCTTTAAAAATATTGAAAAGATACCTATTTAAGCACAATTATTAAAAAGATGCTATTCGGTTTATGTATTTTTTATTGTGTATACTCGTATATACATATCAATATTTTATTTTAATTAGTTTAATGGGGTCTCGTGGCCGTGTGCCTAATGCGTAACCCCTGTAGGGCAGTTTACACCACAGAACACAGAACTAAGTACTCGTGTGGTGGCGCCAGGTAAGCACCCGCGCAGTACAAATTATGTGATAATAATATAATTATAATAACAGTTTATTGTATATAGGATTCATACATCTTTTCAACAATGGTTGGTTACAAAAATATTACAGATTTCCCTTAGTAGAATTTATATATAATAGTAGGAATTATTCCTTAATAACAATAATAATGACAACAAAATGACAACATCGATATTTATAATAATATCAACAACATTAAATATACCAATAGTAAATAATAATAAATTTTATTTTTAATAATATATTTCCATGTACAAATAACATATTTCTTTAGAGATATTAACTTATTTAAGAGTAGTAGCTATAATGAAAACAGATAAAATAGCCAATAGTAATTAATAAAAAAAAATGCAGTTGTGGTATTATATGTGATCCTTTAATCATCATTACCGATATTTTTGTACAATGCAGAATGGCACACCCAGCAATAGCTAATATGCAGTAATGATATATTTATTTATTTATGATTTAATTCAGTGTTCTCATACTCATACATAAAGAACAAACAGTTGTAAGATGTTAACCTTATTTATATTTAGACAAGTTACTTCAATGTAAATTGCATCTTTGTAACTGTAACACGAGTTACATACTTGGCTTAGACGCTCTTTATATGGTATAACTGGCGCCATGAATTCATTTTAAGATTTTAAAAGTATAATTTTGTTTTGTTTCTCATTTGTAAGGATAGATTTTATAACAGAATACTAGTGCCAAGCTATAATAATTATTGATAATGATGGAAGGTAAAAATATATTGTTATAAACTAATATCTATCCATTCAATGAAATATGGTATCCTTTAAGGGGTGACGAATTTATTTCGCATATGATCTCTTTACCTACTGTCCTACATTATTTTCAAATGATTTTAAAATTCATTGTTCTATTTTCGTATTCCATTATTCAAAAATAATTTAACCTAGAATTCACATATTGTATAATACTCGTAGAATGTCATATTGTCCTACATCATTTGTTAATCTTTGAACTATTTATAAAATTGTTCATTCAAAAATAAATTGACCTGAATTTTACTTATTGTATAATAGGCTGTCAGACTGTAATATATAATAGACAAATTGTAAACATGTAAATATTGCAGATATAATTTTAGATGTGAAATGAATTAAATCTGGTTTCATCTGCACCATGTATAATATTTAACTGCAAATAAACCTTGTAGTGAAATATTGAAGTAATTTTATTATTTAATAGATTATTTTCACATAGTTTACTACTGGTAGTAAATTATATAAATTATTGTTTTTATACTTGCATCAAAGAATTTAACCGGACAATTGAAACATTTTGTATATTTTAAATACACGAGACGATGGTCATAATAGTTCGGCCGATTTGTAGTTTCAACAAACAAATTATAAAATCTACGCAAATTGTAAAAATATTCAACAAATTTCTTTCGTCTAGTTTAAAATATAGATTTTGAACTTACATTGCCTTTATTAGTAATAGCAGTTTTAATTCTATTAGGCATTGTATCCACAAGCCCTGCACATTCTTCTGTTACTGTTAGAGTATTATTCAATATGTCTTGCAAAGCAGGCTTTACTGTACACACCGGATTTTCATTATACCAAAAGTAAAGGGTATGAACCCTTTAAATGCTGATCGAACTGTTATTACCCGTCTTTTGGCCGATAATTTTTGTAAGGTGTAAGTCTATTTTTAAACTAGTCGAATTAATTTTGTAGAAATTTATGTAGGTTTTATAATTTGTTGTAAATGTAAACCAGCCGAACTATTATGAATTTGGGCTCGTATATAAACTTGAGATACGAAAATCTATCTAGGTTAGTTGGACAGATAGCCGAAATGTGAAACTGTTGACTTTTTGGGTATCAAAATAATGGACAGACGACTATTTACCGAACTGTACGGAAATGTGAAAAAAACAAAGCAAAAAATGGGCGACACGAACTTTTGTCCCCAAATCGAATCAGTAGACTCAGTCAAAGTGCTCAAGACAACGTCATAACGAAAATTAACTCGACGATTTACAATTTACAATTCATTCGCCTGTGACTTCCGTTTCTATATAATCCCAGTTTTTTCCCTTGTTCTTTCAGAGTTGTTAGGACCTCTGGCATGGTTTATGTTGTAAATATATAATTTGATCAAGATTGTTTAAAGTAATTAAAATCAACGTTTGCTTTAAAACAGTATATATAAAAAAATGTCATAAAATATAAATAAATTGTTTGTTACTATGTACAACATGTCAGTTTAGTTTACGTTGTAGCTTTCGTTCTGTGTTCAATTTAAATAAATAATTTTGTACGTTCTTCTTCTTAATTCTGTGTTGTGTTTCCTATGTATCTTGTTCTTCTGTGCATCTTTCTGGGTGGTTTTCAACATTTTACAACAGTTTACATGTTGAGTAATCTTAGCTACTCCGCTTATTTTTGTACTACTGATGATGAGAACTTAGTTCTCGAAATACGTATATAGCTTATTTTATAATTTTAAGGTTAAGGGGTAATTGTATTAGTTTCAGTTAATTTTGAAGATGTTTGAACAAATTTAAAATAAAATTCTAAAAAATATGAACCAATAATTCTAGCCCTACTTTCATATATATTATCAATACAACAATCAATAATGTTATATAACTTGCATTAAATTTTCACTGGTAAAACCACTATCATTCTGCCATGCCTTCGTCACCCGCGTGTATTATATTGAAGGCTGACATGTGAATTATCGCACCAGCATGTAGTCGTTATAAACCTCGTTTCAGTCGCATAAAACGCTCTTGCACACTAATGGATCGTAAAAAAGAAATTTATGGCGAACCTTCGCAACTGTCAAAGAAGAATGAAATTTGGAGCAGGTGAGAAGATCAGGAAAATTGCCTTGGGATTGATTCGATTAACATGTCTACCTACCAAACGGTATTGATAATAATTATGATAATATATTTAACTTTTAATGCGTTTTATGTCTACTAAGTAAGTGTATGAATAGAATAATACATTGAAAGCATTAAACTATAATTTACTTGCAAATTGTGACCTTACGGTCGATAAAATTTCAGCTGTTAACCTAAATGCATGAATACTTGTATAGTTAAATCTAGAAATTCAATTACATGCATTTGAAAAACGTTTTTCGCAAATCAAAATGCAATGCACAATTTCAATCGTAGATAATTAAATACATCAGTATTTTGTATATTCGATTTCGATTTGGCTATTTGCACATTAAACTGTGCAATAAAATAATAAATACAATAAAATCTCTCATAACGGACACCTTCAATAAACGACACCTGTTTCCTAATAAACATAGCTCTATTAAGAGAACACGCTATTATACGGACACGGATACTAATTTTGGATCCCATTTTTAAGAATTGACCTCTCATACACGAAAGTTAATTAAAATTATTATTTTACCGGGGATTCCATTGTTTACGATATATTTCGGTTTGGTCTGAAGCAGTCGTTCTGATTTGTTCTTATTACGGTATTTCAATACGCACGACTACATATTAGGTTATGTGTTAAATTCAGATTTTAAAAAAGACAACATGGACTCGTAAACGTATATTAACGTCACGAGAAAAGCTACAAGTTTTTGATAAAAAAAAAACTCATTGATGTGTCTTCCGTCAATCCTGTATATTATGTATAAATTCCATACATAAATTTTCTTGCAAAAGATTCTAAATTTCCAGTAAAATTATTTCATAAACAAACTATGCAGTTTTGGCACAATGTCCGACAATTTTTTTTTTGTAAATTTGAATTATGAAACAATTAATTATCAAATATTATAAAATTTTAAGTAAATGCAATTTTTATTACAATTTTTTTTTACTGAAATTTGGGCTAAAACTTATGAGGCATACTTATGTTCTTGAAATATTTTTTAGGTTGTCCCGCTTTTTGCTCCTAAATCCCGAATTTTTATATTTCATATGATAAAAATACCGATTTGGTAAAAAATAATCTCGCAAGGCTGACGACCACCCAAGCGTATTTATAATACACAATAGACTTTTTTTAATTAAAATAGAAAATATGCGCAATGAGATCTACACATAGTAAGCCAACAAATGGCGGGAGTCATGGTTACGTGCTTGTAAGATGTTAAAAAAGCTTTTATTGAAGCTAAAATTTTCGCCGAGAATACAGGCATTTTAGTAACTGCAATATTTTTGACGTTTCGTTTTACAGCCCAGTTGGTAGTTGCAGGAATCATTATGTGCAGAGAAAGACAGAGACAAATGTTAATTTGAAAAGGTCTACTATATTTCATTTTCTATTTTAATAATTATTCTTCAGAAAACATTTTATTGCAATACATATATGTTTTTGATCAGTGATTCTCAAACTTATTGGGCTCACCGCTCCCTTTCCAAAAATATATTTTTTCAATGCCCCCTCAGAAAATTTACTCTAATCTGCATAATCTAAAAGGATCGGCATAAAACGATGACACGCACCTGTACTATAAAACTACAAAGAAATCTCTTAGCACGCTTACCAAAAATTGAATAAAATTTGTACAAAATACGAAGTTTGGATGTTTTCCCTGTATTTGTGGCAATTTGGCAACAGCATATACCTATGATATTTGGTTCAATTTTTGTAAACTTGTCGGCTTAGAAAATCAGATATGATTTTTTTTTCTGTAAATTTCGATAGTAAAATGGAATTGATAAATGAATAAATAGAGATAAATCAGTATTGTCTGACGGAGATGTTATATTTTCAAAAGAAATTTTGGGTTCATGTTAGCTGAAAATCCATTAATATTTCCTGTGATGAGCGATGAAAATCAAATAAAATGTAATATTTATAATACAGAAGTCCAACTGCGTGTAGCATTAATGAAGTCAAAGGCAGTGCTTCTATTTTGAATTATATTACGCTGGTTATAATTTTAAGTCTTTGTATTCATAAATGACCGGCGTTTTATCGTTTTATACCGATCCTTCTAATTAAAAAAAAAAACTATGGGTTATATTTTAATTCCTAAAATCTTGTTTCAAAATAAACCACTTTGGGACGAAATTTTTTAAACAAAGCCGCGTACTGACTTGCCCGTGAGTACGGGCTGCGCGCATATGCGCGCAAAGTTGTTACGCGCATGAACGTGATCCGCGGGTTGTCGGTCCCAACAAAAAGATCAAAAAAATTCTCGCGCATGCAGTGTTCCGTGTGTACGGGTATTTGAGGATAGTCAATTCTCAATTTAGTTAGTGTACGACACGTTTTAAAATGGAATAAACCAATGAATTAGCGCTCAAAGTAATAGACGAATATAAGAAGTTCCCTATTTTATGGGATTCTAAATATCCCTTGCATTATGCAAGAAATAAAAATCTGTTGTGGCCAGCACAATACCTCTCGCCACTTCCTTTTTTGGTTACATAAGTATAGGACGCGAACAGTCATGTTACATTGTTGGCCTTAACAAGCAGATGTGGGGGCCCGTTTCATAATGATAATTAGTAATTATGTACATAGATGTCAAATGTCAGAATTTTTCATTAAAAATTTCAAGATTTTCTAAATTCACGTAGTTAATTTGTCACCAGGAGTGTGGAATTTACTTGCCGAGGAAAATAAACCACACGGAATTTGAAAATCTGACATGGGCCCCATATCTGCTTGTCAAGTCACATGACTGCTCGCGCGCTAATGTATTTAACATTTCTTGTATACCTATACTCTACACCAAAAATTCTACTTACATCTATTCCATATATTTAGATTATTTTAAATTTAAATTCATTCTATGAAGAAATTTTGTTCTACTCTTCTAATTTTTCGAGATGTTTCCAATTCATTGTCGGGAGTAACAGTATTTTGAAGGATATGTGTAATATACCTATAATATTAAATATTTGACTGTTAATACATTAAGAAATAATATAATGTATGTACTTCCCAGAAAAAGTCTTCAGTAATGTCTCTGGATTTCTGACACTGACATTTATCTGTCAGTTACAAACAATTTAAATTTTCAACTATTTTCCATGGCATTCTTTCGGCTGTAAAACAGATTATTTTATATATTATATTTCTTTTACCTCTAAATCTATAGAATATATAACAAAATATTTAAATGTGTCAGACAGAGAATTTAATTTTCTTTAGTATTACCCAGAAAAAATTTCAAAAAATAATATTTAGAAGATTTTTTTTCAAGAATCTTCTACTTCCGGTTGTCCAATTGTTACCAAAACCTTTTCAGATCTTCCCATGAATGTCCGATTGGGAAATACGTAGTTAAGCAAATATAAAGTCTTATGGTTTTTGAGTAATCGTCCTTCCAACATCCCACACACACACACACACACACACACACACACACACACACACACACACACACACACACACACATACACACACACATCCACACACACACACACACACACACACACACACGTAAAAATGTTAAAATCGGATTGTAGGGACCTTAAAACGTGCTTATTCAATAAAATCTGGATATGCGATTTTTAGCATGAATCCATTACCTCTCTTAGCGAGAGGTAAGAAGATAGATGTTTGGGATAAAATAGCCAACAATTTCGGTATTAATATAGCAGAAGTGAAGTATACTGTTTATTATAATAAACCCTGCATTTGCAATAATTATATTACATCTTCTTTCCAACTTTTTTCAGCAAACACTAGAACGCAAGTTTACGCGCACACATATACAAATACCTGGAATGAAAGTTTGCGCGCAAACAATTCAACATAACAAAATATTTACGCACACGAACATATGTATGCGCACATCTTCCGTGCGCGTAAAAATGCTCAAGTCGGTACGCAGGTACGACGATGCATTGTTATATATTTGTACATTCACGAGGAAAAACATTGAAACATATTTGTCATTTAATTTTTTTGCTCGTTTTCTTATGGCTCTTTTTAGCTTTCATTGCCCACTTACTACCCTTCAATGCCCCCCTGTATCGTTCCCTTGGATCTATCCTGCACCCAAAAGGGGGTGATATCGCCCACTTTGAGAATCACTGTTTTAGATAATGTGAAGTGGTCATACATGTAATATATATTATACATATACATACGAGTATATGGTATAAATTCTGTATTTAACTAGTTATTTTAGATAAAAGAAATATAAATAAGGGGTTCTTATCTTGTAACATATGCTATTTTAGGAAAAAGCAATTGACGTGGTCTATTTTTAAAAGTACTTCAAATATATGAAATTATAAATGATATGTGACCAGCACAATACCTCTCGCCATTTTCATGTTATGTTACATAGGGTGCAAACAGCTATGTGACTTTGTTAGCCGCAAACAGATATGGAGGCCCGTGTCAAAATGACAATTAGTTATAATATGCATAGGTGTCAAGTATCATCAGTTTTCATTCGAAACATTATGATTTTCCAAATCCATGTGGATTACTTTCCTCGACAAGTATATTCCATACAATTGATGACAAATAAATATCAGAATGAAAAACTGACATATGACAATTGTGATATCTATGTAAATAACTATTAGCCGTCATTCTGACACGGATCCTCATCTGCTTGCCAAGGCCACAAAGTCACATGACTGCTCGCGCCCTATAAGTAATGAATTTAACATTTCTTGTACACACAAATAATTGAAATTGTATTTCTTCCTTCGTTCTATGAGAAATTTTGTCCTACTCTTCTAATATGTTCAAAATTCTTCAAATTCATTGACAGTATTAGCGGTATTTCTTAAGGACATATGCAATATTAACATACCTATAATTTAAATACATATTTAATTAATAATACAATAATATATATTAAATGTACTCGTACCTCCCAGAAAAATCTGATTTTTGACACTTTTTTGCATTTATCTACAATTACAAACATTTAAATATCTCAACTGTTTTCTGGGCAACGAGATTTAGTACAACAGATTAATCTATATTATTATATACTATATCTCCAAACCTATACAAGATATAATAAAAAAATTAAATGTGTCAGATTGAGAATTTAATGTTCTTTAATATTACCAAAATAATTCGAAAAATAATATTTAGAAGATTTTTTTTAAAGAATCTGCTATTGCCGGTTGCCAATTGCAAAACCTTTTCAGCTCTTCCCATTAATGTCAATGTCCGATTGGGCAATACGTAGTTAACAAATATTAAGTCTTATAGTTTTTGAGTAATCGTCCTTCCAACGTCCCACACACATACACACATAGACACACACACACATACATACATCCCCACACACACACAAACACACACACAGACATCATCGTAAAAATGTTAAAATCGGATTGTAGAGACCTTAAAACGTGCTTATTTATTAAAATCTGGATATGCGATTTTTAGCATGAATCCAATACCTCTCTTAGCGAGAGGTAAAAAAGAAATCCCAAGATTAAAAGAATAATATTGAATACTTGTTAGCTTTTACTGACACCGGATTCTTTTTCATGGCACAAAACTAAAGCATTCCACCAGATGTGAAACGGGTACGGCCTGACTTTGGCTCCACAAGTTATACTGGTACTCAAACTCTTATATGTAATTGTCCATTGTGGCTTCAAGGGTAACTTCTCCTGTCCTAGTTTGGCGTCTGTCTGCTTGCTACTGCACACCGGTACACCGGTCGAGTTCATTTAGCAGGAGCAACGGTTGCTGCTTGGTAATGAGATATGTATGCAAACATTGCCAGCCATAACGCGGAAATCAGCTGCTATTGCTGCCTGACGACTAAAATTAGATTCTGGGATTGGGATGATAAATAAATGTTGATATTACTGCTATTATAAAATTAGTAATATGTCGTTACCCATTAATGGGAGTGACAATCTACAATTCGTTCGAAAGTTTTAGTATGGACAATATATAGTGTACAAAAAGTCTCCGTAGGTAGACAATCTCTTTTTAATTATTTATTAGGTTTTCTTCAAACTTTTTCTTAGTAACTTTTTTTGTAAGCCTTGTATAGATATTGTGTTAAAATTCTTCAAAGTTTTATCAGAAATTTCATTACCTGCCGATAGAATCCGTAGCCAACTAATAAACGACTAAACTCCATTTTGTTAATTTTATTTTATTAATTAAAGTTGTTAAAGCAAACTTGACAGTCTGAAAATTAATTTCAGTTGCAGTTCGTTGCTATGCTCTTCAGACCAAAAGAGTCTCAATTAATAATTGAATTGATTATTGGGTTCGATTGCCACCATGGGATTGGGTGTTTGTAGATGTTTTCAAATACACAAATAATTATAATGTAACAAACAATTTATAAATATGTAACAATAATGGATTTGAGGGCTATAACTCAAAACAGAGTTGAAAAGCCAACAAAATATTAAAAAAATAATATTACTATAGCAAATTTCATAAATCAGCCAGCTATGCTATTGTACAACAAATGGTTGTAGACGCATGCACAGTCCATTTCGAATTCAACCATAGGCGAGTTATGAAATATGTAATAAAACTTTGAAGAGTTTTAACTCAATATCTAGAAGGTTTAGAAGAAAAAGTTATTAAGGAATATTATTGCACTTGGCGAGTTCTATCACTGGTTAAATTTAATGTACTTATTTTTGTTACATCCTGTATAAACTGTTCGCCAAAACGAGTCAGGACATTCTGTTATATACAGGGTGTATCAAGGTAATGGCACAGTGCCATTTATTCATGAATATGAAAAGTTACAAAGTGATTAAGATATTTTGTAAAGCATAGAGGGGGACACATTTTGACATAACCATTATTATTTTAAACCAGTGGTACTCAACTTATGGATCAATGTTACATTTTTTTAAATGGCATTATATGCTTTTTATTAACTTATTAAATAGCAAATTTTCTTCTGAATTCAACGATATAATAATATCATACCCTTATATTGCGAAAAATTTGATAAAAATTAATTCAAAGTTAATATCTCATTTCTATTTTAATTTTTTTAAGTAGGTTGTGTATGTGTAAACATTTAATCATTCAAACAAATGAAAATTATCTGTCATTTTCGTATTTCATTGTTATCCATTATTACAATTAAGGTAATTTTCGTTACCTTTGTAATAATTAATTTAATAATGGCAGCAGATTTAACAAAAACTGATCTTATTTATTGATGAAAAACCCAGCAAATTGCATCCTAGCATGCAATTTATTTGCAGAAAGTTATCCTAATTTCACAAGACTAAGTAGTAATTACGCGAAATAAAAAAAAATAACGAAATTTGGAACATTTCGAAAAAATAATATAATCCGTAACAATGACATGCAAAAATGAGAGATAATTTTCTATTGAGTTAAATGTTTGCTTGGCCTACTTAAAAAAAATTAAATACCAACTTTGAATTAACTTTTATCAATTTTTTTGCAATGTAAGGGTATGATAGTATTATATTGTTGAATTCAGAAGAAAATTTGCTATTTAATGAGTTAATAAAAAACATATGGTACCATTTAAAAATAGTATAACATTGATCTATAAGTTCAGTACCACTGGCTCTAAAATAATAATAGTTATCCCAAATTTTGTCCCCCTCTATGCTTTACAAAATATCTTAATCACTTTTTTGTGTAACTTTTCATATTCACGAATAAATAGCACTGTTCCATTATCTTGATACACAATATAGAAGCAACGAACAATGAACAGTTGGTGATATAAATAGTCTACGAGTTGTGAACATAAATAGATGCAGTTATATAAATAAATATAGTGAAATAAATATTGTTTAAATAAATAATGTTAGCGTTTAAGTATTTAATAATATTCTTAGTCTTAAATTAGTGTTTATAATTAATTAATCATAGTGTTAATTACTTTTATTATTTTTTTAATATTTATCCTAATTATTTATCGTTTAATAAACTTTAATTTAATTAATAATATTTCTCTGATTTTTACGCTTCACCCAAATAAATAAACGTTACACTATAATCATGGAAACAATAACTACTGTATTCAGATTTCAAATAATTCTCAGACAGATGTTAGTGCCATGTGTAATTTACATAATATATTTGTGCTATAATTTTACTAAAAATATAGAATCTTTTCCAAAAATTTTTATATGGAATTTGTACAAAATACACGGCTTACAATAAGCCGGTGATTTTACTTAGGAATTTATATGCAGTGCCTAATTTAACTAAACATTTATATTTTTTCACATAATTGTCATTTATTTTTGACAGGACATTTACCAGTCACTTTAACTATAATTTTTTGCAATATTTAATTTTTATGAATTTGTTACCTAATTGTAACGATGTATATTGTTTATATAAAAGAACACACTAGAGAAATAGATCAGTCTATAAACAGTTTTTTTTATGTACTGTAAAATTAATAAAAGATGCCCTTTCAAAAGAATCAATTCAATTGTTAAGTAATTTATTTATTGTCAAATTTTATATGACATTTGTCAAATATTATATTAAAAAATATATATATTAAATACTTTACAATTTTAATGTTTTGATTACGGAAGTCCCAAAGCTTAAATTCAAATAAGTATCCAGGAGTTTATGTCTTATTAAATTAATTACTGTTTGTGATGTAATACTTTATTAAAACTACAATTAATGGGCAAATTATTTTTATTTTTATGATTATTTGATGAATACTGTTTTGGATACCACGGTGTTGTGTGTTATTAGTGAGTGATTGTACATTGCAGAGACTTGCAGCAAGACTGGTAAAGTAAAATACTCTTTGTTATTTAGCTTTAGCCTTGTGCATACAATATTAAAATTTAAAAATGTGCTATGGTATAAAAAATTGAATAAACTACTTAAAGAAACCATTCATATTGCAAAATGTATTTTTAGACACTGTATATTATTATTGCACTTTCTAATAGCAACTAAAACTAGTAACATTGTACGTTTTTGTATAGTAGGTAGGTGTTATAATAAATTTTACCTACACAAATGTTTGTATCTCTTACTTAGAAATAGAATATTGTTACCGCAACGAAGTAAAAAAAAATCTGTAGTGGCCATCACAATACCTCTCGCACTCTTTCCGTTGTGGTATATATAAGTATTGTATTTAACATTTCTTGTACATATAAAAAATTCTAATTAGACCTAATCTTTATATTTATGTATTTTCTATAATTTTAAATTCATTCTATGAGCAAGATTTCTCTATTTCTTCTAAATGTTCGAGGTTTTTCCAATTCATTTACGGGATTGGCCGTATTTCTGAAGGGTTCATATAATATACCTATAATTTTAAATATATAATTAATAATACAATAAGAAATATTAAATATCGTTCCCAGAAAAAGTCTTCAGTACTATCACTGAATTTTTGACACTGACATTAGTGACATTTATCTGTCAATTACAGACATTTTAATTTCTCAAGTAGTTACCATGGAGATGTTTGGGCTGTGAGCAGGCTGTGAGATTTACTACAACAGATTATTTTATAAATTATATACAGTAGAATTTTTGAAAGATGTCTGATCAAGGTAATCTACGAATTGTATGAATTCAGATTTTTGCTCCGCCCATTTTGACAAATTCAGTAGTGTCGTTTGCTTAGTTTTTTTGAGGGTACATAAGATACTACTGTTATTTTATTATTATAAAAATGTATGTTACAATAAAAGCATTCAAAATTCAAAAATAAATCAACTGGTAAGATTATTAGCAAATGTAAAACCAAATATGTGAAAAATAAGATACTGACACAATGTCAGTGTCAGTGATACTGACAGAAAATAACGTTATTTGTACGGCTATGAATCAAGGTAATGTATCTGAATTAATATATAAGCTTACGTTACAGCGACAGGGCCGTAGCCAGGCTATGGTTCTGGGAAGGGCCAAACATTTTATTGAAAGGGCAAACATTTTTTTTCTTTTTGATAGTTTGAGGTTATAATTTATATAAATACGAGTAATGGTCCGGTTGCATCGCTGACACTTAAATTTTTAGTGTTTCTTAAATTTACAATATCGTACCGTAACGAAACGTCAAATGAGTAATTGAATATTGCTGTCAAAATTTCGATTTGCATTTATTTGTTTAAGTCTATCTTTAAATTTAAGGGTCAGTGGTGCAACTGGGCATAATAGAAATAATATGAATATTAAAATAGTTGCAACTTTTTATTACGCCTGTTGTTGAATATAATACCGTGTTACCGGGTTTGCACTGCCCCTATAAACAGAATTTGAATTAAGAGCGTGCTGTTACTTTCCCGGTGAGGTAAGCTTGTCCGCGACGTGGGAGACGAAGACGGTAGTGGGTTGGATCAGAAGTACCCCCACTCCTGTAAGGTATACACCCCTATTTACGAAATATTGAAGCGATACTGGCTACAATTTTAACATTTCAAATATGTATGTAAAATGTTATTTATTTATTTATTTTATAAAATAATTACATTTTACATATACCTACGAGTACTCGTATTAATGCAAAACTTATGCACTTACAATTTTATTAATCAGTCTTCGTAAAAATCCTTATTGGAAGATTTCTCGTGTGGCGAGGATCTATGTTTTCTGGTAGCATACCTTTCAAATAAAATTCTGTAAGTTTTGGTTCCATATTTTGTAGCCAAAATTCATCATCTCTAAAAATCTGATATAAAACATAATGACAAAGAAAACGATTAGCATTGCATTTATATTTAATTTGCTCATTTTTGTTTTCCCCATTTTCGGTGACGTGGAAGTTTTCCAGTGCATTATTGTCTCTTGGTTTTCGAATTGTACTGGAAAATCCAAGTTTCATCACATGTAATTATCTTTTTCACCAAGTCATGTTTGATTTTTGTGTTGGAATACCCACCTCACTCGCCGGATTTAGCACCAAGGAACTTCTATTTGTTTCCAACGTTATATCGTCCCTTGGCAAATCTTTTGGCACACTCATACACTCACGTATGTGACCTCCGTCAACAGTTTCAAACACTAACTCAGTGATTTTTTCAATATCCAAGGAATTTGAGATTAATAAGATGTTCAATTTTAAAATCATATATGATTTCGGCAAAACAATAAAGTATCTGTCTCTTTCATTACTAATACTACTACTACAAATTGACGTATTACTCACTTATTTTAAACTTTATCACAAAAAAGCTATCCAGCGCACTAAAGTGCACTTTCGTTATTCATCATGCCAAATATAAACATTTTATTATTTATAATACAGTCACAGGCTTAGCCTGAAAAATCTAATTTCGAGAAGCAGCCTCTTAACAGATAAAAAAATCAAACTACCTTAGCCTTCGAAAATAGAATAAAATTGTACCTTATTGGTATTTTTTTCTCTTAATTAACAAAAAATGGAAAATGTTAGTGCTGGTGTATATGCAGATATGATGTTTCTTTATGGATATTGTAACGGTAATGCTAAATATAGTCGTGGGTCCAGGGAATATAGACGTGTATGTACATATATCCAAAAAATAATTTATATAAATTTGACTGTTACTTAGTTGTTACCTTTTTTTTTGATTTATTAAAAAAAATATCTTAAAAACTACTGCTTTCATCAAGTTTTAGCAAAAGTACCTTTTTGTGTATTTTTGCATTGTTTGTATTATTTTGTTACCAAAAATGTTAATAGGTAAAAAAAGAATGTAAAACTTTCAAAGCTTCCGCAAATGAGACGCTTCTAGTTGAGATACAGAAACAAAACAAAGTGTAAATATGCATCTAAATAAGTAGTATCCTGATACCAAGTTTCAAAATTTTTGTGGAACTAGTATCAAAGTTATTTAAAAAAATGTGTTTCTTGTGGTGCACCTTCAAAGGATTGTAACTCTGTAACGCAACGTTTCCGGATATGGGTTTTAACGTTTTTCGCTTTCTTTTGACCCGTTGTATCACCCATGAAAAATAAGAAAACTGTAAACGCTCTGTATATTTTGAAAAATACTTATAATAGAAATACTCGTAAATGCTGAATGCTACTTTCTGTTGAACGAATCATAGGAAGAAGTATGAGGGGATGGTAAACCAATCACAAAATAGACGATATGAGTGGGATGTACCATCAGTAAATTGTCTGCGAGTGACATCTAGTAGAGGAAGTACACACTAAAATTTAATTAATTTTAAATTGTAATAACATTTCAGCAGATTAATAAATTATCATTTTTTAAATTGAAATCTTTTTTAAATAGCATATATTAATAACTTATTACGGTACATTTCAAAATTTCGTGATCTAAACCATAAAAAAATATACTTTAAATTTAAGAACTTTGACTTTCATTTATTTTGTAATAATTAATAATAATACAAATATCGCTCTATAGCGCACTTTTTACAGGTTTGCTTATCCAGTGTGCCAAAGTAGACTGAAATCGGTACAATAATACAGTCTCCACATTGTACCAAAATTAGTAGATATCGCCAAATTGACCTATTTTAACAACATATTACTCCTTTATTTTAAACTATTTCACAAAAATGGCTCTATAGCGACCTAAAGTGAACCTCTATAATTCATCATACCAAATTTCAATAATTTATTATTTATAATAAAGTCACAGGATTAGCCAGAAAAAGTCACAATTCGAGCAGCAGCCCCTTAAAATGCTCAAACGATGACGCGACAGTGTGACGCTCGATGGCGTTATTATCAAATGTCAGTATTATTTAACCACGGCTATACATCGATATTATTTTCAAAAAAATATAACTATTTTCAATATTTTTATTTGTAAAATAAAATGATGAAAGTTGAAAGTATGTAGACATCAGCCCCAGGAAGGGCGAAAATTTTTATAGGAAGGGCCGCGCCCTTCCTGGCCCCCCTCTGGCTACGGCCCTGTACAGCGAAAGTATTATCAACAACGAACATCGTTTTCAAGTGGAATGTCCTAACTTAGTCGAAAAAATATCAATTTTTGAAAGACAAACGTGTTATATCCATCCTTATCGCACACGCTTATAGACTGCAGAGGAGAGAGATAAATGTATGCCAATTTGTTAATTCGTTCATGATACAAATAACCTTGATCGGACATCTTTAAATAATTTTAGTGTATCTACATCTTTAAATCTATAGAAGGTATAATAACAATTAAATGTGTCGGATAGAGAATTTTGTTTTTTTAATATTTATAATAACATAAAAAATAATATTTAGAAGATTTTTGTTAAAATACTGCTACTTCCGGCTGTCCAATTGTTACTAGAATCTATTCAAATCTTTCCATTACTGTTAGATTGAGGAATTTTTAGTCTAATAGAATTTGAGAAATCGTACATACAACAACGTCACACACACACACACACACACACACACACACACACACACACACACACACACACACACGTAAAAATGTTAAAATCGGATTGTAGGGACCTTAAAATGTGCTTATTCACTAAAATCTGGATATGTGATTTTTTAGCATGATTCCAATACCTCTCTTAGCGAGAGGTAAAATGTAAACTGTGTAAATTAAGGTACTTCTGTAATTTTTTGAACTATATTACTAATGTCTTCTGTATATATCGAATTTATGCAATAAATTTCTGTATTTAGAATTTTTCAATGTTCATAGTCATACAAAAATAAAAATTATATATTATCTCTATTTACGTTTATCGTAAGAACTTAGTATTTACAAAAAATGTTATCAGTTATAAGAAGCTGCAATTACTTAAACAAATACCAAAAATCAATATCAAAAGTTGCCAAGTGTCATGGTACATTTTCAATATTACGAGTATAATCACAAACTAAATGACAATCATAATTTTAGCTGTTTCATTATTATTGATGCAACTCACTATAAACTTCAAAAGAAACTGTAGCAAAAAATTGAAATTGTACAACCGTTTACAAAAAACTAGAAAAACTCTACTACTGTAAGAACAAAGAATACTATTATTATACTGTAATTAAATGGCGAAAAATAAACCGTGAACTGAATGCATGATGAAATGCGAACGGAAGTTGTCAGTAAAACAAATTTGTTCTTTTTATATGTTTCCGTTAGTTCTTCGGAGCAATCATTCAGCAACCGCTTGTACAATTTTAACATGAGTGTTTAGTTTTTACGCATGAAAATTGGACTACTTTCATATATTTACCACATTTCTACCGTTAGCAAAAACCTGGTGAAAACTATTTTTGTATATTTTAATATTTGCTTTTCATCAGATTTAGTCCTGTGTATATTTGACAAATTTGAAGTAAACCTGAAATTAATTTGATTGTTTTTAAATTTAAAGTGGGACAACTTTGGCAATTTTTGAGTATCCTAGAAGCTATTTTGAAAGCATTCTAAACATATTGTAACGTTTATTTATTGGGATGAAGTGTAAAAATCAGCGAAATATTATTAATTAAAATAATACGTTTATTAAACGATACATAATTAGGATAAATATTAAAAAGATAATAAAAGTAACTAACACTATGATTAAATAATTATAAACACTAATTTAAGACTAAATTAAATGCTTAAACACTACGATTATTTATTTAGACAATATTAATACCATTATATTTATTTATATATCTACAGTTATTTATCTTCACAACTCGTAGACTGTTTATTTATATCACCAACTTCATTGCTCGTTGCTTCTGTATATCAGACTATATCTCCGCTGTCCTTCGGACGGTATTTATACAGCCCAGTGTCCATCTGGAACTTTCCGACGCGACCATCATCGAATACAAAGGATCACGCCACCGGATGTAATTAACCAGTCTAAACGCGTATGGGTTTTCCCCCGCGAGGGATTACGTCACCGCTCGAGAACATGCTACCAGTGGAGGCGTAAGCATTCAGCGTGTTGGGTCGGCGCATGCATATATAAAATAAAATTCTATAAAATATAAACCATGTTTCTTAACGATTTTTAATATAACCAGACATAAAAATAGTAATTAAAAATTCTTTTTGTCATATTAAAAATGAACAATAAAACTTTATGACTATATAAATGATCATAAATGCGATACACGTTTTGTCAATTACAAAAAAATAACTTTTTTCAAAGTATCTCTGAACATAAAGTACAAAATTATATATTGAAAGGTTAAATGAGTTTCCTCAGCAACACACACTCGCAATAAAGATTAAATAATGCATTCAACAAGCCAAGTAATAAAATACATCTTTTCATAAGTGACTTCATCATCGTTTCTGAGTAGATAAAAATGTCAAGAAGCCATTCAACATAAGTTTGAAAATATTATGAAATTATATTTATTGAAATCTTTCCTCGTATTGAGTGTTTACCACAATTTCACATTTAATAATTTGCTGACGTCCGTTTTTAAAGACTTCTACACCATTGACATCAGAGTTTTAGAATTTTGCACGATTCCAAAAGACGTCACAAAATGTTTTTGTTTGAAATTATGGACATGAATTAACATTTATATTATTATTCACCTATACTTGACTACCTTGTCACATTAAACAAAAATAGAAGTGCTTATTGTTTTCGAAGAAATTCCGAAAATTCTTTTTGTGAAAAATGTTACTGGAAATTTCTAATAGGATATTAAAGTGAGTCAGATATTTGAAATAATAATAATAAAGAAAGCGATTGTGAAAACGCGACAGTTTGGTGCCAGTAATAATTAAGTAAAATGTAACCTGTCTTTTAATGAAAGAGAGATTGAACTATATTTTAAAAGATATTAGAAATGAATTTCGATTTTACCATGAACAAATTTAGGTTATTATGCGTTATAATTATATTTAAGTATTGAGTGGTAAGTGCAGTTCATCGCTAGAGGATAATATTTATACTAAAGTAGTATAAATGGAATTAATAAAAGGGGACTAAATCTGGGAAAAATCTAATATCGAAATATACAAAATATAATAAAAAAACCTGATGTGGCCAACACATTACCTTCGGTCAGTTCTATGTATTTTGTACAAATTCCGTACAGAAAGTTTCCAATAATTTACCTTTCCTTATTGTATTTTGTACAAATTCCATAGGCAGTATCTTTAAAGATTCTATATTTCCAGTAAAATTATAACACAAACGTACTATTACACTGACATGTGTCAATCAGAATTAGCTTAATGTAGTGGCTGTTTTCAGGGTTCTAGCATAGCTGGCTGATTTATGAAATTTAATTACTCTAGGCTAGGTATATCAAATGAATATGAAGTTTAAAATGCAATCAAACCGTATAGAGAATATAATATTATTTAATAATTATAATAACAAAATGTCAAAAAAATATATTTAACAGCGTTTTTGCAAGCAAAATTGTTAAAATCTTCAAATGAGAGGGTACTTCCAGTTGACCAATTATAACCAAAATCGAATCACCTTTTCTTTTGGATGAAAACTTGAGGAATACGAAAGAATTATAATTTTTGGAATTATGATATTGGGCTTTGCGATCCGAAAAGATCGTCACGCCCACACGCACACACGCACATACACGCACATACACACACATACATACACATATATACACACATACATACACACATATACATACTATAGATATCGTAAAAATAATAAAATCGTATTCTAGAGACTCTAAAACGTGCTTATTCATTAAAATCTCACCACCGAATTTTTTGACAATACCTTCTTTACCTTAGGTAACGAAAGGTAAAAAAATTATGGTGAACACCCAAACCATTAATTCTTTATAAAATAATTAGATAAACATTCAGTAAGGTAATGACCGATCAATGTTTTGTTGTATTAGTATTATACACGAATGTTTGTATTGAGTTAAGACAGAGGGCAGTGCGTCCAGGTGCCGTGACCTCGACAAGGACACTCATCGACCTCTCGGCCATTTCCGCTAAAGGAGGTACGCGCGACCTTCAGTGACCTTGATTATACTTGATAGAGATTCGCTGATTATGATAATGCGGTTTGTTATTGCCACAGGTAACAAGTGAAGTACCTTTGAAAATGGATTCCTGTAATTTAATTTGCCGCAGGATCATGTTTAAATGTTATAAAATTATTTACTGGATCTTAATAAATACAAAAATAAACATTGAAGAACAGTTACATAATAATTGGATATTTTTGTAGATACGCTAATAATTTTAAAATGTAATAACTTGTAATTAAGATACTTTTGGCGAAAACAGTTTTACCAAACTTTTTAGCATTCTTGAAAGTACATGTCCTTGTGTGTAACTCATATTTACAATAATTTGGACTATGGTTGTTTTTGCCAAGAGATCTTTAATTCAAAATAAACAAGAATAATAATACAGATCGTACCTACATTGATGGTACTTAAAATTTGTATGTTGTATATTTCAAATGTCACTAACTTTACTGACATGTCTACATTGGTTGTTATTGCAACAAGTATTTATACAAAAATAAATAGAAGTCTTCAAGGATATATGGCAGCAATAAAAATACTTTAAAAGTATAGTCATAAAGTGTAAAATTACATTTGCTCGGTATTACTGCCAGCAGCCATAATGTGAAATGGCAGTTTCAGTTTATGAAATGAAGGAAAGGCCAAGAGTTTCTCCAGCATTTAGAGGGCGCCACAACCAAAAAACTGTTTTAGCCTTGCCTTGTGTTGCTGTGCTGCTAAATGTTACTTGAAAGTATTCGAATCACGGATTAAGAAACGCCAGTATAATTAAAACTATTTTTAGAAATAAAAAGTTCATTTTAGACAAAACGAAAGCTGGCAGGAAGTCGTCGGTTAATAACATACTTAAATAATATAATTACTTTATACGCTACGCATGTCTGAAGATTAATGGTTATGGTGTGGTAAGTGTTACTCATGAAATTCATAGAATTGAACAGTATAAATTTCAGGTCCTAATGCAGATTACGAGTTTTTAATAGCAGGTGTGTATTTTTTATTAGATTACTCAAATATTTTTTACCTCACTTAATATATGAGGCAATATGATTAACGTAACAAAAGTTTTGAAAAAAAAATTAGACTTCTTCATCAACTCCAAAAATGTTAACAATTTACGTTTCGGCATATGTTAGTTTTAGATTTTACCGCAGGATTTTTAAAAAATGAGACTCAAATTTTAACATTGTTTGCTTTCGTTATTAGTTATTTATTAATTTCTAATGACATATAAGAAATAAATTGATACTCCTAAAATTTTCTAAAATTGTAAAATTTGATTAATTTGATAAATACACTATTCAATTTTAACATTCTTACGATTGTTTTTGTGTGTTTTTGTAGATGTGTGAGTCACGCTAGAATTATCAAGGTACAACAGATTTTTATTATAATACATCATCTTCACTTTCAAACAATAACAGTAGCTAATGTCGATATAAATTATTTTTAAACAAGAAAACGTAAATATTATCAACCACGAAAGTTAAACAGATTAAATACTTTTTTAAAAGCTTTGTTTATTATTACGGAGAATTTTGAACCATTAAAACATTTTTGTAAAATATTGAATGATAGTTTTGAATGTACATACGTGTGCGTTTGATGTCTGGTAAACACAGATGTCAATGCACGTAGTCTTTTATTAAAAGCCGTGTTTACGTAGCTAATATCAACAAACTGTGCGTATTTTTTGAAAACTGACTTCAATTACACTTAATTTTGTTTTTGTTTACTTTATCCTAATTTTCCAACTTTCAAATATCTAGACGATGATTAGGTAAATAAGTAAATAGTGAAATATTACAGCTCTAATTAACTTGGGGTCATTTAACTAATCAAAAGTGATACAGTCTCAGCCAAAAATATGTAAAAAAATATCTGGGTAAAATTTATCAATTTTTAAAGTATCGTTTGAGTTAAAATATGGAATTAACCAAGAGTTTCGAATTATGATTTATAATTTGACAGCTTTTTAAGTACTCCAGTAATTAATTTGATAGCTTTGGCAGCTCTTTAGATCACTATAAAATAATTTGACCGTTTTTACCTCTCGCTAAGAGAGGTATTGGATTCATGCTAAAAATCGCATATCCAGATTTTAGTGAATAAGCATTATTTAAGGTCCCTATAATCCAATTATAACATTTTTACGATGATGCCTGTGAGTGTAGTTGAATAGATGTGTGTGTGTTTGGGTGTTGGAAGGACGATTTCTCAAATACTATAAGACTTAAAGCATGTTTAACAACGAATTCGTAAATCTAACATTAATGGAAAGAGCTGATAAGGTTTTTGTAACTTTTGGACAACCGGAAGTAGTAGTTTCTTAAAAAAAATCTTCTAAATATTATTTTTTGAAACTTTGTTATTTACAAATAGATAATAAAGATATTTAAATTGTCCATGTAATACGTTTAAAATATGTAGAATATAGAATATATAGAATAATCTGTTGTAATAAATTTCGCTGCCCAAATAACTCCATGGAAACCAGTTGAGATATTTTAATGTTTGTATTTGAAAGATAAATGCAGAAGCTTTTTTTTCTGGGAAGTAGGTACATTTAATATTTATCATTGTATTATTAATTAAATATCATCAATGAATTTGAAAAATCTTGAGCATATTAGAAGAATAGAACAAAATTCCTCATAGAACAAAAGATTAGATATATTTTGAATTATTTGTGTGTACAAGAAATGTTAAATTCGATACTTATGGAACACAAAATGGAAATTGCGAGAGGTAAATGGAAGGATACAGTGCTTGTGTGTAGTATTGTTAAAGGGTACTACTTTGAACATATATTTAAAATAATATTGTAATATATATGAACCATGTTTCTTACTTCTTCCATCAATTTTATTTAATGGAATACATAAACTTTCTAGTAGGCTATCTAGTGAAAATAAAATATAGTGCTCATTATATCCATATCTCCCACGTCATAACTATCGCGCATTATAGTTAAAAAAACTAAAACAAGTTTTACAAAACGGGTACTTTCGTACACTGATAAAAATACTTGTCATTAGATAAAGATACTTTTTATTTTACACGTAAAAATATTTGACTTACACGACTCTACTTTTTGGTTGCCTTGCCACGTGCTTTGAATGCTAATCCCTAAAACAATAGTGAGAAAACAAAACAATGTGCATGTACCAGCGATAACTAGATTTTATGCGTCTTTTTGACACAGAGTTTTTCAAGGAAAACGAAGTGATTCCCAACGGAAAATAGCAGGAAACCGCCGATTTCCGGTCGTGAGATAACCAATCAAACAGTTGTACACATGTCCCTCAATTTTTTTTATCTACAATGATATTCTTTTGGGTTTTGCGTAAAAAACAATGATAGTTTGTACGATAATAATTGTTTTTTTGGAATTAACTAGAATAAAATTTATCCCAAAAATTTATAATTTAAAAAAACCACTAGACGAGAAAAATGCAATTTTCCGATTTCAAATAAAAATTATGTTTTTTACCTCCCGCAACCCTTGGTAAGGGAGAGGGATCGTGCTAAAAATCGCATATCGAGATTTTGGTAAATGACCACGTTTTAAGGTCCCTAGAATCCATTTTTAACATTTTCACGATGATATCTGTGTGTATGTATGTATGTGTGTGTGTGGGTGTGGATCCTCTTTACGCTCTAACTCAAATACTATCGTTCAGA
This sequence comes from Harpalus rufipes, assembly GCA_951394225.1. NCBI lineage: Eukaryota > Metazoa > Arthropoda > Insecta > Coleoptera > Carabidae > Harpalus > Harpalus rufipes. The sequence continues at coordinate 47,016,534 of OX596279.1, forward strand.
AAATGCTGAAAACTTGTATTTCTACCTTACTCTAATATGGAAAGAAGCCATTAGATTTTGGTGTCAATCGGATAACCGGAAATGGCAGTTTACTTGAAGCTCAAAATAGTTTTTCTTCAAAAAATACCTTTAAATGTTATTCTTTCGCAATTTGTTATTACAAAAATTAAAGATTATTCCATTTTCTACAGGTTTGCATTAATACTTTTTCTATATATATTATGGATAAATTTATAAAATAATATAAAAATTATATCTCGGAGCTTATGCTATAAACACAACTCCCTGGTTACACAGTTCAGCTCAAATGTATGTAACTAACAGATAAATGTCACTGTCAAAAAAATAATCATTTCAAATTAATAACACTAACATTTACAACAGAAAATTGTAAATAGAACAAGAGTTACATGGAAAGGAACTTAATATACATAATTTCAAATTAATAATAATGTTTTAAAACGAAAATTGTGAATAGAACAATAGTTAAATGGAAAGGAACTGAACATTCAATTTCTAGTATTAGTAAATAAGCAGGTAAATATATTTTCACAGCATATTACCCATTGCTGGATATGCTGATACACAGATTGTACACAGATTTCCGTACTGATGATGACATATTTGTATCGTGCGGGCGTTTACCATACGACACCTCACGGGTACTCATTTTTGACGTGGAGAGTGTATCACAGGGGTTAGTTATGTGCCATTTAATATTTGAAATATTTGATAGTAGGAATTGAATCCGGTTCCCCAGATTCATCACCAGACACTCAGGCACGCGGCCATGAGACCCCATAGGTGTATGTATTTAAATTAATAAAAATTAAATGGCGGGAGGTTTCGTGTTGGCCACATCAGATTTTTTTCCCAAATGCCTTGAAATAAACAATTTTTTTTTATACAATATACACTTTCCGATTATTTCATATTTATTTTATAACATTTAATCTTTTCTTATAAAAGAATAATTATTAATTCTGGGAATTACTGTGATATTGCTGTTAAGTAAACGTACATATATGCAATCATTCTACCACAAATAGAAAAGTAAACATGTAAAAATACAACACAATAAAATGTATGTGTGTAGTAAAAAACAAGTACCAATAGTTATAATATATTGTTTGGTTTTACACAGAAAATTATTATTAATCCAATAATCTATCAATAATTTCAGATAAACAAAGTTATTTATTTCTTAAAGTTTCCTTGATCTAAAAATGTATTTTACAATGGTAGTTATTAATAACTTTGCTATAAAGTGCGTATGTCTACAGTATAGTACAACGAACAATAACAATGAAATTAATACAATAATATTTATTTGACATCTGACAGATAATAATTTCTTAGCTATTTTGAAATGGGTGATCTGACCAATCAAAGGGCAGAATTTATCTCCCTATATAAATAAGATAGACTATCTAAGCTACACTTTTTTTTAAAAATAGTATTTGGTTTTTCGAAATACGAGTATATTTTCTAAAAAAATATACGGCTTTGTAACAGTTTCATTTATTAATATTCATATCTTTAACAGTACTATCTATGTTTGTAATAACATACATATCTAGCAATTCAAAATATGTTATTCTAATTAAAATGCTATATAAGTACACATCAGATACCAGGATACAACTAGACAAGAATGAATGCAAATTTCATATTCCTGTTCGATTCTAGCGGTTTTCGAATATTACTACAACGGTAAAACCGAATCTGTTATAAGCTGTCATTTCTACTGCATGACTTAACTGGAGATATTTCAATGATTTCAGCAATTCATCCATCATTCTCGATTTTTATTGAAAGTAATTTATGTAAAACTAATTTATCAAAAACAAATATACAAAAAATACTAACACTGACCAGTGTGAATATTTTTTTAGTAAGAAAAACCTGTTTGGTATTTGCACTTTTATTAACATATGCAAGGCTTGTAGTTCAAGGAAACGTTATGCAACATTTAAACCTACATATATAATAAAATCATACTGTAGGTTACTAGTATGAAAAATAATACGGATGTTATAATTTTCGATTTAATTGACAGTTAAATGACAGTTTAATGAGAGATAAATATACCGGGTCCAAAAATTATTACTTACGAGCCCAGGCTTATAATAGTTCGGCAGGCTTATAATTTCAACAAATTATAAAACCTACACAAATGGTGAAAAATTTCAACAAAATTCTTTCGACTACCTACTTTAAATAAAGACTTAAAAAATACAAAAACTGTGGGCCAACAAGCGGGTGATAATATTTCTACCGGTATTTAAAGGGTCATTTTATAGTCCACATTTATCTTCTACCAAGATCCTTTACTTTTGGCATATATAAAACAACTTCGTAATAATTCGCCCAGTGCATACAACAAAACTCTACCTTAATACATATACATATAAAACTTATTCAAGAAGTATCAAAAAAATTCTAATAATAACTTATTTATTGATTGAAAGTAACAGTACAAGTAAAATTTACCCAGACTAAGGCCCTGTTATTCCAAGTTCAGATAAAGTAGCAGTTTACTATCTATTAGATAAATTTATTCTATACCGTCTTAACTAGAGAATAAGATTTTTGGGTTGCTCCATGATTTTTTATTCTCCGGATAGCTAACTGGCAGATTGCTATCACAAAGATTAAAATTGTGTTGGGGTAGAGTTATTTTTGAAAAGTTGGCAACTTGGCTGTAACAATGTTAATAGAAATTTGGTTACTTTTTCGCTAGTCTGTGTTTCGGTGCAGTTGTAGTTTAAACCACAGTTTGAACGTTTAGAAAAAATGATAAATACGACTTGCAAAAATTAGTGGTGAAAATTATAGATAAAGAGAAAGAGCAGTTTATTTTACAGCCACGGAAATAACTAAATTAATTAAATTAGTCGACATAAAAATATAATTGAGTCCAGAAAGACAGGTTCCGTCCCTTGGAAAGAAAAAAGACATCATCTGGAATTAATTAGAAAATTATTTTAGTTTTAGTTGTGGCCAGTATCCACGAGATACACACTATATACACACTTTGTATTTCCATTCGTGTGCACTCGGTACGGTATTCTTTGAATAAAACTCTTAACTGGTAGTTTGACTGACTGTTAGTTATCTTGCCGTTAACGAAAATTTATTTTACTGGTAACTTTTAACCATAAGTGGAACAACACAAACTGAAGTTATCAATAAAATAAAGTTTAACCGACTGTTTAACTATAGATGGAACAATCGGCCCTAAATGTACTTACTATCTATGTAAAAACATTCGTTAATACCATTCTACTATTATCTGGATTTTGGAATAAAAGTCATCTCACCAGGTAAACCATCTCTCCCGGACTTATCATATATGAAATAAGTAGGTACGGTTCTTTCCATCTCAAATTGTGTTGTTTTTGATTTATATGTAGCTAACTAACAGACTAAATATCATTGACCAACAATTATTTTAAACAAAATAAATTAAAAAAACAAAAACAGCTGCCATGAGGTCATTCTCGCCACAACAATGCATCATTTCAATTAAAAATTATTTGCCCAAAACATTCAAAAATAACAAACTCGTTCATCAGACTGTGAAATAACAGAACTACGTTACAGGTAAACGGAATAGAGCAAACTCTACTCTAAATTAACTCTTCCCACAGTGACATTAGCTCTATTGCCTTTGTGCTGAATAAAGCAATCGGATAGTAGCTTACCAAGGTTACCGATAAATAGCCAGGTGATTGCGTCAGGTGATATTTATCATATTTTATGAAATGTTCGTCAAACATAAGCTAAAGTCATCATCGGTCGGCTTGCAATTGTGAGGTTTTAATAACTTATTTATAAGTTGAGTGATTAGCAATTATTCATAAATCATAGTTCAGGTTCAGGGTATACTATTTTATTTTTAACTCGTTCTGAGAAAACATTATTTAAATAGATTTTGTACAGATCTATTAATTCAAGGATATAAAATAATCGTATCATACAACTTTTACTAAGTTTTTTTTACATTTATCCGTCTTCTTTTTATCTCACATAAAATTAAAACAAAATTCTGTAAACACCTGTATAATATTTGTGGCAGTTTGGGCGGTCGGAATTCAGCCTGGCTATGTTCGAGAGCGCTTCACTCAGCTTACCCTACACAGTTCTCCAGCGATCCAGTAGTCAGCGCATCTCCCTCTCATCTTATGGTCCCGGGTTCGATTCCCAGTCGCCGCAACTTCCAGCGTCTAAGACAGGGTATGTCTTACTACAGCCTTACTGACGAATCCGAGTAACTATGCCCGGGACGAAACGCAACTCGCTTCTCTTCTCAGCTCTTACCCCATATGCAACGCCACGGCACGGATATGGTACCAGGCGCCAAATATTTTATTTACAATGATTATAATAATCCTTTCTTAACCTTTTAGAGGTTTGGAAATATTTTATTTTTTATTGTGTAATGACAATTTTATGGGTGGGAAATAACTGATCAAGCTTCCCCCAATATTTATGTAGGGTTGCCTAATAGCACTGTCATAGATCTCTGTATTAAAGTAGGCTATAAATAAATTATAATTGTCAAAAAATATTAATAAAATCAGGGCATCGAACCCGCCAAAAACTGGGTTCGGTTCAGGTTCAGGTTAATTTGTTTTTTTAAAAATGGGTTCGTGTTCGGTTCTGGTTCAAGCATTAATAACATTAGTGTTGGGTTGAAGTTCGGTTCGACATAATGAAAATTGAATTAATGTTTCTTGACTAACAAATCTTTACTTAAATTGTGAACATGAACACAATTTTCACAAACAATCAACACAGGCAACAACTCGGATGCCGAAGGCGTCGATAATCGGCTGTATTACGATTACTCTTACGTTTTAAACTGAAAATGAACCTGAACCGGAGCTGAATCTTGAACCCAAATTTTAATACCCGGTTCGATTCCGACTCGGGTTCAACTGAAAAATATACCTGAGGTTCGGTTCTTGGTTTGAGTTCATTAAAATGTTACTGTTTGGTTACGGTTTTGGTTCGGTTCAGGTTCGGGTTCGATGCCCTGAATAAAACTAAAGGTTATAACAAGTGACGGGATTTGGAGGTGGCAAGAGTGGGCAGTTGCCTCCGTCCCTCCAAAGTTTGGAGAACCAAAGATAGATTATTTGGGGAGATTATGTTAACTTTAAATAGTAGTAATTTTATAGCAAATAAAATTTTAATAATTCATAATAAAAAAATATTTTTAAAAATTTCAATAATAATTCTATACTTCAAATTGAAAACTAAAATACTGTTTATTGATACATAAAGTGTCAAAAAAGAACACACCTACACACTTCAACAACAGGTTAATTAGAGAAGCCCTTGAGATTTTCAAAACCAAGAAAAATAATGTCTATTATTGTGACGATTTAGAACTTAGTCGGGCATGGCTTCCTATATTAAATATGTTGTAATATGTTACCTTGGTTACTTGTTGCTATTGTTTTTGTTATTATTTATTTATGTATTTTCCCTGAAGAAGGCAACAGTCTATGCTGCCGAAATATTGGGTATTATATAAAAATACAGAACTTAAACTAAAAGGTGGCATCAATTTAACAAATTTGCATTTTTAAAATAAAAAAATTATTTCATTTATTCAGTTATGTTAATTAAAAATATTTCAATATATTTGGGGTTTGAAGATTTACATTAAAATAAGACCCCCTTCAACCTTAAACATCGAAGTCCGATTTTGCCCCTCCAATAAAATTGCTGAAATCTCGCCATTGGTTATAACTCAATAATTTATTTTGATTATTGATTTAAAAAAAGATTGTCTATGACACTTGTGTAAAAAGTCTAAAAAGTATTATTTTATAAATAAAAGTTTGATAATTTCTATGAATTAAATAATATACATGTCACTCATGTTTCATCAGAGTTTTCTCTGCATTTGTGAAACTATCAATTTGTTATGAAAATCTTATACAAACTTCATTGTTATGAACTCTACCATTTGACATATTTATCCGTAAAGTTGAAGGTTGTTAGTTAAGATGATTTGTAGCCATGGCAACGATTGCAACAGAGTAATAAAAAAATGATACGCAATGAACTATTTTTAGTTAATTTTTTAACTACAATAATGGCAATTATATTTTCACTAACATATTTAAATTAATGGACACATAAAAAATATTACTTTTTAATAGATGGATAAAAAGTTATTTTCTTAACAATGAAATATAAAATTTATTTAAAAAAAGGAAACTATAAATCCGGGAAATAAAATAATTTTATTGAAATTCAATTAACCAACAACAGGATCTGATGATAATGAAGATATGTAACAAATCTTTGCAATAATAAAAAAAGGATCAAGGAAGTCTAATAATGTTTGTTATTTAACATCAACCTAATGGATAAATGTTATGTAGTAATAAATATTTAGTCTTGTCAAATGTCAACATAACCTTCAATGCAACATACTCGTATATGCACTATACTTTTAGTACCTATATTTAACAATAAACTTAACATTATTTTATATTTACTTAGCGAATTATAATAAGATTGTACTATTAACATATAAATAGAAAAGTATAAACAAAATAATTAAACTTTATGATCAGGATATTTTAAAATAATTTTCGTTTTTTATTGACTCATAAAATATAGGACTATCCTACATCCGTAATATAATCATTGCATTCGTGCATACAGAATACTTGTAAGTAATATGTTTTCAATTTAATTATTTTTAATTAAATTATCTTAGAATCAATGAATATGCATCTTAATTTAAATTAAGAATGGAAGATGTACGTTCCTTTGGACTTTTAACAAACTATGTATACGTGGGCCACGCTAGAATAATTATTGAAAATTACCCTTTACCATTCTTTCTTTACATTTCTTATAAGCTCCCAACCAATCTTCTATTGGAACGCTGAATACTTTCAAAATAATCATGAATTGCAGCATGAATATCTTCTTCAGCTGAAAACCTATTTTTGCAAATCGTTCATAATAAATTGTGGTAAAAATTGTACAGTGTTAAATAATGAAATTTATACACTTTTTTAGTTAATATTTTAAAAGAAATTTCATTCTACACTATATGATCAATGCTATCGTGTTCCTAATGAAACAATTTAAAAATCGCAAGGTATATAGTAATTTGTAGTAGTTTTTTGTGATATTTAACTGAGGATGGACGTATATATGTATGTATATTCAATGATAATGTATAAATTAACATGTAAAGTGAAATACGAAAATTTGTGTAAATGTGTTTTCTTAAACGAAGGTATCAGGTATGAAGATTTTCCATTACCCGGTAAATGTAATAACATCAGTTAATTTATGTAAAATATATTCTATAAATGTGATCTTTGAACATATTATTGTTCTTATTTATTTATAATATATACATATATGTATCTAACAAATTTAATACTTTTTTTTACTAAATTTGTTATACTTCTCAAGATAGCAATAGCAGCAAACTTAAATTGAATATAAGTAAATGACAATTGAATCGTTTAGTTTCAAAACCCAACAAATCCACTTAGGTCAAACTTTGGGAAATCGCAACACACTATTTTGATATGATTATATAAAAACATCAATACACATAATATAATGTTGATGAAAGTGAACCAAAAACTGCTTTGTATAATACGAAAAACTAATTAATAATGTCAGAATTTAAATTTAAAAACTCTGAATTAGCCAGCACAATACCTTCCGTTAATTCTACGTATTTTGAACAAATTCCACACATTTTTTTTTTGCAAACTATTCTATGGGTGTTTTCTTTTTAGGGGGGAAATGAACTGATTTTACCTCGTATTAAACTGAACTGAACTACTCCTAAAAAGAACAGTATGTTACTTAAAATAAGAAGTATAAAATAAAAACATATATAATATTATATTTATAACATAATAATTTGCTGAATTGGTTTGTGCCTATAATCTGTTGTACATATTACCTTACGTGATTTGTTTTTGCCACCTTAAATTATTTTATATTTTATATTTTCAGTAAAATCATTTGGCAAAGATATTATGTAAATTTTATTTGACACTGTAATATTTGAATATTTTAACTGTTTCCATGGTGCAGCTTTTAACAGCATTAGGTTGCGAGATATTTATTTATAATTCTTTATCTCTAAATTCATTGAATATGAAGAAAAAAAATTAATTAAATCGAATAGAGAATAACATATTCTTTTATTTATAATAACATAAAAGCTCATAAAATGATATATAACAGCGTTTTTTCAAAGAAATCTTCATATTATGGTACTTCCGGTTAACCATTCATAGCCAAAATTTAATCAACTCTTCATATGGACGTACGAAAGAGGAATATAAAAGAATTATATTTTTTGCAATTGTAGTATTGGAGTTATCGAAGGAGAATTTTTTGTCACACACACGTACGCACACTCACACACATATACACGTACGCACGCACGCACACACACATACATGCACACACAAACATACACACATCATCGCAAAAATAGTAAATTCGAATTGTAGGGGCTCTAAAACGTGTTTATTCATTAAACACTTACCATAAAAAAAATTGACCAAAGACAATACCTTCCTTACCTATACGTGACGGAAGGTAAAAATGGATTTGTCGAGATTTGATTTTGAACTTTCTGGTGTCAGTATCTCATTTAATTGAATTTACTTCCTAAACTTCTTTTATTTTGAACTTATAAGTAACCAGAGGTTTATGCCATTATATTACATAAGTCAAATTACAGATCGGGGGATCTCATTCTATACATATATAATAATGTCCCGTGTAGGACCATTTTATTTTTTTATGTTTTTCCTAGTTAGGCTCTAAACCACAAGATTTTAAAATTTTATTATGTTTGCGTCTACCCTCTACAACTGTTTAATTTTTATAAAATATTGGAATTATTTGGAAATTTGATAGTTAATAAAATCCAATGAGCACTGTTTCCTTATTAAATTATTCCATAGAAACGTCCTATAAAAATGTCTAATTATTATATAATTGCACATTCATATTTATTTTTCAATTTCTTAACATCCAGGAAATAATTTTCTATTATTTAAACATGATCCTGAGGTAAATTAAAGTTACAGAAATTTATAAAAGTAAGGAAGCTAGAAAGTAGTTTCTTTGATTATCTCAAATGCAAAAAAAAATAATTAAGGTTGTTTTTACTAAGAACTCTTCAATTGATCATCAAGTATGTTTTACCACGCAAACCATTATTAAAAATAAATTATAATAAAAGTAATAATAATAAAAATTTAAAAGTTATACCATTAATATTTTCTTTTTGTCGTCGACTACAAAAAAGAAGGATATGTTTAATAACTTTATTATTTTTCTAACTGCAAAAAAATGTCCACTTTTTACCTCCCGCTACCCTTGGTAAGGGAGGTATAGGGATCGTGCTAAAAATCGCATATCGAGATTTTGGTAAATGACCACGTTTTAAGGTCCCTACAATCCATTTTTAACATTTTCACGATGATGTCTGTGTGTATGTGAGTGTATGTGTGGATCCTGTATACGCTCTAACTCAAATACTATCATTCAGAAACCATGTATTTCTACCTTATTCTAATATGGAAATATCGGATTAGATTTTGGTGGCAATCGGATAACCGGAAATGGCAGTTTACTTGAAGCTCTAGATAGTTTTTCTTCAAAAAATACCTTTAAATGTAATTTTTTCTCAATTTGTTATTATAAAAATTAAAGATTATTCCATTTTCTACAAGTTTGCTTTAATACTTTTTCTATGGATAAATTTATAAAGTAATATAAAAATTATATACATAGGTAAATGGCGGGAGGTACTGTGTTGGTCACATCAGATTTTTAAATTTATTAACATAAAGTTTTTATTTGCATTATTCATGTAAATATTGTCATTTCTATTTCATAAGTATTCATTTTTCATTAATATTTTATTTCCAATTAATAATAAAAAAAATACAATACACATGTATTAAATATATGTATTTATTAGATTTAAGAGTAAATTATTTAAAATAAAAGATAAAATAAGTAAATAAAATAAATAAATATAAATATGTATCATCACGGCATTATTACCCATTGCTGGGTGTGCCAATCTGCTTTGCACACAGATATCGGTAATGATGAAATATTTGTACCTTGAAGGCGGTTACCAGGCGCCACTTCACGGGCACTCATAAAATAAAAGAGAAGTGCAATTAATTTTTCTATAACTGTTATTTGAAATATTGTTCTCCGCAATAATACACAAATGATTGATAGATAAAACAATGCTAGTTTTGCTAGTCAACTGCTCGCTTACAGTTGTTCATACAAACGGTCTTAGTTTCTATTAACATGAATCAAATTCTGGTATAAAATTATTTCAAATGAGTCATAGTTTGATAATTTTAAATAAATATGCATTTTTTTTCCTAGTGCCGGTCCCCATTGTCAAATGTGTAATTATGAAACTTAAATACATGTTCTTGAATTCAGGGTCGCTTTTTATTGACGACATGTAACCATGACTGTGAAACAAACGCATTGCAGGAAACATTGATCCACTTGTACAGCAGTAAATAATTAATTACTTATATTACTACATACATAAACCAAGCTGTTTCATTTATACATATACATGAACAAAATATTTAATCAAAATACTTAGAATTATTAACCGTATATGTAATTTAGTATTCAATGACAACGACAATATATACTTTCATTATATGTATGTAAAATATAAGTATTAATCATGTCAGTTATATAAAGGTTAACAAACACTACAATTCAACATAAGTTATAACTGTATATAATATATGTTTAATAAAAAATATTTTATTATATTAAAAATTATTTAATTCACAATATAATGAAAATATTTTACAAACTTTGTCCATGATTTCAAAATTGATATAATACAGTCAGTGCTATCTCAACGCAGCATACCGAACTAAACAAACAGGTCTACACAGGTTGCTATTTTCCACAGCGCGACATCTGGTAGCGAAAAGCTGAACCTATCAGGTATAACCTTGAATTTACTACAGGTAGCAACTTGATTTTATAAGTATTTGCAACTAGCGCGCTGCAGCGGTCAAACTCTGAAGTAGGAAAATATGTGTTCTCTGAACAGTGATATTTATATTAGGGAATATCATACACACAAAATACATAACGTTATAAAGCAAGATTAATTTTTGGTGTTATTATAATTGATTTTTTACTGATTTTTTTATTTATTAATTTGCAAATTGGAAAAAATGTATAAAAGGCAAGGGGTACAGAATACTCAACATGTAAAATAAAAAAATCTGATGTGGACACGACTTCCTTGCACGATTATTAAACTATACATATTTTTTTAATAATTAAATTACAAAATATTGACAGGCTTAAGCCAAGCCCGAGAAATATTTTGATATAGAACAAAAAATAATTCATTTACTATTATTAGTGATGCCGTGGGATCTCGCATGTTCGAAATCTCGTCTCGAAAATCGAGAAATTTCGAGACGAGACTATCATAAGTCTCGTCTCGAAAAATCGAGACGAGACGAGAGGAATGCCCTCGAGATTTGCTCGAGACGAGAGTAGGTATTCGAGATCTCGATTGCACGAATTTTTTTTAATATACATATATATATATATATATATATATATATATATATATATATATATATATATATATATATATATAATTAAAGATATACAATAAGAAAAATAATTATCAGTACAAATATTTTCATTGCCTGTTAATTATTTATTTATTCATTTTAAATTTATAGGGTTTTAGTATAAAGAATAGGAACAAGAGTGTTCCCTGTGATGTACTCTCCACGCTAGTATTAAATACCCTTGCTGCGAGTAATATTTGTTCAGTATTTTTTTTACTTACCTGTTAAATGCCAGACTTAGTAAAAATAAAGTTTTAATCAGTAGTATCTACTTACTCCTTTATTACGTCCAAGTTGATGCTAATTTATTTTCCTGATAGATGAAAGTATAGAAAATTTATAACATGTAGGGTAATATTTTATGAATTTATTTTATATGTATTCATATACAAATAATACATAATTAGAGCGTCACTGCTTGCTACCTTCAACCATACAAACACGCTCTGACCTGCCAACTTATGGAACATCCATACAGCTAATTATAAATTCGAGAAATTCGAGACTCTCGAGTCGAGATCGAGAATAGAGGATGAAAAATATGACGAGACGAGACGAAAACAAATCTCGTCTCGAATTTTCGAGACGAGACGAGAGTGAACTGTTTCTCGCCGTTTCTCGTCTCGCGGCATCACTAACTATTATCGTTCTTAAATTAACATTAATCTAACCCGGTTCTTTTTGAAGAGAGTTTTGATTACAACAAAGAAATATTTGATTACAACAATGAATATGACTAATTTCACAATAAAAATATAATATTTGTTATTGTCCGAATCATAATATTGCACGTATTTAACGTAATTTGACATGAACATTTTTTTTATTTTTTGTCCTAATCTATAGCAAGCTTTATTACAAAAACAAAAAAAATATAATTTTTAAATTTACATATCTCGCTTATACAAAGGGCTAATTTAATAATACTTGATGTGCTAGACGCAGAAATTAATTCTCTAAAACTATTTGAAGCATTTATTTCTAAAATCAAAATAAAATCATTTTATTCAAGAAAAACTGTTAACAACTTCAAGTAATGTACCACTTCCGGTTAGCCTATTTTAACCAAAATCTATTATGTTATTTCGATTGACATAAACGTCTTGTATACCAAATTTGAAAAGTTTTGGATTATATTTTAAAACAGTTTTTCATTAAAATCTATTATAGGCTTCAAGTAAAGTGCCACTTCTGGAAATTGTGTAATAACCAGAAAGGGAGGTGCACAACTAGATGTTATAGGAGTCCTAAATACAAAATTTCAACTTTCTACGGCTTACCGTTTTTGAGTTATGCGAGATACGTACGTACGTACAGACGTCACGACGAAATTAGTCAAAATGGATTCAGGGATGATCAAAATGGATATTTCCGCTGAAATCTGAAAACTGAAATTTTTCGCGATTACAATACTTCCTTTACTTACGTACAAGGAAGTAAAAAAAACACTTTGCTGGGATTCATAAAGTTACACAAATAATTTGAAAATTATTAGCGCCAAAATTAATCGGCAACCAACTTTACATTTGTGTTGTTTGTTGCCTATAACATGGCGTACAATGTACAATTTGTGTAGTCCGGTTAATACGATCATAATTTTGTTAATACATTTATTAACAAAATTTTGTGATCGTGTCAAACAAATTTATAACAAAAGTTGTGATGAAATAGAACATTCTATTTGTTAACAACTTTTATAATAATTTATAAACGTCTCAAACGGACGTATCATCATTTTTCTATAATAATTATCTGAATACAAAATAAATATTATCTAGTTAACAATTAATTAATTGAAGCATTTAATTCCAAAGAGAGCTAAATGCAATATTTATGTTTTAAAGCGTTTTTCACGAATCAGTAACGATATCTGCAACTTCTTTATTAATATTGTTATGCATTTTGTTTGAAGTTTAAATATATACTAAACACGTATGAGCGTAAACTCAAAATAGTTCGGCGGCTTATATTTTCAATAAATTATAAAACATACACAAATGGTGAAATATTTCTACATTCTACAAAATTCTTTCGACTACTTTAAATAATAAAAAAAAAATACAAAAAACTGTGGAGCAAAATGACGGGTGATAATAGTTCGACCAAGTTCAGTTTTATCTTCTACTGATACCCTTTATTTTTTGCACAATAGGAAAAACATCTTAAAATTAAATGCGTACAGCAAAACTTACCTTCCAAGCCGTATAGGACACTCTAACAGAAGAACGTGCAGGACTTCTGGATACAATGCCTAATGCAATCAAAACTGTTTTTACTAATAAAGGTGATGTAACCCAATATTAAATGACTGAATATTTGAATATTAAATTTTTGTAACTTTACAATCTATTTAATTACGAAATCTAGAATTTTGACACTTGTACAATTTCTCAAACATTAAACTATGCTCATACATTTAAATCCGTTTAAATTTATAATTTAATTGTTGCTTTCAAAATTTAATATTTCTTACTGCCGTGCCTACTATGATTTTTTCAATAATAAAGAAAGTTTTCTATCAATCGTACTATTTTGTTTTATTAAAATAATCAATCAATTTTGAAATGAAAGTGTTAGTGACAACAAAATATACTAATAATAAATTCTATGATGCTATGAAGATCACATTTGTTTGTGCGGAATATTTTTTATACCTATAATTAATATGTTAATCTATGGGCTTGTCGTAGACTTTCACAATTTTTATTTTTTATTTTTGCACCAAATGCAGATTATGATTTGCAAGTTGTAAACAATTTGGTATGTTTTTACAGCGTCTACTTTTATTTACTTAAACATTCTCGTCCATATACGTCAAGAAGTGTTAAACATGATATTTAATTTACTGAATTAATTAGTAACATACATTGGTAAGAAAAATATTGCAAAAAATATGAGTTAAGTTGTACAGAAGGTTACACTGCAATTTGGAGAAAAAGTTGCGCAACAAATATGAAAATGTTTTGCAAAGATTATTTAATAACGCATGTAACAAAAGTTTTCAGAAAAAAATTACACTCCTAATTTTACTACTAAATAAGATCTAATCTAGATGTTATTGGACATAATAAATACATAATAGTAGTTTTATAATATACCATGTTAAAATTGTCAAGAAAAGTTTAAAAATATGTTATACAAACTTTAATTTAAATACATACATCTATCTATAGGTTAGTTGGACAGATTAGCCGAAACGAGAAATTGCTAACGTTTTTGGAAATCAAAATTCTGGAATGTGAAGAAGGTACAGTATGTATTAATAAGTGGGTGACCCGAACTTTTGCCTCCATATCGAATCAGCAGTCTCATTAAAAGTGCCAAAGACAAAGTTAGAACGTCATCGCGCAAATTATCTCAACGATTTAGAATTTTAAAGATAATTGTTACCAGAACTTTGGTCAGAAATGATTTAAAATTTCGAAAAAGAAATCATGTATCCAAATAGACAGCGATCCAGCTTCAGCAAAACTCCAGATGCTACAGAGCATTAAGGAGCCAACATTTTATAGAAAACAGAGAGTATAATCCCAAATGTTTCTCAGGCGCGACTGATTGATGACTTTTTGGCATTTATTAGCGGAAAAGTATACAATAATGGCTGAGAATAACACAACAAATAAAAATTACAGACAACAATTTTACTGACGATCCGGGAAGCAGATTTCACATAGTTCAGAGACAAATGAGACAAGGTATTAAAAACTGCGTCGACTGAAAGATAATGATCCCCTACCAGTGTTGTAAAGCTAGATTTCTTATTTACTTAGTTTATAGGAACAACCCATTATGCCAATAAAATAATTCTTTCTATCTGATGAAGAGGTCTAACTTTTTGTGCAATCTTTTGGTACATAAGTTACTTTGAAATGAATGACGAAAACAGGAAATTACGAAAGTCTGACTTTACATGTTAAAGGTTCGAATCACCACTCTGTTAACATATATGTCACATGTTTTCGAAAAAAAAAAAATTGAACGAACGATACTGTGGTTTAAGGAAAGTAAAGTATATTTAATATGCTTATTAATACAATAATTAAGTAACATTGCTTAAGCTTTAACACTCATATTTAATTAGAACTTGTGACGACGATCAATAGATTTGAATTTAAATTTCGTGTTTAGCGTGGTTAATAAGTTAGTTTTTTGCTAAAGTTTAGTTATTCAAATCCAGGTTCAAATCCCACATGTGAAAATGTTGTTTTTGCATTTTTACTATTTTAACCTCCCGCTACCCTTGGTAAAGTAGGTATAGGGATCATGCTAAAAATCGCATATTGAGATTTTGATAAATGACCACGTTTCAAGGTCCATAGAATCCGATTTTGACATTTTCACAATGATGTCTGTGTGTGAGTGTGTGTGTGTTTGTGTGTGTGTATGTGTGAGTGTCATTGTGTGTGTATGTATGTATGTGTGTAAGTGTGGATCTTCTGGACACTCTAATTCAAATACTATCATTCGGAAAATTTTGAAACCTTGGATTTTGACCATATTCTAATATGGAAATAAGCTATTAGATTTTGGTATAAATCGGATAACCGGAAATCGCACGTTACTTGAAGTTCAAAATAGTTTTTCTTCCAAAACTACCCTTATGTCATTTTTTCGCGATTTATGTTATTAAAAAATTAAAGATTATTGAATTTTCTACAGGCATCCATTAATATTTTTTTTATATATTTCATAGATAAATTAATAAAATAATCAATTTTATAAATCCCGGAGTCTATGTTTTAAAGATAAACACAATTTCTTAGTTACACAGTTCATATTTCAAATGTATGTACCTGACAGATAAATGTCACTATCAAAAAAATAATCATTTCAAATTAATAATAGTAACGTTTTAAAAAGAAAATTGTAAATAGAACAATAGTTAGATAAGGAACTTAATATACATAGTTTCCAGCATTAGTAAATATACAGGTATGTATTTAAATAAAAAAATATATATCACAGCATATTACCCATTTGTGGGCGTGCTAATCTGCTTTGTACACAAATTTCGGTAAAGATGACATATTTGTATCGTGCGGGCGTTTACCAAGCGTCGCCTCACGGGCACTCATTTCTGACGTGGAGAATCCACCACAGGCCACAGTGATAAATTTTGTGCCATTTAAAATTCGAAATATTTGGCGTTGGTGGGGAATGAATCCAGTTCCCGAGATTCGCGACCAGACACTCAGGCACGCGGCCACGAGACCCCAGAGGTGTATGTATTTAAATTAATAAAAATTAAATAGCAGGAGGTATTGTGTTTGGTCACATCAGATTTTTCATTTTGAAGATTACGCATACAATGCAATTGTTTGGTTACATTGTATGTCGTTATGTCACCCCGGTGAAAGGTGATATGACGTCATTAAAATAACACCATAAATCGGTGAAAAGCAGGACTTTTTCTATAGAGTGCCAAAACAATTTTTTTATGAATCGCCAATAAACGATGTATTTGCATTTCGAAGAAATATTTTGACGCATGTGCATCAATAACACCGGAACAATTTTGCACAAGAACAGAAGCTTTTTGAACAAATTTTGTACAATGGTATGTAATTTATCATTCATTAAAATAAAGTTATGAGATTTATGAATATTTTATTTTTAAAACCAAAAATTCTTGTACAGTTGGTAACTTCCTTATTAACACTCAAATGCAAATATCTCTAAAATTAAGCATCTGTAAGAATTTGCTCATATGAACTTGCCCATTTATTTGTAGGTGCTTTATTTAAATATTAAGTTTCGTTGATCAATTTTGAAACACGCTGTATATTGTACTAATCTAGTCATCTAATAGCAGACAAATTATATTTTACGATTATAATTATTTAAAGTAACAACTGTAACGAGACGCAAAATTGAAAATAAATGACGTAATATTACCAAAAATAATGACAAATATAAATAGATTCATCTTTGGTCCCTGCAGACCCATTAGTTACGCCACTGATACTCAACATAAATATTACATTATTATACTTACATATAAATATTAAAATGTGCCCAGAAAATAATTTTAGATTGAAAATGTTACGTATTCCTTGTCATTTAATAATCTGCTATTAATGTATTAATATGAATGATTGTTATCTTTCCAATGAATGTAAAATTAACAAAAAAAAATAGTTATTGTGTCAATGCAGCTGTTTTCTAGTTCATCAATGAAAACTGCATGCATGACATGTCATTTCTATAAATAAAAATTCTAGTATTAACCAAATCTCAAATAAATAATCTCTACTACTTACATCAGGCCATAAATTTTGTAAACGCAGTATTTTTATTACATTTTATATAACAAGTAGTATCATTGTTTCATTAATACTGTTAATACCTAGCTTAAAACCTAATAAAAAAATTAATATTTTTTTATAAAATCTTAATCAGTATACGTGATATTGTAGACACTACGATAATATCATTTAGAATGCATTTTTTAACGTATAATTATTTATCTTTTCTATTTAAGACAAGTAAATAATAATTAACATATATTTAATTAAAAGTTATTTTTCAATTTTAAAATCAGTAGGCAACTCTACATCTGTTTTGTAATTATTATTAAAAAAAAATCTATTATACCTAGCCTTGATCTAAATTTTCGAGAAATAAATAAAAATTAATATTTTATTCATCAAACGAACATCAAAAACTAGTTCTGCAGGTTTTAAGGTAATATCAAACAATTTTGTAAATATCAAATCGGAATTGTAAAAATAAATGGTCGATCACAATCTCATTGCTATGCAAATATAAATGCAATGTTGAACGACTAACCCAGATATTCTGTATAAAGCAATGTTTAAAAACTATATACTATTGCAGTAAGAGTAGAGCATTACATAGTTATTGTTTCTTTTCTATAGCAGATTTTAAAATATACTTTTGTCAACTCAAAATATTAAATCAAGCAGCAGTAGCAGTTTAACCGCAAGGGTAATAAGAATATTTGGATATTTTTTTACCTTCCGTCACTTTTAGGTAAGGAAGGTATTGTCTTTAGATTTTGGTCATAATTGGTCCACCGGAAGTAGCCTCATTTTAAGATTTAACAGTTAAATATAATTTATTGACATTTAACGTTATTATAACTTAAAGAATATATTATTTTCTATACGATTTGATTGCATTTTATACTTTATATTCAATAAATAGGTATAGAGTTAAAGAACTATCAAGATATTAAATTTCATAAATCAGCCAGCTATGCCAATCATGAAAATTGCTAATATATTCAGATAATTCAAATTGATAGATGTCAGTATCAATAAAAAGTAAAAGAATGTCGCTGAGATCAGGATGTTGAAGTAGATGTTGGGGAAGACACGGAAAGATACGGTACACTGAGAGAAATGTATATTAAAAATTGTATATTGTACATCAAAATTTTAAATTTAAATATGTAAATATTAAGTATTGGTAAACGTATATGTAAAAGTATTATAAAAATGTATTTACTATTAAGATTCGTATATTTTTAAACGATATATATTTAAAATTAAAGACGGCATATTAAGAGTAATTATATGTATATTTGCCGAATATATTTAAATATATAGAGATATTTAATTGCATATTACATATTAGAATTAAATATTCGGTATACTCAACTTTAAAATACTGAGTATTACGGCTGACGGCGTCAGCAAGTTGAACAGGCAAGCGATGATTAGGGGAAGAACAGTCTCCATGTTCACTTACATGTGTATATGCTTCTGCGTTAATTTAAAGTGGAAATAAAACAATAAGACCGTGTACATCAATCCTCAAATGAAAATGTGAACAATTTTGTAAGAAATATTTTAAAATCGTAGTGGTTTGAAAATTTGTGTGAAAGTGTTAGGGTTATTACTTAGAATTTATATTATTTTATTTTTGTTATAAAATCTGTTTCGTTGAATAGTATATTAAATAAAGGTACCTGTACACCGATTACGGAACGTAGGAGTTTAACGTGCACACCCTATTTCTACTCCAAAAATGTAATATATTAGTTTGCCCTTATAAGTATGCTGTAATTTAGAGCCAAAGATACTTGTTTATTTGAAGTACATATTTCGTATAGTAAATTGTACCACATGATATAATAAAATTTAATATAACTTTATAATTATTAATAATATCTCGACTATTAAGAATATATTATTTTAAATTTGAAAATAAATATATATTTAAAATTAGTATTTTATATATTTGGTCTTATTACATAATATTCTAAACCTTTTAATATCCATACATATTTCATTCATATATCTTGTGTATTTGTCCCTTTTTTAAATATAAAATATAATAACAACTATTATAAATATATTTATCATAACAACACATTTCTCTCGGTGTAAGGAAATAAGAGACGATTACATTGGTTTGAACATGTTATGAGAATATAAATAGCTCAGTAACAGAAGGTTGATGAAACAGAGGAAGACTAAAGATAAGATGGAAGGACTGTATTGCGGAAGACGTGAGAGAAAAGAAACTGAATGACGACACGCAAAACAGAAATGAGAAATGAGTGAAAGAAAATAAAAAATAGCGATCCCTAACGAATGGGAAAAGCTAAAGAAGAAGTCAGTGTCAAGTGGAATTTGCATAGTTTGTTTATAAAATAATATTACTGGAAATTTAGAATCTTTTGCAAGAAAATTTATGTATGGAATTTATACATAATACACAGGATTGGCGGAAGGTATTGTGCTGGCCACATCAGATTTTTTACAATCTCTCTAAATACATCTCAACATAACCTAACCTAACGCACAAAACTCACGCATGGAAAACTCGTGCCGAGTTTTGTGGGTTATAATAAGTTGAACATTTTCTCTCGCGTTTTTTTTTAATAGAGCGGACTATTGTCAATTCTGTTGCTATCATGTCAATGTTTAGTAGGAAGTGATGTCATTTTTGTGACCCCGCTTGTTAGGAAATATTATTAATTAATATTTTAAATGATTTGACCTTTGTAGTGGATTAATTGCTTATTGTCATGTAAGAAATGCAACTGAAAAAACATTACTTCCTTTGTTTACGGGAAATGCAACTGTTTTTGTAAAAATAGTAGTAAATGTCGATTTGTATTGCAACTTAAATAGCTATTTTATTACCAATTCATATCAACCGCAGAAAAAACAAATTATATAATTGTGGTTTGCGAGTCAAATGAAATGTAAAAAAAATTATATTTCCGTAAAAGAGGAACCTTGACTTTAATAAATACTATTTTTAAAGTATCACTTTTTGTATTGAAATCTAGTTAATAAAAAATATAATTTTTTTCAACATATATAGTTTTTACACAATAAAAGTTTAAAAAAGTACATTTTTTTAACGTAAACGGGTCAAAAAATGAAACTCTATGTCACTTTTTTTCACGTAAAAAAAATTGTCAAGGAAACTATTTTTTATTTTATTAGGTAATATGGTAATATCAATATTCCAAAAACTGTTTTGCATCAAATTTTTATCAAATAAATAAATATTTCTTCACGGCATATTACCCAATGCTGGGTGTGCCAATCTGCTTCATACACAGATATCGGTAATGATGGAATATTTGTACCGTGTGGGCGCTTACCAGGCGTCACCTCACGGGCACTCATTGCTGGCGTGGAGAGTGCGCCACAGGGGTCAATTTTGTGCCATTAAAATGCGATGTAAATTTTGGCGTCGGTCGGGATCGAACCCCGGTCCCCTAGATTCGCGACCAGACACTCAGGCACACGGCCACGAGACCCATAATTTTAACATTTATTATAAATATTATTTACCATACAGGGTGATTCATCTGTCAGTTTTTTTAATAACTTGATTATTTTGAATATCATGGCAAAATATTTCACACAAATTTTGTTTTATATTAAAATGTGTATAAATCTGCTGTATAGGTTTCTCTATAGGTAATCCATTTTTACGCAATGGTATGTAACTTTATTTTTTCAAATGGAACACCGTATATATTTATTCAAATTTGAAAAGTATATGAAATTTACTATCCAATAGTATAAAAATGCAATGGCGAATGATTTAGATATTACATTTTTTTAAATACAGAAGGTTCTGCATTATTTTTTTTGAATCAGACATCTGATAATATTAAATAACAGTTGTAATAATGAAATATTTATGACGTCCATGGGACGACTTTATGTTGATTATAATTAAGACTATTTAAACTACATTTAAACGACTAATTTGACGACGCTACGACGTTTACTTTTTATAAAACTTTTAATATAGTAAAAATGCATATAAATTTATTAAATGTATTTAATTTTGAAAACATGCATATACATATTCATTAGTGACATTCTTCACGCATAAATTTTAACAACCGATAAAAGACTTTAATTGCAATTTTATAGTTTCTGATTGAAACACATGCAAATATTAAATTGGAGAAAGTTTATGAATGCTCTTATTAATTTAAAATTAATTATGTTCTCAAAAACATAATGATTAGCAATTTGGTACGGAACTGAAATTTGTTATGCCTTTTTATTTATTTCCGCCTTATTAACGACTCATTTTTCTTTTTATTTATATTATATTAAAACATTTCCTATACTACAATATAATTATTAAATTCGTAGCAAATTTCATAATGAATTCAAGAGGCTTCTAGCTCAATAGGTTTTCTACTATTTTTTTTCATGAATTATCATCTATATGTTGACATTGGTTGTTTTTGCAATAAACCCCAGTGGTGAGTAGAACTCTCGAACATAAGACAACATGTAACATCATACTTTCGTAATTTCCTGCTTCCCTAATTATTTTGAATAAAAAAGCTTCAAATAAAAGTTGTAGGGCATATGAATCAATAAGCAAATAGTTATTTACATACTAAGTGCGGGAAGACACTCATCCCGCAAGAAGTTTGTACAATACTTTTTTGTAGCGAACAAAATCATTATTAATAGAGTATAAATGTCAAGATAATTGTACAAAATTCGCAAATATACAAGTAAATAGCACAGCAGCAATTTCATAGCAACGGTTGTTAAGTAAATTGTTGCTTTCGGAAATATAATTGTTTGCATATTTTTTCAGAATTAAAAGTTGTACGCATATTGTATGTTGTACTTACCAATTTTTCAAATAATTAAATAAAGAACAATATCCGGCACATGCCTCTATTTTACTGGTAATTTAATTGTCAGTGTAAGTGTCATATCTGATAATTTAAATTTAAGGTTATGTTCTATTTTAATATTGGACAGATGACAGATTGTTGTTCTCCAACAGATGACACCGATGGTAAGCAAATTTATTATTTATTAATAAATTATTTATTATTATTGGTTTTTAATGCTTGAAAATCGTTAATTTTCGAAAAAATTATAAACTATATTTTGTTATTTTAAAGATTATTTTGTTGAAGAATGCCCAGAAATTGTCAGTGTTTTTTGCTTAATTTCCTGGTTCAGTGCATCGGGAAAGTGACGTTTCCGGTTGTCTATAGCGTGTGTCAAATGTCACTTCTGAGGTTGTGAGTACAAAAATTTATTTTACATGCTTTATAACGACAGAAATTAGCTATAAAAATGTCGAAAATTACCCCAATAATAGCGATAATCATGGAATAAAAACAAAAAATTACAAATGTGAGCGATTTATTTGTCAAACTAAGCTAGTTTATTTTTCCTATTATCTTTTGGACAACCAAATAAAATTTCCAATTCTAAAATTTCTTTAGTTCTCTTACAAAATATTATCATTTGTCTACATACACATTTTGATTTCTCCACGTGACATTATGACAGTTGACAAACGGTCACAGCCATCCTTGACATTCAAGTAGAAATGCCGTTACTGTGACCTACGACTTTGTGTTAGATAAAGGAATCCTTGAATTCTCAATCGTGAACGAATTTAACGGAATGTTTCAATAATTTACCTCATGGCAATTGTGAACGTTATTGTGAATCATATGTGGAATTATCATGAAATATTATCTGTACAAAGGTCTTTGATGACAATTAAAATTGGTAATAATGATAAGGTAAAATATGGATATAAGATAGAGTATATAATATATTACATTTGATAATATTCATAAATAACTCATTTTATCCAAAATCTTCACAATAATAGTCTTCGGGTTCGCAATTCGTAAATATAATTTACGAGCTTCCATTTATAGGTCTATTATTCAAATGCAAGTTGTAATGACATTTGATTGACATTTATTATCAACCTTATACCTTATTTGTTACATTTGAAGATAAAAAATAATTAAAGAAATCTGACTTACCGGTGTCGTTGAGCAGACCTTGTGGGTCGCCATTGACGTCATCTGTTTCCGTTGACATGGCTGAAAACAAAATAAAGTTCTTCAGCGACAATAGGGAAATAACCTACACCTAAATACTAAATACTACAGGAGAGTTAATCATCAAACTATCTGAAAAAAATTAATTGGAATTCTTAAAAACAATGAAAAAATGACAGTGTTTAATTACTTATTTATAATAAAATACTAGCTTTACATTATATTAATTTATGTAACTATGAAATAAATGTTCAATATGTAACCAAAATAACACTACGACTAACGTCATTCCATTTAATTACATAATTTTATTATTGACACTATTGGTAAGAGCTAAATAAAGTCATCAATCGACGTAACAGTAACACAGTATACAAAGTTTGTTGCGAAGCTCAGATGTGCAAGGCCCGTACAAGAGGTTTGAGAGCGGCTTAGCCAAGTGGATAAAAAGGGCAGAGTAAATTAGGGTTTTAAGTTTAGGGCACCAGTTGAATAAACTATCCCTCTCAATTCAACGCACTGTATGAGAATGGATGAGGCTACAAGAATTAAAAGGGATTCGATAAAGATAAAGCTCCGACTTAACAATAATAAAATATTTAATATCGTACGTAGTAGGGTAATACCGGGAGAGATGCCACGACCGGAGAGATGATACAGAGCTAGTTTTCCTAAAAGTAATTGTTTCTCTTAGGGAAGTTAATACAATTTGTTTTATTTCTATGGTGCGAAAGTTTTTTGGGTATTACATATATTTGGTTTAAATGTAGCAAAAAAAAATCTGCTCAAAAATTTATTAATATGTATATCACATTCATCTCATTGTAATACATTTTTATATTTTTTATTTTTTGTTAAGGCTTTTTAAAATTGAGTAGTTTATAATATTCATTAACAAACTACAAACACTACTGCATCCACATATTATTGCAATATATTTTTACTGTAATTTAGGTAAGAGTTATTACACTTTATAAAAATCTAATGTGGCCAGCACATTAGATTTTGACTTTCCGTCAATCCTGTGTATTATGTACAAATTCCATAGGGCGCGGGCAGTTACGTGACTTTGCTGACCTTGGCAATTAGATATGGGCTCGTATCAGAATGACAGCAATTAATTATGCCCATAACTGACAAATGTCATAATTTTTCATTCAAAATTTCATTTTTTTGCTCGACAACTGAATTCCACACTCCTGATAACAAATAAACCACATAAAATTTTGAATGAAAAATTATGACATTTGTCAGTGACTGCTCGCGCCCTTTACGTAAATTTTCTTGCAAAAGATCCTATATTTCCAGTAAAATTATCTCATAAACAAACTTTGCAAATTGCACTTGACACTAACATCTACTTCTTCTTTAGCTTTTCCCATTCGTTAGAGGTCGCTATTTTTTATTTTCTTCTTCCACTCGATTCTGTTTTGCGTGTCGTCCTTATTCAGTTCCTTTTCTCTCAAGTCTTCCGCAATACAGTTCTTCATCTTATCTTTGGTCTTCCTCTGTTTCTTCTACCTTCTATTACTAAGCTATTCATTCTTCTTCCAATATATTCTTCATCTCTCCTCATGTTCAAACCAATCTTATCGTGTCTATTGTATCTTCCTAGAAACTTCTAACACTAGAGTTATTTCCCTTATTCTTTCATTCCTTACGAAGTCTTTCCGTGTCTTCCCCAACATCTATCTCAACATCCTCATCTCTGCCACATCATTCATTTACTTTTCATTGATACTGACATCTCTCAATTTGAATTATCTGTATATATTAGCAGTTTCCATGATTAGTATAGCTGGCTGATTTATGAAATTTAGTATCTTTATAATTCTTTAAGTATATATCTATTGAATATGAAGTATAAAATGGAATCCAATCGTATAGAGAATAATATATTCTTTAAATTATAATAACATTAAATGTCAATAAATGATATCTAACTGTTAAAAGTTGCAAATAAGGGTACTTTCGGTGGACCAATTATAACCAAAATCTAATCATGTCTGCTTATGGATCTAAACTCGAGAAATACGAAAAAAATATATTTGGAATCGTGGTATCGGAGTTATGCGATCCCAAACGATCGTCACATACAAACACACTTACATACACAGACGACACACACATACACATACATATATAATTGTAAAAATAGTAAATTCGTATCCTATGGACTCCAAATCGTTCTTATTCATTAGAAACTCACAATCGAATTTTTTGATCAAAGAATACCTTCCTTACCTAAAGGTGACGGAAGGTAAAAAGGTGTGATACCTTTCCCGGGTTACCCATACATAAAAAAATGTTCGAATTACGCTAGTAGAATGTGAGTAAATTCTTCGACTGTGGTGTAATTAGGTGTTAAAAATTACTTTAAATCTCAGCCATACAGCATAATATTCTTGCAAAACTGACGGGTCTGTATATATATACTTTCTTCAGAGTTAAGTAAAATCATACATATTCTCAGCCTGAAGAAGGTATAAGTTTATATCGAAAAGTCGGTTTCGTTGAATAATACATATTTTAATATCATACTAATTAACAAACACGCCGTATATAATAAAAAATTAAACATTTAAAACTGGTATTACATAACTGTAATAAATAAGTACAGCAATATAAATTACAACAAATGAAATTCACCTGAATCCATAGCGCACTTAATACGTCTCTACAACGCTGATTACAATATAAATGAACATTTCTCTTAATTAGCACGATAGCCGAGATAAACCAAGATCGTGTTGCAGTGATCTTTCTTACGATCGCAGTGACCTGGTAACGCAACGCGAGACAAGAGAGACCTCAATGCCAGACAAGAGATAGTGCGTAGCGTAACAATCAATTACTTACAAACTAATATGTAATGTCTATAGAGATCTATACACTAACTACTACATTTCAATGCGTTGACATTTGCTCTAAAGATAACAGAACGAGGCAGAGAATAATTGTGTGAATTTTGTTGACAGGAATTTATATTGAAGACTTAAGATAAATCGGTTTTCTACAAAATTCTTTCGACTACTTTAAATATCATGAAGGTAGGAATGGAAAGGAGGGAGCATAAGATTATAGCCGTGTTCCTTCGGGCTGTGATTCGCAATCTAAATCATCAAAGTGATTGTGATTAAGAAGAAGTATGTTTTTTCGTTTCCTATTCGTTATCCCCACTTTCTCATTTTCTGATCATTGGATAGCCTTCCCCTTTCCCTTCTGAATCATCCTTTTTGAGTGATCACAGGGATTCGTTTCAGAGTAAATTTAAAAATGGCTGACGACAATAGATTTTCGAGCGTAGAAATTTATCAATGTGAGGATTGTTGCATCAAAGGAAATATGATTTTCCTATAAAAGCATGTAATGACCCACCATACTTTTGAAAACAAAGAAAATATGTTACCTAAAATATTTGTTTAAGTAAACATACTTCATATGTTACCGAGAACATTTTTTTTACTTCTGTATGATCCATTTTTAATGTCCTGACTATAACACTTGACACAAGATTATTTATAAAATAAAATAGTTTGCATTGGTCTGCATATAATATTTGACGCTAGATGGTGTTTATATTATTCAAGCTGTTTTCTTGTATAATTTTTAAATCACGATTCAAAAGGATCACGATTAAACTAATCGGGATTCATAAAATCACAATTACAGACCGAAGGAACACGGCTTATATTAAGGCTGCGCGCCAGGCAAAACCGTGATTAAGCGATATATTCTCAATTCTTTTCCTCGGAACTGTGAACACATATCAAAATGAGAATAATAGGAACAAATAAAGAGAAATTAATGATTTCAAAAATATATTTTTAAAAATCGTATATAACATTATTGATGAGAAAAAAAATATTGAATTCATTAAAATCTGAAATGATTATTTTCTTTATAAATGCACCCAAGTCATGTATGGAGCAGTTTTATGTTAAAAAGTTGATATCACAAATATCATAGGAAAATGCTAAATATAGCTAGATATATGTAATTTGTATAATGTCTTTTATTTACGAGAAAATAAGCCAACATTTGAACAATGCGAAATATGTACTTTTACAAACATTTTTTAAAAAGATTTTCAGGTAATTTATAGAACAATAATTATATTCACTATATAGAACTTTGGCTCAAGAATCACATAAATTTTTTTACATTTTTTTAAAATGAAAAATACAGCGTCTGTGTGCTCCGAAATATTTTTCCAATGTTATTTATAGGCAAATTTAGTTTACTCTTTCGCCACCACGTGCCGCATGAAATTTGAGCTGTCGTAACACAAGACAAGGAGGAGTTAAGGCGGAGCTTAGGTGATTAGATTATATCTTACTACTAACTTTGACTAAAGAAGAAAGGATAGCACTAGAAATAAATACAAAAGAACAATCAAAATGCAGAACATCAAATTTATGGAGACAAGAAAGATACAAAAGGATAACAGCTTCTAATTTTGGCAAAATTTGCAAAATGAGAGAAAGTACTTCGTGTATTGTGACTGTGAAAAATATTTTATATTCCACTTTTAAGGGTAATGCAGCGACAAATTGGGGCACAACGAAAGAATGTATCGCACTGAAAGAATTAGAACAAATGCTTGAAATAAATATTGAAAATGCAGGGTTATTTATTGATGAAGAATATCCTTTTCTTGGAGCTAGCCCAGATGGTATTATTGACAAAAATGGCATTGTGGAAATTAAATGCCCGTACAACGCATCTAAATATAACCCAGAGGAAGCCATAAAGAAAAAAATTATAAAATTTGGTACATATACAGACGATGGCCAATTCATGTTAAAAAGGTCAGATCCTTATTTTTATCAAGTACAAGGACAGCTCTATATCTCTAGTCGAAGTTATTGTATTTTTGCAGTTTGGACGCCATTAGGGATTGTTTATGAAAAAATTTTGTATGATCCCCAATTTTGGCATGAGAAAATGGAAAAAAAAATTAGATTATTTTTATATGAAATGCATATTACCAGAATTAGTTGATCCTCGAAAAAAAGTTAAATTTATATATGCATATATAATTTTTTGTACATATATGTATTACGTAAATTTATTTTCATAAATTGCATTTGTATGTATCCTTTTTACCTCTCGCTAAGAGAGGTATTGGATTCATGCTAAAAATCGCATATGCAGATTTTATTGAATAAGCACGTTTTAAGGTCCCTACAATCCGATTTTAACATTTATACAATGATGTCTGTGTGTGTGTGTGTGTGTGTGTGTGTGTGTGTGTGTGTGGATGTATGTGTGTGTGTATGTATGTAGGATGTTGGAAGGACGATTACTCAAAAACTATAAGACTTTAAATTTGTTTAACTACGTATTTCCCAATCGGACATTCATGGGAAGATCTGAAAAGGTTTTGGTAACAATTGGACAACCGGAAGTAGAAGATTCTTAAAAAAAAAAATTCTTAATAATATTTTTTGAATTTTTTTCTTGGTAATATTAAATAAAATTAAATTCTCAATCTGATACATTTAAATATTTTATTATATATTCTATAGATTTAGAGATAAACGAAATATAATGTATAAAAAAATAATGTTATAATAAATTTTACAACCAATAGAATGCCATGCAAAATAGTTGAAAATAAGACAGATAAATGTCAGTGTATGAAATGTTTTGTGTCAGAAATCCGGAGACCTTACTGAAGACTTTTTCTGGGAAGTACATACATTATATTATTTCTTGGTGTATTAATGGTTAAATATTTAAAATTATAGGTATGAATTGGAAACATTTCGAAAAATTAGAAGAGGACAAAATTTCTTCATAAAATGAATTTAAAATTAAACAATCTAAATATAAGGAATAGATATATATAAGTAGAATTTACAAGAAATATTAAATACAATAGGGCGCGAGCAGTCAAGTGATTTTGTTGGCCTTGACAAGTAGATATGAGGGCCCATGTCAGAATAATAGCTAGTAATTATGTATATAGATGTCAAGTATTATAATTTCTCATTCTAAATTTAGTGATTTTCCAATTCCATGTGGTTTATTTTCCACGACAAGTAAATTCCGCACTCCTGGCGACAAATTAACTACGTGTATTTAGAAAATCTTGAAATTCTGAATGAAAAATTGACAATTGACATCCATGTACATAATTACTAATTATCATTCTAAAACGCCCCCCCCCCACATCTGCTTGTCATGGCCAAAAATGTAACATGACTGTTCGTGCCCTATACTGATCTACTCAAAAAAGAAAGTGGCGAGAGGTATTGTGCTGGCCACAACAGATTTTTTATTTATATCATTATTCATTATATTATATATTTAGTATGTGTCATTATTATTTTTCCTTTGTTATTTTATTTCAGAGAACAAATAATTTATATGTGTGTATGTAGGTAGGTATATGTGTCATGATAAGTGAATGAATATAGGTCCCTGGTATTACTTCTGGTTTCTGAAAAATTAATATATATTTTGAAATTATTCAAACAAAATATAACATACTATATTTTTTAATCGTCTTGTTATATTAATAAATATTGGCTGGCCCTTTTATAAAAGGATAAAAAGTTAATTGTGTAGAATTTAAATTTCCACATAATTTGTTATTCATATTTCAACATTTTTAAATTTTCTTATACGGTAGAGTATATCATTATGCTCTAATCCTTGTACCGGCAAGAGAAACAGAATATTTTCTTTTATCATTCTGTGGACAAGCGCTGTAATCGTACAGTTATTTAAAAGAAACAAAATAACTATTTCCGTACATTTATTTCACTGGTCAATTGCAGTAGGTACAAAAAGGATAGAGATAAGGTAGTAAACTAGTAAGAAAGAGAAAGTAGATTTGTACGTTCCCCTTACCCCAGCCACACTTCATGTCAAGAGATCTAGGTAAATAAGTTCAATGCTGCACGGACGATCCCCTTAATGCTATAAATCAAAATAAGATACCCGCCCCTTAAAACTGCTTGTCGCGCCATCTCTTGACTCAGAAACAAATTAATCTGCCTATCCCGCCGCCTTAAGGGGAATGAAGACGAATGGGAACGGACGAACAATACTGTTGGTTCAACGTAGGAAGGGATTAAGCGCAGCAATTTTCAAACAAGATTCAATTATACATTCAAATAAAATTTTAGAAAACTTAAATACTGAAAGAAATGTATTGTACATTGAAATATAATACAGTGTTCAATAAAAAATCTAACTCGGAATAGGCAATGAACAAAGAAACGTATGTAAATTTAAAAATATTTAATTAAACATCAATTTGACATGAGGTATTGGCAAAAATGTTATCTAAATAAATTAAAGCGCTTTCTTCTTGAATCTTATTTTAGAAATGGAAACAAATTAGAAAACGGCGAATGGCAATATATATATATATATATATATATATATATATATATATATATATATATATATATATATATATATATATATATATATATACATTTCAAGATCAATTTTGACAACTTGACTTTTGAATTGAATAATGATTAGACACAGTACGTTTCTTTGTTCAGAGCCTACTCCGAGTTAGGTTTTTTATTGAACACACTGTACTCAATTGTTTTTATATACATTTTAGTTATTGAATTGAGTTACTTAAATTTTATAAAATATTAAAAAGGTACGTGTTTTTATCATATATTCTTATTTAATTAACAATACATTGTTTGAAATGCACAAAATATATTCATTCACTTATATTATTCTAAATTCTATGAAAAACGAGCAATTTAGTTGACATAAGTTTATTATGAACAACAAAATAATAAAACATATATCTCCGTTCACTAATTTTTTGAAATATGATTTATAATATCGCAAAAAATATATAACAATGTTTTTACATACATTTAAGCTTTTAAACTAATGACCACGAATGTTGTATCAATGGTGAATATTTTCAGATTTATCTGCGGAACACGCAAACGTAAACAACCTAAACAAATTGACCTTGTTAAAGGTTGACAATTAGGCGCCACCTCCATGGTAAATATAGACTTAAAACTTACAAAAACTGTGGGCCAAATGCCGGATGATTAAAGTTCGACCGACATGTAAAGGATCATCTTCTATTCCAGATCTATCTTCTATCGAGACCCCTTATTTTTGGCACATGAAAAATTCTTAAAAATACAAGACGTAGTGTAAAACCTACTTTGCAAAACAATACACTTAACATAAGAATGGGCATGACTTGTACATACAATACCTAATAGAATTAAATCTTTTATTTAGTAATAAAAGCGATATAGCCCAATATTAAATGACGGAATACTTAAATTTCATATTCAGTTTTTGTGTAAGTTTAAAATCTATAATTTAAACTAGTCGAAAGAAATTTGTAAAAATTTCTCACTATTTGCGTAGGTTTTATAATTTGATTGTTAAAAATTGAAACCGGCAATTGAAGAGCCTGGGCTGGCTGTGTACAGAATGTCCGCCGTAAGCGGGCCACCATTGCTAACTTTCTTATTTGAAGAGATAGAAAGACGGTTAAATAGACAAAGTTTGGCGATATTACACTACAAATTTAACGGTGAAAAATACAAAACAATTGAACATCAATTACGCGATATTCAACAAAATAACATTTTTTTAAATGGAATGCCATATTGAAAGTGGTATCATTTTTACCTGAATATAAAAGTTCATTATCACTATGCCTCTAAAATTAAAAGCAAAAGAGTTATTTCACGTTGAAATTTCAAAATTATATTTCTTATTTTAATATAAATATAACATCGTTGCTGTGGAAACAACAAAAACTAATATTAAACATAGAACAATTGTCATTTTGTTTATTTATTTACATTAATGATAGATGCTGTCAACACAACAAAATGGAAAAATATACTAATGATGAATTAGTGGAAATGGGTCAATATTTTGATCAATTTTTCAAAGTTTTACTCATACAAACCAAACATTTATATTAGCAATTATTTATTTGTTCTTTGATCATGTTAGTTAATAATTAAATTCGTTAATTTGTTTTTGTTGTTTCCATAGCAACATTGTCATATTTACATTAAAATAACAAATATAAAATTTCAACTTGAAATAACTGCTTTGTTTTTTATTTTAGACGTTGATAATAAACTTTTATATTCAAATAAAAAAAAATCTTTTAAATGGTACTAATTTCAATATGACATTCCATTAAAAAAAAGTTTTTTTGTTGAATAAGTTGCGTATTTGATGTTCAATATTTTTGCATTTTTCACCGTTAAATTTGTCGTATAATATTGGCCAACTTTGTACATTTAATCGTTTTTCTATCTCTTCAAATGAGAAAGTTAGCATTGCTGGCCCAATTACGGCAGGCACCCTGTACATCGCAGATCAACACAAACAAATGTGCTCTGACTGTACATTTCAATACACACTTTCGATATGGAAAATTTCAAGATTATGGAAAACGAACAATAGGAATCCATATCCATTTATGAATAACAAAATCAATGTCAATATTGTCTTAGTTAAAGCAATGAGGTAAATAATTCAAAAATCCAATTAGATAAGTATTAACATGCTACTAACTTTGATTTAATTGTTTACTCTGGCATTATCTTGTAAATTGTTGAGATAACTAAAACAATAGAAATAATTTTTATTGGCAATGATATTATTACCTATTGTAAAGAAAATTCTTAATTATAATATCGATACTTGATTTAATTACAAAATTTCAATTACGACAAATATTTACATTAGTATTAAGCAATTTTTTCCAGATAATATTACTTTTCAATTATGAAATTTGCATTTACTAAACAAAACTATAAAAATTAAGAAAAACAATAATGTTATCTTCGACAAATATTATGAATTGAGAAAATAACGCAAGACTAACAAACAAAAATTGCCCATAGGAATTATTATATTATATTTCTAAAGTCAACAAATAAATGACAAAGGATTATACAATTAAACATGTCTTGATGGAATGTATTTGAGAATTATTATTTTTCGAACTCAAAATCGGACAGTTTTAGCCTTGAATACACATAAAATAATGAGAAAATTATGCACACCTAAGCGCAATGTATCGAAAGAAATAATTCTTTTATAATATTTACATATTGTCATTATAATTACAAAGAAATAATTAAAATGATTGAAACAAAGTTATAAATCAAATTTTAAATTTCTAATTAACGTCAATCAAAACGCAATAACCAAATATCAACCAAGATAAGAAAAATGAAATATTACAGCCGCAACAGATTTTTATCTTGCTTAATGAAATTTGAAAAATAACTTCAATTTCTTGTATTGTATATTGAAAAATGGGCCACACAAAATAACTCTTTTTATATATAGGTAATTATTTTTAATTAACTAGGTTTAGGGCACACAAATGTTGGTATTTGGCATAATGTAGTGCTTCCGATTTAGTCGGAAGTGACATTAACTTCCATATTTCAAATGGAACATCCTATATATTTTTATATATTAGGAATCTACGTAAAACTACGAATTCAACGATATGCTTGAAATGCATTTTCATTGAAGAAATAAATTACGAATTAACCTGGTAAGTCATATTAGGTAGGCTGTGAGAACAAATTGATCATTTTTTTTTAACAAAATACAGAATTTTACAAAAACTGAACAATTAACATACTTCAACTCTTTTCACAGCCTGCCTGATATCATGGCTCAACAGGTTAATTATTCATAATTTTCTCTTACGTTTTTGTGATTTATTTCTTCAATAAAAATGCATTCAAGCATATCGTTGAATTGCCGCTTCGGTGGCCGAGCGTGTTGAGGCAGCGTGTTGCGATGCGTCAGCGCTCAAAGCGACCATCATCGCTCGGATCCTGAGGTCGTGGGTTCGATTCCCACCATGGGCTTGGATGTTTATGTGTGCCCTTTCATCGTCTCATTTCCATCATCGCAATGTATACAACGCCAATGTAACAAAAACATGTAGCAAAAACTGTCTCATCCCCATCAAAATCACATTGTAATAAGTTGTAAGACTTGAAATACAATAAAGAATATTATATATTATATCGTTGAATTCTTACTTTTGCTTAGATTCCAAATATATAAAATATATAGGAAATTCGATTTGAATTATAAAAGTTAATGTCACCAGTTAAACCGAAAGCGCTTTCATCATGCCAAATGCTATCATTAGTTAGCTCCTAAGCCTAGTTTACAAATATATCAAGAAAATTAAAAAAAAGATTATATTGTAAAGTTGTTTTTTTTTATTGTAGATCTAGACATTTTATATAACACGGCCAAATTGTCAAACCTTAATTGACAGTGTTATTTTATAATCTGACTAGACGTTTTATAAAACGACGAATAGTTTATGGCCAAAAACTAACGCTTGTAAAACTCGAGTTTAAAGTATTAGATTAGGTTATTTTTTTTTGTTTTAAGAATTATAGAAGCTAAATAAGCAGTTTCTCGTTTTATAAAACGCCTTGGCGACTAGTCAGATTGTAAAATAAAGTCAACGATAATTTAACAATCGGGCCGTGTTTTACTAAAAGACATGTTTTATAATCTGACTACGACATATATACAAATTGTCCCCAAAATACGCAAACATAGGCATAACTACAGATAAGACTATTTAACTAAACGTACCATATACAGGATGATCAAACCCAATTGATAGTCACGTTACCTGAGTAGTCCTCAATATTTTTACTCCACGGAAATAAGTATTAGGTGTTGCGTGCAATTCATAGGCGTATATTGTTCTATCAATCTGTCAAATATCTGTTCAAATATCCGTTACACTTTTTGTTTCTTTTTACCGTCTTTATTGCTTGCGTTTCATAATTACATTATCGATAACAGTCTTTTTCAAGACTCTTATTAATGTATTTCGTTGTTTACTTGGTGAGTTACAAAAATAATTTTAATGGCTTAATTAATTGACCTGTAACGGACGAACACCACAAATTTATTGTCGAAGCGTATTTTTGATCCGGAGTACGCAAAGAAAATAATGAATGGGCATATTCTTTATAATAAAAACTCGCACGCCCATGAACTTAGGTACCAAACTTTTCTTCCTAGAAGTATAGTTTTGATGTCATTGAGGAAAGTTGCGGGTCACGCGACTCTCAATTGGTTTTGATCACCCTGAATATCAGAATGTGTTTTAGAAGAACTTTGAAGCAGAATACTGGCTAAGTGGTACACTTTCGGATAAAGGTACGTTTAGTAAAATCTATGGTTAAACCATGCCGACGTATTTTAGAAAAAGCCTGTATTTTATTTTAATATTTGCAATAATACAAATAATTTTATTTGCTACTCACTTGTAAATTTATTGACATCGCTTACTACTTTTGAAAATTAGTCTTTATTAGTTGTTAATTTGTAAAATTGAAAGCTAACTTGTTAAAATTTTACAAGTTAGTATCCACGTTAGTGACGCTGTTGACATGTGAATATGGTGTCTTGTTACTGTTGTACTTACTGGAAATAAGTGTCAATTGCAAATGACAGGTTTTTGTTATAATTTAAAATTTGACAAATAATAGTATATTATTCAATTAGCATGTAATGTTGCTATTACTCATAAGAATGAAGTTTGTATCACGAGCCGGAAGGCGACTGATGTAAATCATTCGAGTGAGTAATAGCCATTACATGTGAATAAGAATACTATGCTTTATCCACAACTGTCAAATAATAATATAGTGTAAAATCAGAAATAATCTAACAAATTTTAGAAAATAAATATAGTTAGCGTTGAACGCTAGGTATTTGTTGTAACAAAATTATGAAGTGATTTGACATTTAGCAAAAAAATTTAAGCTGACTATTCAGCTACATTTTATGCTTAAGACGAAAATAAAACTATAAAAAATGAGGAAACTAGTATAATTTTGGCTTTTTATATGGAAAAAATTATTTATTAAAAGTAATTCGGTTGTACTCTTTGAAAGGTAAGATTTGAATTTGACATAACGATTGAATAATATTATTCCATCGAACTGTCATTATTAATCAATTAGCAACAGTAACTAAGGTCAATAATTGATAAAAAAAACAGTTGAATTATGGGTATATTATTTGACAATCGTGGATAAAATATTGTACAATACACGCCAGATAACTGTTTTACTGCCTCAAGGAGGTAACAAGCTCGCCAGCCATTTTTTCCTAAATAAATAAATAAAATAAATATATCATCACGGCATATTATCCATTGCTGGGTGTGCCAATCTGCTATGTACACAGATATCGGTAATGATGAAATATTTGTATCGTGCGGGCGCTTACCAAGCGTCACCTCACGGGCACTCAATGCTGGCGTGGAGAGTGCACCACAGGGGTCTATTTAGTGTTATTAAAATTCGATGTAATTTTTGGCGTCGGTCGGGATCGAACCCGGGTTTTTTCCTTTCACCAATAAAAACTGTTTTACCTGACTGGTAATGTAAAATACTATATTCAATTTATAAATATTATGATTTTACATTATATATAAATAGAAATCAATTTTGGTTTAATTATAGTACGATGTTGTAAAATCAATTTTAAACAACAAAAAATGAAGTCATAGTTCACTGCCACCTTTTATTTTGTGTCGCTAACTGTTAACAGCACACTTTTTTTAAAAAAATACTATATTGTAAACAAACAACTGATTCAGCAAAAAAAAAAACATTAGATTATGCAAACCTTGACTAGCAACAATAATCTCAATGATTGATTTTCAAATTTATCTAAATTATAAAACTAATTAATTGTTTACCTGTAAAAACTTCAGTGCGTGCAGTATCCTGTCCATGGTCTTTATGTTTTTGTTCGTTCAAATGTTTATCCAACATTTTGTTTAAATTTATTCACTTTATCAATGTCACTAAAGTCACTAATATCACCTGTTTGCACCGTTGGTAGATGGTACTACCAGAGGAATTTCATTAGCAAATTTTAATCTTAAATTTGAATACATTCGCGGTAGAGAAAAATTAAGACACGAAAACATGTGCACGGAGCTTAGTTTGAAGTCAAACTGACATGATCTATAACTGTATTAATAAGATAAGTTAATATGCTCAAGAGATAACAAAATAAAAGTTGTCTGATTTCTCGCGCTTTGCAGAACAGGCTAGTTATCTGATTATAAAACGCACATATCCGATTGAAAATCTGATACTACTGATAGTAAAGTCGT
The DNA here is from genome assembly GCA_951394225.1 of Harpalus rufipes. Classification (NCBI taxonomy): domain Eukaryota; kingdom Metazoa; phylum Arthropoda; class Insecta; order Coleoptera; family Carabidae; genus Harpalus; species Harpalus rufipes. The sequence continues at coordinate 47,054,665 of OX596279.1, forward strand.
AAATATTTGAATGTTTTATGGCACAAAATAATTTATTGTTTATAAATGGATTAAAAAATAATCTTTTGTCTACAGTTGAAGATCATTTGAACAATACGTGAATGAAAATATTTTTCAATTATATTTTTATTGTTTTATTGTTTACAGACTAAAAGGTTAATACCACTACTTATTTTTTATTTGTTGAAGAAATAAAGAATGTCTGATGTGATATTTACATATTAAGTTGTTATTATTATTACTGAACTGTACTGCCAAAGTTAATTTTTAAAATTATAGGCAATCAGTATTCCTAGATAAGTGGGAGCCGTTTTTCAAAACCGAAAACAGAACGAAATCTCAACAATGTCACAATCAAACTTCATGCATTTATAACGTCCTATTTAGCGATTCTCTTTAGTTTTTTGAATTTTCTATTTGACATTGATCGTTCAGTAAATATTTACGAAGCGGTACAATATCAACAAAACAAAACAAACACTGCACGAACCTTTATCTAATTTTTATGAAAGTACAAATAAAAATTTCTTCAAAGTCAAAAACACTTCGATTTATTTAAATCAAAGATATCTATTTAGTTTTTCGTTTAGTTTTATTATTTGTGTACATATTGATAAATATTAATAAAATACATTGACAAAGAATTAGGTTAGGTTCTTCGAAATTTCAAGAGCTCCGGAAATATTTTAGTCATATTATTTATTTATTTAGATACTTTTCCAACTGGAAACGCCCAATAACAGGATAATACAATTACAAAAACAAAGCAAATTTAAATAATAGACATTAAAAAACATAAGAACACAGAAAATATCGAGGCTAGGAAATTTAGATTGATAAAGAGAACACATTCGATGAATAGGGCAAGCAAGAAAAAGATTAGTCCGAACAGTAGGTAGATAGAAGGTCGTAAAGTTTCTTGTTTTAATAGCAGGAACATGAAAGTTAAGTAGGTAAGGAGAGGCAGCAAGGATCGTCAACACCACCATGAATAAATTTTGATAGGTAGAAGCCAGAAGTGTTCTGACATTCCATCAGACTGAGGAATTTGAACTCAGCTGTGTGTAAGAGATAGTGCGTGCTGGATAGACGTAAATTTTAAAATAAACGTTAACTAACTATTTTATACAAAAATACTTCAAATAAAAGTTTCAAAGGGATGCTTGGTTAAGTGTATATAATGGAGTGCTAGTGCCTGCTTTGATGTATAGAAACGAATGTTGGGTATGAACGTGAAAGCATACATGAAAATGAGGTATTTACATGATGTATGTGGGTATGTAAGACGGGATCGCGTCAGGAATAATTTTATGAATGAAGAATGTATGGTTAGGAACAATGTTATTAAGAGAGTTGGTGTAAGTCAGTTGAGATGATTTGGTCATGTGGCGAGAATGGCGAATGAACGGCATGTTAAGCGTATATATCTTGGTGAAGTTGAAGGTTTTCGATTGCGTGGCCGACCAGTGTGTAAGTGGATGGATCTGGTTGGTAGGGTGCTCAAAGAGACAAAGTTTCCAAGTGGGAAGAGAAGAAGAGCATGTATGAATGCGATTATGAGTGTAGCCGAGGAGAAAAAAGTGTGTTTAGACAGAAATGTGTGGAAAAGAATGATTGTTTCGTAACTATTATTATGAACTGAATGTGATATTTCGCTACCGAAAATTGGCCATTTTAATATGTTAAGCGTGAGGATTTGTTGTATGATGTTGATGTTGTTGTTATTATTTTCGGGTTTGTGCTAACCCACTAAGTGGGACATGCATGATTTTATGTATGTATGTGTTTTTATGAACTTTTAGTCTAGGCAGCAATGAATTTATGACAAAAAATAAATGCGTTGTTTTTAACTGTCAATTTGAATTAAAACAATCTTTTTGTGTTTTGTGTTAATTTACTACTGTTACAGTTAAAAATAACGCATATGTTTATTTTTTTGTTATAAATCCATGGCTGCCCAGACTAAAAGCTCATAAAAACTATAATTTTATAATTAATTTTTACGTTTATATGAAGAGCTAAAACAATTTAGATGCAGAATTTAAATGTCTATAACTTTTATTTGAAGTATTTCTGTATAAATAGGTAACGTTTGCGCAAAGAAAAACTGATTTCCCATGTTAAACGCCTATGGCCCACTTTTCGATTTACACCCTGTACTTCAAAAATTTCTTCAGTACTAACTCAATTAAATCTTGATAGGATTCATAAGTAGGATTCCATATGACCAAGCAGTATTCCAGTTTAGAACGCACGAAGGAGTAATACAAACTGCGTATTGCAAAAATATTATTAAATGAACGAGTGTTCCTTATTATGAAGCCAAGCATTCTAATTGCAGCTTTGTAGATGACTTCAATATTTTTAGCAAAGGTTAGTTTAGAGTCAAATTTGACTCCAAGATCGTCACAAGTGGTTGTACGGGCCAAAATTACATCATGGATTGAATAGTCAAACAGCAGTAGAGAATTTCTTTTAGTGTAGAACAGTACCGAATATTTATTTAGATTTAAACTGATGTTATTAACAATACACCGTTGAGAAATACTATTCAAGTCATTTTGTAGTAAGAAGCAATCAATAATTGAATTTACTGACGTGCATATTGTTAGGTCGTTCGCAAAGAGCAATTTATCACAATTGATAACTTTTGCATCGTCGTTAATAAAGAGAAGACAGAGTAAAGGGCCCAGATTCGAGCCCTGTGGAATGCCGGAGGAAGCGATAAAGAGATTGGAAATGTGACTTTGGTTATGTACAAAAAGTTCGCGGTGATGAAGGTAAGAAGAGAGGAGAGAAATGAAGGAAGGTGACACAGAGAAAGAGTGAAGTTTGCATAACAAGATTGTTTGGTCAACTTATTGGACTTAAGTTAAATCAAGGTAGAACATAACAGACGTCTCTTTTTTTGTCCAAATAACTCGAAATTTCTTCTAATAATGGCACCTTGCTTAAATAAATCTGATTTATAGATCATTGCAACTTGTTATCAAGAAAAAATAATTGGCATGACAAAAAATTGTGGAAAAATTTGTAGCTTAAATCGTGCTATTAGGTGATTGATAGAAACTGGATTAATTTTTTAAAAACCTGGACAGTTCATGTAGGTACCAATTCTGAATTTTCGATATTTGTAACATGTAACAGTTCGGTCCTGACCTTCTACTCCCAGGTTTCCTGAAAATGATCCAGTTTATTTTTTGACTATTCAACGATAAGGTTTCAGAATTAGTGAATTTTCAATAATATGCTTTTTGATCTTAATTTCTCTCTTAAAATTTATTAAAATCATTATAGACTATTATTTCTTATTCACAGTATTGATTGTTTAACACAAAATTGGAAAAATATATTATCACAAATTCTCGGAATTGAAGTAACCTTTGACCTACACAATCCTTCACAAAAACAATATTTAGTACGATTACAAACAAACAGTCACTTTTAACAAATATTTTACGTCGACTATGATTCACTATTTAAACACACTAGAAACTGGACGAAAGATGTGGATTGTAGTCAACGGTCGTAATTCCCGTTCAAAACTGACTGACCTAAGTTTGATTGAGTTAAGTGAAGCCTCCAGAGCGCCCACGTTTAATAAAACATATAACTATATAAATTAATAAGGTCTCATCAATCTTGTATTAAATTTACGTGCTCTAATTTGACTCCTTGATGACTTGATGGGTTACTCACCATCACGTGGAATGTTCGCGAATATAATTGAGAATTGAGGCATGCATGTGATGCAAGACGAACTTAACATTACGAATGGCAGATTAGGTGTAAACAATTACACGAAATTTCAATCATACAGCGTTTATTCTTACTAAACCGACGTTTGGTAAACATTTTTACTTTCTTCAGGGTAAAGGTAAGTAAGATCTTACAGATTCATAAACATAAATTCATGCAGGGTCGGATTTAAGCTTTGGCTTTATGGGCTGCAACCCAGGGCCTCGTAGGTACAAAAGGCCCCCCTCTCTTATTTATTCTGACTTGAGAATTTGTTGTTTCGTTTTTTTTTTACAATAATCTCCGTATGACAATATTTTCAATCTATTTTAGAAAAAATAGTAGTCTAAAACCCAATATATTACCTCTCGCTAAGAGAGGTATTGCATTCATGCTAAAAATCGCATATCCAGATTTTATTGAATAAGCATATTTTAAGGTCCCTACAATCCGATTTTAACATTTTTACGATGATGTCTGTGTGCGTGTGTGTGTGTGTGTGTGGATGTGTGTGTGTGTGTGTGTGTGTGTGTGTGTGGGATGTTGGAAGGACGGTTACTCAAAAACTATAAGACTTAAAATTTGTTTAACAACGTATTTCCCAATCGGACATTCATGGGAAGATCTGAAAAGGTTTTGGTAATAATTGGACAACCGGAAGTAGAAGATTCTTGAAAAAAAATCTTCTAAATATTATTTTTTGAAAATTTTTCGTGGTAATATTAAAGAAAATTAAATTCTCTATCTGATACATTTAAATATTTTATTATATATTCCATAGATTTAGAGATAAAAGAAGTATAATATATAAAATAATCTGTTGTAATAAATTTGACAGCCGAAAGAATGCCATGAAAAATAGTTGATAATTTAAATTATTTGTAACTGACAGATAAATGTCAGTGTCAGAAATAATGAGTAATGAAAGAAAAATGTACTTGGAGAATCCCTTAATTCTTGATCTGTGACTATTATGGAGATGACAAGTCTAGGTTGAAGGACTTAAATTTGTTTCAAACATTATGGGACAATGTACACCAGTACTATAGACTAGAGTAACTTTGAATTGCGAAAAAGCTATCAAATTCTTCTCAAGTAAGTTGTAAATATTGACAAAATTACACATCGATATAAGAATAATCGGAGTGCAATCTATCCGTCACTTTATTAAAGGGAATTAGTGTTATTTAGATATAACATGTATGAAAAAATAAAATGTAAAAGAAGATATGTAAGAATAGATGCACAATCCATATATACATTTTAGACCGCCCAAAATTAATGTTTTTACTAGAAGAATATGAAGAGAAAGTAAACAACGTTGTTCGAATTGAAAATTGCTGTTACCAGCCTAATATTTATATATAGTACTCTACTTTGTAATTTATTGTAACATAATTTATGGTAAAATATCTTCATGTTGAGACATGCTATTATTGAGTAACAAAGAAGTTTATACGTCATAGATTTATATGAATATATTATTTGTATTTATAAAAATATTCTTTGATTTATGCACACAGCCAGGTAAAATATACGGCGAGAGGTTATGTGCTGGCCACATCAGATTTTTTTTTTCGAACTTAAGCCCAATTGAGTAAGTTCGGGATTTTTTTTTATGAAAACCTAAACAAATAATACAGCACAACTATTTCATTTATTTTATACGACAAATATTGAATATATTCATAATTTTGAGAAAAAAGTCTCCATATGATAATAAAAACATTATTGACGAGCAATTGAATCTACCCAATTTTGGTTCACTGATGGTGCCGTATTCTGTAATTCGTCTTGTAGTTTATTTTTTAATTCTTCTTTAGTTTTAATGGTATATATTCTTGTTTCTGTCAAGAATTGCTCGCACTTACTCAATTGGGTTTAAGTCCGATGATTGTGGGGGATGATTTAGCATTTTTTTTATTTTATAGACATTCTCTTACAAGACGCGAATTATTTGTAGAATCGTTTTTATGTATGAAATTAAAATTTCTACTAAACTCTATTTTTCAACACATTGCTTCAAATTTGCTTTTAAAAGATCGGTAACCTTTACTATAAATTTTAAAAATAAGCCAATTTTCCTACTCTACCTAAAATATAATACTGCAGTGAACCCACCAAACAGTGTTAGCCAAGGGCCCTCAAAGTTCACGGTCCGCCCTTGATTCATGTACAAAACATAGTACAAAAAATTGCAAAAAAATGGGTTGGAGTAATAAATCAATATGTTAAAGATATTCCAGTGGCTCATCAATAATTATAATATAAAAGTCGAAAAGACTGATTTTGATAGAGATCAGCCATATCAGTTATCAATTATAAAAATGAGAATATAATTCATTAGTCACGTGACATGTTTTCTGCCATTCAGAATCTTCCTACTTACATGTCTATCACAGCGATGATAGAAAACAAAGAAATTATAAAGGGTTTTCCAATAAGAGGTGTTATTTTGAATAGCCCGCTATTTCGGTAGATGTCGCTTTTGAAGCTGTCATTTTTTGACATTTGACAAGTAGAAACTACGCCATTAATAAAAATGAAACGATACACGCTTCAACAACGCATTGAAATTATTTAAATTCACTATAAAAATGGTGAAAAATTGGCAGAGACGGTTCGTAAAACTCGACAATTTTTGGGTCGTCGTGAAGCACCTTGTCGGACCGCAATACAGAAATTGGTGGAAAAATTCGAGCTGTTGGGACAAGTTAGTGATGTGAAGAATAAAACCCGTGCACGTCGCTCAAGAACAGCCGAGAATATTGCTGCTGTAGCCGAAAGTGTTGAAGAAAACCCAGGTTTGTCCATTCCTCGTCGTTCTTTGGAATTAGGCATTCCACAAACGTCATTACACCGTATTTTGCATAAAGATTTGGCTCTTAAGGCTTATAAAGTCCAGTTAACACAAGAACTCAAGCCGGCCGATCATCAACAACGTCGTGTCTTTGCTGATTGGGTCGTTGAAATGCATGAAAATGATCCGGAATTCCATCGAAAAATCATCTTGAGTGATGAGGCGCATTTCCACCTCGGTGGCTTCGTCAACAAACAAAATTGTCGCATCTGGGGCTCAGAAAACCCAAGAGTTATTGTTGAAAAGCCTCTCTATCCTCAACGTGTGACTGTTTGGTGCGGTTTATGGTCCGGCGGAGTCATTGGACCTTACTTTTTCGAAAATGAGGCTGGAGCAACAGTTACGGTGAATGGATTGCGCTATCGAGAGATGATTAACGATTTTTTATGGCCGGAATTGGATGGTATTGATCTGGACAACGTTTACTTTCAACAAGACGGCGCTACGTGCCACACAAGCAACGAAACCATTGATCTTTTACGGGAAAAGTTTCCGGACCGTGTTATCTCTCGAAGAGGTGATCACAATTGGCCACCGAGATCTTGTGATTTAACACCTTGCGACTTCTTTCTTTGGGGCCACGTGAAAGAGAAGGTCTACGCCAACTGCCCGGTGTCGACTCAAGACCTCAAAGATGGAATTCGTGAGGCTATCGAGGACATAGGACAGCCACTTTGCGATTTGGTTATGGAAAATTTCATGAAAAGGATATTGTCCTGTCAGCGTGGTCGTGGTGGTCATTTGCCTGATGTTATTTTCCACTATTAACGGCATACCTTCCTCTTTATAATGAAATAAACATCCGATCATTTATATTAAAAAATGGCATTTTTCTTTGAATATCAAAATAACACCTCTTATTGGAAAACCCTTTATAAATAATTATATATTCGTTTCTAAGGAATTTATTTTCTTTATTTACAACATTGACAATTAATTTTGAGTATAAAAATGTGCAATAATCGTTGAATTAATATCAAAAACGATGAAAATAATAAGGAAATTGTAAAATTAACCTTAATTTAATAAAATATATGAAAAGTTAGGTTAGCAACACACACAATGTGTTACAAAAATTCATTATATTCTCTCATTAAATATAAGCTCGTGATATGATTAATAATCGAAGATATTACTCGGTTTCACTCGAGAATATCATCGATTATAATCATATCAATTGTTATATTACGTATGATAATAAAAATACATAAACTTCTATCTACACCTACGTAACTCTTAAAAAAAAGATCTAACGTTTATTGAGGTCTTTATATTGTTAAAGACGTTAGTTAAATTTCAGGTACGAAGTGATCGGCATGCTATGAGCACCCTGGTAAAAGTTACATGTAATTTTTCTGATGGGTTCACGGATTCACAGATTTAGGCAAAATATATTTTTTAATTCCATGGAAAAAACACAAATATGTGTTGCAAAATAAATACATATAGCGAAATACGGCCCCAGCAGACTTTACTTTAAATTTATTATTACAAAATGCTAAAATAAATACATTATAATCGTATTTAGATTTTAATATCTACAAGTATATTATTAGATAAAAGATAAAACTCATTACATTTTTAAAAATAGGTAAATGAAAAGCAGTACAATTTCAAGAATTATAATTATTATAAGAGAACCTAACTTAAATTTTAACAAGATAAATTTCATTGCGAAAATTGTAGCTTTTAATTTCATTATGTCGTATAGGCAAATTATGGTCTAGTCTCTAGTCCTAGTCCATTTGATAAATTATATTTATTTATTTTTTTGCATGGAAAAATGGATTAACAACATTTTTATTTGATGAAAACAAACATTAATATTTTCGACATCTTCATTACTGAAGTTGGTTTTTGTTTTACTAAACATTAGAACAATTTTCTTAATTCAATAATAGGTATAAGGGAACATGTATCTTGAAAAAGTAACAGCTTAATAATATATTTTTACTTATTCCGTTACAGAATTAGTCAGTGCTTCTTGCTATACTTAAATTATGTTGCGATTTTTTAGGTGATTCGTGTATCTTGTATATTAACATTTTCTTATCCCAGTTCCTTTACTGTTTACTGCATCGTTTGTCTGTGAAGATTGCAATTGACCAGTTTGGCACTGTCCTAAATTTTCTTGAATATCTACTAGCATTTTGTTTACCTTAAGCAGGGCATCGAACCCGCTAAAAACTGGGTTCGGTTCAGGTTCAGATTAATTTGTTTTTTGAGGGATGGGTTCGTATGTGGTTCTGGTTCAAACATTAATTTGCGGTTTTGTTCCGGGTTCAGGTTCGGTTCGACCTAATGAAAACTGAATTAATATTTTTGAATAATAATCTTTATATAAAAATAATTTAAAATGTTAGTCGGAATTTACTCAAGATAAGAAATGAACACAATTTTCTCGAATAGTCAACACTGACAGCAACGCAGACGTCAAAGGCGTTGATTATCAGTTTTAACGATTACGCTTACCTACATTTACATACATACATAAAATCACGCGTGTCCCACTTAGTGGGTTCGCACAAACCCGATAACAATAAGAACAACATCAACATCATACAACAAATCCTTACTCTTAACATATTAAAGTGACCGATTTTCGGTAGCGAAATACCGCATCCGGATCACAATAATAGTTAGGAAACAATCATCCTTCGCCACACATTCCTATCTAAGTAGACTTCTTTCGCCTCGGCCACACTCATTAAAAATTGAAAAATAATCTGAACCGGAGTTGAAACCTGATCCCGAATTTTAATACCCGGTTCGGTTCATACTCGGGTTCATTTGAAAAAATATATCTGAGGTTCGGTTCTGGGTTCGCTAAAATGTTGTGGTTTGGTTCCGGTTTCAGTTCGGTTCAGGTTCGGGTTCGATGCCTTGTCTTTAAGTAAAATGAAACTGTCAATCACATCAAACATTTATAAAAATAAAATGAGAAATAAATAAAACTTTCAAATACGTATTTTACAGCATTTTACCTTGCAAATTTTAAAACATTATTTATTACTGTGGTAATATTTAAGTTACCTAACCCTAAAAATGAACGAAAAAACACCCAAATATGGCTAATGGTACTACCGCAGCAGGAAAAAGAAAGGTATCTGTTATATGTATAACGTATTACGGACCCTTTTCAACTCTTCCGATTGGGAAATACGTATAAACAGACATTATGTCTTACAGTTTTTGAGAAATCGCCCTTCCAACACACACACACACAGACACGCACACACACGCACGCATGCACGCACACACACGCACACACACATACAAAAATACACACACACATACATACATACATACATACATACATACATACATACATACATACATACATACATACATACATACACACACACACAGATATCATCGTAAAAATGTTAAAACTGGTATACGATTTTTATCATGAATCCAATCCCTTTCTTAGCGAGAGGTAAAAAAATTCCGAATGACAGATTTTGAGTAATTGTTAAAGTACTTAAACAAAAAAAAAATACATATAACACACGAATTTATAGCCTCGCTACCGGCCTTATGTCGTAAATAGCTATAATTTTAATTTGAAATATCGCTATTAGCAAATTATAAAATTAATTATAAACAAATTTTATTTTGTATGGAGAAATTCCATATGATGCAAAAATTAACTAAGTGACTTAATACACTTATTATTATTTACAGAGTATTGATAAAATTTGTGCATGATCATGTTACAAATAAACAAGTACGTAATATAAATAAAGAAAATAATTACTAGGCGAAAAAAAATATTTAAAAATAAAATATCTCACTTTTTGAAATATCTTGATTACTTTACATAATATATTTTCTAATACTTTTTAGTTTTAGATAAAATAAGTCTTATCTTATTCAAATTTTATTATTTTATTTATTAACCAAGGTCAATGAACTTTGTAAAATTCCCACAATTTGTATTCACATCGCTGGATGATTTCATTGTAGATTCACCAATAAAACCATTATTAAACGACTACTACGTTTAACAAATCAAATTGGCATTTAGAGGAATTGCAACAAGGCGAAATAAATTTAATAAAGTCACATGTTCTTTGCAATTGATTTGAAGGTAGATGTAATTTATTTATTCAGAACTCTTTGAGGCGTAATATGACAGGTAATACTGATTTTGTGTAAGCTTGTTGAAGACCTTCATGGTGCACTCGTCCACCGAGCTAAAGTGCCCTTTTTAGTGACGGAGGTTATTGTAAAACACTCTAACCATGTATTTTCTCCAAGAACTGGGGCGATTTGGAGACATGTTTTGAAGAGAACATTAACGGTCTAAAACGAAAGTTTTTGTGTACTGATTTCACGGATTTCGTGAATAACGATATATCTTGTATTTGTACCGTTGAAGGCGCTTAGGACAGCAAACCGTAAGAAATAAATTCAAATTTAATAATTTACCTCACGGGCACTCAAAACTGTCGTGAAGAGGGCATCATATAGAATTATTAAATTACCTACTGTCATAAGGTGAATTAAAGTAATTCTCTAAAACTGTAACACTAATTTTTTTAAGACACATAATTATGCGAGTAAAAAAATAATTAAAATATTATGATGACTACGTTGAGGTATGTTAAAGTCGAGCTGATGTTGCAAGAGTAATGTTATTTCCTACTAAAAGCAACGCCTGATTAGGAATCATATGGGTCAAAGAAAGTTCTTAATGACATCCTTGAACTAGACCTTCCATCAAGCTGATATACCGTACAAATATAGGTTATGGTTTATGACGTAAAGTACACGTGTTTAATCGAGCTGTAACTTTATTGGAAGTAGTAGAAGAATCTTTCTAGGAAATGTACTAAGAAGAAGGTAACATTCTTGGAAAAAGAAATAAAGATTTTAGAAATCTATCAATGCATATTTCTAATTATTGATCACGAATGTTATTTTAAACATATTTTGTTTTGTATAAGTATTGAAATAGATGTGATTTTAATTATTAGTGAACTCTACTGTTTGAGAACAAAATTAGATTAATATCTACAAACAATTAGATAATTTATATAATTTCGGGTGTTAAAACGTAGTGGTACAATAATTGCAAATTGGTATTGCATTTTTAATTGTCGTAGGCATGTTGTAAAACCCGACTTTTCATTAAAGGTTGATGATTGTCAAACCTTCAAAGACAGCAATGTTTTACAATGTGGGTAGTATATTTCTCTAAATACTACAACAATAACCTAACCTAACGCACAAAAGTCACCCGTGAAAACTGGAGCACAGTTTGGTTATTGTTATATGGAGAGAAATATGCCATGCCATTTAATTTACCATATAAAATTGATTAATCCTAGGTTTTGCACATCAATCCTAGGATTTACCGATTTTCGGTGTATCACGGAAAGCGAAACATAGGCGTTTAACATGGGAAATCAGTTTTTCCGTGCGCATTACTCCCCTAATAATTTTAGACAAAAAGTTTCAAATGGATGTTGTAAACTAAAAATTTCTACAACCGAATCAATAAAAAAATCACTTTGGCTACTTCATAATTTGCAGAAATAAAATTTGAAAATTCACGGAATTCCAATTTAATAATATTAGCCATGGAATTAGAAACAAGAGACGAACAAAAGCGTAACGTTTTATATTTAAGTCAAATTATTAGTATTTATTTTGACAATCATTATTCTGACACTGACGTAATAAAACGTGACGCTTTTCTTCGTCTCTTGTTTCTAATTCCATGGCTAATACCATTAAATTGTAACTCCGTGAATTTTCAAATTTTATTTCTGCAGTTATGCAGTAGCCAAAATGATTATTTTTTATTGATTCGGATGTAGAAATTCTTACTTTACAACATCCATTTGAAACTTTTTGTCTAAAATAATTAGGGCAGCAAGGTGCACGGAAAAACTGATATTCTAGAACTACGAGTACAAATCGCTTTCAATTTAATAAATTTTTAATTAAAAAAAAATGTAGAAAATTAAATTTTGGAAGATTAGAAACCACATGACCTGAAAAACTCTTATGAACAGTAATTGTAAAACAATTGCTGTGATACGCAACACTTAATAATACAAGTACTAATACTTGTGTTCCGTTTAACGAACGAACACTTTCTTTCCAAAGAAAGTTGTTGCATCGCAATTTTCCACACTTAAAAATAAGAAGACGCCATTATTATTAATAAGAAGTGGAATGTTTCTATAGTAAATTATGCACAACATTATAATGATAATTTAAGTGTAATTATAAAAATAATTATCATTGTTTTAAGTCAAATGTCATAGTTCAAATTAGTTTTCATTTTGCTTTAAATCCTATCGTCTCAAATAGGACGCCGTAATTATTAAAATCGGGATCAGACTGCGGTTTCTTTATCGAGACGCTAGACACAGCCGATTTTTAAAGTTTGAAAATCTCTATCATACACATATAAGGTCTAATTTTAATATAAATAACCATGTTCTAATTTTACTAAGGTGGAAGATCCAATTGGTAAATCAAAACGATTTTTACCTCTCGCTAAGAGAGGTATTGCATTCATGCTAAAAATCGCATATCCAGATTTTATTGAATAAGCACGTTTTAAGGTCCTTACAATCCGATTTTAACATTTTTACGATGATGTCTGTGTGTGTGTGTGTGTGTGTGTGTGGATGTGTGTGTGTGTGTGTGTGTGTGTGTGGGATGTTGGAAGGACGGTTACTCAAAAACTATAAGACTTAAAATTTGTTTAACAACGTATTTCCCAATCGGACATTCCCGGGAAGATCTGAAAAGGTTTTGGTAACAATTGGACAACCGGAAGTAGAAGATTCTTGAAAAAAAATCTTCTAAATATTATTTTTTGAAAATTTTTCTTGATAATATTAAAGAAAAATAAATTCTCTTTCTGATACATAAGGTTTTGGTAACAATTGGACAACCGGAAGTAGAAGATTCTTGAAAAAAAATCTTCTAAATATTATTTTTTGAAATTTTTTCTTGATAATATTAAAGAAAAATAAATTCTCTTTCTGATACATTTAAATATTTTTATACATATTTTATAGATTTAGAGATAAAAGGAATATAATATATAAAATAATGTTGTAATTAATTTTACAACCGAAAGGATGCCATGAAAAATAGTTGATAATTTAAATTATTTGTAACTGACAGATAAATGTCAGTGTCAGAAATAATGAGTAATGAATTAAAAATGTACTTGGAGAATCCCTTAGTTCTTGATCTGTGACTATTATGGAGATGACAAGTCTAGGTTGAAGGACTTAAATTTGTTTCAAACATTATGGGACAATGTACACCAGTACTGTAGACTAGAGTAACTTTGAATTGCGAAAAAGCTATCAAATTCTTCTCAAGTAAGTTGTAAATATTGACAAAATTACACATCGATATAAGAATAATCGGAGTGCAATCTATCCGTCACTTTATTAAAAGGAATTAGTGTTATTTAGATATAACAAGTATGAAAAAATAAAATGTAAAAGAAGATATGTAAGAATAGATGCACAATCCAGATATATACATTTTAGACCGCCCAAAATTAATGTTTTTACTAGAAGAATATGAAGAGAAAGTAAACAAAGTTGTTCGAATTGAAAATTGCTGTTACCAGCCTAATATTTATTGATGTGAAATACAAAAATGAAAGTTACTACACGGTATTTTAAAGTAACAGTTAATAAAACCCATTCATAACAACAAGAAATCTGATGTGGCCAGCACATTCCGTCAGTTCTATGTAATTTCTACAAATTCCATATAGAAAGTTTCTTGCAAAATGTTCTTTATTTCCAGTACATTACATTTCGTCAGTTGTATGTATTTTGTAAAAATTCCATATAGAAAGTTTCTAGCAAAAGATTCTATATTTCCAGTAAAATTATAACACATACTATGTCAATTGCACTTGACACTATCTTTCAATCAGAATTCTTTTAGTATAGTAGCTATTTCCATGGTTACAGCATAGCTGACTGCTGTATGAAATTTAATTTCTTTATAATTTTTTCCTTCCATCACCTTTAGCTAAGGAAGGTATTGTCTGGTCAAAATAATCGATGGTGATTTTTTAATGAATAAACACGTTTTTGGTCCCTAGAATACGATGATATATGTGTGTGCGCGTGTACGTGCGTGTGTGTATGTGTGTGACGATCGTTTCAACCGCGATAAGTCCAAGACTACAATTTAAAAAATCTGTTGTGGCCAGCACAATACCTCTCGCCACTTTCGTTTTTGGTTACATAAGTATAGGGCGTGAGCATTCATGTGACATTGTTGGCCTTGACAAGCAGATATGGGGGTTCTGTCAAAATGGCAATTAGTAATTTTGTATATAGATGTCATATGTCAGAATTTTTCATGAAAAATTCCAAGATTTTCTAAATTCACGTAGTTAGTTTGTCATACTTGACCTAGACAAGCAGATATGGAGGCCCTTGTCAAAATGACAGTTAGTAATTATTTACATAAATGACAAATGTCGTAATTTTTCACGTGGTTAATTTGTCACCAGAAATGTGGAATTTACTTGTCGAGGAAAATAAACCACATGGAATTGGAATATCACGAAATTTTGGATGGAAAATTGACATTTGACGTATATGTACATAATTACCAGCTGTCATTCTAACTCGGGCCCGCATATTTGCTTATCAAGTCCAACAAAGTCACATGACTGCTCACGCCCTATAAATTTCTCATGTCTTTCCTTTATATTAAGATTATTTTTATAATTTTAAATTTATTTTTTGAGGAAGTTTTCTCCTATACTTCTAAATGTTCGAATTTCTTCCAATTTCTTGACTGGATTTCAGATGGGTATATGTATATAGCTATAATTTTAAATATTTAATTGTTATTATTGTTATACAACAAGAAATAGTAAACTTACCAATATCTCTGAAAAATTCTTCAATAATGTCAGTTAAACTTCTTCATTGACGTAAAAGAGTATTTTGACGTTTTACTACTATGTTGCCAAAAAAGAATATGTAAGATTTATTTTCAGCTAAAATCTATATAAAACCATATTCGTACTATGGCAAATTCTGAATCGGTTCTTATCCACTGTCATGTGTTTAGTTAAAATAGACGTAAGGTCAAATTTTAGAATTGAGCTGCCAATATCGCCCAAACAGGTTTATGAACTACTGTTGATTTTTGGCAATGACATTTTCCTGTCATTTACAAACATCTGATGGTTACTATAGAGTTGTTTAGGCTCTGAAATTTATTACAAATTATTTTATATTATTATATACTATATCTCCAAACCTATAGGAGATATAATAAAATTTTAAAATGTATCGAATAGAGAATTTTATGTTCTTTAATGCTAATAATAAAAAAATTCAAAAAAATAATATTTAGATTTTTTTTAAGATATTACTACTTCCGGTTTTTCAATTGGTACCAAAACCTATTCAACTCTTCCCATTAATGATTGAGGAATCCGTAGTCAAAAAGGTCTTTAGTATTATAGAATTTGAGAAATCGTGTCTCCAACAAACTCACACACACACATCCACACACACACACACACACAGACATCATTGTAAAAATGTTAAAATCGGATTCTATGGACCTTAAATCGTGCTTATTCAGTAAAATCTGGATATGCGATTTTTAGCATGAATCCAATACCTCTCTTAGCGAGAGGTAAAAATAACAATTTCTTCGTATTCCTCATTCTAACAACCAAATGAATTCTTGTTGAGATTTCTGTTACAGTTGATCAACCGAAGGTACCTAAATTTGAAGCTCTTATTTGTTTTTCTTAAACAACACAGTTAAATGCCATTTTTTGACATTTAATGTTAATATAAATATTAAAGAATATTTTATTCTCTATACGATTTGATTGCATTGTTTTCATATTCAATGTATTATAAATAAATTATATTTTATAAATCTTCCTATCTTTGCTGCGTTACAATGGAAACAGTTTCAATAATTCCATATTAATAATTGACAGATGTCATTGTCAAGTATAATTTATACAATATGTCTGTGAAATAATTTTACTGAAAATACAAGAAACTTTCTGTGGAATATATATATAATACATAGAAATGACGGAAGGTATTATACTGGCCACAACAGATTTTTTAACTCTTTGTTCAGTATAAAATGCAATTAAATCGTATAGAGAATAAAATATTCTTTAATACTTATAATAACATTAAATCTGATTTTTTTTATTTAATACCGTTTTTTCAAGAACAACTGTTAAAATCTTCAAATGAGGGTACTTCCGGTTACTAATTATAACCAAAATCTAATCACGTTGGCATATGGATGTAAGGCAAAGGAATACGTAAACGTAATTTTTGAAATTGTAGTATTAGAATTATCACGGCCGAAATTATTGTCATGCAAACCCGCACGCCTCACATACACTCACATCATTATAAAATTAGTAAAATCGTATTTTAGGGACCCTAAAACTTCCTTATTCATTAAAAACTCACCATCGAATTTTTTGACCAAAACAATACCTTTCTTACCTAAAGGTGACGGCAAGTAAAAATGAAAAGCTTCAGAACTAGTGTCAAATTTATTTAATTTACAACTTTTGTGACCAATTTCGTAATATCAATTGCATATGAATTGGAAGTCAGTTGGAAACTAATTTAATAATTCGGAATTTACATTTTCTGTAGTTGTGAATGACTACTGCAGAAAATATTTGTGTTTTATAATAAGGTAGAAAAAGATAATATGTACTTAAATTGCCAAGTCATACAGAAGATAATGTATTATTACAAGTACTTAATTTATTATTATTATACCACTTTACGGACTAAAATGATGTATTTTACATTTTTAACAATTTTGTAGTATAATACATAAAATGTAAAATTTATTTATTTAGTTCCATTCAAAAAAGATTGCCCCTAAGTAATTAAAAATATAGCACCGTTATTAAAGCAAAAGTTGGATAAAGTACACAAGTGTCGATATTTCAATGCAACATTTTTCAATTTAACATTTTTAACAGTTAACGGACAGTTTAATTCCAGACGAAAATACCAGACCTACATGTTTATAATAAAAGATTTTCTTTTGTTAAAATGTGCATTTTAATAAATAAATTTTTAAAAAAATTATAAAAGTTGTAATAGTGTACAAAAAGAAAAAGTAAATTCTCGTTCTCCTTGGATACAATTTTAATGGACGCAAATTTCCTCTTATTTATTATTTATTTGTTTTTATATAACACAAATGTCTGTGCGTTTTATGAGTGGGAATCCCTGTTACAAGTATTCAACTAATTTATGTTTACGTGTTTGTGGGTGTCATATCCATCAAACAGTAAATAGGAACATTTTTCCTCATATTATGCAAATTTTATATGTTCTGTATTTATAGAAGATTATAATCTTAATATAATATGCTACAGGAAAGTGTAGTAACAGCAGTATATTTATGACAAGATTTAAATATCTTTTAATAAATATGTTGTATTATATAGATATGTAAGATTTTTTCATCAGAACAAAAAGTCTAATGTTTTTGAAATAAATAATACAACTATCACAATAAAAATAAATAGTAAAACCATGCATTCATGCTTTTTCAGATAGCTGAAGTATTAGAGTGTAGCAGAGCAAAGTTTTATATTTAGATTGTTACTTGTTAATTTGTTGTTTTAAATGGAAATATATAGATCTACTTTGTTTAGCGTAGAAAATATATGTAATTAATATGTACAAAAATTACTACGTCATGAGACGAGATTTAGCGGGATTTTCACTCAATTTTTGAATATAAAATAAATGTAGTTAGTTCATAAATGATCAATAGATGGCACCAAAACTAATTTAATAAGTTATTTGTATACCAAGTGCTGACAGTGTTTCTTTGTCGAACCAAAACGAAAGTTGCAGTCTGAGCGAAGCGAAGATTGCAATCGTTTGTGTTCGACAAAGGACCTTCAACACGTGTTATATACACTCTTCTTTCTACTCCTGCAAGATAAAATAAATATTTATTTTTATCTTAGTGAGGGAGGTATAGGAATCGTACTAAACATCGCATATCCAGATTTTGGTAAATGGCCATATTTGAAGGTGCCTAGAATCCAATTTTAACATTTCCACGATGATGTATGTGTGTATCCTCTTTACTCTCTAACTCAAATACTATCGTTTAGAAAATATTTAAACCTTGCATTTCTACCTTATTCTAATATGGAAAGAAAGCTGTTAGATTTTGGTGTAAATCAGATAACCGGAAATGGCGTTTTACTTGAAGTTCAAAATAGTTATTCTTCGAAATATACCTTTAAATGTATTTTTTCGGGATTTATGTTTTTATAAAAAATAAAGATTATTAAATTTTCTATAGGTTTACATTAATACTTTTTCTATATATTTATAAAATTATCTATAATTTAAATCCCGGAGCCTACGCTTTAAACACAACTCCATGTTTACACAGTTCAGACCTCAAATGTATGTAAATGACAAACTGACAGATAAATGTCACTGTTAAAAAACTAATCATTTCAAAATAATAATAGTAACGTTTTAAAAAAAAAATAATAAATGAACTTAATACAGTTTCCAGCATAAGTGAATATGTACGTATTTAAATTAATAAAAATTAAATGGGGGGAGGGGGGTGGTTGTGTTGGCCACATCAGATTTTTTTAAATAATTTGAGTTTTATTGTCAATTTCTGTATTTGTGATACATATCTATGACAACAACAAGCATTCTACATAATATTCATATGTAAAATTCGTTGCTAGGCTACGGAAGCGTGATGAAAAGTCTTGCAGCACTAGTGCTGCAAAGAATCGCTTTCAGCATGAAAAACAAACCAGTAAATTGTATTTTCAGAGCAGAAAAACATAATTGTTACACATAAACTATTTAAAAAACACTATTTCAACGTGCTAATGGTATTTGTAAGCAGAATTAATGTGATGAACAAGTCTTTCGAGTAAACACACTTGGGTTATTCCTAAGCATTCTTATTTCAAGAAACCTTTTGAAAAATAATAAACATGTGAATTTTTGCAATATATTTGTTCGCATTTACGTCTTAAAATTTCCGTGTACAAGGCAAACGGGTTACTTATCAACAAGACAATGCAGTTATTCGATATTTCATACATGACATTTGAAAGAAGTCATAAAAATAATGCCGAATAATTACTACGAAGTGACAATCTTTTAAATTAATATAAAGCTAAATTTTGTTTGTCAAAATTATGTTCACTAGACCTGGTATTTTAATCTCTGATTAAATTGTTTTTAAATTAACGGCTGTTGGTTAAAACATAAATTGTAGCACCGATATTATATAAGATGTGTAAATTTTTCAATGCAACATTTTTCTTTTTAACTGACAGTTCACTTAACAATTTATGAGAGATACCAACATATAATTTCATTTTTATGGTTATTGCGACTTTCACTTTACCAAAAATTAATTTATAATTATTATAAAGATGCGAGGAACTTTGAAGATATACTTCCTTACAACACTTTTTCTAGACGTACAATCTATAATTTTAAAGTTTTTTCTTCATAGTATATTAATAGTTTTAATTTATTATTTCCTTAGTAATGTTATATTTATAGAACATTCGTTCAATCACCTATGTAAAGAAAAATATTTTCTTTAACGTTTTAGATATGTTTACAATTATATTTTATTCATTATATGTTTACAAAGGTCAAGGATAAATGGTTCAAAATTAAAGATTTTATAATATTTTTTGCTAAACTATTTTTAATATTCTTAACAACAAGAAATAATGACTTCATTATAACCCTCTAGTAGTTCTAAAGTTTCATCTTCATTTAATTTATATCTAGCTCGGTATTTGATTTTCTCCAAACTGTAGGCCATCTGACCCAAATAAATTAAATTTAATGTTTTTTGAGAAAATAATTCTATTCCAAAATTCAGGGCAATTTTTTTAGCGAAGTCTAGCTAGACACAAATAATTTGTGTGGTACGATAAAACGACAGTGTAAACGTTATTGTTTGGGGCTGTATGTACACTTATTATTAAGGATTGGCTGCTCTACAACATACCGAAACAACTTAAAACACCTGCCCAATATCCTTGATTGCAACCCTATTGAGAATTTATGGTCGGAACTAGATAGGCGAACCCGCAAAAAATATTTTCCCCTATTTAGCAACTTCGGAAGAATCTAACTAAAGAATGAGCAAAATTCCACCTTCCATATCACCCAATTTAATAAAATCAATGCCTAGGCTACTGGAAGCTATATCCAAGTACCCAACTAAATATTAAAATGTAGTATGTCATATATGACAATTTAGAGGATATTGAAACAACAACAGCTACATCATTTCATCGACACCTTCAATATTGTATTGACAATTACGGTGGCCATTTTGAACATTTATTGTGATTTCATTTAAGTCTGCATCACTTTTCATCATCTTTATTCGTTTTTTGTTCCGTCAATTGTAGAGTTCTTTTTGGTCGACTGCTGTTGTAACATAAAAATTTGACGTATGATTTTTTTGTTACCTTAGTCGAGGTATTCTATTCTCTTTCTTATCTTTCCCGATTTGTGTATAGTATCATCTTCTGGTGTATCTATCAATCTATTCACCAGTTTGTAATCATTCTTTCATTGTATTCAGTCACAGTCACAACGGAAACAAACCAGAAACAGCTGTTCGTAGAAGCACGCCATACACACGCGCAGTCCCATTTTGAATTTTGGCATTATGTACGCGCTCTACTTTTCAGTCATGCAGTTGATATTTTATTCAAACATAGGCGGGTAATGAAATTTGTGATGAAAGTTTGAAGAATTTTAACTCAATATCTGGAAGGTTTACAAGAATTGACGGAAGGTAATGTGCTGGCCACACAGATTTTTTTAATGAATTTATTGTTTGGAAATCCTTTTTACCTCCCGCTACCTTTGGTAAGGGAGGTATAGGGATCGTGTTAAAAATCGCATATCGAGATTTTGGTAAATGACCACGTTTTAAGGTCCCTAGAATCCATTTTTAACATTTTCACGATGATGTCTGTGTGTATGTATGTACGTATGTGTGGATCCTGTATAGTGTATACGCTATAACTCAAATACTATCATTCAGAAAGTTTTGAAACCATGTATTTCTACCTTATTCTAATGTGGAAATATCTGATTAGATTTTGGTGGAAATCGGATAACCGGAAATGGTAGTTTACTTGAAGCTCAAGATAGTTTTTCTTCAAAAAATACCTTTAAATGTAATTTTTTCTCAATTTGTTACTATAAAAATTAAAGATTATTTCATTTTCTACAAGTTTGCTTTAATACTTTTTCTATATATTGTATGGATAAATTTATAAAGTAATATAAAAATTATATACATAGGTAAATGGCAGGAGGTACTGTGTTGCTCACATCAGATTTTTATTTAACATTTTACTGATAAAAGTAAATTGCACGAATAAGTTTGTTAGCCACTGCATATCTAAAACATAATTACCATTCTTTTATTATGAAACAATTATTATCATAACGACTTCACATAATAAATTTCGTGATATTTAAATGTTCATCATCAATGACGATCGTGCGAACATTTTTACGAATTCTTTAAGCATCCTATAATAACAATGTAACCTTTACAGATTCATGTGATTCTATTGACAGCAATCGGCGAATCCAATTCTTCCAATGGAAAATAATTTCGCCTGAAGGAATTTAATCATCTATGACCTTTCATGTGGTAAGTTTCGTGACTGCAAAAATTTCAGGATGGCACGCAAACCATATTCATTTGTTGATGGCATTCTCGTATTAAGAATCATTATACAGAGTGCTATAATGGGTCCAATAATTAATATTGAGATCTATTTTTGGTATTAGCATCATGGGATAGGAAATTAATATCGGAAGCGTTATTTCATTATTTATTAAGGTGACCCGGATTCAATCCCAACCGATGCTAAAATTATTTCGGATTTGACGCCTGATAAGCGTCCGCACGGCACAAATATGTCATCATTATTACCGATATCTGCATACTAAGCATATTGGCACACCCAGCAATGGATAATATGCCATGATGATATATTTATTTATTTTATTTTGTGGTGCTCTCTCCACAGCAGCTTTGAGATCCTTTGAGGTGACGAAAAAATATTAGAGTATATATAATATACTTTATGATAACATCTGGATTGGGACCAATTTTAGTAACGTGGTATAAAAGCCTTGGCCTATTGGCTTTTCGCAAAACAAACTTTTTATTAAATCAAATCTAAGATAATGTGAACCAAAAATCAAAACGATTCATTATTAGATGTGAAATGGATAAGCCCTATTTACACCTCAATAGATAAATTTACTAGATCAGACCTGTTACACTTGAGTCAGTAACACTGTGACATTCCTACTCCTTATCAATGACAAATTCAAAAATTCCCATTATCAACAACCAATAATTTAAAAAAAAATTATCAGTGCGACATACTTTTCCTGGAGTAAACAATACTCGTACTTTAATCATATTTAGCGTTATTTACTTCCTTGTTAGAAGACACGAATAGAATTTTAAAGATTGAAATATTTATCTATTATTCAATTAAGTGTTTACAGTTTTTTGGGTAAACAAATATAATATAGGTATGTAACAGGTTTATCAGAAGAACTAGTTATTAATTTAGATTCTAATATAGTAAAAACAAAATATTCATTCTGAAAATTCTATTAAATTTTCTCCTTTACAGTTAATGGTAGTACGTGACTATAACGTAGTTGTTGAAATTTGTGCCAAAACTTATGGGACATATAATTAGTTCATGTATTTTATAGTAGGCAATGACATTAACTTATAAAGTTACATAATCGTCTAATCGAAGTAATAAAACATTGTATACTCATGTAATGTTTATGTTTATTGGAAAATAAATTTTCCATTATTTGTTTGTCTTACTGGCAACTAACCATATCATTCATTTCTTTTAATTGCTGTTTAGATGTTGTTTTTAATTCTTTTATTGAGAAAAATAAAATGAAAAACAAAATTTTTATTGTATCTTTTAATATAATCAATAATATAAAATTTATGGGAAAGGAAACTGTAGTTTCAAAAATTATGTCAAACAAAAATAGTATTTATGGTAAAGGAAAAGTAATAATATTTAACCATACACAATGGGCAGAGAATCAATTCAAAGCATGTCTTCATTACAACAGAGCGGTACAAATAATGGTACGTTTGCATTCAATGTAAAAGCTAGCAGTGACAGTTATGTGTCGCCTTGTTATAATAGGGGATTCCATTTTTTTTAAAATTTCATTTGAAAGTATAAGTAAATCTAAGACTATCGGCGAAAATCCGGTGAAAAGTTTCTTCTAATAAGCGAGTTATAGTCCCCCAAAATTTGAAAATATAGATGTGACGTCAGGAATAGAAGTTTTTAAAGTATATTTAAATTATTAAGTTTAATGCAAGATATTTATATTCAAATAAAAACTGTTTGAGAATTGCAGAATTGGACTGATAGCCACGCCTCCGCTATTTGAATTTTTCTATTTCCATTGGTTGTAAGCTCTTCCCCCTAACTCTGCACTCGTTATATATTTATAGCAGGGAGTCGAACCGGACCCAAATCCGAACCCTAAAACCCAAATTAACCAAAACATTTCTAAAACCTCAACCCAAATCCGAACCTTAATTTAAATTTTAAAAAAGCTGAACTCGAATCCGAACCGATATTTTTTAACGAGTTACCCGAAATACGTAAGGGTTCACATCATAGTAAACATTTGCTATTACCCAACTTTTAAATTCTTTGCAAGATGAAAATCATAATATAGAATCATTTAGCATAAGAGCATTGGGAAAATAACATGTAATATTGCATCTGAAGTACATACCTTAGTCCTTAGTGCAAATTGCAATGTTTGTACCGTGAGTCTTGAACAATTATTTTCACCACTAAATTTTATTTTGTCTCCGTAAAAATACAATAAAGGACAGAATATTAGAAGTCATTTTATTATTCCAAAATAACAATTATTATTGGACATCAATATTTAGATTCACAATCATTTCAATTTAACCTTGCATTATTGTCAAAGGTAGGTCTTTCCCGATATAATAACAATACATCATTAAATTATTTTTCTATTGTTTTTTTTTTTAACCCGAACGGATATTAACTGCAGAAATAAAATTTGAAAATTCACGCAATTACAATTAATAGTATTAGCCATGGAATTAGAAACAAGAGACGTACAAAAGCATAACGTTTTATTACGTCAGTGTCAGAATAATGATTGTCAAAATAAATACTAATAATTTGATGTATAAAACGTTACGCTTTTGTTCGTCTCTTGTTTCTAATTCCATGGCTAAAATTATTAAATTGTAATTCCGTAAATTTTCAAATTTTATTTCTGCAGTTATGAAGTAGTCAAAATTAATTTTTTTATTGATTCGAATGTAGAAATTTTTGCTTTACAACATCCATTTGACACTTTTTGTCTAAAATAATTAGGGGAGCAATGCGCACGGAAAAACTGATTTTCCATGTTAAACGCCTATGTTTCACATCCTATATATAGAATTTATATGAGTGACGAGCTGCTATAACAAAAACCTTCTTCTTTCCGAAGTATTTCAATTATATCATTTTATTTCTTTATTATTATTCATTATTAAGTATATACAGTCGCTATTTATTACTAATTTCTTTTAATTCGATTGAGCTGTAATCCCTTATTACAATATTTATAGTTTTATCGCTGGACCCGACAATTTTTCTGTCTTATAGTACAACCTAAAAGTAAAAATAGTGTTTTATTTAAAACTATGACGTTCAATTATTCAGATCAGTTAATGTATAATTGAAAAACGCCTTTACTCAGCTCATATTATTTCTAAGTAAACATCATTATTAAGTCACGAATTGAAGATCTGCCTACACAAGAAGAAACAATACAACTATCATTATTAGAAGTAATTTTCATTCTTTCTTAATTTGTTTTTTATTCAATATCATGGAAAAGTATCTTATACATATTAATAAGCTTTCCACAATAAAAGAAAAGCAATAAAAATCAAATTCGATTTCGAAAACCATAAATATTTTCTCTAAACGCAATAAGCAATGACATGTTACATAAGAACGTCAAGTACTCCCGATATCTCATTGGACAATTGCCGACAACCAACTTCCACGTCCTTGAATCCTTTGGATCTGCGGGGACATGTATCCACAAACACATAGTGCCCTGACATATATCCACACTTGAACTTGACGTGTGAGGTGTGATGTCATACCTGGTGACAGACGTGTTCGGGGAATCGCGAATAATACTTGGAATAACTTAAGTCTGATCTACCAACGTATTTGGCCAAACGGCACGTACAGATATAATTGGTTGTTTAGCCTCATGTGTGGCCTGAATTTTAACGACATGGATAAAAATTATTTTCGATACTCTGATATAATAAAGGTACGGTTTCACTGGCGCTGCCAACGGGCGCGGTCGGCAATAACGGCCAGCAGCTACTGTTTGATCGTGCTGTCAGAGTGGTTTCGTTGAACGCGGTCGTCAGTTGTAGTCATACTACATGGAAAATAGATTATGATTTAGTTCTTTGCTTTATGCTCGAGGAAGAAGAGGAGGATGACATTTTAGAAAATATTGCAAGAAGGGCAGAGCGGTCTGATTTGTTCCTTGTTAATAAACAGTCGACTAAAAACGAATGAATTGAAATTTAGACAATTTTTTATTAATATTTGATCTTTTTATCAATAAACTTGGGTGTAATTTTAATATAAATACCAGCACGGCCGTGGTCAGACTGCTCTGGAAGCGGTCGGAATGCAGCAGATCCGCGATTGTCAGTATTCGGTTTGAACTAGTGTGGGATCCGGATCCGAATGATTTCGGTTTCGGATCCAAAAATATCCGGATATCCGGATAATTGAATGTTGAACTATCCGGATCTTGGATCCAAATCTAAGTATCGGATTTTGGATCCACATCTGAGTAACGGATATTGGATCCGGATCTGAGTATCGGATTTTGGATCCGGATCTGAGTATCGGATTTTGGATCCGGATCTGAGCATCGGATTTTGGATCCGAATCTGAGTATTGGATCTTAGATTCGAATATGAGTATGAGTATCGGATTTTAGATATGAAATTTCAGTACCCGGATCGGTTCTAGAATATTCTCAGTATTGAACCATACATTCAAATATCGGGTTTTATCAAAAGCACATAATAAATTAATGAAATTCATATCATATTAATATATTACTTTATAAGTGTAATAAAAATAATACAAATTTGAAATTTTTATTCACAATTTACTAAATTAGGACTCTGTGAAAGTATAAATTTCGTTTTTCTTTATATTTGCACAAACTACCTGGATATTTTAGAGGGGTTTTATAAAATGTATTACTGTTTGTTAACTAGTGCTTACAAACCATTGTAAAGATAAAAAGGTCCACTTTAACGGTTTTAAGTATGAATTTGAACTCAATTCCAGATGTTAGCCTTCACATTCAAAATGAAGAATCGGATCCAGAATTAAAATTTGGATCCGGATCCGTAAACAAAATATCGAATCCGGATCCGGATCCAAGTCCAGATCCGGATCCAAATTCGAATTAAATTTTCGGATATCCGCTTCAATATCCGAATGTCGGATCCGGATATTTTGAAATCCGGGTTCTCGGATCCAAGTTTTGTCGGATCCTCACAGCACTAGTTTGAACCTCACCGCGCCAAGGAAACCAAATACATTTAACAACACTGAAGCAGTAGTTCAGCCCTGACGACTGCGGCTGCTGGCAGCGCCAGCGAAACCATACCTTAAATATTGATACATAAGCTTATTTATTAGACATTATGACAAGACTGACTTACGACCGATATTTCAATCTTCTAATACATGTTCCTAACAACTGTTTGGTTAACAAATTTATTATGTAGATTTATTAGGGAGATGAAAAATTTCGGTATTTCAACGTAAAGTTGCTAGGCAAATTGTTATTAGATACTTTTCAAGAATCTAGTTGTAAAAAATAGAATAAATTAAAATATGACATGACACTGACATTTTTGTGACAGAAATATAAATAAGATATGTGTGTTTATAAGTCAAATGAGGACAAAAAAAGAACTGCAATTTTTTCCACGACTGAAATTCGGTTATTAACCGATATTAACCAGATCGCCCCCATCGCCTAAATTTGTGATGTATATTGTTATATATATTTCATCACGGCATATTACCCATTGCTGGGTGTGCCAATCTGCTGTGTACACAGATATCGGTAATGATGGAATATTTGTACCGTGTGGGCGCTTACCAAGCGTCACCTCACGGGCACTCATTGTTGGCGTGGAGGGGTCAATTCTGTGCCATTAAAATTCGATGTAATTTTTGGCGTCGGTCGGGATCGAACCCGGGTCCTCAGATTCGCGACCAGACACTCAGGCACACGGCCACGAGACCCCATATATGTATATTGTTTATATATATAATCGCTAGATGAAATATATCAGTCAATAAATACTTTTTATGTATACTGTAAAATTAGTAAACGGTGACTAGTGCCCTTTTAGATATAATCAATTCAATTATTTTAGGTAAAAAAGCATAAAATTCTACATTTAAATCAATAAACTTTTTTTTTTACTAGCACATGAATATGTATAAATGTTTAAGAATTATTTTCACGCGTATCAATAAAATAAATACATATTCCATTTATGAATAATACAAATATTACATAACAACACATCATGCAAATGTAGTCTCCATGGATGACGCATCCATAAAAGCATTTAGGATAGTAAAACAGAAGCTATTAGATGTAAAGCTATGTACAGGAAACCACGTTATAAAGGCGTGAAACTGCTCATTGTGCAGCAGACTTTACTGTCGGATTTATGGCTGTAACGTGACAGACAATTAAACTACATTCAATTATATTATTCATTACGTTTCTGCTTATGTCTGAGACTTGCGACTTTGTGACGTCATCGACCAACGTGAAATCATATGAGAGATTTATGCAACGCAGTCATGTGCTTTTATTACTAACACATTTATCTTAAATGGTTAATGTTATTAAATTACATAATATGTCCACGTTTTAAACGCATAATGAGTGTCATTCACCATACAGGTGCAACAGAAATAAGTACATTTTTTTTGGTTAACTACCTACGGTGTATTACCGATCATTGGATAATATCAAAAACCATATGAAAATAAGATTTTCGGCTGAAAGTCAAAAGCTAGCTGTAGCTGTGCATAATTTTTTACAAATGAATTTTGTTGGCACTACGCAGACACTTTTCAATTGATAAAGAGGTTTTAAAGGCTGAAATGACCGTAATAAAAAACTGTGCCGGGAAACGGGGCGAAGAAATAAGCATATCTGATATTACGTCTGTTGCCAGAAAAGACACATTTCCAAATTCATACAGATATATGCAATATCAAAATTGGCTAAAGTTGGCCGTGGGTCAAGACCGACTCAGTATTCTAGCCCTTTCCCACATTGAAAATGATATTAAAAAATCCCTAGTTCTAGACGATGTTCTGGAAGAGTTTATTAAAACAGGGAATAGAAAACTGTTGCTTAAATAATTTTGTATCAATAACTTTATTATTTAATAAATTCTTGATTTATTTTTATTGGACCTTACTCACTCACCTTTATTATAATAGATTTTGAAATAAATAGTTGCGATAATAAATAATATTAAATAATGTAATTTACACAGTTAATATTTGATGGCTTGTAGCGACAACTGCGGCGAACCGGCAAGCCTGTATAGACAGTCCGTCCAGGTAAGTGTAATCTGGCAATTTATTTTTGTACATGAAAGGGGAAAACCATGCAGATTCACATCCCTTAAAAAATGTAACTTTCAATTATAAGGCATTTGACCTTGACGGAAAAAATTTCGCGGCGTCTTATTTTCTGGATACCTTCGCATGGCTATTGCTACCCCCCCCCCCCGGTACACGCCAGGGCTTTAGCCCCCTCCCCCCCCCCCCTTCAGATCTGGTAACTTAACTTCGCCCATATATATAACTCAGAAGCATATCAACTGAGCTACATAAAAATATTCCAAAAAGAATGTAATATAACTAATATATACATTTTAATTTAATTTTGTCTTAAAGTCATGTTTATTTAATTGGATACAAACCTTTCAAATTGTTGTTTTATAAACAATTTTATTTCACTAGCGGTTTAAATGTCAAATATATGTCAACCAAAATTGTTGGAATAAATTCAAATATTCAACGTTTATCCTTCATTCCGCCACAAGAAGAAGAAGAATGTTGATTCATTGTACTCATGTCACATTGAATAATTAACTTCCAAAACAGTATCAGAATTATTTATTTCAAGTCTATTATAATAAAGGGTTTATATTTACAATCAAAGTCTTTGTTGTGATTCGTGTCACCTGGGGGTAAGGTCCAATAAATATAATTAAAAAATCTGTTGTGGCCAGCACAATACCTTCCGTCATTCTCGTGTATAATGTA
The DNA here is from genome assembly GCA_951394225.1 of Harpalus rufipes. Taxonomy (NCBI): domain Eukaryota; kingdom Metazoa; phylum Arthropoda; class Insecta; order Coleoptera; family Carabidae; genus Harpalus; species Harpalus rufipes. Next base: position 47,084,814 of record OX596279.1, read on the forward strand.
TAAATTCCATAATTTTTCTTACAAAAGATTCTAAATTTCCAGTAAAATTATTTCATAAACAAACTATTCAAATTGCACTTGACACTGGCATCTTCTTCTTCTTTAGCTTTTCCCATTCGTTAGGGGTCGCTATTTTTGCATGTCGTTCTCATTCAATTCCTTTTCTCTCAAATCTTCCGCAATACAGTCCTTCCATCTTATCTTTGGTCTTCCTCTGTTTCTTTAACGTCCTATTACTAAACTATTCATTCTTGTTCCAATATAATTCTTCATTTCTCCTCATGACATGTTCAAACCAATGTAATCGTCTTTCTTGTATCTTTCTAAAAACTTGTAACACTAGAGTTATTTTCTTACCGTATCTTTCCGTGTATTCCCCAATATCTACTTCAACATCCTCATATCTGCCACATTAATTTACTTTTTATTGATACTGGCATCTGTCAATTTGAATTATATGAATATATTACTAGTTCCCAAATTTGGCATAGCTGGCTGAATTATAAAATTAAATTTCTTTAAAATTCTTTAACTCTGTATCTATTGAATATGAAGTATAAATTGTAATCAAATCGTATAGAGAATAATATATTCTTTAAGTTATAATAACGTTAAATGTCAATAAATCAAATTTAACTGTTAAATCTTCAAATGAGACTACTTCCGGTTGACCAATTATAACCAAAATCTAATCAGTTGTTCTTCTGGATGTAAACTTGAGGAATACGAAAAAATTATAATTTTTGGAATCGTGGTATTGAAGTTATGGAATCCGGAAGTTTTGTCACACACACACAGACACACATACATACAGACATCGTAAAAATGGTAAAATCGTATTATATGGACCCTAAAACGTCCTTATTCAGTAAAAACTCATCATTGAATTTTTTGACCAAAGACAATACCTTCCTTACGTGGTGACGGAAGGTAAAAAATTATTAAATACTTATACATACATTATAAGTATTGAAAATTTCAAGAACAAATTTAATTACGTATTTCATTTTCTTATTAACGAAGTAAGGTCTTGCAGGGATTCGCTTATAAAAAAATCTGATGTGGCCAGCACATGATCTCCCGCCAAATTAATGTTTAAAATAATAATGAGCTTTAAGTAAAGTATCACTTCCGGTTGATCGTTTATAAACAAAATCTATTCTGTTGTTCCAATAAATAGAAAAGTCTGTAATACGAAATTTTGGACTATATTTTGTTTTTCCTCGAAAATCTGTTAATTGCTCCAAATTAAGTACCACTTCCGGTTTATCATATACAGTCCAAATCTAATATGTTGTTTCAAATTATATACGAGTTTGAAATATCAAATTTGATAAGTTTTGGACCATATTTTAATATATTTTTTCAAGAAAATCGTACCACTTCGGGTTTATCAATTTTAGATAAAATCAAATACAAAAATCTTAAATACCAAATTTGAAAAGTTTTGGATTACATCATAATATATTTTTAACTAAAATCTGTTCAGAGCTTCAAGTAAAATATCACTTCCGGTTTATCAATTTTAGTCAAAATCTAATATGTTGTTCCCCTTGCTATAAAGGTCTTAAATACTAAAACTGAAAAGTTTTGGATTCTATTTTAATATAGTTCTTCATTAAAAACAATTATGGGCTTCAAATAAAGAATCTCTTCCGATTGTTCAATATTACTAAAAATCTAATAAACTTTTTATATGAATGCAGAAAGCTTGAATACGGAAAACAGAAATTTTTGGAAGTTCGATATAGGAATTATTGTGAAAGATAAAATCGTAACACACACACACATACACGCACGCACGCACTCACACACACACACACACACACACACACACACACACACACGCACACACGCACACAGACATACAGACACATACACATATCATTGTAAGATTAGTAAAAACGTGTTGTGGGGACCCTAATTCGTGAAAACTCACTATCGAATTTTTGGACCAAAACATTATCTCCCTTTACCTACGGTATGGCGGGAGGTAAAAACGTTGCAGTTTTAAATACTGTCACTTCCAAAATTTACACTTCTCGTAGCATTAACTAATTCGGCATCCACCAGTTATATCCATGACAAGAAATTATTTCGCTTATTACGTTTTCATTTTTAAAGAATTAACTGATCTTAACTAGAAAAAAAAACTTCGCCCGATGCCTCACTGAGAAATATTAAGACGTCATCACGGCTCAGTATTTTAGATTTTTTGCTCCCAAAGCCTCTTGAATTTTGTTTCAATAGAGTTTTGACTTTAGAGTATGTATAACAATAATGTAAATATTTACAATCTGATCTGTATGAAACCACAATTTTTCTAGTTACTCCCAATATCCATGGTCTCGAAAATAATGGAGCAAGATTTTAGCATGGAGCAATAAATCCATGGCAACGCATAAAAAAAATCACACTTAGCGACTGGATAACGTAAGCGTTTAATGACATTTGAAGATTCTGACTTCATTTATAAAAATCTTACACTCAAATAGGAAATGTTTATTAGTGCAATATTGTATAAACAGTTGTATTACCCTCGCAGTTAAAATGAATGTTTAACTCGCGAACGCTCATTAAACGTTAAACCGCTTGTATAATAAATAACTATTATGTCTCCACTAAAACAGACACTTTTTCTATTCACTTTTTCTTATTTCTAATTATTAAATTTTGCTCCAATTATCTAATAATTGTTTGATAAATAAACGCTGGCAACAATCGAAACACAATAAACAATAGAAATTCGTTAAAATTCAGCAACTATTTCGTAGAAACAATTTTGTGTTAACAATTAAAATCTAATTAAAGATAATTTTGAAAATCTGATAAATATTTTTTGCTAAGTAAAATAGATATAATAGCAGTATACAAAAATGACACTAATAATATCGCATATCCTGCGATTTATCACCGGCATGTGATGCGTACTTCAAATGAAAATGAACTTTGTTGGAATTTCATGTGACGAGACAATAATGTATAATATAAAAAAATCTGATGTGATCAACATATTACCTTTCGTCAATTCTATGTATTTTGAATATATGCCATACAGAAAGTTTGTTGTAGATTCTATATTTTCAGTAAATTATAACACAAACATACTACGAGCTCAAACTGTTATTATTTTGGTCGGTTAGCATTTTCAACAAACAAATTATAAAACCTACGCAAATGGTGAGAAATTTCTATAAATTTCTTTCGACTAGTTTAAAAATAGATTTTAAGCTAGCCAAATCGAATATGTTATTCAAATATTCCGCCATTTAATATTAGCACTTATTATGGGGTCTCGTGGCCGTGTTTGGTCACGAATCTGGGAACCCGGATTCGATCCCGACCGACGCCAAAAATTACTTCGAATTTTAATGGCACAAAATTGACCCCTATGGTGCACCCTCCACGCGAACTATGAGTGCCCGTGAGGTGATGCCTGGTAAGCGCCCACAGCAAATATTTCATCATTACCGATATCTGTGTACAAAGCAGTTTGGCACACCCAGCAATGGGTAATATGCCGTGATGATATATTTATTTTATTTATTTAGTAATACCAGCTTTAATTTTATTAGGAATTATATCCTTAAGCCCAGTATATTTTTCTGTGAGTATTGTGCTATGTCTTGCAAGGTATGTTTTGCTGTACGTACTGGATATTTACGAAGTTATTTCTCATTATGCCAAAAGTAAAAGGTCGCAGTACAAGCTAAATCTGAACTAGAAGATGACCCTTAAAATGCCGGTTGAACTATTATCACCAGTTATTTGGCCCACAGTTTTTTGAAGTTTTAAGGGTATATTTAAAGAAGCCGAAAGAATTTTGTAGAAATTTATAATCATTTTTGTAGATTTTATAATTTGTTGAAAATGGAAACGAGCCAAATTATTATGAGTTTGGGCTCGTATGTTAATTGCACTTGACACTGACATATGTCAATCAGAATTTTCTTAACATAGTATCTAGCTGTTTTCATGGTTATAGCATAGCTGGCTGCCTTATGAAATTTAATTTCTTTATAATTATTTAACTTTAAATCCATTGAATATGAAACATAAACTGCAATCAAATAGTATAGAAAATAAAATATTATTTAATATTTATAATAACATTAAATGTAAAAAATCTGACGTGGTCGTGCTGGCAAATTCCATACATAACTTTTCTTGTAAAGATTCTAAATTTCCAGTAAAATTGTTTCATAAACAAACTATGCAAATGGCACTTAACACTGACATCTTCTTCTTCTTTAGCTTTTCCCATTCGATATGGTACCTATTTTTTATTTTCTTCTTCATTCATTTCTGTTTTGCGGGTCGTCCTCATTCGGTTGCTTTTCTCTGAAGTCTTTTATGTAGTGACCGTTTTGAATATGGGAATTTTTAATTTCGATTTTCATTTAAGAGATATGTAACATAAATTTGACTTTTATATTTACTATTAGGCTACTTATATGATGTATTAGTATTTTAGTACATTAGTGATACTCTCCTAGAAAATTAAATCTCTAGTCATACGTCATTGATACAAATAGACCCAAGTCTAGAAATGAATTACATTTGTGGTATTGTACACCTTTGGGACACCAGTCCCCCCTCTTTATTTATTTTATCTAATAATTACATAAAATTGATGCCAATGTTTTATATTCTGCAATGTACTTGCAAAATCCCCAGGTAGATTACTTTAATGAGTCAATGCATTTAAACATCAATTATTTAACTATTATCAGCAGAATTTCGAAATTTCTAAAATCCATGTGTCTCTAGTGTGCTATATAAACAAGTTTTTAATTAACCCGTGTTGCAGTATGGCCTGAATTAACACCAGTTCGCATGACTGTGACTGGTCGTTTCAAAGCGGACATCGACGTCAGAAATGCTAATTATATCAAGTTATTTAAATCACCAAAATTCGAAAAATGTTTCTACTTATTAAACAATTAAGCCAAAAGCAAAAATATTAGATGATGCCTATTGGAAAGAATTGCATATGTTTGTTTTAAAAAAATAGAACATAGTTATAAACAGTGAGGAAACCATTTTGATTATAATATTTTTCAAATCAACAATTATGCCATAATTTTATTTAGTCGGTGTTCTGTATATAAATAACGCTTTGTTCATGATTAAATTAACTAACTGCTACTAATATTGAAAACTTAAAATACACATGTTGACCTTGTATTATTTTTACAGTTCATTCTAATCAATGTATTTAGTATAACACAAAAACATATGTGCACAACATTCATATAGGTACCTGTACGAATTTGAGGTAAAGGGAAAAGACAAACAACTTCTTTCGTAATAATATTCCAAAATTGAAAAGGATATGTGATTTTAATGTAGCCATACACAAAAAATCTGATGTGGCCAGCACATTACCTTCCATCAGTTTTATGTATTTTGTACAATTCCATACAGAAAGTTTCTTGTAAAAGATTCAACATTTTCAGCAAAATTATAACACAAAGGTACTATGTAAATTTACACTTGACACTGACATCTGTCAATCAGTATTATCTTAATATGGCTGTTTCCATGATTATAGCATAACCGGCTGATTTATGAAAATATAATTTATTTATATTTTTTTAATAGATAATATAATATTGTTTAATATTTAAAATAACGTAAAATGTCAAAAAATGTTATTTAACTGCGTTTTTTCAAGAAAAACTGTTAAAATCTTCAAATGAAGGTATTTCCGGTTGACCAATTATAACAAAAATCTAATCACCTCTTCTTTTGGATGTAAACTTGAGGCATACAGAAAATTATAATTTTTGGAATTATGGTATTGGAGTTATGCGATCCGAAAGTACACGCATACACACAAACACATACATACATACAGAAATCATCGTAAAAATAGTAAAATCGTATTCTAGAGACTCTAACGTGACCTATAAGTGACGGAAGGTAAAAATTCTACGCTCTATAATAATAAATTTCTTAATATCTGTAGCGTCATGTAACACCAAGAAGTTACCAGCTGTCAGCTAAAAGAACACTTTAGAATTATTATGGCGTATCTTTACTGGTAATGAGAAGAAACAAAGACTCCGGCTAAAAGAGCGTAATGAATGTCATCTTTCCAGGACGATTTAAAAGACGATTGGTCGACCGCATAAACGAAGATATGATGCATGTAAACCTTTCTCCAGAAAGTGCCTTAAATGCGGACCCTATAGGGAATAACGTGAATCTTCAAAAAACTGAACATAAATTATAGATTAGGCCACTTCTATGCTTTTACAGTTTTTCAATGGCGTGAATATTCGTCCACGCCGCGCTAGTTTATTAGGAGCGACGAATGTATCAGGCCTAGTTGACGCCTTGGACCGAGATCAACTAAGCGGACATTGTAAATATGCGGACCCTGTAGTAAAGCGTGAATAAACGCAAAAAATAATATTGGTTATTGTCCACTGAAATACTATCTATATGTATAATTGGTATAGCTGAAAATAGTGTCTATCGATTCTGTGAAGATGAAGAAACTTCGGAACACTTTATATGTAAATCTTCTAATTTAACCACCAATAAACTAAGACCCCGTATTTTCATCTCCGGTTACTTGACAGTTAAAATGAAACATATTTTTTACAACTTATGCTATATTTTTCGTTTTAACAGATAGTTAAATTAACAGACTTTTTAACAGTGTCGCTGTAATTATTGCAAAGGTTACTTTTAATTTTCTAATATGTATATTTTACATGTATGTTTAATTGTAAAAGAAAATGTATTTGTATTAGTTTCGATATAGCCTTACGAGAGGAGAGACAAACCATTATGCTAAATCAGTATAAATGGGAGAATGACGCGGGAGCGAAATAATAGGACTTGGGTGTTGGTTCGCCGTCCAGGAAAAATGTATGAAGGCTAAAATTTGAAATATTACGCAATATAAGTATAGAAGTAATTTTTGGTGATATCATATACTGAAATAGTTGTTCCCGAAATAATTAAACCAAAGTTTAAGGAATGTAATTTTTTGAAATTTATATTTTTACGATTTTTGGATTGAACTCATCGTAATTTGTCAATATAATATGCTGTTGTAATTGCTTGTTGTAAATTAAAATTAAATATCTAATAATTTTTTTTATAGTTTTTATACTACTCGTTATTATACCTTTTTTGTCTATTTATATTTCTCTTTAACTTAAAATTATATTATTAATTTTATTCACACTTTTTCGAACTTGAAAAGCTTCTGAAGAAAATCATTGCTCGGAATAAAGTAAGTCAAAACTACTTGGACTTATTTCATTCTAAAAATTTATATTTTTAGATTTGGTGATAAGTGTTGAGATTTACTATAATTGGTTCATGTTATTACCACAATTGGTGTTTACGGTAGAATTTATTAAATGATTATATAATCACAGCGCATTAACGCAGAAAACTAAGAAGCCCGGAATTCTGGCGCAATATTTTACAGGGGGGCAAAAATCCTACGAACTCAGAATACGGGGCAGCGAGGAGCTAAAAAAACAAACAAGAAACGAGACGGGGCGCAAAAATTCAAGGTTTCTTCTGCCAAACTACGTTAATACGCCACTGCTTTTTAACCAAATTTAATAATACTGGGCATTAACGATCTAATAAGATCAAGAAACTGCTTTCAAAAAACTAAGTTGAGGTCATGTTACAATAGATTTTACATTTAAAGAACAATACAATAGGCGCGATAGGCTAACACCAAACATCTTCACCCATTTCCATCCGCAACACTAACAATACAATACTATTTTCTCTTCTTTTCGTTATGACGTCACCGTATGAAAAGCGAAAGCACGACTCCCCCGCCCTGCCGGAATGCCGCGCCTGTAACGCCGTGTGCGGTGACACGGACAACGACCTACGACATATCTGCCTTGATCCTTGAACTTGAAACCAGAGCTTAGGCGCGAGCTATGCGCGTTACTATAGAAACAGTTGTTGATAACATTAAACAGCTTGAGGTATGCTAGGGTTAAGTTTTATCAGCTGGAGAAAATACTGTAACCAATTCTAATAGAACTTTGAGATGTTCAATACATAGAAAGAAAGTGATGTATATATAATTTTTGTGATAAAAATTTTGGAAACAAAATAATGCTATACAATATTATTTCTGTAAACATTAAATCAGCAGTTCCATTTATTTTTATTTAATACATCATGCAGTTATAGAGAAAAATAAATCATAGGTCGATACTAATCGCTGATGACTAATTCAAAATTATAGGTTTGCCGTTCTACATGGTCAATTGTTATTTTTGTCACAATTATAAATCAAGGTAGTTCAATCAAATGGTCAATTACACGTGCGAACATAACATGGTCATCTTTCATTCAATAAGTGGATTGCTTAACAATTATTGACGTCAATCGGTTCAATGAAAAATAATAAAAATTTGTGGTTACCTACAAGTAAATATACCGGGTGTCTTAGACCGATCGACACATGGGAGATTAACACATGAAATTAGTTCATTGTAAGCATTATGTCTGCAGTATAAGGTATTAGGTTGAAATTTTGTATACTTATTGGAGGTTAGTAATTCTATGGAATATGGTCCAAATTCCAAATCAGTCCATTTAAATATGTAATATTAGAAAAAATTAAGAAAATTTGTAGAATATCCAGGATTGCTGTTTTAATCCCAGAAAACTCGAAAAGACTTAGGTTCGGGAATCAGCCAGCAGCAAAATTTAATATTTAATTTTAACTTATATATGTATTTAATATTGTATTGACTTTTAATAAAATATAAATATTATTTGAAACATAAATTATATTATATCATACAGTTATATGATTAGAACAAATTTTCATAATAAAAAATGTGTTAATTTTATTAAATTTCAATAAAAAAATTAAAAACAATAAGAAAAATTATTTTGAGAAGAAAAAATTAAATTTTGCTGCTAGCTGGATCTGAACTCAAGTCTGATTTTTGTTTATTATTTCTCCATGCTATTTGATCTGTTATTTAATAACCATTTTTCAGGATATTATTAATAGTCTTGAAAATTTTACAAATTTTCTTAATTTTCTCTAATATTTACCATTTAACCCTTTCGGTCCAGTTTTAATTTTTTTAAGAATTCAAATACTTTTATTCAAAAATTACAATGTAGATAGGATGAGACTACATCAGTTTATATTTTTAATTTTTTTCATCGCTCGTTTGTCCTAACAGTACAAACAGTGAATTTATAATAATTATTCTTAACTATCACTTCTGAAAAATATGCTTACAATTACTTTTCAAAAAACAAATTTTGCACAAAACAACATTATAAGGCACTTAAATAGCTTCATCCTCGTCAAAACTTTAATCACAGTAGCAACATCTCCGTCCTAACAAAAACACTGTTGGGACATATTCATCCCAAACAAATTCAATTTGGAAAACAATAATTTCTAAATACAATTCAGTTCCAAAACAATTTTCATTTCACTTAAAACATACATGTTCATATTTGCTAGTATTCTTCACTAAAGCAAAGCATCCACACATGTGACCGCAATTCTGATATTTTTGGTTATAACAACTACTCACCAGCTGATGGGTTTCAGTGGTGCCACTAATATCTCAACGAAACCTTAAACACTACTGAGACAGAAATTGTTGTAAATTGAATGGTTTAGATACTCAGTAGTAATTTTTAAACAAGTTGTGAGATATATATGTCCCGTCAGTACCGAAAGTGTTAAATGGACTAATTGGGACTGTAATCCATAGAATTAGTATCCTCTAATAAGTATACAAAATTTGAACTTAATATCTTACACTGAGAAGATTCTATTCACAATTAACTGATTTAATATTCTATATGTGTCGGACGACCTAAGACACCCGGTATATGACTAGATTATCATATTTGTATGTAATTCTTGTATAGAACATCAAATAACTTTTTAAGTTAATTTGTAATACAATTTAATTTAATTTGAATTTGATTTTAAATTGGCACGATCATAATCCAAGGTCCAATAAAAGAACAGTCAATGTCGATATTTAGTGATACAACTGTTTTTCTTCAATGAGATACAGTGAGTCGGTCGATGTAAAGATCAAGCTCTCTACCCATCATATCAGTGGTCTTCCTCGGTCTCTTTTGCCTTGTGGTCTTTAGTCTCTTGCTATGTTGATTAGTCTATCATCGTCTACTAGTGATATGTGGTCATTCCATTCTGTCCTTCAGTTTCGTACAAAAAACATGTCTAATATTTGTTATTCGTTTCTTATAACGCAAGAAAATTTTAGTGTTAAGACAAGTAATACCGAGGTACCTTTTTATCAACCTTGCCAATGTTGATTACAAATGTCATTAATTCTGGAATTAAGAAGTTTATAGTACTAAATCCCTTAATGTCTACATTAGTTAATATAGGTTTCTTTACGGTTAAACTTTGGTTGTGCTTGATTACACATTTAGTTTGGTCAAAAATCGACATTGGTTGTTATGGCATTAAAACAGACATATTTTAATAATCGTCCGAAAATATCATGTACCAAAAGCAGTTGCTGTTATTTATACAAATATGAATGATTTAATTTATGTCTTCAGACAATTCTGCTTTCGATTTAATTCATCATGGATTTTAATTTATATTCTCCAAGGATTAATGGTGCCAAGACACGTCAGGACAACGCCCTGAAACTTTTTTTAGCTATCACAGAATTGACTCCACCCTGGCACCTTTCCATTCATTATTAATCAATTTTATATAGTAAAATATATTTAGCCAACATTATACACACGTGTATGCTATTTTATTATACATCAAACAAAATTTTAAATCCGACGATTTACTTCAAGAAAACTAATAAAATTTCCAAACTTGTTATTTAAGAAAATATAATCTCTAGTCTCTGATTTAATATTGTAAACATAGGGCTCCCACTTGTGTTTTAATTGAAGTGATTTATTATTGAAAGAGCACTAGTTCACAAATCCATCCAATTGAGTTAAGGTCGGTACTGCCATCTATGACATAAAACGCGTGTTTTGTAATGAAAAGACGCACTTGTAAGTATAAACACCGGCAAAATTAGAGAAACTCCAAAAAAGGTATGTATTTCAAAATGTATGTACCCTCTCTCTTTCATATTTGTGTTGATAATTATACATCTACGATAAATAACAAATGACGATATAACACCTAAATATAGCTACCTACTAAAGATTGATTATCATTCATCGAGTTGTTAAATTTCGTTTGGTCTTTAGTTTTATTAAATATGGATGTTTAATTCGTGTTCTCTAGTTCATAATCATTTCAGATTTTGTTGTTGTTTCAATTCTAAGTAATTAGAGTAGAAAAATAATTTTCCATTTTTTTTTATAAATAATTTTTCTCTTCTAAATACTTAGAATTAAAACGACAACAAAGCAGAAATGATTGTTAATCCTTGATTTATAGTGAACACGAATTAAACACCAATATTTAACAAAACAGAAGACCGAGCAATATTTAACACCTCGATAAATAATAATCAATCTTTAGTAGGTGGCTATTGTATTTAGGTGTTATATCGTCGTTTGTTATTTATTGTAGATGTAGAATTACCAACACAAATATGAAAGACAGAGAGTACATACTTTTTGAATTATTTAGCTTTATTGGCGTTGCCAAAATTTTGCTGGTGTGTGTATATAGCTGTGTAGAACAGCGAAAAGTTTACATTTAGATACGAAACGGCATTTGTTCGGGACTCGTGCCTTTTCAATAGATAACGCATTAGCGGATAGATGCTATTTAAATAAGCGGGGAAAGTTACTTACACATTAAATTACTAATATTTTTGAATGCCCGGTTTTTCAGTCACGGTTTAAGCCAGAAATTTCGTATCCGTTCAGGTTCAGAGTTTAAACTGTTTTTCAGTCTGGTTTAAACCATGAACTCAGCTCAAATTTGATATGAACATGAACCACCAACTCTTCTAGCTTAAGTGTTGAATTTTTGGTTCAGTGGAATGGTTTAACAGTAATTTTATAATTCATTTATTTATTTTGCCATTTTTGTTGATATATTGATGTTTTGTTATTCGTATATGTATTGACATTACAATAAGGTATTAAAAATGGAAACATAACATTAAGAATGAAGATACTGTTAATTTTATTGAATACCTTAGCCAAGATAGGATACCAAAAATAATACAACCTAGGATTATTCTGTTTGTTCAATTGGATGATTTTGATGATATCGATTAAAGAAATTAACAGTTATCCGAATACTACAAGAAATTCCAAATACGTTCTCATACTAATTAGCCGCCAAAAATGTATAAAACATATTAATATATTAATGAATATTCAGGAATTCAGTGGCGACAACTGAACAAATGTTACTTTTAACATTCTGGTTTTTGCTACAATTCTTGTATTGAATCTCATCGGTAGGTGAAACTTGAATATGAGGACTGTCACTAGTAGATTAAAAAAAATCTGATGTGGCCAGCACATAACCTCTCGCCGTATATTTTACCTGGCTGTATGCATAAAGCAAAGATTATTTTTATAAATACAAATAATATATTCATATAAATCTATGACGTATAAACTTCTTTATTATTCAATAATAGCATGTCTCAACATGAAGATATTTTACCATAAATTATGTTACAATAAATTACAAAGTAGAGTTTACCATATATAAATATTAGGCTGGTAACTGCAATTTTCAATTCGAACAACTTTGTTTACTTTCTCTTCATATTCTTCTAGTAAAAACATTATTTTGGGCGGTCTAAAATGTATATATCTGGATTGTGCATCTATTCTTATATATCTTCTTTTACATTTTATTTTTTCATACTTGTTACATCTAAATAACCTTAATTCCCTTTAATAAAGTGACGGATAGATTGCACTCCGATTTTGTCAATATTTACAACTTACTTGAGAAGAATTTGATAGCTTTTTCGCAATTCAAAGTTACTCTAGTCTACAGTACTGGTGTACATTGTCCCATAATGTTTGAAACAAATTTAAGTCCTTCAACCTAGACTTGTCATCTCCATAATAGTCACAGATCAAGAACTAAGGAATTCTCCAAGTACATTTTTAATTCATTACTCATTATTTCTGACACTGACATTTATCTGTCAGTTACAAATAATTTAAATTAGCAACTATTTTTCATGGCATTCTTTCGGCTGTCAAATTTATTACAACAGATTATTTTATATATTATACTTCTTTTATCTCTAAATCTATGGAATATATAATAAAATATTTAAATGTATCAGATAGAGAATTTAATTTTCTTTAATATTACCACGAAAAATTTTCAAAAAATAATATTTAGAAGATTTTTTTTCAAGAATCTTCTACTTCCGGTTGTCCAATTATTACCAAAACCTTTTCAGATGTTCCCATGAATGTCCGATTGGGAAATACGTTGTTAAACAAATTTTAAGTCTTATAGTTTTTGAGTAACCGTCCTTCCAACATCCCACACACACACATCCACACACACACACACACACACACACACACACACACACACACACACAGACATCATCGTAAAAATGTTAAAATCGGATTGTAGGGACCTTAAAACGTGCTTATTCAATAAAATCTGGATATGCGATTTTTAGCATGAATGCAATACCTCTCTTAGCGAGAGGTAAAAAAATCGTTTACAAATTTTTATTTTAAGCTTTTCTTTTAATTTTCATACTTCTTTTTAAACACTACAGAATTTCGACACATTATTTAAGTTGATTAGTAATTTCTTCTCAACACTTTTCTTTATCCTGTCAAAATATCTTAGCTGTTTTTCTACATTCAAATATATATATTTTTTAATTTGTTTCTTTCTTATTATTCTCGTTATTATTTTCCATTTATAGCTTCAAGAATATTATTTAAATATATATCTTATATGTTAGCATGGAGTGACGGAGTGTCAAAATGACATATTAATGATCAAAAAATTGATAGAAAGCGCAAATTACACAGCATTTCTTCTATACTATGACATTTGGTTTAAGTTCAACTGAACTAGTTCAAATATACACATTACAAACAAAAATAGTTTAGGTTCAAGTTTAAGGTTCAATTGAGCTGTCAGTTTAAACCGCCACTGTTAAACCGGGCATTAATTTTGAATTTTGTTCACTGTCAGCCAAAATCATGGTTCTTGGGATAATGGGTATTGTGAAATTAAAAATGCATTTATTTTTATTTAAAATAAAGAGATAAATTTTTCAATAAACGAAATACACTCCTGGATATTAATTTTGTCAAAAGAATTAAATTTTGGAGCTTCTTTCAACCAAAGGAATATATGCCCATGATGACATGATGTGATCCCCGTATATGAAATTCCGCCCTCTCACAACTGCTCCACATATTAATTTTGAAAAATAGTGAAAATCAGCATTAATTTATTAATTTTGAAGTCAAAGTATCTTACACAAGTAGCTGGATCGTTTCGTTTTAATTTCGTTTTTTTTATTCTTCAAAATTTAGAATTATTGGAAATAATTTTGTTCTTGTTTAAATTGTATAAAGACTTCATTAATTCCGGCCAGCATTTTTTAGGGGATGAAAGAGTTAAAACTATTGTTGGTTTGCTCAGTTCCCAGGTGCCGAATCATTACCATTAAATATTTTTTTAGTTTTCCAATAAGTCGATGATGATCGAATGTTACTTAAAAGTGTATATCTAGTGTCTAATTTAACTAAACATTTATATTTTTGTCACATAATTGTCATTTGTTTTTGATAAATCATTTGTCCAGTCACTTTAGTTATATCTTTTTTTGCAAGATGCAATGATTTTTTTTTCTTTTAAAAAAACCCTCAACAGGATAAAATCCCAATTACAGAGTGGGTTTACATACACAAATATCCATGCCTTAGTGGGATTCGAACCCAGAACCCCGAGCGCACTCATGACTAAGAGGCGTTGCTCTAACCAATGAGCCAGCGGAGCCGACATTTTATTACCTAACTGTGTGTAAAATACCAGATGAAATAGATCAGCCTGTAAACAGTGTATGTGTGTGTGTGTGTGTGTGTGTGTGTGTGTGTGTGTGTGTGTGTGTGTGTGTGTGTGTGTGTGTGTGTGTGTGTCTGTCTGTGTGTCTGTGTGTGTGTGTGACGAAAGTTATGGATCGCATAACTTCATTACCACGATACCAAAAGTTATAATTTCATATTTCTCAAGTTTACATCCAGATGAACAGGTGATTAGGTTTTGGTTATAAATGGCCAACCGGAAGTACCCATATTTGAAGATTTTAACAGTTTTTCTTGAAAAAACGCAATTAAATGTCATTTATTGACATTTAACGTTATTATAACCTGAAGAATATATTATTCTTTATACGATTTGATCGCATTTTATACTTATCCAGTAGACATAGAGTTAAAGAATTATAAAGCTATTAAGTTTCTTAAAATAGCCAGACATGCTAACCATGGAAACTGCTAATATATTCAGATAATACAAATTGACAGATGTCAGTATCAATAGATGCGTTCATTGAGACTTGTTGCTTAGTACACTGACTGATTTGCTAGCTATATGACGGACTGATATTCACAAATGTCATCGAGAAAATTATATAGTTGTCAAATATAACATGTGTATCTCTCATATCCCTTTTATTGGTTTGGAAAATGAATTTATAGGTAGGTACAGTTATTTACAGATAGTAGAATTAATTTTGAACATTTTTTAGGTCTAAGAAAATATTTCAAATTTAACAATGTTATAAATATTCATCACAAAACTTTGAAAGCCTTTTTGACATGTAATTGATATAAACACACCAAAATATGAGATAGAAACAGTACAAGTTAAATTCATATATGTATAATTTGCATTTCCCGCCATTATATTTCATAAGTTAGCAAGTCCAGCGAGAAATTTGGCGCTTGGATTGCTTGCAAATCAAGCAAATTCTTGGGTAGCAAAGTCGTTCAACACATTTTACTTCCGATTGCTTGTTTTCGATACGGTAAGGAATGAAAGAATAAGGGAAATAACTCTAGCATTAGAAGTTTCTAGAAAAGAGAAGGAACTGAATAAGAACGACACGTAAAACAGAAATGAGTGGAAGAAGAAAATAAAAAATAGCGGCCCGTAACGAATGGGAAAAGCTAAATAAGAGGAAGATGTCAGTGTCAAGTGAAATTTGCATAGTTTGTTTATAAAATAATTTTACTGGAAATTTTAGCAAGAAAATGTATGTATGGAATTTAAACATAATGTACAGGATTGACGGAAGGTATTGTGCTGGCCACATCAGATTTTTTTTGTACTATAAAATCAGTAAAAGGTGACTAGTGTCCTTTTGGAAATAATCAATTCAATTATACTAATAAGAAGAAGTGAAGTAGTTGTTTAAAAGGTGTATTTAATAGCTTAACAAATTCTTATAGCTTATTACAGCTATTTATAGCAATTATTCAATACAAAAACGATAAGTAGCTCTATAAAAGTAAACATCTTACATACATTTAACATCAATTTTATGTTCGTAAGACCTATTATTGTTGAATGTCAAGAATTTTTCGCTTCATTAAATCTGCGGTTAAGTAAATTCGAATATCCTCGAGTCCACCTGTGTAAACTAGGTCGATTTTAAAATAAAACTATACTACAAAAATCCCAGAGAGCTGATCTGTCAGTACATGTGGTGTGTCAGACTTCGTAAAACCCAGGTTAGTTATATTTAAAACTAAAGTAAACACTTTAATACTAACAGTGAATTTCATTCACTAACATTCAAGATTTCGCAAAACGAAAAGTATATTTTATGCAAATGAGACGTCATAACTGAAGTCATGACCACACTGAGATTCTTTTATCGGACCACTAGGGACAGCCAAAAATAAAATACGTCGACGGATACTATCGTATTCATATTTAAGTATATTATATAGGCTCATAATAGTTTGCCAGGTTTACATTTTCAACAAACAAATTATAAAACCTACGCAAATGGTGAGAAATTTCTACAAATTTCTTTCGACTAGTTTAAAATATAGATTTAGGGGGTCTCGTGTCCGCGTGCCTGAGTGACTGGTCGCTAATCTTCGGAACCGCGTTCGATCCCGACCGACACCAAATATTTCAAATTTTAAATGGCACAAAACTGATCCCTGCAATCACCCGCACGGTACAAATATCATCATTACCGAAATCTGTGTATAAATCAGAAAAAAAAAATGTTATTCAAGTATTACGCCATTTAATATTGGGTTACATCATCTTTATTAGTAATACCAGCATTAATTCTATTATGCACGGTTGCACCTCTGACACTTAAATTTTAAGTGTTCCTTAAATTGACAATATCGCATCAGAACGAAACGTCAAATGAGTAATTGAATATTCCTGTCAAAATTTCGATTTACATTTTTTTGTTTAATCCTAGCTTAAAATTTAAGAGTCAGCGGTGCAACTGGGCATTAGACATTTTATCCCTAAACCCTGCAAATTTTTCTGAGTGTTGTCCCACATGTCTCATAAAATAGGTTTTACTGGATTTTTACGAAGTTGTTTCTCATTGTGCTAAAAGTAAAGGATATCGGGAGAAGGTAGATCTGAACTAGAAGATGACCCTTAAAATGCCGATCGAACTATTATCACCAGTCATTTAACTCACAATTTTTTAAGGTATTAAGAATATTATAGAAATTTCTAACAATTTTTGTAGATTTTATAATTTGTTGAAAATGTAAAACAGCCGAATTATTATGAGTTTGGGCTCTGTTTAATATGTCTTGCAAGGTAGGTTGTACTATACGCACTGGATTTTTACGAAAATATTTTTCATATTGTGCCAAAAATAAAGAGTGTCGGTCATGGCCGGCTGGAAGTTTCGCGGGGCCTCAGGAAAACGTTATTAGAGGGGCCCCAGAAACTTGTAAAAAAGCTTTCTTACCGATAAACGAGTATCATACAATTTTTCAGAAATAATATTTATTAAATACAAATTATTTATAGAAAAACAAATAACAATATTAAATACACTATAGTTTTAGCAATTAATTAACAATATTTAGTTTGTATTTCAATTACAATAATTATAAAAAACAAAATAAAGACAACGTTATGTCTGTGGCATATCAATTGGTCCATAATTCGAACGAGTTAATGTCTTGATCAAAACAGTGATGCGTAATTTTTTTTGTTCAAATATATTATTGAGTTTGCATTAAGAAACCATCTAAAACTTGTTGTTGACATGTCAATGTAGTACGACTGTAAAAAAAGTACGCAGAAAGTCGTTATCATTTTGTATGCACAATTCTATAACTGTTGCCCATAAAACTGGGCTTTCTGGACCAAAAATTAAAAAAACTCAAGTATTCCTCAAAGAACGACGAAAAATATATTTTTTTAGTATAAAAATACCCGAATCATTTTCGATGATTATGAAAAGGGATGACCGTGTTCTACGGGCGTTTATTATAGATAACCGATTTCAAAGCATGCAAAAGTAATTAAATAAATAAATATATCATCACGGCATATTACCCATTGCCGGGTGGGCCAATCATCGAATTTTAATGGCACTAAATACACTTCTGCGGTGCACTCTCCACGCCAGCATTGAATACCACGCCTGGTAAGCGCCCGCATGGTACAAATATTTCATAATTACTAGTGCTGTGAGGATCCGAAAAAACTTGGATCCGAGTACCCGGATTTCAAAATATCCGGTTCCTCGGATATCCGATGGTCGGATATTGAAGCGGATATCCGTAAATTTAATTCGGATTTGAATCCGGAGTCGATATTTTGTTTACGGATCCGGATCCAGATTTTAATTCTGGATCCGATTCTTCATTTTGAATGTGAAGCCAAACCCCTCTAAAATAGCAAGGTAGTTTGTGCAAATGTAAAGAAAAATAATTTATACTTTCACAGAGTCCTATTTAGTAAATGATAAATAAAAAAATACAAATTTGTATTATTACATAATAACATCTTAATATGACATAGGTACTCATAGTCGAATCTAAGATCCGATACTAAAATCTGTTTCCAAGATTCGATATTCGAATCTGGATTCAAGATAATACTCAGATTCAGATCCAAAATCCAATACTCAGATTCGGATCCAAAATAGGATGCTTAGATCCGGATCCAAAATCCGATACTGAGATTTGGATCCGAATACTTTAACATTCAGTTATCCGGATTTCCGGATATTTTTTGATCCGAAACCGAAACTGTCCGGATCCGGGTCCCATCACTAATAATTACCAATATCTGTGTACAAAAGCAAAATTGATTTTGCTTATTAATTCAGAAACAAGCATTTTTATTTAAAATAATTAGGGAAGCAGAAAATTATGATTTTATATGTTCAGAAGGTTAGTCATTTATAGTATATTACCAAATTTTCTTAGAACTATGAAAGTGCGGGGCACCTTTGAACGCGGGGCCTAGGGCAAAATCCCGAAAACCCGACCTCTGAGCCGGTCCTGGTGTGGGTAGAAGATGATCCTTTAAATGCCGGTCGAACTATTACCATCCATCATTTGGCCCACAATTTTTGTAAGTTTTAATTCTATACTTAAAGTAGTCAAAAGAATTTTGTCAAAATGTCTCACCATTTGTGTAGGTTTTATAATTTGTTGAATATATAAGCCTAGGGTCTGGGCTCCGCATATTTGCAAGTATATACACACTACTCTGGTAAAATCCAATCAGTAAAACTTTTTTATGCTAGTACAATACAACCGCGAAAATGAATGAGCAACTATGTTTATGTGGAAATAAATGGATTACTGCAGGCCTACCGCAGTTTAATTGAATTAAAGGTTAATGAAGATTGGCTGATTCACAAATACTGAGAAATACATTATTTAAATCCCCGCAAACAAAACTAGGTCATCAGATAACACTAACCTTCAATCGTAATTGTAAAGTAATATCTATCGAATTCTTCCTTTTATTTTTTAATACAATTCATTATTGGTTGATGGGTGGGTCACCAAATAGCTATGATTAAGATTGTTTCGTTTTGGAATGGTGAATAATTATTGCGACATGGAAATAAGTACGTCACTAAATATTATAAAGGATATTATATCTAATTTGTCCAATATTTTTTTATTTGAAAACGCTTATTGAAGCTCAGTTTTTCATTATCAAATATTTACAAGCATAATTCATTAGTAAACAAGTAAATTCTTTTGTAACATTCCGATCAGATAGGTGCCTGATTTTTACAGATAAGTTTTTTTTACATAGATATCGATAATGATATAATAATAATAAACTACGTATTTCCTAGACTTACATTTTTTGGTGAAGCTACTTTCACATGCAACGTGAACGAATAATTATATATTTACGTACTCGTATACATTATACTAGGTGTTTTACCTCCCGCTACCGTTAGTAAGGGAGATATAGGAATCGTGCTAAAAATCGCATATCGAGATTTTGATAAATGTTTTACGGTCCCTAGAATCCAATTTTAACATTTTCACGGTGATGTCTATGTGTGTATGTGTGTGTGTGTGTGTGTGTGTGCATGTGTGCGTCTATATGTATGTATGTGTGTGTATATATATATATATATATATATATATATATATATATATATATATATATATATGTATATGTACAGTCCATACGATGTAACTTGGCGAGTTGGGGCAATTCACATTATCACTGCGGTAATGGGAAAGTTATAAAATCCATAGGCGTACCGAAGAAAAATGAATGAAAAAAATATATTACAAATATTGGAATGAATTATTTATTATATAAATCATATTTTAATTAATTATTTTTTAAATTAATAAAGTTAAGAAAATAAAATTTCTATTGCTATTGAGAAAAAAATGCACCAACGCTTATGTATGAATATAACTTCTTGGGTTGAAAAGTACCTGACACCCCGAGTTTGAGTGTATTAGGGTGAAATTTGCTTTGTGTAAGGCAATAAAACATTGTAAAATCACTATTTCACTTCTGAAGCTGTGCGGCATCGAAGTAAAAGTAAATATTTGACAAAACGCAACTTAGGAATAGTGAACTGAATTACATTCTTTTGGATCACCAAGTTAAATCGTATGGACTGTAGGTATGTATATGTGTGTGGTGTGTGTATACTCCTTACACTCTAACTCAAATACTATCATTCAGAAAAATTTGAAACCTTGTATTTATACCTTATTCTAATATGGAAACACGCCATTAGATTTTGGTGTAAATCAAATAACTGGAAATGGCATTTTACTTGAAGCTCAAAATAGTTTTTATTCGAAAAATATCTTTAAATCTTTTTTTTTTGAGATTCATGTTATTATAAAAAGTAAAGATTACTACTTTTTCTATTACTTTTCCTATATATTTAATGGATAAATTTATAAAATTATCTATAATTTAAATCCCGGAGCCTAAGCCTTAAACATAACTCCTTGGTTGCACAGTTCAGATCTCAAATAATGTATGTAACTGACAGATAAATGTCACTGTCAAAAAACAAATCATTCCAAAATAATAGTAACATTTTAAAAAGAAAATAGTAAATACATAAATAAATAGATATGTATTTAAATTAATAAAAATTAAAAGGCGGGAGCTATTGTTTTGGCTACATCAGATTTTTGTTCTCAAGGTATACATAAAAGATTAACATGGGAAATCAGTTTTTTGCAGAGTATTACCCCCCATTTTAAGTTACAACAATGGCTGTGGTATCAATAAAAAGATAAAAAAAAATCTGCCTAAATACATGTAAATTATGAAATATTTTGGTCCCATGAACTAACTATTAAATATATTCCATTTTATATTATATTTAAATAAACAAATGGTTGACATTTTATCTGTCAGAATTTGTTAGCTACGATTCTTTGTGTTATTTTCTTTTTAATGTTTTGTAATGTATAAGAAAAAGTAAAATTAAGAAAATTATAACAAATTTTGTATAAGTTATAAGTTATAATAAATTTTGACATAGAGAATGTCAATTTTTTTTTATCTTTTTGTTCAAATGCCATGGCTATTAATACGATAATAAATAAATTTAATAATTAACTTATGGGCATAATTTCATGTATTTTGTGTCATTTAATGCAGAATTTTTTTCTTTTGAGACCATAACCATCGTTTTCAATGAAAATGAGGGCAAAAATCTGTAAAAAAATTTTTTTTCTTGGTAATATACTATGTACACCTTGAAAAAAACACCCGGTATGTATACGTACACTTGTTGATTTGTAAAAAAATCTGACTTGACCAACACAGTACCTCCCGCCATATACCTATGTATATAATTTTTATATTACTTTATAAATTTATTCATGCAATATATAGAAAAAGTATTAAAGCAAACTTGTAGAAAATGAAATAATCTTTAATTTTTATAATAACAAATTGAGAAAAAATTACCTTTAAAGGTATTTTTTGAAGAAAAACTATCTTGAGCTTCAAGTAAATTGCCATTTCCGGTTATCCGATTGCCACCAAAATCTAATCAGATATTTCCATATTAGAATAAGGTAGAAATACATGGTTTCAAAACTTTCTGTATGATAGTATTTGAGTTAGAGCGTATACACTATACAGGATCCACACATACATACATACATACATACATACATACACACAGACATCATCGTGAAAATGTTAAAAATGGATTCTAGGGTCCTTAAAACGTGGTCATTTACCAAAATCTCGATATGCGATTTTTAGCACGATCCCTATACCTCCCTTACAAAGGGTAGCGGGAGGTAAAAAAGACGAATCATTTAAGTTGTGGACAGTATTGAAAAATATTTTTTATTCAATTTTACTTGTTCTTTTCAACAAAAAATAAATCTTCAGAAACAGAGCAGTTAGTTATTGCTTCTCCTGTGGTATTATATTTTTCAATGGTTTGCTTTATTAAAAATTTAAATTACCGTACATACTGGATTTTGTTGTTGTAGGTGTAGGTATTTAATAAAAAATACTATAATTTTCATTTTTTTCGTATGAGTCATGACTAAAATATACAAATTGCTTTTTACAATACATTAAAATTACGTTTAAAAATAACTACCTACTATTAAAAACTAATAGAATCCTAAGTATATTATTAATTATTTTTTGTCCAATCAATAGTAAACAATGTATAGGTAATATAAGTTGTTTCACAGGCGTAGGTGTATTATAAAATGAACAAATATCTGCTACCTCAGATTTCTTTTATAATTCCATGTACTGGATGAAATCATTAATATCATTTGTTTATTTTTTGTCATTTTTCTAAGACATTAAAAAGTCATTATAAGTGATGATATATCAATAAACAAATTCGTCACCATAAATAAGCCGAAACAATTTAAATAAATTCTAAAGGACATATATTTACATTTCAATACCATACAAACTAACTTAGTTAAAATTATTTGTCATAGTTACTTGGAAAATATCAATGAAACTCAAATAACAAACACTTAAAGAACAATTATAAGATTAACATGAAAAATTACAAAAATTTGTTAAACAAATTTGATGAAAAAGTCTTTGACATTTTAATCTTTTTGTCGCAAAATAAAACAATCAAGTGTTATCATATTGTTTAAGTATTATACAGTTAATCCATGGGTATTAAAGTTGTAAGATTCAAGGTAAAAGGTAATTGAACAGACACATTTCTCTGGTAAATACAAAAAAAAAATGTATAGTTTATTAATTCTTTGTGAAAATATAAATAAATGCATGTCACCTGCAAAAATTCTGTAACTCTATAAGATGTGTAATATAAAAAAATCTGATATGATCCTGTCATTTAGTTTTTATTAATTTAAATACATACCTATATATTTACTTATGTTTGAATATATTGAGTTCCCTTCCTTATAACTGTTGTTCTATTTACTATTTTCTTTGAAATGATTCGTCGTGACATTTATCGGTCAGTTATACATTTGAGATGTGAACTGTGTAACCAAGGACTTGTATTTAAAGCGTAGACTCCGGGATTTAAATTATAGAGAATTTTATAAATTTATTCATAAAATATATAAAAAAGTATGCATGTAAACCTGTAAAAAATTTAATAATCTTTAATTTTTATTTTAACATAAATCTTCAAAAAATAATATTTAAAGGTATTTTTCGAAGAAAAACTATTTTGAGCTTCAAGTAAAGTGCCATTTCTGATTATATGATTTACACCAAAATCTAATGGCTTCTTTCTATATTAGAACAAGGTATAAATACAAGGTTTCAAAATTTTCTGAATGATAGTATTTGAGTTAGGGTGTAAAGAGGATCGACACACATACATACACGTAGACATTATCGCGAAAATATTAAAATTGGATTCTACGGACGTTAAAACGTTGTCATTTACCAAAATCTCGATATGCGTTTTTAGCACTATCCCTATACCTCCCTTACCAAGGGTAGCGGGAGGTAAAAAAAAATGCATATCAATAAAAAATTAGTTCTGTTATAAATTTTATACAAAAATTTGTAATACAATTCGGGATTTCAAATTTATATTACAAAATATAAACTATTTCTATTGTTATAAAGTTGAAAAATTTGTCTTGATAATATGCCATATAACAATTTAAAATCATTTGTAATATTTTCCTCACATTAATTTTTTTTTATAAAAACTTAAAAAAAACTATATTTAAACATCTATTAGCAATTAAATTTTAGGCTGCGTCTAGGAACACGTAATGAGAAATGTAGATACACGCTAAAACGTCATCACCTCATATGACATGGGTATTAAACCTAAACCCTTCAGCACAAGCACTCGGTCTCAAGGACCAACGGTAGTTAAAATTTGTTATTTCTGTAATCCCAAGCGTGATTTAAAAAGAATGTATTAATAATTTATGAAAACTCAACATAATTTAGAGTTAATTTTTAATCCTTTAACAACTACTGGGGCTTATTTTGTCGATAAGGCCATATAGGTACCTCGTTTTTTAGTCGAATGGTCACTCGGACCGATGTATGCGCTTATGTGTCAAAATTTAATGCGTGTTCTGGAAGGTTAATATAAAAACTGTATAAAAACAATTATAATATATTTTTTAATTTTATGTTTATGAATTTATAAGATCTTGCCCTGAAGAAAATATATCTTATATTGAAACATTGGTATGTAAGAATAAATGCTGTATGTTTAAAAAGGCATACTAACACTTTGACCAGTCCGCAATTGTTGAATAAAAATAATTATAAAGTAATAATAAATATTTAAAATGTATGATAAGAAGTGTCATAATATCTCTTCCACTAGCTGTTTTCCTGATGATAATATAACGTGTATGAAACCTATTTTCTATTAAAAAAAATACCCATTAACTAAATTAGTATAAACTTCAAAATATCTCTAGAATTTTCTATACCTACCGGTCAATATATATCCTATCAGCTAATTAGTAAACAATCACCAGAAAACAAACACCAAATAAATTTCTCTCGGCCACCTACAGCCGGTTAAAGGTCATTCTCTGTTTCTGACTCATTTCTCAATTCAATCTACGACATACTTCCACCATTTCCTGCTAACATAACCTGTGTTTTAGAGAGAGATAGAGAATAGAAGTATAGCGTAAACTTAGCGGCGTACGCAACCTTGTCTTGAGGCGATACAAGGCGAGTACTTGATCTAATTTTTCGAGAGAAAGAGAGAGAGAGAACAGCAAAACAAGACCCTAGAGGACGCTAAAACAATACTAGGTGCGCTAATTGCGGTTTAATGAGTTTAGAATGAGCAATAATGGAGGAAAATCATAGTCTACTATCTAATGAAGGGCAAAAAACCTGTAGTTGTAAGTATGATGATACAGTGTGTTTAAATGGTGTTTTAATTTACATAATTTTTATCATAAGCCGTGTTCCTTCGGTCTGTGATTGTGATTTTGTGAATACTGATTAGTTTAATCATGATCCTTTTGAATCATGATTTAAAAATTATATCAAGAAAACAACTTGATTAATATAAACATCATCTAGCGTCAAATATCATATGCAGACCAATGCAAACTAATTTATTTTATTTTATAAATAATCTACTGTCGAGTATTATAGCCAGCACATTAAAAATGGATCATATAGAAGTAAAAAAAATGTTCTTGGTAACATATGAAGTATGTTTACTTAAAACAAATCTTTTATGTAACATATTTTCGTTGTTTTCAAAAGTATGGTGGGTCATTACATGCTTTTGTAGGAAAATCATATTTCCTTTTAACAACATACCCCACATTGATAAATTTCTACGCTCGAAAATCTATTGTCGTTAGTCATTTTTAAATTTGCTGTAAAATGAATCTGTGTGATCACTTAAAAAGGATGATTCAGAAGGGAAAGGGGAAGGTTGTCTACTGATCACAAAATGAGAAAGTGGGGATAACGAATAAGAAACGAAAAAACATACTTCTTCTTAATCATGGTCACTTTGATGATTTAGATTGTGAATCACAGTCCGAAGGAACGCGGCTAATATATAATAATTTATGTTATCTATATGATTGTATTCAAAATCAAGAGTTGCCAATAGTTTTTGAGATACATGAACTGCCCCAAGTGCCTGAAAATTGATCCAGTTTTTATCAGTCCCCTAACACGATATATGCTAGACAGTAACCATCTCTTCCCTAGAAATTCTTCCGCAATTTTTTTGCCACGCCATTTTTTTTCTTGATAATAAGTTGCAATGATCAGATATTTAAGTAAGGCGCCGCCTTACTTAAATATCTAAATTTAGAAGATATCTCAAGATAATTGGAAATTGGAGCAAATTTATGACAATGTTACAACTAACTCGAAATGTCACTGTTACAAACACCGGTAAAATTAAGGAATGCCAGAAAAAAACTGTTGTGGTCAGCACAACACCTTCCGTCAATCCTGTGTCTTATATATAAATTCCAAACATAAATTTTCTTGCAAAAGATTCTGAATTTCCAGTAAAATTATTACATAAACAAACTATGCAAATTGTACTTGACACTAACATCTTCTTCTTTAGCCTTCCCCAATCGTTAGGGGTCGCTATTTTTTATTTTCTTCTTCCACTCATTTCTGTTTTAAGTGTCGATCTCATTCAGTTCCTTTTCTCTCAAGTCTTCCGCAATACAGTACTTCCATCTTATCTTTGGTCTTCCTCTGTTTCTTCAACCTTCTACTACCAAGCTAATCATTCTTCATCCAATATTCATTTCTCCTCATGACATTTTCAAACCAATGTAATCATCTCGCTTGTATCTTTCTAGAAACTTGTAACACTAGAGTTATTTCCTTACCTATCTTTCCGTGTCTTCCCCAACATCTACTTCAACATCCTCATCTCTACCACGTTAATTTACTTTTTATTTATACTGAAATCTGTCAATTTGAATTATATGAATATATTAGTAGTTTCCATGTTTAGCATAGCTGGCTGATTTATAAAATTTAATTTCTTTAATTTTTTTTAACTCTATATCTATTGAATATGAAGTATAAAATTCAATCAAATCGTATAGAGAATAATATATTATTTAAGTTATAATAAAGTTAAATGTCAATAAATCAAATTTAACTGTTAAATCTTCAAATGGGGCTACTTCCGGTTCACCAATTATAACTCAAATCTAATCAGTTGTTCTTCTGGATGTATAGTTGAGGAAAACGAAAAAAATATATTTTTTGGAATCGTGGTATTGAGGTTATGCGATCCGAAACTTTTGTCACACACACACACAGACACGCACACATACATACAGACATCATCGTAAAAATGGTAAAATCGTATTATAGGGACCCTAAAATATGCTTGTTCACTAAAAACTCATCGTTGAATTTGACCAAAGAGAATACCTTCCTTACCTAAAGGTGACGGAAGATAAAAACTATATATTTCAAAAAGTATGAACCCTCTGTGTTTCATATTTGTGTTGGTAATTCTACATTTACAACAAATAACAAATGAGGATAAAAATAGCTACCTACTAAAGATTGATTGTCATTTATCGAGGTGTTAAATATTACTCGGTCTTTAGTTTTATTAAATATGGCTGTTTAAATCGTATTCACTTATAGATCAAGGGTTAACAATCATTTCTGCTTTTGTTGTCGTTTTAATTGTAAGAGTAGAAAAATATTTTTTCATTTCTTTTAAATAATTTTTCTACTCTAAATACTTAGAATTGAAACAACAAAAGCAGAAATGATTCCTATTCCTATCGTTTCACACTCAACGTCATTCTCTCATTTATGCTTATTTAGCATAATGGTTCGTCCCTCCTCTCGTAAGGCTAAAGCAAAATCAATACAAATATTTCTTTTACAATTTAACATACATATGAAATATACATATTTGATCCTTATTACGAATATTAGAAGTAATCTTAGCAATCATTACATTACAACACTGATAGGAAATTATTATCTTCAATGCGACGTAGTTTTTTATACTTTATCTCATTTGTCGCTGGACGATGTTAAATCTACTTCCCGCATCGTCAGAAATATTCTTGTCTGTAACTGTTGTTAGTTTTGGTATTCTCAGCCAATATTATATACTTTTATGCTAAGAAATGTCTAAAAGTCTTTAATCAAGCGCGCCTGAAAACATTTGAGGGATTATACTCTGCCTCTGTTTTCTATAAAATGCTAACTGTTTCATGTTCAGCAGCATTTGAAGATTTTATCAAACTAGGTCTTTGTCTATTTGGTTAGATTATTTCTTTTTCAAAATTTAGAACCAAAGTTCTTCTAACAACTTCTAAATTGTCGAGTTAATTTGCGCGATCACGTTCTAACTTTGTCTTGAGCGGTTTTAATGAGTCTGCTGATTAGATTTGGGGGCAAAATTTCGGGTCGTCCACTTTTTGGTAAATTAATATATACTACACGTTCTTTACGTACCCGTACCGTTCGGTAAATAGTCGTCTATCCAATATTTGGATCCACAAAAACGTTAACAATTTCACGTTTCGGCTAATCTGTCCAACTAACCTAAATATAGATTTACGTGTTTCAATTTTTTATAACATCTCTTCCAAAACTTTTTCTGACTATTTTAACATAATATTTTTTGTGCAACCGGCCGCGAAATAGGCATTTCGCAGCCGCAATATAGGCCACGAAATTGAATTTCGCGGTTGTTGTTATGGTAGCGGCCGCGAAATTGAGTAAACAATCACTATGATTTTTTCAAAACTAATTGTTTTGTTTATCACATGTCAATTTCAATTTACAGTGAAACTGTTTAAAATTAATAAAATTTGTAATTACATATTTTTACGGTTGCACAAAAAATATTGTGTACACCTTGTCCGCGAAATCCTTTAGCTTCCTCGAGATTGTCTTGCCTCGGCCGCAAGCGGCCTCGGCGACAATTTTTCTCTCGGTACGCTAAAGAGTGATTTCGCGGCCTTGATATACAAATAACTATTAAAACAACTATCATGTATTTATTATGTTCAGAGGCAACTAGATTAGTTCTTATTTAATAATAAAATTTGCGTGAATTTTTTCTCAAAACTCTCAAAGTATACTTTTAAACCCTTTGTCTAGAAGCAATTTTTTTTAAATCGGTATCTCAATGTACTCCGGAGTTATGGAGTTTAAAACAGGATTCATTTTTTAATAGCCACCGGTATAGGGCGTGATTATATATTTATTTACATTATGCGTGCATTAGTTATTATTGAGTCACTAACGTTAATGATATACTATATAACTCAAACTTTTCAATACAATAACTATACATCTCTATATTACTAACATGCATGCCCCAATTTATTTTTGATATAAACCATTCATGTTATTTAGGAATTAGTTAAATTACAAAATAATTGGAAGATTAAGAAACAAGAATCTATTTCAAATTTCTATTCATGTAACAAACATATTTAGGTGTTAATAACATTGATTTCTTAACAAAATACTAATTAAAGAATAATGATTTATATTTATACTGACACCGGAATGTGTGAGATATTATAACAGTGTGATATTCGTACAGCTCACGTTTCGAAGCCGCTAAATGCTAAATGTCAATGATGATGTTTACGAAATGTTGCCTGTATTGTGTAATTATAAAAACTATTTTTGTTTTCACTTTCGCGATGTCAAAGAACTAAATGTCATCGTGTGAGAAAGTAATATATTCAAAATTTAAATATGAACGAAATACTTGTTCCTAAATATAGAAAATGAATTATTATATAATTTCTAACATAAGTACATTAACATGTCTTCCGCATAGCCCACATTTAATTAAATTTTATTATGTGAAATATTTTTAATACATTGTTACCTAATGAATAGGGTATCGTTTCTCAACCGGGAGGTCACAGTCAGTTAGAAAAAATAAAACACTTATGTATGACAAACAAACCTTTTATTAATTAATAAATTATAATTTAGTTTGAACATACATTAATTTTCTATAGGTAGATCATTAGAAATAAAAGTAAATTATTTTCAGGTGTTAATAGACGATTTCTGTATTTAGTTTTTAATGCCACCATGCCAAAAAGCTTCTTTCGCACATGTAAGAAGGGCCAAATGGAAACAATGTTTTCAAAGCATCCGCTACTAAGCTTCCATATTCACTTCGTCGTGCAAGCCAAAACATTGAGATAAAAATTCTAGTTGTAAAGTTTTGTCAGCTGATATTTCAATCACGTTCGGAAATTAATTCTCAGTTAACTGCATACGTTCGGAAATTTTAGAGTTAACTTTATCTTTACTATAACTTGCGTTCGAAAATTCATGTTACTTTACTCGGAGTTAATATTCCAACCTACTTTGAGCGAGGGGTACGTTTTACTCGACATGCGCAAAGGCTAAATCAAATAGATATGCTGTCAGTCTTTAGTTGTTTATAGTCATTGAGATCAGGGATGTTTTCAATATTTGATTACACGAATTACACAAAACTTTAAATCGTTCGTAAAATGAGTTTGCTCGAAATTAACTCCAATGGTTACGTCTCTCACCTAACTAACTTCGAAGTAAATTTGCGAACGTAATATGGCAGCTTGAACAATATTTTCATCAAACGGATTGAGAACCCATCTTTTCGGAAAATCATCGTTATCACCATACGTTTTCATGCTCTCCAACACGCGATGAACAATAGGATTTTTAGAGATCATATTTCCGTCAATATAATTGGAAGTTAAAGTAAATGCGTCAAAATTTCGTTTTTCAAGGAGGATAATTCAAATACCAAGCTCTTTGGTAAAAGTATTGCCTATCTCAGTCATTAGTAAAATGTAAAAATGGTAAAATATATAACTAGCCCCTAATTATTAGGAGTGGTCGTGAGATTATTTACTTTATTTTTGGGGTCGCGACAATTAAAGGTTGAAAAAGAATATGAAGTAGCGTCAAAAACTATCTGGAATCGTTGCCTGGAGCCAAGCAGATAATCGTTAGGGAGAAATATATATTTCTTAGGTTGGCAGTCACTACTAGGAAAAGCGTCGAACCATTTAGTTACAGGTGCGTGAAGTTGGCACCAAGGTATAGGGTACTAATTTTTAAATTGTTACTATGATTTAGTACCCAATTGGTACCAATTAGTACCCACAAAAAAACTTTTGTTTTTTACTCTGCGTAGGAGTTATTCATTGTTTAATTATTTTGGTGCCAACTTCACGCTAGCACCACAACATAATTTTTTTAAAAAAATAATTATACGAAAATTTAGTACCCAATTGGTACCTTTAGGTACCCAAAAAATTGTTTCCAAAATGTTTATGGTAAATAAGTTATTGCATATTAAATATTATTGGTGCCAACTTCACGCTAGCACCAAAGTATTTATTTAAACTAAATTTTCTTTTACTAAAACTTAGTGCCCAAATAGTACTAATTAGTACCCATGATAGTATTATGCTATTGTTTATATTAAATAAGTTATTACATTTTACTTTTTTTGGACCGTGAAGTTAGCACCAATCATATTAAAATAAAACGTTTTCGAATTTTATTTTTATATAGGGATTTAGTACTTTTTAGGTACCTCTCATAAATGTAAAATTTATTTTGTTATTGTTTATATAGCACAAATTATAACACTTTACTTTTGTCTGTGCGTGAAGCTAGCACCACACATATTAAAATAATTCGCTTTTCAGATTAATTTTTATGTACAGATTTAGTACTATTTAGGTACCTCTCATAAATGTAAAATTTATTTTGTTATTGTTTATATAGCACAAATTATAACACTTTATTTTTTCTGTGAGTGAAGCTAACACCACACATATTAAAATAATTCGCTTTTCAGATTAATTTTTATGTACAGATTTAATACTATTTAGGTACCTCTTATAAATGTAAAATTTATTTTGTTATTGTTTATATAGCACATATTATAACACTTTACTTTTTCTGTGCGTGAAGCTAGCACCACACATATTAAAATAATTCGCTTTTCAAATTAATTTTTATGTACAGATTTAGTACTATTTAGGTACCTCTCATAAATGTAAAATTTATTTTGTTATTGTTTATATAGCACAAATTATAACACTTTACTTTTTTCTGTGAGTGAAGCTAGCACCACACATATTAAAATAATTCGCTTTTCAGATTAATTTTTATGTACAGATTTAGTACTATTTAGGTACCTCTCATAAATGTAACATTTATTTTGTTATTGTTTATATAGCACAAATTATAACACTTTACTTTTTTCTGTGAGTGAAGCTAGCACCACACATATTAAAATAATTCGCTTTTCAGATTAATTTTTATGTACAGATTTAATACTATTTAGATACCTCTTATAAATGTAAAATTTATTTTGTTATTGTTTATATAGCACATATTATAACACTTTACTTTTTCTGTGCGTGAAGCTGGCACCACACATATTAAAATAATTCGCTTTTCAGATTAATTTTTATGTACAGATTTAATACTATTTAGGTACCTCTTATAAATGTAAAATTTATTTTGTTATTGTTTATATAGCACATATTATAACACTTTACTTTTTCTGTGCGTGAAGCTAGCACCACACATATTAAAATAATTCGCTTTTCAAATTAATTTTTATGTACAGATTTAGTACTATTTAGGTACCTCTCATAAATGTAAAATTTATTTTGTTATTGTTTATATAGCACAAATTATAACACTTTACTTTTTCTGTGCGTGAAGCCTAGCATCACCAATATTAAAATAATTCGCTTTTCAAATTAATTTTTATGCACAGACTTAGTACTATTTAGGTACTTCTCATAAATGTAAAATTAATTTTGTTATTGTTTATATAGCACAAATTATAATAATTTAATTTTTACTGTTCCTGAACATAGCACCTCACATTCTAAAATAATTCGCTTTTCAATTTAATTTTTGTATACATATTTAGTGCTATTTAGGTACCTCTTATAAATATAAAATTAATTTTGTTATTGTTTATATAGCACAAATTATAACACCTTACTTTTTCTGTGCCAGAAGCCAGCACCACGCATATGAAAATAATGCATTTTACAATTTAATTTTTGTATACATTTTTACATATGATAAATGTAAAATCTATTTTGTTATTGTATAAATTACTACACTTTACTTTTTGTGCTATATAAACAATAGCAAAATTAATTTTACATTTACGACAGGTACCTAAAAATTACAAATTCTGTATATAAAAATTAATATGTGTTGTGTTGCGTTCACTTAGTGGCATATTTCTAATATGTTAAAAACAAATTTACAATTTACAATTACAAGTTGTCCTTTCGGTTATACAAATATGCAGACAAGTGGATTACAATAAGTAATACCTTATGAATGAACAGTACTGGTGAATCTGTCACAGTGTTCATTAGTAGGTAATGTTTTTCTTGGTATTGGCGGCTTTTCTAATTTCAAAATTTTCTAAGATATTCACCCTTAGTCCCTTCTGACCTGTATGGATAATTTTGAATTCCCCATTGGTTATGGCCTGATATAATGAAATGGTCGGCAAAACCCGTATTGAAAATATATTTATTCATAGTATTTATATGTTCATTCATCCAAAACTTGAAAGATCCGCCGATTTGACCAATGTATATTGCATCCCAGTCTTTACACTGAATTTCGTATGTACCTGTTAAGTCGTCTTTTTTGGGGTTTTCTTTATTATAGACTGGTAATTTATCGAAATCAGTTTTGTTCACTGACATGTTAAATTCAAGTTTCTTTCAATTTTTACCTATTTATCAGAAATATTGGATATGTAATTTAGTTTAAGACTGATTAAGTACTAAATCTGTATTTTGGAAAAAGCGTATTATTTTAATATGCGTGGTGCTGCATTCACGCTCAGAAAAAGTAAAGTGTTATAATATGTGCTATATAAACAATAACAAAATAAATTTTACATTTATGAGAGGTACCTAAATAGTATTAAATCTGTACATAAAAATTAATCTGAAAAGCGAATTATTTTAATATGTGTGGTGCTAGCTTCACTCACAGAAAAAAGTAAAGTGTTATAATATGTGCTATATAAACAATAACAAAATAAATTTTACATTTATGAGAGGTACCTAAATAGTATTAAATCTGTACATAAAAATTAATCTGAAAAGCGAATTATTTTAATATGTGTGGTGCTAGCTTCACTCACAGAAAAAAGTAAAGTGTTATAATATGTGCTATATAAACAATAACAAAATAAATTTTATATTTATGAGAAGTACCTAAATAGTACTAAATCTGTACATAAAAATTAATTTGAAAAGCGAATTATTTTAATATGTGTGGTGCTAGCTTCACGCACAGAAAAAGTAAAGTGTTATAATATGTGCTATATAAACAATAACAAAATAAATTTTACATTTATGAGAGGTACCTAAATAGTATTAAATCTGTACATAAAAATTAATCTGAAAAGCGAATTATTTTAATATGTGTGGTGCTAGCTTCACTCACAGAAAAAAGTAAAGTGTTATAATATGTGCTATATAAACAATAACAAAATAAATTTTACATTTATGAGAAGTACCTAAATAGTACTAAATCTGTACATAAAAATTAATTTGAAAAGCAAATTATTTTAATATGTGTGGTGCTAGCTTCACGCACAGAAAAAGTAAAGTGTTATAATATGTGCTATATAAACAATAACAAAATAAATTTTACATTTATGAGAGGTACCTAAATAGTATTAAATCTGTACATAAAAATTAATCTGAAAAGCGAATTATTTTAATATGTGTGGTGCTAGCTTCACTCACAGAAAAAAGTAAAGTGTTATAATTTGTGCTATATAAACAATAACAAAATAAATTTTACATTTATGAGAGGTACCTAAAAAGTACTAAATCCCTATATAAAAATAAAATTCGAAAACGTTTTATTTTAATATGATTGGTGCTAACTTCACGGTCCAAAAAAAGTAAAATGTAATAACTTATTTAATATAAACAATAGCATAATACTATCATGGGTACTAATTAGTACTATTTGGGTACTAAATTTTAGTAAAAGAAAATTTAGTTTAAATAAATACTTTGGTGCTAGCGTGAAGTTGGCACCAATAATATTTAATATGCAATAACTTATTTACCATAAACATTTTGGAAACAATTTTTTGGGTACCTAAAGGTACCAATTGGGTACTAAATTTTCGTATAATTTTTTTTTAAAAAAAAATTATGTTGTGGTGCTAGCGTGAAGTTGGCACCAAAATAATTAAACAATGAATAACTCCTACGCAGAGTAAAAAACAAAAGTTTTTTTGCGGGTACTAATTGGTACCAATTGGGTACTAAATCATAGTAACAATTTAAAAATTAGTACCCTATACCTTGGTGCCAACTTCACGCACCTTTTAGTTACTGTCTGCGAAAGCTGCAGGTTGTTTCTTTCAATGCGTTTTTTCGTTCGTCGAATTTT
Source organism: Harpalus rufipes (assembly GCA_951394225.1). Taxonomy (NCBI): domain Eukaryota; kingdom Metazoa; phylum Arthropoda; class Insecta; order Coleoptera; family Carabidae; genus Harpalus; species Harpalus rufipes. The sequence goes on from OX596279.1 coordinate 47,120,674, forward strand.
GAAATGTCGTCTTCAGAGCAGCCCGCAAATAGCAAATTCTGCGTTCTGGTGGAAAAATCACTATCTGAGACTATTCAAATAAAAGCATACGGAAATGAAGCGATGAACAAAACAAATGTGTACGAGCAGCACAAGTAACAATTTTGCTTGGACAAAAGCAAAGGGAAAGTGATTAGGAGGTGTTTTTTGATTACCGCTATGAATTCATTCCTCAAGGCCAAACTGTAAACAAAGAACTTTTATGGAATTCCGTCAACGCCTACGAGACACAATCAGACGAAAACGTCCTGAAAATTGGACAGGAAACGATTGGGTTTTACTGCATGAACATTGCGGTACATCGCTTTCTGATGTTGAAAAATTTCCTTGCTAAAAACAATGTCACCACTCTGAAACACCCCTTCCTATTATCTCAATCTTGCACCCGCCGATTTTTACATAATCTCTCGGGTAAAAATTAAATCGAAGGAATGTTTTCCTAATCCTGCAGAGGTGATGGCAAATTGGACGAGGCTGCTGAAGTCACTTTCAGAAAATGGTTTCCAGGAGTGTTTCGAATAGTTATACGAAAGATGGAACAAGTGCGTAACTGTAGGAGGGGTATATTTACTGGAAATTAATGCAAAAATGTTATACCTCAGGGTTTCTTAACGTGGGCGGTACCACCCACTGTTAATCTGAAAATTCAAGAAATAGGAGATCATCGATTTTTTTTAGTAAACTAAACCAAATTTAATATATTTTCCCACTACCAATATCGTAAGTAGGTTATTAGGACTTTGTTTGTAGGAACGTATGTTCACTTTATCGTCATGGTATCGGTTTCTATTGATGACGGGACGTAAGTAGCCCCCCTACGTCCGTATTTTGTTTTATACCAACAATTAAATATTTCAAACTTGTGTGAAATATTTACTCATTGTCTTATGCTTTTGAATTTAAGTTCTTTCAAATTATCTTCATATCTTCAAATCTTATATGTAACTCGAGAGGTAAATATATGTGACCAGTGTCGGACTGAATTACCAGCCTTCGCTTCGCTCGGGTGACAAACACATTGTAGACTGGTAAGTACTATTTATCTCTCTTGTAACGTAATTAAGTATTGTTAATCTGAATCAAATGCAAGATACTCTTATTATTATTATATAAGTTATTTATTTAATTTTTGATTTTAGGATGCAGAACAACGTGATTAATTTGGTAGACAAAGACAGCGGTAGACAAAAAAGTTTTGAAACCCTGTTGTACCTGTTTAATAATAAAATATTATTGACCAATTCTGGGAATATTTTAACGCTACCTCGTATTAACTAACGCCTGATACGCACTTGTTAATTTAAAAGTTTAGTGCACTAGGAAATTGCACGATATTGAGTTTAATTTCTTTTATATTTTTATTGCTATATTTACCTTCATTAATGTTTGAAATTAACATGTATAATTGTTTGAGAACTTATAATTGTTTATAGTACAGTATACTTTATAAAATTGAAGTAATTATTCATATTACAATTAAATTAAATGTGAAAATAATTATGCTAAAATAACATTGGTATAATTAGTTTTCTAATAAATTGTATTTTTAACTTGAGATATAAAATTAATAGCTAAAAATATACGATAATTTTATTGACATGTAATAAGCAAAACACCAATCATTAATCTTATATGTTACTGCTAAGGCATTCAAGCAAAAAGTTCGTTTATGTTTATATTTCTCGATCATTCAGTTCCACTTCCTGATATTTCGAAATATGTTAAGTAGAGCGCAAATCTTACTGGATAAACATTAAATGGAAATTTTTATTCAAGGTCGCAACAACAAGTGTCGTTGCGAGGTGAAATTTAATTCAAACACGAAAAAAATGTACATTAATTACGAAACCCGCTACATAAAATAGTAAAGATTCAGAAAAGTAATAAATATAAACATTATTAATTAGGAGATACAATCAGTTCCGGCTTTTCTGATATAGATTATTGATGATGTAAGGACAAATAAAAAAATATTTTTTTTATTTTGAATAGATGCTGTGATGGCCTTCACCAAATCCGTAAAATCTGAAGAGGTTTATAAAAAGTTAATAATATTTATTTGTGATGAAATGAAGTTGTTTAAATCGTAGAAATAGGACTTCATCATCAAAGACATTTTAATTAAGGAAAAAAGATTTTATGAAAAATGGGATTTGAACCCGGGACCTTCTCAAATCTATTACGATGTCCTAACCCAGCATTTGTCAACCGCCACAGATTATTATATTATATGAGAATTACATTAACTGTCAAAAATCAAAACAAGACTGCGAATTTTTTTTTTTGGCCAACTTGTAAATTTGGCATTTTTACCTTCCGTCACCTTTAGGTACGGAAGATATTGTCTTTGGTCAAAAAATTCGATAGTGAGTTTCTAATGAATAAGCACGTTTTGGGATCCCTAGAATACGAATTTACTATTTTTACGATGATGTCTGTATGTATGTGTGTGCGTGTATGAGTATGTATGTGACGATCGTTTCAGAACGCATAACTCCACTTTCACGATGCCAAAAATTATATTTTTTTTCGTATTCCTCAAGTTTAGATCCAGATGCAGACATGATTAGATTTTGGTTATAATTGGTCAATCGGAAGTACCCTCATTTGAAGATTTTAACAGTTTTTCTTGAAAAAACGCAGTTAAATATCACTTATTGTCATTTGACGTTATTATAACTTAAAGAATATATTATTCTCTATAAGATTTGATTGCATTTTACACTTCATATTCAATAGATATAGAGTTAAAGAATTATAAAGATATTAAATTTCATAAATCAGCCAGCTATGATAACCATGTTGAGATAGATGTTGGGGAAGACACGGAAAGATAGGGTAAGGAATTAAAGAACATGGGAAATGGCTCGAGTGATAGAAGTTTCTAGAATGATACAATAGATAGGTTTACATTGGTTTAAACATGTCGTACGGAGAGATTAAGAATATATTGGAAGAAGAATGTATAGCTTAGTAGTAGAAGGTAGAAGAAACAGAGGAAGACCAAAGATAAGATGGAAGGACTGTATTGCGAAAGACTTGAGAGAAAAGGAACTGAACGAGTACGACACGCAAAATATGTTTGAGTGCATGGAAGAAGAAAATAAAAATAGAGACCCCTTACGAATGGGAAAAGCTAAAGAAGAAGAAGATATCAGTGTCAAGTGCAATTTGCATAGTTTGTTTATGAAATAATTTTACTGGAAATATAGGATTGCAGGAAAATTTATCTATGGAATTTGTATATAATACCCAGAATTGACGGAAGGTAATGTGCTGGCCACATCGGATTTTTTCTTTTTGTAATTAATATTGTTTTTGTAAAGATTATTTTGTGGTAAATAATAGGTAATGATAATATGTGTAGCTATGTCAAAAACAGATATACCTACTGACATATTTTAGTAGTAAAATGTCACTATTAGAAAATAGATAAACATCATGTAATAACCGGTCCATGTAAAATTATCCGAAATTTTACCGGTCCGCGATGTGAAAAAGGTTGAGAAACACTGCTCTAACCAACTAAGCCACACGATCTCATTGAAGTCACTGAATCTTTCACAAGTCTTTTTACAATTCGTAGACGAGTGTACTCTCCTAATCAGAGTAGATGAATACACAGCGCGACAATATTTTACGCTATATTTTTCGATCTGTTCGAAATTAATTATTAATACAAAAATTGCTTTTATTTTTTATTCTCACGAGTAATTATAACACGTCAGTCATATGTACATGTCAGACAAAGAATTTTAATTATAATGCCTTTTGACAATGCCAAAATTAATAACCGTAGACGTCTTGCTGTTGGGGTTCCCAAATTGACAGGTAGTCCTTTAGTGTGAACTCCAGAAGATCGACGTGTAAATTAAATGAATTACTATTATTAAAATTTTTGCAGATTTTTTTCTCTTGTTACTTAATTATCGCTTATCTTCTTGAATGTCGAATTTTGACAGGTTTTTGAATACCAAACATGCAATTAAGGATTTTTTATTTTAACACAAAAAAATGTGCATAATGTTAAGTTCAGTTATTCTAAAGAATTCTAAATTAATAATAAAAATAAGTACATTAATCATTTAGACTGTTAGTATGTAAAACCGATTAAGTGTGATTAGTGAGATGTTCATTAACATTGTTTTTATCTGTCAATCGTTTATAATCAGTTGTAAAAATTAATTATATGCATCTTTTATTTGATGTATTTTTCTCCAAAATAATCCATTAACGATTAACCAAAGATAAAACAATGCTGGTCATATATGTTCGCAAAACACCGTTAATCAGTTGTTCATAATAACGGTCACCGACGTATATATGGGCGGGGTTAGGGGGTTCAAACCCCCCCCCATCGGTTATATTTTGCCACGTTTGATATTAAGCTGGATATAACTTTCTTACAAAATTGGGGGATTATGTACCTACTTAAAATGAAAACCAAAAATGGGCCGCAATGCCGGTGGGACCACGATTGCCAGGCGGGATTGTCCCCTATTTCAGCTAACATTTGAGCGTCCCGTAAAGTACTGTTCGGGACGCCCAATTGTCCCGTATTTTGTGAGGAACGCAATTTAATTAACATTTAATTATTATACATTTTATTTTGAGCAGTTCAATAGAATAATGATATTGCTACTACTCAGTAATATAATACCTATTTTAATTTAATGCAACATTGTATTTTCTGTTTTTGTAGTTATTGCTTATGCTCCCATCTCGCATCATAAAGTCTAGTAGAAGAGTCAACTTACGCTTTTGGAGCATACATACGCGTTTTCGTCATAAAATATGGATTTTAATTTTTAAGAATTTGTTAAATTTGCTTCATTGTAAAGAACTCTTATATTATCTTATATTGCATTAAAACACGTTTGACCTTGAAAATTTTCAAAAAACGCCTGCGGCGCATATTATTTTTTTTTCATACATTTTTCATCCAACCCTACCAGAACCCCCCCCCCCTTAAGAAACCTATAGCTACGTCAGTGATAACGGTATTCAAGTCTACAATCATCTTTACAATTAAATTTTTGAGGCATAATTATAAACATGTAATTCATATCTAGAACAAATAGAGATTTAAAAAAATTTATGCCGTACAACCTTGTTCTAAAAATAAATATGTTACACGGTAGGCAAAACACTTTAAGGAAGCTGGGGGCCTATTTTGTAACTAGAAAGCGACAGCGAATACGAATGCAATATGGCGGGTCACTGAATAAGCGCCATCTTATTTTCTATTTATATGACTGATTTCTATCGTATTGTGAATACTATATCTATTCAGTACTAGTCTGACATTTGTTCAAATTTCTCGCGTAGGGAAAATTTTAGTTCATTTGAAAAGTATAGTGCTATTTGAAGTTGTATCATACTTATTTTGTGATTATATATCTTTTATGCATCATACACATGTTTTTAGATACGATGAATATTTTAATTAATTTGTAACATAACAAAATAAATAAAAAATAGTAATAAATAAAAGTTAATAAAAATTAAATAATAATACAATCAATAACAAACTACACACTAGGTAAAATAAATGAGCCGATAACTTACGCTTATTCATAAGCGAATATCGTATTCATGAGGTCCGGACCAGCTGAATACGTATTCAGTCGGAATAAGATAACATGACTGACAAAAAGTAGTGGGGATTATGTTATTCAGTATGAATTGTATTCGCTATCGGTTTCTAGTTACAAAATTGCCCCCCTGATCAACAATAAAATTTATACATGTGCTAAACAAAGTAAGAGTACACGAAATCCAATGTGACCAGTGTAATTTATAAATATGTTAGTCAAACCGAAAGAAGTTTTCTCATTAGGTTTAATGTGCACATGAGATCTTAGAAAAATAAAAAAATCAGATTCTGATCTAGCCACGCATCTTCTTCAAAATAAACGTACCTTAATTGTTCAATGACAAACTTAAAAAAATACATTTAGAAATGAAAAAAATAATTCAGAGTTTATTTTATATTGAAATGTCTATAAATCTATAGTATAGGTTTTTCTACACAGTATTTAATTTTTACCTCTCGTTAAGAGAGGTATTGGAAACATGACAAGAATGGCATATGCAGATTTTAGTGAATAAGCACGTTTTAAGATCCCTAGAATCCGGTAATAATATTTTTACAATGATGTCTGTGTGTGTGTGTGTGTGTGTGTGTGTGTGTGTGTGTGTATGTGTGGATGTGTGTATGTGTGTGAGGTTGTTGGAGGTACGATTTCTCAAATTCTATAAGACTAAAGACCTGTGCTTCTGTGCAAATACGGATTCCTCAATCTAACAGTAATGGAAAGAGTTGAATAGGTTCTGGTAACAATTGGATAACCGAAAGTAGTAGTGTTTTAACAAAAATCTTCTAAATATTATTTTTTGAAAATTTATGTTATTACAAATATTAAAAAACAAAATTCTCTATCCGACACTTTTAACATTTTTATTACACCTTCTATAGATTTGAAGATATAGATATATAATCTATAAAATAATCTGTTGTAGTAAATCACACAACCTGCTCACAGCCCAAACATCTCCATGGTAACTATACTTGAGAAATTAAAATGTCTGTAATTGACAGATAAATGTCACTAATGTCAGTGTCAAAAATTCAGAGATAGTACTGAAGGCTTTTTCTGGGAACGATATTTAATATTTCTTATTATGTTATTAATTATATATTTAAAATTATAGGTATATTACATGAACCTTTCAGACATAACGCCAATCCCGTTAATGAATTGGAAAAACCTCGACCATTTAGAAGAAATGGAGAAAACTTGCTCATATAATGAATTTAAAATTATAGAAAATACGCAAATAGAAAAATTATTTGCAATTAGAATTTTTTGTGTGTACAAGAAATGTTAAATGTAATACTTATATATACCACAATGGAAAGGACGCGAGAGGTATTGTGATGGCCACAACAGATTTTTACTTTATATTATCGAGGGGGAACACCTTATATATTTATACAAATTTGAAAAGTACATGAAATTTGCTATCCACTAGTATAAAAATATTCTATGTTTTATTAATAAAAAAATACAATGGGGAATGATTAAAATATTACATTAGCTCTATTCGTTGACAAGTACTGAGTTAACTTTTTTACACTAGCGTGTTTTTTGACAAATCGGGCAGATTCGTGCAACGTGTTCGTTGACAACCATTTCAGAACTGTTCAGAACTAGTTCTAATTTGTTGCACTGACTCCCGAGGTAGTGTAAAGAGTGCAGAGCGCTGTAGTGGGGATGAAATCTGTGAAATGCTCATATTCACAAGGGAAATATAATAATTTAGTTACAAATTTTATAGTAAATATTTTATTATTTGTTTGAAAAACACTCCGTTGTTTTCTAAACAGGTTATGTATCTACATACGAGACTTTTATTCATCACAAATAATAAGTAACAATAACAATGAAAAAACAAAAAAAAAAAAAATAAGTAACAAATAATTGTAAATAATACAAAAACATCAGTTTAAACTTCGTGTGAAAATCTGTTGCAGGATCAGCTGATCAGATAGCATTCATTACGTGACAGAGCATGCACTTTCTTGTTTTTTGACATCGAAGTACCAGTGTACACTAGTGCTAACTATACTACTCAACTCTGCACTACACTACACTGACATGATTTTCAACGAACAGAGCTATTTTTATTAAATACAGAAGGCTTTGCATAAATCATTTTTTACATTTCACCTTCCAAATTTAAAGAAACTAAATTAATTAAATATTTCATCTATTTCAATCTGATATTTCATTATTACCTTTTATTTAATATAATCAGACAAACCTAATTCCAAAAATAGTATTGCAAAGCCTTCTGTATTTAATAAAAATTCATTATTATTAATCGTCCGTCATTGTACTTTTTAATAATATAAAATATGAATGTTTTTACACTAATGGATAGCAAATTTCAAGTACTTTTCAAATTTGAATAAATATATAGGGTGGTCTACTTGAAAATATTAAGTTACATACCATTGCGTAAAAATGATCATCCTGTAGAAAAACTACAGATTTATAGACAATTTAATATAAAATAAACTTTACTTATTTTTTTATTATTAAAAAAGAAAAGAACGATGAGTAACCCTTGCACAATTCCTCAGTCTGCTGGAGATGGTGTAAAAGCCAAAATCGCGACAAAAATAATAAACCTTAACCAAGTGTTAATTATTTTACCAAATAGAAGAGCTTATGGCAAAAACAATCATAATTCAATTATTGTAAATATGAGCTACATATAGTGACATGTATTTTCTCAAGGATGCCAAACAGTTTGGTAAAACCGTTTTTCACAGAAAGTATCTTAGTCACAAGTTATTACATTTTAAAGTTTGAGCGTTTCTAAAAAAACGTCTAATTATTTATAATTGCTCATCAATTTTTCTATTGCTTAACATCTAGTAAATAATTTTCTAATATTTAAACACGATCCTGAGTTAAATTAAATTACAGAAATCTATAAAAGTAAGGAAGCTAGAAAGTTTTTTCTCAAAAAAATGGACTAAGGTAGTTTTTGCGAACTCAGTTCATTAAATTATCTATAGAAATAATTATAACTACTTATTGGTCAACAGAATAAAAGAAATAATGTTAATATTTTGCAACAATTGTACCACTTTTACAAATATTAAGAAACTATTACTTAAATGCAACAATCAGAAATTTCTTTACCGTATAATTTTTACCAATTATGTATTTTTAATTATATACAACAATTCATAATTGCTGTACAGATTTCATTAGCCTAAATTTGTACGAATAATTAACATTAAATGATCTTTACTTATGGCTATTAATCCCGCTTTCCTATATGGTTTACTTCAGTAGAAATGCTTTAGTTTTACACAATTTTCAAGTCGGTTTCTCTTACTGCTCCAAATAAAATCCTATTGCGATTGTTGTTGTGATTTTACTTTTCATTCGTATGAGATACCGACCTCCTGACATTGACTTTCATTTTTTTTATAAATAGTCACTGCGAAAGTGAAGACCAGCTATATATTTTCTCGAATGGCGACGACTTCAAATCGAAGACAAAATAGGGATTCCGGTTTATGAGGGAAAGTAAACGAAATGAATTATGTCAAAAGAAAGTGCATCTATTAAAATTTATCGTATTATGACAAATTTTAGTAATAAATTGTAAAAACCGCATTGTTTCAAGCCATTTGTTTTCTACTGTGAGACCGATTTGCTGACTGACACCTGTTGGTTGTCCTACTTTAAACAACAGATAAAAAAAAACCTGAAATATTATGTTTATTTCTACAATTACAGCTGTTAATTTATAAAATTTAATAGATGATGGCTACCGAATTAAGAGAAATTAGAAAATTAGCGACTCCCATATACGAACCCAAAATCTTAATTTGGCTGGTTAAAATTTTCAACAAATAAATTATAAAACCTACTACGCAAATGGTGAGAAATTTCTACAAATTTCTTTAGACTAATTTAAAATTAAACTTACAAAATCTGAATATGTTATTCAAGTATTCCGCCATTTAATATTGGATTACATCGTCTTTATTAGTAATACCAGCTATAATAATTCTATTTGGCATTGTATCCCTAAGTCCTCCACAGTTCCTGTCAGTATTGTCGCATATGTCTTGCAAGGTAGGTTTTACTGTATGCACTGGGTTTTTACGAAGTTATTTTTCATTGTACCAAATGTAAAGGATCTCGGTAGAAACTAAATCTGGACTATAAGACCCTTAAAATGCCAGTCCACCCTCAAGGAGCCAGAAAAACATCACAATGAAATAATTAAATTCCTAACAGATTGTAACATTAATCTCTAGATGTACTCATTTGTAATAAAGGTCGCATGACGAAAGTCAGAACCATAATTAGAAAAAAACACACTCACATACATACAGAATTGTAAAGATAGTAAAATAGTATTCTTAAAACGTCCTTATTCATTAAAAATTCACCATCGAGTTTTTTGACCAAAGACAATTCTTTACCTAAAACTGACGGAAGGTAAAAACAATAAAATTTTATATGAAACAATTTTTTCAATTTCTAATAGTTGAGAAGTTATTTGAAAATTAAATATTCAGGCCTATTCTGTAACAGAGTGGTTAATTTTTAACAACTGGTTAAAAAAAATTATTCAATAGACATTGATTTTTTATTTGTCAACACGATTGATTATTTATAATTTTTAACCAGTTGTTAAAAATTAAATACTGACTTACAGAATAACACCGATTGACCAAGGTCGTCACAACATTTAACTTTAGTAAAATTATTTGATTTAAAAAAAGCATATATGATGACCTCTGAAAGGTAAGTCTCATTTAATCGAAGTCGTAACTCTTAATTTTCGAGATAGCACAGGTAAACTGTGTAAAAACTCATTTTTCAATGCCTTATATTTCGCAATCATTTTGGTCAGTACTGACCCTTTTTTAACACCCTGTATACTATTTACATTCTGTTCTTGCTTTATTTAAATATTTTATATTTATTAAAAAAAAAATTCAAACTAAGCTGTTCATTCTTCTTCCAATATATTCTTCATCAAACCAATGTAATCGTCTCTCTTGTATCTTTCTAGAAACTTCCTCCCTTATTCTTTCATTCATTATCGTATCTTTCCGTGTCTTCCCCAACATCTATCTCAACATCCTCATCTCTGCCACATTCATTTAATTTTCATTGATTCTGACTTCTGTCAATTTGAATTATCTGAATATATTAGCAGTTTGCATGGTTAACATAGCTGCCTGACATGAAATTTAATATCTTTATAATTCTTTAACTTTATATCTATTGAATATGAAGTACAAAATGAAATGAAATCGTATAGACAATAATATATTCTTTAAGTTATAATAACGTTAAATGTCAATAAATGATATTTAACTGCGTTTTTTCAAGAAAAACTGATAAAATCTTCAAATGAGGATACTTCAGGTTGACCAATTATAACAAAAAATCTAATCACCTCTTCTTCTGCATGTAAATTCCATTTGACACTGACAGCTGTCAATTAGTAATAGTTGAATATTCTAACTCTTTCTATGGTGCAGGGTTTTAGCAGCATTAGGTTGCATGATATTTCTTTATAATTCTTTGAAGAAAAAAAATTAATTAAATCGAATAGAGAATAACATATTCTTTTATTTATAACATAAAAAGTCAAAAAATGATATTTAACAGCGTTTTCCAAAAAAAAGACTGTTAAAAGGTACTTCCGGTTAACTATTTATAACCAAAATCTAATCAACTCTTCATATGGACGTACCAAAGAGAAATATAAAAGAATTTTAATTTTTGAAATTGTTGTTTTGGAGTTATCGAAGGAGAAATTTTTGTCACACACACATATACACACACACTGACACACACATATTCAGATATCATCGTAAAAACAGTAAATTCGTATTGTAGGGACTCTAAAACGTGTTTATTCATTAAAACCTCAGCATCGAATTTTTTGACCAAAGACAATATTTTCCTATAGGTAGCGGAAAGTAAAAATACATATTTATATTTAAATTTACAAATATAGTTAATATAACATTTCAAATAACATGTTTCTCAGAAACTAAAATGTACCTAGTATTTTAGTTCACTACAAATTAATGTTATTATTGTTCCAGTCGCTTCACTACTCGTTAAAATCACTAACATATAAATGTATGAATCCAAACGCTTGTACCTATAGTCAGAAAAATTGACTTGATCTAGCAATAAAACTATAAATATTGTAATCATATAATTTTAAAAATTACACTTGACACGTTTCACAAGATTTCAGTCTCTGAGTCAACCTCCCGGTCATTTATCAGAGACTGACCCAGTGTAATTTTTTAAATTATATTAGAACAGTTTCACCAAGTATCGCATAATTGTACTTTGTACATTTATTATTATTGTAATTATGTTAAAGCGGCACATAACTGTCACTGCTTGCTTTTACATTGAATGCCAACGCGCTATTATTTTGCCGCTCTTTTGAAATGAATGGATTCCCTGCCTACTCTGTACAGTAAAATAATTATTAGAACTGCAGTTTTCATTCCCATAAGAAATTGTTTCAAAGAAATGTTATTTATGCTAAAGGGACAAAAAGATTATTTTGCTGGACCCTATAGAAGGTATTATAAACTGGAAGTTAACATTGGTTGTTCTTGCTTTAATCCATAGGATACATTATTGACAAATTAAATCTATGTTTGTTTACCTTCTGCCTTCACCTTGCAAACATATTTTTAAAATAAATAATAAATAATTCACATAAATAGTCAACATTAACACTATACAGCACATTCAACAATAATTACTACGGTGTGTTTTACAGTAAGAATAATTTATAATGATTAGCACTTAAACTACGCTTAAAAAAAACTATCATATTTAACACTTGATAAATCAGCGAGTAAACACTTACTGACGATAGTCTGAGCAATGTGAGTAATTTATATTTATTTTTTCTCGTGGAGGAAAAATCATGTTTACAATAAATAATCCAGAATTTTCCAGATTCAGAGTAAGTTATTCAATATTCAAAAGAATCAAGTGGGTTTAACACTGCACTCTATAATAAATAAGAAATTTATTACACTCGTCTTCGAAGTATGTAATTCATATTTATAAGCAAATATTATATTCAGCATACAGAAATGCATGAAAGCGTACTTTTACTTTGTAATATGTTAATTCAGTATTGAGCAAAAAAATCAAAAACTTACATTTTAAAATTTAATTGCTTTTTTTACCTTCCGTTACCTTTAGGTACGGGAGGTATTGTTTTTGGCAATTCAATGGTGAGTTTTAATGAATAAGCTCGTTTTAGAGTCCCTAGAATACGAATTTTTTGTTTTTACAATGATGTTTGTGTGTGTGTGTGTGTGTGTGTGTGTGAGTGTGTATGTGTGTATATGTGTGTGTGCGTGTGTGCGTCTGTGTGTGAGTGTGCATGTGTTTATATGTGTGTGTGCGTGTGTGTGTATGTGTATCTGTGTCTCTGTGTGTGTGTGTGTGTGTGTGTATGTGTGTGTCATTTTTTTTCCTTCTATAATTCCAATACTACAATTCCAAAAATTATATTTATTTTATTATATTATTATTATTATTCTATTATTATTATTCTATCCATTTCGAGAGTTGATTAGATTTTGGTTATAATTGGTCAACCGGAAGTACTCTTAATTGGAGTTTTTAACAGTTTTTCTTGATGCAGTTAAATTTCAAATTTTGACAATTTAAGTTATAAATATTTAAGAATATTTTATTCTCTATACAGTTTGATTCCATTTATTCCTTCATGTTCAATGCATATAAAGTTAAAAAAAATTATATTCAGATAATTCTAATTGACAGATGTCAGTGTGAAGTACAATTTACATAGTTTGTTCCTACAATAATTTTACTGGAAATTTAGAATCTTTTGCAAGAAAATTTAGGTATGGAATGTATACAAAATGCACAGAATAATTGACGGAAAGTATTGTGCTGGCTACTTCAGATTTTTTTCCTTCCGTTACGTTTGGGGAAGGAGGTACTGTGTGTTCAAATAATTTGATGGTGTTTTTAATGAATAAGCACGTTTTAGGGTCCCTAGAATACGATTTTCCTATTTTTACGATGTATGTGTATGTGTGTGACGAACGTTTCTCTGTCGATAACTCCAACACTACAATTTTAAATTAAAATTCTTTCACATTCCTCTTTTTTACATCAATATGAAGAGCTGATTAGATTTTGGTTATAATTGGTCAACCAGAAGTACCTTCAATTTAACTTCTTAACAATTTTTCTTCAAAAATGCAGTTAAATGTCAGTTATTGATATTTTGTGTTATTATAAATATTAAACAATATATTATTCTCTATACGGTTCGATGCTATTTTTTCCTTCATATAACATATAGAGTTAAAATATTATAAAGAAATTAATAAATTTTCATATACCAGCCAGCTATGCTATAACCATGGAAACTGCTGATATACTCAAATAATTCTAATTCGCAGATATGTCAGTGTCAAATAGCAAATACAATTTATGTTATGTTCGTATTATAATTTTACTGGTAATATAAAATCTGTTCCAAGAAACTTACTGTATGAAATTTGAACAAAATACGTAAAACTGACGGAAGGTACTCGTCGATTTTTATTTTTATTTTGTTGAATTTATAAAGTTATGTAATAAAAGCAAAAATATTCGTTGAAATATATATTATGTTGAAAATTGTGCTTAATTAAGAATAATTTAAATTATATAATAATTTAACAGGCGAAATGAAGATGTTTTTATTTATTTTCTGAGAAGTTGAAAAGTATTCTGCTATTATATTCAAGGACGTGGGAGTCAGCTACATTTTTAACTTCTTCATTTAAAGATTCACATGATTATTAGACATTTCCGTAGCGATCTGAAATCGTAATATCCTTGCGTATAGTGACAGCGTATGAACGCAAAATTGTGTACTTTAAATGACTCTTCGAAGGACAGAAGATATGTAAGATAAGGTTGTTATTGTTTCATATTTTTCTAATATTCTCGGCTTTTTATCATAAGCGATATGTTTCACAGTACAATTAAGTTTTATGTAAGTATTTCATATTGTTTATAAGAATAATTATAAAGTACAAAACACTTTTATTTACATATTTATTGAGCTTCAAGATGTTCTTTGAGCTAAACCCAATGTTTTGAAAATATTACCATGTTCATAAAATTCTAAACGTGGTTCAAATATAGAACTAAAAATGGAACTTATCTGATATGTGAGAAATTTCTCGACTGTGATGTGGATAAGGTGTTAACAATTACTCGAAATCTCAGTCAAACACCATTTATTCTTACAACACAAACTTTTCGGTGATGGCAGATGTAAATATTTTTTATAAAGTCAGGTTTATTTTTTCTTGAACTTTTTCAAATACATTAATATAAACTAACACATCATTGAAAAGACAAAAAAATGGCAGTTTATATTTTAGTAAAATAATTATACGTTGCTATTTCAAAAATAAAAGTTGATAGTTGTATCTTGTAAACCTGACTTTATAAAAATATCTACATCTGCCATCAAAGAGTATATTTAAAATAATAAAACATTTATACGAGCCATTTTTTCTATTATTTATAATAAAAAAGTTAAAGGGGGAGGGCGTCTTCCCAGACTCACCCTATATATAGATTATGGCCAAAGGCCAGAAGAAATAGTACATTTTTATATAAATTTATAAAAATAATACTTGATTTTCAAAAACAAAAAGAACTCGCCTTTTCGATTTTCTAAATTTACCAATAACTCTTGTGATGAAATCTTTGTATTTGTTATGGCCAACAGTGACATCTAGTAAAATGCCGCCGATAAATTATTTTTTAGCCCCATCTTACGAAAATTCCTGCGGGCGTCCTATCTATAAAATGCATACACATCGTATATAGAATAACATATTCTTTAAAATATAATAATATTAAATGTCAATAAATGATATTTTTCAAGAAAAACTGTTAAGATCTTCAAATTAGGGTACTTCCGGTTAACCAATTGTAACTTAAATCTAATCACCTTTCATATGGACTAACAAAAGAGGATTATGAAAGAATTATAATTTTTGGAATTGTAGTATTGGAGTTATGCAATCCGGAACGATCGTCATATACCACGCGCGCGCACACACACACACATACATATATACATACAGACATCATCGTGAAATTAGTAAATTCGTAATCTAGAGACTCTAAAACGTGCTTATTCAATAAAAATTTACCATCGAATTTTTTTGACCAAAAACAATACTTTCCTTACCTAGGTGAACGAAGGTAAAAAAAGGACAGAATTATTGTTAAATTTTGGTATTGAAATGTTAAGCCCCAACAGAAGAGGAGCTTTTTTAAAACAGATGGCCTCAATATAGACAAAGTTACAAATGAATAATTTATTAAAACACGAAATAAAAACATTCCGTTGTACGGACCTGTAATTAGAGCGAAAGCTAATAACATTTCGGAACATTTATGCTACGAAAATTTCAATGCTTAAATTTCAATTTTCCATTAAACAGACACCTCTTTTAACCGGACGAATAAACTACAGTCAGTGCTGTCCGTTTAAGAGAGGTCGTCCCACTGTATTTAATATAGAATTCTAAAAAATATGAACGCTGTGTTATTATGTGCCTTATTCTCAATTATTTGAGCGTGACACGACAGTAAGTACATTTTGATTTTGTTATGTAAAAGTACAGCAAAAAACAAATTCGAATAAATACATATTAACTAATGAATAATTTTAAGTTACTGTTTTTCAATTAATCAGCACTAACTGCATAAATATATTTCTTTTAATTTATGTAAATAAATCTTCTTAAAACTA
Organism: Harpalus rufipes; assembly: GCA_951394225.1. Lineage (NCBI taxonomy): Eukaryota > Metazoa > Arthropoda > Insecta > Coleoptera > Carabidae > Harpalus > Harpalus rufipes. The sequence continues at coordinate 47,137,111 of OX596279.1, forward strand.
ATTTACAAGCTAAGCAGTAAAACTTACGTGTAAAATGCTTAATTTTCCAGCAAATTTAAAGAGAGAAGTATGCAATTAAAATTCTACTACCTAGTAACCCACTGTTCACTGTACAACACTCTACTACAACTACAGCAGTAAAATAAAACAGTCTGTCACTATTAGTTTTATTATATACAAGATCAAAGATCGGAGTAAAAGACCCATAATTGTAATTAAAATAACGGTAGGATTCTAAACGTGTGCATTTCATCATAATTTATTCACTTGTCACTAGATCGAAGGATCTTAGAATGGAGGAAACTAGATAGTGTGCTGTGTAATTACAAATTAGCGCTATTCTCATTTAATAGTGTCACTGCATGTGGAATTCACATTAAAATAAGATATTAATGTATAAATAGATACTATGGTTGGTGCAACGCCCAGATGAGTTCACCCGTGCATGCGGTTTGAGGGCGGCTTAGCCCAGTGGAGGAATAGGACAGGGTGAATAGGGTTGTTTAGGGTTAGGTGCCAGTTGAATGATCTAGCCCTCTCAATTTAAGTGATTCAACGGGAATGAACGAGAAAGTACGACTAAAAGGGTGCACGTTAAAAAATGTCCAATTTGACAAAAACATAACATTTAACATCGTATAAAGTACACAAAAAAGTATAATCTTTTTCCCAGTAATAACAGTTAAAATTTAAACTTAATTTTATCCAGTTAGTCAAATAAATTGATGTTATTTCAAATAATTATATGAAAATGTGTTTTTACCTTCCGTCACCTTTATGTAAGGAAGGTATTGTCTTTTGTCAAAAAATTCAATGAGTTTTTAGTGAATTTGCACGTTTTAGGGTCCATATAATACGATTTTACCATTTTACGATGATGTGTCTGTGTGTGTGTGTGTGTGTGTGTGGGTGTGTGTGGGTGTGTGTGTGTGTGTGTGTATGAGTGTGTCTATGTGCGTGTCTGTGTGCGTGACGAAAGTTTCAATACCACAATTCCAAAAATTATTATTTTTTCGTATTCCTCAAGAACAAGTGATTACACTTTGGTTATAATTGGTCAACCGGAAGTACTCTCATTTGAAGTTTTCAACATTTAAATACCATTTATTGGCATTTAACGTTATTATAACTTAAAGAATATATTATTCTCTATACGATTTGATTGTATTTTATACTTCATATTCAATAGATATAGAGTTAAAAAATTATAAAGATATGCTAACCATGGAAACTGCTAATATATTCAGATAATTCAAATTGACAGGTGTCAGTGTATCAATGAAAAGTAAATGAATGTGGCAGAGATGGTAAGGAATGAAAGAATAAGGGAAATAACTCTAGTGTTAGAAGTTTCTAAATGCATACAAGAGAGACGATTACATTGGTTTGAACACGTCATGAGGAGAGATGAAGAATATATTGAACGAAGAATGAATAGTTTAGTAATAGAAGGCTGGAGAAAGGACTGTATTGCGGAAGACGTGAGAAAAAAGGAACTGAATGAGAACACGCAAAACAGAAATGAGTGGAAGAAAAAATAAAAAATAGCGACCCCTAACTAATGGGAAAAGCTAAAGAATAAGATGTCAGTGTCAAGTGCAATTTGCATAGTTTATTTATAAAATAATTTTACTGGAAATTTAATATCTTTTTCATGTATGGAATTTATACGAGTACATAATACACAGGATTAACGAAAGGTATTGTGCTAGCCACATCAGATTTTTTTTTATTTGTCATTATAAATATAATAACAAATTCTAAGGTCATGGAGTCAAATAAGGCCCACTTAAATTAAAAATGAAATATTTTAGATAATTAGTAATCGTTATTGAAGCAGCTTTGTTCAATGTAAATCTAAAAAATCAACATTTTTAGACTAATTTTCATGTAATAATACATTCTTGGGTCTTATTAAACATTGGAAGTATAATAAGGTTACTGAAGAAAATTAAACATTTTGAGAAAAATCAAGTAATAATACTGTTTTATATTATTTTGGAATCATAAATTTGTTTATTCGTAATTTAGCTTTTATTGCCCGAGAGCGTATAAAGTTGTCAGACAACAGCTCTTCAAATATATGAAAATGTCCAAGACAACATATTCGATAAATCACATTTTTTTAACACTATCACTCGCAAAACGTTCGTATTATTTCTCGTATACGTCTATTGACTTCTAAGGAATTAACTTGCCCAGTGCAGCTCAAATTAATTCCATATTTTATCCTTTTCTTTTGGCACTAAATTAAAATTCTTTATAACAAACAATATAACATCACCAACAAATTATATAGAAACCACAGCATAATTTATAATCACAACTCCAGCACAACGATACCGAATATATAAATATATTTATTGAATACTTGAATTTCGAGAACCAAAATAAAATAAAATGTTGTATGTACCACGTGCATAATCAAGATTATAGTACTCGGGAAAATTAAAGATATCCACTACGCGTCGAGCTTTAAACATTCCCCCGTGCTATAATTTTTAATTATGCCCTTAATACATAAATAACTATTATATGAGAGCTAGATTTAGTTAAACCTTTGGCATCATTTTAGCCTAAGCTCAGCCAGCTGGGCATATAACATTTTTTTTTCTAGTAAGCTCCAAAATAGCTACGGCAAAACCATGTATCCGATATTTTTTTAGCTTGATTCGTAATTTTTGGCACGAAATTTACTGGGCCTCATGTATAGTAGGATAAATAAAGCTTATGTTTTTTAAATCTTTTTTTTTCAAAACAATAAAAATGATCTTGTTTCACAAATTATAAGGTTCAAAGAGTAATTGAAGAACATAAACTACAGAAAATTTAAAATAAAATTTAGGGTTGTTTGTCGGTAGTTTATCCCCAACAACTTCTCGCAACAAGCTAGAAGCAACAACAATAGGGTACCTAATGCAATGTACAAACGAGATGGTACTTCTGATTTACCTTTATATTATTACCGTTATCTATAATTGTGTAGAAAACTACACCAGTGCAACTAATATAAATGTGATTTTCGGTACTTGGGCCTTCTTAATACACGCTGGTCGTTATATGCCTCAGGTACCTTAGTGTCAACATAATATCTCCATTGGTTCCGGAGTATGCGGAAATAACTTTGAATTATAAAAGATACATATACTATGTCAGTAATGAAATATTATGCTATATTATTAAATAATAAAATGGAGGACATTTGAAATATTTCTTATTATCAACCAACATAATTCAATTTTATTTCATTATGTTTCATGCATGAATGATGTTCACAAGGTAACAGTTATTTACCATTTAAACTTTTGAAGAAATATATAAATATTTGGGCTCGTGCTAAGTTTGGTAATTTTTATATTTTTAAACAATCTGAAAGCAGATTGATTGGAAGCTTTTAAGAAGTGAATGTAAAGAATGGTGAAATGTATTATTGTTGAAGGAATTACAAACGAGGGGATACCCAAAAATATGGAGAATTTTTTCTGGTGGGTGGCAGGGCGTTAGTTCCAACTTCTCCTGCTAGGTGTATTTACTAAACATCCTTTTGGATTTGATGCGTTTTTCGTACACACTCAAGTGGTTGGCTCTCTGGTCGTTGGAAAGCAAACGTGAAACGAATTCTATTGCGACACTTTTCATCTTTAAATTTTCCATCATCTTCAAATTTTCGTTGGCATAAATTCCATGATATTTCAGTGACTTTTTCTAATTCATTGATTTTTCTATGACGATTAGACATGATCGCTTCTCTAATTTTAAGAAAACCAGTCGTAAATCCTTGCTTGTTTCAAAGCTTCCCCCGGTAAACCCTCCGAAGTATTGCGACAGTTTCCGCTGCTGATTTCCATTACAAAAAATCTGATGTGACCAACACAGTACCTCCCGCCATTTACCTATGTATATAATTTTTATATTACTTTATAAATATATCCATACAATATATAGTAAAAGTATTAAAGCAAACTTATAGAAAATGGAATAATTATTATATAAATCATTATATAGTTATTAATTTTTATAATAACAAATTCAGAAAAAAAAACATTTAAAGGTATTTTTTGAAGAGAAACTATCTTGAGCTTCAAGTAAACTGCCATTTCCGGTTATCCGATTGCCACCAAAATCTAATCAGTTCATTCCTTATTATAATAAGGTAGAAATACATGGTTTCAAAACTTTCTGAATGATAGTATTTGAGTTAGAGCGTAAACAGGATCCACACACACATACATACATACACACAGACATCATTGTGAAAATGTTAAAAATGAATTCTAGGGACCTTAAAACGTGGTCATTTACCAAAATCTCGATATGCGATTTTTAGCACGATCCCTATACCTCCCTTCCAAGGGTAGCGGGAGGTAAAAATAATACAGCTCTTACGAAAACAAAAAAAAACACTGATTGCTTAGATGTTTCCCCAGGGATAACGCTGGGGGAACAGATCTAAAAAGATGTCAAGTAAAGACACCTGTCGGGAAAAGTCGGAACTAGCACCCTGCCACCCGCCAGAAAGCAATTCCCGTTATTTGAATATATTTGACATAAAATTCTAAAAAATATTAACCATGTTTTTTCTACTGAGTTCAATTCTATGATTGAAGCCAATCACTTAAATGTTTTCTAATAAAATCCACTTACAATAATTATTTGTATCCCATGAAATTAGATCAACAGATGTCGGACACTTACCTGAAACAAAAATATTATATTAAATAATTGCGATATTCAATAAAATTCATAAACATTCAGTTATTCTTATGCATAAATATCATTTTGTCATGTATGTTATTAATTTCGTTTTACGTTACATAAACGTATACTGGGCGTAACACGAAAAGCGGAACCTATGCGTTTAATATAGGAAAATAGTTTTTGGCGCAAAAGTGGTCTATTCATTTTTTAGACAATAATACTTTAGATAAATGTTGTAAAGAATTAAATTCTCCACTAATTCAATAATAATATTTTATTTTGCACATTTTGTAACCGAGCAAATTGAATTTAAAATTTAGTAAAAGTTACTTCATTATAGTGTTAGCCATGGTCTATCACATTGTGGCATACTTTACCTATCAGAAACGCTCTGTTTGAAGAAAATTATTAAGTACAGTGGGTTCAATGAAAAACCTAACTCGCAGTAGGCTATATACAGAGAAACGTACGTCTGATTATTATTCAATTCGAAAGTCAAGTTGTCAAAATTGATCTTGAAATGTAATTTTAAGGAGAAAAGATAATAAAGACAAAAACAGAATATTGCCATTCGCCGTTTTCTAATTCGTTTCCATTTCTAAAATAAGATTCAACAAGAAAAGCTTTAATTTCCTTAGATTATATTTTTGACAATATCTCGTGTCAAATTGACATTTAAATAAATACTTTTAAATTGACATATGTTTCTTTGTTTATAGCTTGCTCCGAGTTAGGTTTTTTTTAACACACTGTATATTATTTTAATGCAAGATACATTTTATAATTTTTGACAGGCAATACTTATTTACATAATCAGTTATGACAATAGGAGTTTAATGAACATAATATTTGCAAAAAGGGGCGAAGCGAGTTTCGCAAATTATATGAGTCAAACAATATCACGTTTTCATAATGTACTATGTACAAAATTTTATCTATTTCCGCTAAAATAATTTTAAAATACGTAAAATTATAGGTTTTTCTATAAGAACTCAATATGCATATTTGAATATCAGTCTACCAAAAGCGTTGCCGCGAAAATAACCGAATTTAATTTTTTAATTTAATGCTTTATGTCAGTGCATACGTATATCATTGAAAATGAGCTCTGAATGTGTTCTGAAACCAATTTAGATATTCCTTCTGAATCTGATGAAGAGGAATTTAGTGTGAATCAATAATTCATAAATTGATATTAAAAAAATCATTATTGATATATTATTGTATCTTTTATTATCAGTTTGTCAGTTGTGTAATATTCTTTACGTAACTCAGTTATGTAAATAATTTTATCTAATTCCGTTTTAAAAAGTTGAATTTTACCTAACTTTATGACATTATGAAATGTCACTTTTTACATAATTGATACGAAATGAATTTTGTAAAAATCTTTACATAACTAAGTTGCGTAATAGTTATTTACATATCAACTGCGGGAACGATTCCGAGAACCAACTTCACGCACGCGGTTTGTACAATATTTTTTGTACGAATAGTATAAAACTTAATAATTAGTAATTTTTGTACAAATAATTGTATTTATTAAAACTGCATTAGATATATACTGCTTTGTAACTAATGTGTCAAATTTAAATTTCAATTATTTTCATGTTTATTTTTATGTAATGTAGTGTTAATCATGGTATGTAAATAACTATTTATTACTTACCAAGTATTTCACTTGTAGTATATAGCAAATTTAAACTCAATAAACTTGTTAAATTTCGTATTGCTTTGTTACAATTTACATTAAGTTTGTAGGTTATGTGTTACCAACTTCCTGAGTACTCTGTCTTGCCGACTTCCGCCGAGCAGAAATTGTTGCCAACATAGTGAACCAAATGCACTAAATTCATTATTTTTAATTAAATTTCATTCAATGTTCCACCATTTTCTCTTATTATTATGAAGCGAGACAGTGTTTGAGAAACTATACTTTATTATTATAAAATTAGTTCTTTAAGAAATGCTTTAGAAACAGGAGAGTATTTTTTCCAAAATTTCCCGGTCACTTATCTGGTGGAGACCTGGGAAATTGACGTTTCGGACGTTGCTTAGGCGACGCGAAACAACACATTTCAATGCATGAGTACAAAGTAACTATTACACAACTCATTTCGTATCAATTGTAAAAAGTGACATTTCATAATGTCAAAAGGTTAGGTAAAATTCATTTTTTTAAAACGGAATTTGATATAATGTCATTACATTTGTATATGATTTTATATCAAGACCATGGCTAACACTATAAAGAACTTTTAGATTATTTTTTTTTATTCAATTTGTTCGGTTACGAAACGTGCAAAATAAAATGTGATTATTGGGTAATATGCAGAATTTAATTCTACAACATTTATTTGGAGCATTATTGTCTAAAATTAATAAGGCACTTTATCTCATGTTAAACGCCTATGATTCGCCATTCGTGTTACCCCCGGTACGTATGTACGTATGTTCGTATGTGTATATGTATGTGTAAATATAGAATTTAATTAGAAACATGTTTTCGTTTAAGGTAAGAGTCACATATAAAACACGTTCCATTCAAATGATTTTGCACAAAAAAGTATTACAAAAACTATTACATTCGCAATGATTAGAAATTATAATTTGACAAGCATTAATCAAAGTCAAAATTAAAATATACTATTGACATATGTACAATAACTACAATATATTGACGAATTATGTACAATTAATAACGGAAGAAATTAAAATTGTACACCAATATTACTTTCACATTTAAATAATAACTTTTTACATATTTCCTTTTAAAATATATACTTGTCTTTTACAATTTGTGTAATTATTAAAAATATTTATAATTTTGATATTAATTGGTAATAAATATAAGGTCACAATAATTTTATATAAATTTCAAAACATAAAATGATACTAAATACTTCCTCCCCGTAATTTAAAAAAATGGAAAGTGTAATTTATTAATTAGCCAAATATATCCTTCATAGTATTCAATACAAGCAGGGTTATTTGTATTTAACACCTATTTATTATAAATATAGTAAAATTAACATAAATATTAATTTTAAATTACAACATTCACTGACAATGAGGTATAGGAAATCGATATATTAGATTTATATATTTCCATTTAAGCGATAGATATTCGAAAAATTAATCATTAGTGATCAATAAAAGATATTTTTGCTTCATATTTCCTATATCACTTGCCATAATAGATTATTTTCATATTGTAAGAAAGTCAATGGTATATTATACATACCAATTATTATTATTATTATTATTTTAATTATATGATTCAAAAAATTAATTAACTTTATGTACTATCCATGTAGAAAAATTCGTAAACATCGTTCTACTACTACTATTTGAATTTTGGCGCAAAAGTCATGTCACAAGGTAAGCCATCTCTCTTGGACCTACCTACATATAAAATGATTTCCAAAAATCTAATAGATTTTATAGATCGCAGTGACATAATAATAACAATAATTTATTTTATAAATGTAACTGCACTTTGTGTAGTTAATGATATATTCACTTGTTTTTGAACAATAAGAAAATATATTCTATTATAGTGCATTATTATAAAATAAGCAATAAAACCAAACATTACTATAAAAGAAACAAAACATGAGTACATAAATCTTTATGAAACTGTAAATACAAATCATGCTTGGTAATAATTCCTATATTGAATAACACATTCTCTATAGACGTTGTTTTGTGAGTAATTACATTTCTGCAAAATCCTACATTATCAATAAAGTATTGATCATTTACTAGTGTTCTCACATTTACCTTATTATAAACATAGTCACGAATTTAACTTATGAATGTAAGATAAATTTCCACGTGAGTTGAAATAAAATAACCGTTAATTACAAGCCGAAGATTGCGTTATGTTAACATATAACATGTGACAGAATAGCAGGTTTGCCAATACGAGAAAATATGCTGATTTATGGACAATTTATACCGGTGTTACTTGTGGCACAATTTGATAAATATCATTGCACTACCTCTTAAAAGCATTTGCACATATATCAATCCATATTTTTTCTGTTTGTAAATTATTGCCCAAGGATTTTTTATGGAAGATACTTTTTTGAGTTTAGTCACGCGGTCTACCAATGTACATAGACCATAGACAACATTTGTTTTAATAAAAAAATATTTAATGAGACATTAAAAGTAAGTTTCTCTAAAGTATTTTCTTTCATGTAAAATAAAATCTACACTGTAATATTTACGTTTTAAATGGCTGCACTATATGTAGAGTGTCGGACATAAATAGAGCGACTCCGTAAAAACTAATAAAAAATACTCCCCCATATTTTATATATTCAATATATTTTCAAAGTTCTTATATAATGTATAGGTGACATATTCATGAAACCTTATGTACGTTAAATAAGTAATTCAAAAGTGTCGTACTAAATTTCACAAGTACTTATGTATTTTAATACAGATGTGAGGTACGACAAAATAGAGGGGCTGTATAAAAATCTTATATTTATTATAAAAAACCTGATGTGGCCAGCACATTACCTTCCGTCAATCCTGTGTATTATGTACATACATAAATTTTCTTACAAAAGATCCTATATTTCCAGCAAAATTATTTCATAAACAAACTATGCATATTGCACTTGACACTTCTTTAGCTTTTCCCATTCGTTAGGACTCATTATTTTTTATTTTCTTTCACTCATTTCAGTTTGGCGTGTCGTCCTCAGTCAGTTCCTTTTCGTCAAGTCTTCTGCAATACAGTCCTTCCATCTTATCACACACACACACACACACACACACACGCACGCACGCACGCACGCACGCACGCACGCACGCACGCACGCACGCACGCACGCACGCACGCACGCACGCACGCACGCACGCACACACACACACACACACAGACGCACACATCCATACAGACACCATCGTAAAAATAGTAAATTCGCTTTCTAGGGTCCCCAAAACGTGCTTATTCATTAGAAACTCACTATTGAATTTTTTGACCAAAACCAATACTTTCCTTACCTAAGGGTGACGGAAGGTAAAAAATTAACCAGAATAATAATTTATGGAAAAAACTCAAATTAGACAACTAATAAACAATGTTACATATTTAAATACTTTAATAATTATTTACAATAGATTACATTCTTCTTGGTTTTGAATTAATAAATTATCGATGATTTTCTGGTTTATAGATTTCAGTACATGCGATATAATTTTAAATAATTTCTTGACGTTATTAATATCATTCCTGGCATTATTAAAAATAAGTCAACGCGGTTTCAAAATATGAATTCAGCATGAAATTCCCCTGCTTATTATGTATTACATGATTATAGCGAATGAGTGGTTTACAAATAAAACATAACTTCACTTCTCAGCAATAAACTTGAAAATACATGATAGCAAAGAAAAATTCATGTTGAATTCAATCCGTGTTATAATGTCTTTAACGGTGTCAGAGTAGTGGATGAAATATGACAAGTTTGAAACTGTTCAAAATTTTAAAGAAATTTCATTGGAATTGAAGTTATGTTTTATGTTTGATTCGCTAAAATTGTGTAATACATAATAAAAAAGATAATTCCATGCTGAATCCATAGTTTAAAACCGCGTTATCCTATTTTAACTGTATGAGAGTAGTGAATGAAAATAGAGTAATAATGTATGAGTCTATAACTAGCAAATAGTTACCTGATCCTTAATACAATAGGAAATTTGTTGAAAACCATTGACAAAAATATTGCAAGGAATAATATTAATAATGCCAAGCAATTATTTAAAATTATATCGGATGCAAGAAAATCTATAAACCACAAAATCATCGATAATTTATTAATTCGATATCAAGACGAATGCAATCTATTGTAAATAATTATTAAATATGTAACATTGTTTATTTTTTGTCTAATTTAAGTTTCTTTCATAAATTGTTATTCTGGTTAATTATTTTAAAGTAAATATAAGATTTTTATACAGTCGCTCTATTTGTGTCGCACCTCACATCTGTATTCAAATACAAAAGTACTTGTGAAATTTAGTACGATAATTTCGAATTACTTATTTAACGTCCATAATGTTTTATGAATGTTACCTTTACATTATATAAGAAGTTTGAAAATATATTGAATAATTAAAATATGGAGGAGTATTTTTTATTAGTTCCTAAGGAATCGCTCTATTTATGTCTGATATTGTAACGAAGGGTTAAATTGAATTAGTATATTACATCCGAGCTGGGTTATATTTCATTACAGCCGGAGGCATGTATATCAAATATAGCACGAGGCCACCGAGATAGGTATACTATTTTATTAACAATTATTCAGTTTTAAATTAATAATTATTAAAATAAATCATTGAGTTATAACCTTTAATTTTATTAATATTTTTGACAGCTTTATTCATTTGTTTAACCTAATTTATTATAGGGATCTACGCCACTGTCACTATGTAACCGTACATAAATATCTCCCATGAATGGAAAATCTTATTTCATTCTAATAAAATACTGCTTTCAATTTCAATTTAAGATAAATCACCCTGATACTAATAGAAAATAATTCGAATGATGATAAAAATATCAGTTTTTTCCCATTTCTCACTTTCTAACATATTTACTGATAGTAAAATTCAAAATAAGAAAACTTATCTAAGAATAATGAAACCCATTTCCACACACCATGCAGATCTTAACATTGAATACTTTCTTTATTGGCAAAGACGTACCAGTTAAGTAAATATGCTTAAATTAAAAAAAAAACGAATTGAGAGAGTTATTACATCCAGCATGTGTGCAATGCAAAATTTTCTCTTTCTTCGATAAGTGCGAAATTCCACTGAACATGTAAACATAGACAAATCGGCTGTGGAAAATGCGCTATACTTTCATTTTCATATCTGTGTTGAATAGTGTTTTCCATATATTTTCACATTTGTCCTTCTATCTGAGGACTATATTACTACAAAAATACGGATTATGGTTACACAAGCAATATCGCTACAAAGAACAATGACTAGTCATAGTTTTAAGGTTATTTTTTGTTGAAACCAGGGAGTCGAACCGGACGCGAACCCGAACCCCAAAACCCTAATTAGCATTTTTTTCTAAAATCTGAACACGAATCCGAAACTTAATTTTCCGAACCGATATTTCTTCACAGATTACCCGAAATACATAAGAATTCACATCACGGTAAACATTATCCAACTCTTGAATTCTTTGCAAGATGAAAATCATATTATAGAAACATTTAATAAAAGAGCATATAAAGTAATGGGAAAATAACAATTGTAATATTACACCTGAATTGCATACCTTAGAGTAAACTATATTGTTTGCACCGTCATAAGTGAGTGTTGATCATGTGTATTTCCATCACTGAATTTTATTTTGTCTCCGTAAAAACACAATAAAGCGAAAAATATTAGAAGACATTTTATTATTCCGAAATAACAATTATTTGGGCGTCAATAATCAGATTGACAAATAATTTTAACTTAATCTTGTACTTTTGACAATAGGTCTTTCTCGACCTAATAACAATACATTATTTAATTATTTTCTATTGAATATTTACAACCCGAACGATATTAATCGTTATTTTAAACGGTTAACCGGAGCATTTTTTTTTGGGTTTTAAAAATCGGAGCGATAACTCTAACCTATATTTTAAAACTAAAAGGTCCGTCTCCCTGGTTGAAACCTTATAACTCAAACGCAAAGATTTGTTAAAAACATCGTACAAAAATCATTTAACGTTTTTGTTCGATGTTTGAAAAACTGTATGTTCAAACGAATCCTAATCCATACCACAATCGAGAAATTTACCCTTATTTAATATTAATAGTACAAAATATCAATCTATAACATGTACAAAATAAAAACTTTACAATTTGAAAACAAAAACTACAAATGTCAACATTAAAAAACACATATTTAATAATTACCGATAGGTGTCTATATACTCAAAATCTTGCAAACTGTTGCACGTTTGACTCAAACAAGTTACAACTTCATTCGATCCAGATTTGATCGCAAGCTTCTCGTACGATATTATTATTTGTTCAGTGTCGCTTAGTTTTAATGTTATTGTTTGCTATAATACACATAAACGTTTTATTTATCAACATTTAATAATAATTATATTTCGAACTGTATTATGGTGCTTAAAATTAGTGTACGTGTTTTAAAAACTCTTTCCAGGGAATCATCCCAGAACAAAACAGGTCTTCTGCACCAAAATAAGGGCTGTGACAACTGGTACAAGGTAAATTCCTCTATTATCTTATTTAAATTTGCTGTTTGCCTTTTGAAATTACTTTCCAATAATAGTATGTTTCGTAACGCAAACGGTTCGATTTGATTTATAGTTTAGTCTTTAGTCCTGAAATTTATTTACCAGTTTCTGTTCCTGAAAGAGATTGGTAAAAAATCTAACCACGCAATCACGACATATTCCTGGATTCTCTGGTTTTTTTATCCCTACTACCTTTATATTATTATTAATATTATTATTATAAATAAAAATAAATAAATATATCATCACGGCATATTACCCAGTACTGGGTGTGCCAATCTGCTTTGTATACAGATATCGGTAATGATGAAATATTTGTACCGTGCGGCCGCTTACCAGGCGTCACCTCACGGGCACTCATTGCGTAGAGAGTACACCAAAGGAGTCAATTTTCTGTCATTAAAATTCGAAGTAATTTTTGGCGTCGGTCGGGATCAAACCCGGGTCGCCAGATTCACGACCAGACACTCAGGCAAACGGCATTAAATGTAAAAAATGTTCAATTTTGTTATCATTCAAAGTTTTTGTTTATTTGGTTAATTTTTGTTTTTGATATGTTGTGTCAATTTTAAATATCATATATGTTTCAAGATCAATGTATCCCGAAATAGATGAAAATTTGCAGGAATCAAAATACTTTTTTTTTGTTGAGTTACCGGACGTACTATATATTGAGGAACTCTTGGTCAAACAACCTTAGTCCATTATTTTGAATTTAAAATAATAATAAAAAAAACTTTCTACTTTCCTTACGGTAAAATATTTTTGTAATTCAATTTAGCTCAAATTCATGAGCAAATATTACAAGTAACAGAAATTATACAATGATGAGCAATTAGATACCTACCTATTTATTAGTAATTTTTGTAGAATATTTATTATTTTTGTGAGAAACTGATAATTTCCTAACAAGATAATCAATGAACATTTCCTTTTATTGGAAGTAAAATACATTTATTATACAAAGTTAACCAACACACGTTTCCTTTAAGGGACTTGTATTAACTTGTGACTAAGATACTCTTTGCGAGAAACAGTTTTACCAAACGGTTAATAATCCTTGAAAGTATTTAGATATCGATGTATATAACTCAAAATTACAATATTTGAACTATGGTTATTTTTGCCAGAGGCTCCTCAGTTGAAAATAAACAATGTAATGGATTTATTAATTTACTATTATTTATTAAATTGTTGTGTTTCCATAGATACAAAGTAAAAAATATTCATAAAAAATATGGTTTTAAAATATTATACTCCATATTCATAGTGTCTAGGTATAAAAGAAAATTAAATGTTTCCAAAATTTAAGCACGGATACAAATATATCTAGTACCTCAATACAACCATTATGAATGCTATATTATATTCTACTCTATTACACAAAATACGTTTCCCGTATTTATGTCTAGAATTATATTATGCACTCCGTTCTTCAGGGAAAAACGAGGATCCAATAAGAAAATCACACTAAGGCTTATATTATTTGTCATAATATTACTGGTACAGAATATAACTTATCGCGTTTTCGGTTTAATACTATTATTATTGTCATAATAATTAAAAATTTCTTTTTAGATATTATATATAAAGAATTAGTAAGGTCAAAGAACATCTAAATTTGTGTAAGCCTGTTCTCTTTTGCCTAACACCAAAGCTCTAAATAACCTTTCTAGTAAAAATGAATCTAAGATTTGAAACATTTTTAATTTTACTTTTCTTCTATAAAACATCGTTATCATACTATGGTACTTTCTATTCGATCACAAACTTACGTGAATATCAGAATATAAATTAGTACATATGAAAATGTACGACGACGTATGAAAATATTTTCAGTTGCTGAGCAACGTGAAACATTATTGTTTGCATTATTTTAATATTATTAATATTAATTGTTTCGTTGCTAACGAAATTCAAATATTCTTGCAACAATTTCACTAATGCCCTTTTCACATTGGATGTTTAAGTGAGGCGGACTTTAAGATCCAGCGTGAACGCGCAGATACTTTATCAATGGCTAAAAGTGTTACACGAAAAAAGGTGCTTAGCGATACAGAATACTTGAATTAAAGTCGATATTTCAGAATACTGTATTTTGATTTTAAAATAAGGTCAGGTACCGAGTGGCCTGGTGGCTGGCGCGTTCATTCATTGAGTCAAATGCAAAACACAAGAAACGCCACCAAAAATTATCAAAGTATTTCTTTCCGGGTCTCCAAATATGAATATTATTTTTTACTTGTACGCTAGAGGCAGCACTAGACGAATGGTAATTATCCCAATGAACGCGAACGATTTTGAGCATTGCCATTATTGATATTACTTATTAAATGGTATTGTCATTTCCTTCTACAAAATCTTTGAGACAAAGATTATAATATTAATATTTCTTGCATATATCCGCTACTTGCTTAGAAAATTGATAGATCTTCCACTTGCTAGTTGCAGAATTAACTAATGGTTAAAACCAGCTCGACCCATTGCCATTTTCCACAATTTATCTCACTATCTTTGACAGCTGTCTTTTCCGTTACCAAATTTTGATACCAAATTTTGTATTCAAAACTGACAATATCCATGGCAGCGCTAACGATTTAAATATCTGGTATATTGGTATATTGTATATGTTGGCTGTGTTCGAATTGGTAAGTATTTAGGTAAAAGAATTTACACATGATAATTTTATTAATCCGAATACAAACTATAGACATACAGTTGGATGACCGGCGCAGCCGAAAATAGGACTTTAACATGTAAAATTAAACTTTCCTAATTTCCTATTTAAAAAAGCTTCAAATAAAAGTTATAGGGCATAAAATTCTGCATCTGAATCAATAAGCAAAATTAACTTTGTACGCCTTGTAAGAACAGAAATTAAGTATGAAAATCTCCTCAAAAATAGCAGTACCTATGGAATTGAGACAAAATAAATAGCAAATTTATCTGTCAAGCTAGGTTAATTTATTTTTATTATTATTTGTAATTTCTGTTCAAGTGAACAAATATCAATTTAAATTAACAGATAATTGTTAACTTGAACAAAAATTAGGAATAGTATCTAATAAAATAAATTACTCTAATAAGACAGATAAACCGTTAGACATTTGCTATTTATTTTGTATCAATTCCATGACTATTGCTACATTTGAGGTGATTTTCGACATTTTCATACCTAATTTCTGCCGTTACAAGGCATACAAAATTTTCCTTTTTGATTCAGAAGCAGAATTTTATGCTCTACAACTTTTATTTGAAACTTTTTTTCCTATAATAATAATAATATTATTAATAATAACTTTATTGACCAGAGTCAACGGCGGAGTTCAGCCAAAGGCTGTTCTTCCACCCAACCAGTACATATTAATTACAATAAAATAGAAAAAAAAGTCAACATAAGTACATAGCATGAAAGTATAGCGCAATATGCCAAAAGAGCAGATAAATAGGATTAGTTTGCTTACACTATAATAAATTATTGAAAAAGATTAATTAATTTAAACAGAACAAATTTTTAACATGAGCTTTGAAAGAGTGTAAAGACAGAGATTTTAATTCACCAGGAAGATTGTTATACAATTTGGGTGCAAGATAAGAAAATGAATTTTTGGATTTATTTATTTTTTATATGAAGGTACGATATACGAATTCTTATCACGTAATTGATAATGCTGTTCTTTTAATTTAAGTTTTTCATGTAGATAATTAGGGAAGCAGGAAATTAGGAAAGTCTGATTTTACATGCTAAAGTCCTAGTTCGGCTGTGCCGGTCACCACGCTGTATATGATTCCAATTGTCATTCATTATCAGGCAGACAGTTATTAAACGACATAACCTTTTGTGATATGGATAGTAAATAATTCATCATTTGCTTTTCTTAATTATTAATTGTAATGTATCTGTTTCATTCCCTGCAAAATTTGATATAAATAACCTCATACATACAAAATTTATGTTGTACTTACAAATAAAGTATGTTGCACTCATTTTAAATTAAAATTTGATTTATATTTTTTCATTGATCACTATTGTGTTTTCTGTGTTCTCGCCGCCATTAAATTGGTATGTTAGGGAGCCTTCTAATAACCTAAATACTTGCGTGCTAATATCCCAAATCGTGACGTCATTTAGTGTGCAATTTAGTATACGGTTAGTATCCTAAATAGACGAATTCGAACACACCCGTTATCTTTGCCGGAAGGTACATATACAGGGTGATCACGCGAGAATAAACCAGCTATTATCTCCCTTATTAAGCGAGATAGCGATTATCTTCAAATAAGAAAATTTATTACAGGTAATATGGGCAATAAGATGTCCTATAGTCAAATTTTTTGACTCTGTCGGGTACAGTAATAAAACTATAAATGAACTATAAATATCGCAATTATGATAAAGCGGCATATCCTTCACTTTCTGTAGTATAATACTGTTTGGCATCGGCCCATATTTTTGAGCCGCTCTATTCATTTATGTTAAAGGTCTGTAAGACTATTTTCCTATACATACCTGGTAGACGTTTGATTCAATGCATGAATAGAGCGGCTCAAAAATATGGGCCGATGCCAAACAGTATTATACTGCAGAATGTAAAGGATATGCCGCTTTATCATAATTGCGATATTTATAGTTCACTTATAGTTTTATTACTGTACCCGACAGAGTCAAAAAATTTGCCTATATCAAAAAGGGTTCTACTACTTCCGGTTCCGAAGTACGTGATACCAACTTTGAAACTTCAAGTGGAATATACTATATTATTTTATATTTTTGAAAAGTACACAAAATTTGCTTTACAATGATAGTAAACAAGTAGGACGTTATATTATTAAAAAGCAAAATGGCGGACGTTTGATATATCTTACAAAATAAGTCATTAATTTTTCTATTTTGGTTCTTTAATATGTACTTTATGAAACCCATTTGGATGTCATAAAATACTTGTTAAAAGAACTCAAACCTAATTTCTGTTAGGTTGGTACGTAGTACCTACATTTCTAGACATTTGTCATTTGAAAGTAAATATTATTTCTAGCCTAGAAGACCCCACTATTGAAATGAAGTAATAATACATATAAGTAAATATATTAATAATTATTTTGTTATATTTTAAATATATTAATAATGTATTTTAAATAAGAATGGTTTATACTATCATGTAAACATAACCTTTTCGCAGATGACAGTAGGAACTTCGGATGCAAATAAGTTTTTAATTGTTATAATCAGTTTCGTGGTAAGTATGGTTACCAACAATCAAATAAAAATTAAAATATTCCTAAAAATGAAATCACGTATATTTGTAAATATTTTTTTGACAAAAGGACCAAAATAAAAAAATAGTATAAAATACACGTTTCATAAGACATTTCAGCGCACTTGTCCCGTTAGAAAACTCGCGGCAAGCCGCTCGTTTCTAACAAAGACGCATGCGCTAAAATCATGTATTATGAAACTTGTATCTTAATGTACTATTATCTCAAAAAATATCATCATCTATGAACAAAAAAACAATAAAATCTCACACACTTGATTTTATTTCATTCAATATATTCATATTTCAAACGTCCGCCATTTTATTTTTTAATAATACAACGTACTACTAATTTATTACCATTATAAATCAAATTTTATGTACTTTTCAAAAATATAAAAAATATAGTATGTTCCATTTGAAATTTCAAAGTTGGTATCACATACTTCGGAACCAGAAGTAACAGAACGTTTCTTGATACGACACCTTATTGCCCATATTACATATAGTAAATTTGTTTATTTGAAGATAATCGCTATCTCGCTTAATAACGGAGTTAATTACTGGTTCATTCTCGCGTGATCGCCTGTATATTTCCGAAAATATATAATAATAATAATAAACAAGTATTTATTGTTTTTAAAGAAAAATGTGTAAATCGTATCAATTTGTAATTCAAATTTTAATTGCATTTAATTCTTTTTTCCTGTTTACGAACAGTAAATCTTACTAAAATTGCTTATTTCCTTTAATAGATAAGGATACATTATTTACGATATCATGTGTTTATTTAATTTAAAGATGCAAATAATTGTTTAAATAATTATATTTATATTAACACCTATGAAATTTGCATACTATGTTCAACCGCAACCGCATAAAAAAAAAGATCAAATCTAAAAAAAAAAATTACAATTTTTATACTTATTTTCCTGCTACTGCTTTGAAGAATTCCTGATGAATTTTGAAACAAAAATCATGGAATAATAATTTGATTTAAATGTTAACGTCACTGGGTAACTATTAGGACAGAGGGCAGTGCAGTAGGTAATTAGATATTTGCAACTCTACGACATACGTCATTATTATTTGTAATGTTTAGAAAGTAATGTCACCATTTACGTATATGTGTCACACAACATAAACTATATAGACATACGTCGAATAATCTTTCTCTTTCTAACATGAAATATTGCTAAGCTGCTACTGTATTTTATACAGTATTCTTTCTTCGAACAAGTGACCTTGAATAGTCATCTTTCGTGAATCAAAGTATACCAAGTGGAAATTCTATCAATTTTCTAAGCAAGAAGCGGATATATGCAAGAAATATCAATATTATAATCTTTGTCTCAAAGATTTTGTAGAAGGAAATGACAAAGTAATATCAATAATAGCAACCTAATGCTCAAAATCGTTCGCGTTCATTGGGATAATTACCATTCGTCTAGTGCTGTCTCTAGCGTACAAGTAAAAAATAATATTCATATTTGGAGACCCGGAAAGAAATACTTTGATAATTTTTGGTGGCGTTTCTTGTGTTTTGCATTTGACTCAATGAAATGAACGCGCCAGCCATCCGGCCACTCGGTACCTGACCTTATTTTAAAATCAAAATGCAGTATTCTGAAATATCGACTTTAATTCAAGTATCTACGGATAGATGGCTCTGTATCGCTAAGCACCCTTTTTCGTGTAACACTTTTAGCCATTGATAAAGTATCTGCGCGTTCACGCTTCCGCCTCACTTAAACATCTAATGTGAAAAGGGCATTAGTGAAATTGTTACAAGAATATTTGAATTTCTTTAGCAACGAAACAATAAGTATTAATAATATGAAAATAATGGAAAACAATAATGTTTCACGTAGCCCAGCAACTGAAAATATTTTCATACATCGTCATACATTTTTCATACTAATTTATTTCTGATATTCACGTAAGTTTGTGATAGAATAGAAAGTACCATAGTATGATAAATATATTTTATAGAAGAAAATAAGTAAAAATAAAAATGCTTCAACTCTTGGATTCATCTTTACTAGAAAGGTTATTTAGAGCTTTGGTGTTAGGCAAAAGAGAACAGGCTCACACAAATTTAGATGTTCTTTGACCTTACTAATTCTTTATACATAAAAATAAATTCTTAATTACTACGACAATAATAATAGTATTCCGAAAACGCGTTAAGTTATATTCAGTACCAGTAATATTATGACAAATAATATAAGCCTTAGTGTGATTTTCTTATTGGATCCTCGTTTTTCCCTGAAGAACGGAGTGCATAATATAATTCTAGACATAAATACGGGAAACGTATTTTGTGTAATAGAGTAGAATATAATATAGCATTCATAATGGTTGTATTGAGGTACTAGATATATTTGTATCCGTGCTTAAATTTTGGAAACATTTAATTTTCTTTTATACCTAGACACTATGAATATGGAGTACAATATTTTAAAACCATATTTTTTATGAATATTTTTTACTTTGTATCTATGGAAACACAACAATTTAATAAATAATGCTAAATTAATAAATCTATTACATTGTTCATTTTTAACTGAGGTGCCTCTGGCAAAAACAACCATAGTCCAAATATTATAAATTTGACTTATATACTTCGACATCTAAATACAATTTTTCTACTTATTTTCCTGCTACTGCTTTGAAGAATTCCTGATGAATTTTGAAAATATTTGTGATGAGATAAATCTTTGTGGAAGTGATGATGAATTGGTAAAGAAGCTGAAGCAGATCATGTGTCGCATTAACCTACTCTGGTTAGGATAGTGAAACACGGATTCTCATGACACAAGTTGATATCTAGGTAATGTGTGTCCATGTTTGATCACAATTCCCTCATCTGTCATACATTTTCTAAGTGTCATGGTGTAGTACAAACCTTACATGACACCGAAATAAGTACATTACAAGCTTTGGAATGTACGGCACCTTGATCTAACAACAAATTCGTTAAATATCGAAAAATTTGATAAAAAATTGTGATAATTAATAAAGAGACAGATATAATAAATAGTTATTTAAGTATAAAGGGCAGTAAGTGCACCTTACCGGTTGAGGATCTGATACCGATAAGAAGCACTTTTAATGCCCGCAATGCTTATTATATTTTTTGCACGGTCGTCCCAATAATAACAAATTAAAATTTAGAATTATTTAATAGTATATTAAAGAACGAATGTCATAATTGTAATTTTATTTTGTGAGAAGGAAGTTTGGGTAACGGCGTGTAGCGGAGTTGCCCAAACCTTCGAACAAAATAATAGTCAATTATGACATGAGTTCTTTATACTATTTTTTCTATTTTGCGCTTTTTATGATCTTTTTAAATAAAAAATCGTAAATTCAAAACTTAGGAAATTTTGTGTTAGTTGGTAATAATATGACATTTGAAAATTCAATTGTTTGAATTTAAAATTGTCTCGTGTTGTTTACAATCAAATTCATATCAAATTAAAAATGAATACAGACGATTTTTTGTGTACTCCACCTGAAATACGTGAAATTACGGAAAATACATTTTATAATTCCAAAAACAAACAATGAATGAAGTCAGGTTTCATAGTCATAACCAAATATAAAATTTTTACAAGTTACTTACATTTTATTGTATAAAATTAATTGAAAAGGATGTGGAAAGTGTAAAACTATATAATTATACACATCTTATATTTAAAACACTATTTTCTTATAAATAAACACTTAATTCTTGTTGACATTTCTCCTCCGCCGCCATTTTACTTTTGTCTGAACTACTACATAACCTGCGTAACTTTGGCTATGACAGCGCCAAAATGCTCGAACTAATTTACCGACAGAGTTCGCAAATAAATTACATATTTTAAATATCAACAATTAATAGTGTTTTGAACTATTTAAGCCCTAAATATATATAAACAAAAATAAAAACCTTAACAATCGTTAGTATCGTTTATTCAGTGAGGTTTGACATTTGATATTTTTTGACATAACATTTCAGCTATGCTACCAACTTTATAAAAATAAATTGTACTAGGCTGTTACAACACTCAAACGAGCTATTAACGAACTTTGGGTGCTGTAATA
This sequence comes from Harpalus rufipes, assembly GCA_951394225.1. Lineage (NCBI taxonomy): Eukaryota > Metazoa > Arthropoda > Insecta > Coleoptera > Carabidae > Harpalus > Harpalus rufipes. The sequence goes on from OX596279.1 coordinate 47,159,456, forward strand.
GCTTTGTTACAGATGCAAAATAGAAAAAAAAAATTTGACATTTAAAAAAAAATAGTTGTCATTTTTAAGTAAGCTATGATCGTTGTTTTGTTATCGTTAAAGCTTTAAAAATTGTACATTTATTTTTAAATGACCACGTTTTAAGGTCCCTAGAATCCATTTTTAACATTTTCGCGATGATGTCTGTATGTGTGGATCCTGTATACGCTCTAACTCAAATACTATCATTCAGAAAGTTTTGAAACCATGTATTTCTACCTTATTCTAATATGGAAAGAACTGATTAGATTTTGGTGGCAATCGGATAACCGGAAATGGCAGTTTACTTGAAGCTCAAGATAGTTTTTCTTCAAAAAATACCTTTAAATGTATTTTTTTCTCAATTTGTTATTATAAAAATTAAAGATTATTCCATTTTCTACAAGTTTGCTTTAATACTTTTTCTATATATTGTATGAATAAATTTATAAAGTAATATAAAAATTATATACATGGTAAATGGCGGGAGGTAATATTCACCGCCTCCAGATCGGTAGGTAGTCACATCATTTACCGGTCAGTCACATCACTTACTGATCAGTACCACATCACTTACTGCTTAGTAATTTGTAAACAAAACTTACTGCCTTGGAAACCCTATCGGTAAAGTTTTAAAAAAACCTGATCGTGCAAAAAATATCATTACGGCTTCTTAATTTATCCAAACTATCGTCATTCCCAAAATCTGCGAATATAGCCAAACTTTGGCACACCCAGAAATGATGATCATATATTTATTTATATTTTGGCGATACAAATGCTTAATTCATGCAGACGATACCAATATACTCTCTAAAATTCTCTGGTATTTTAATGTGAAGGTCGTGAATTTGCAGCTAAATTATTTTCTCTTATGGTCGTTCTGAAATGAGAAGTAGAAATTTAATTAACATTTTCCGTATAAAATAGTGAATAGATCTTGTTTTATGATCGCTAGTAATTGCAAACATAAATTAAAAACACGCAGTAAAGCAAGTGTCTGGCAAATGCTTGAGATTCCAACAGTTCTTATCTTCCCATCAGGAAAGTGTACGATCACAACATGATTGAATTATACAAGCGCAAGAATCAGAGGTGAAACAAATCTCAAGAAACTTTATATATAGAATTTTTGCATAATATGTGCATGGAATTAACGTTTTTATTTCTAAATGCATTGAATATGAAGAAAATATGCAATCAAATCATAACGAAATTAAAATAATCTTTAATATTTATAATAAGTTAGAAAGTAAGTAAGTAATAATAATAATAATAATAATAGTTTATTGACTGTAAAGCAAATATTTGCACAGTACGTCGTACATCATTTAAAAATTCAAGTTACAATCGAAACAAACACATTAATTTATATAGGTTTCAAATACTCAGGTTAAGCAATTTATTCGTGATCAAAATTTTTCATCTAATATACATATATATTCTTCGATACTGTAATAAGCTTTTGCAATTAATTTTTGTGTTATTATAGATTTAATTTTTTATTATCTAATTGTCCAACATCGAATTCTAACAGCTTGTTTTTAAAGTAGAAAAATTCGTTGAGTATGTGGTGATTGTGCCCAAACAATCAATCCATACACCACGACTGAATTGAAAAGTGCAAAGTAAGTTATTCTAGTAGCTATGCGACCGACAGTACAGTATATTTTTCGTAAAACGTATAGGCATTTACAACAAAAAAAATTAAACGAATTAATAAATTGGCATATATTTATATTTACTTACATTTGCAATAACACGAAGCGTGTGCGATAAGGATGAATATAACACACTTTTCTTTCAAAAATTCATATTGTTTCGACTAAGTTACGACATTCCATTTTAAAACGATGCTCAACAACAATCTCAATAAAAATGAAATTCACATAAATTTAAAAAAGTTTTATCAAATATTTCAAGTTTTCTTCGGCTAATTTCCCCATTCAAAGTTGGTTAACCCAGGATAGGTTACTGTTGTGACTTCAGCTAAAAACACATAATTTTAAGTAAATACACCTTAAACGTTGCTTAATCTCAATAAAAATGAAATTCACATACATTTAAATAAGTTTTATCAGATATTTCATGTTTTCTTTGGCTAATTTCCATATTCTAAGTTGGTTAACCTATCTTGTCATGTCATAAATCGAAAATATTAAATTTATTTGAGCAGTTGCTGCTTGTATTTGTCCATATTATAATAGTGCAAAAATTACTTTTCGCTTTTGGTCCAATTATTTCAATTTTAATACCTTAAACCAGGGCTGTTCAACATGAGACCTTACTTTTTGCGGTCCGCGGATCGGGCCTCTAAATGTATAAATTATCCTCAAATACGAAACATACACAATTCTTATATTAACGATAAAATACAAATAAAATTACGTGTGACGCCACTGGCGACGGATAGAAGGTCGCAGCGAAGTTACTGGAAATCGGAACGTTCTTGCTCGATCACCCTCGAATATTCGAGAAGCCACGCGCACGTTTATAAGAAGGTTGAGTCAAGCGGAAGGAGCAGAGTTAGTTAATAATTGTTCTAGTGTGCGAAAGAGAGATTTCAGTTTTTACTCAGCCCCTTACAATTTCAGTTGAGAATGTAAGTAGAGCAGACCTTCAACTGGAATTGTGTGATGTGCAATTCTGATCCTTTTTACCAAGGAAGAACCGAAACTGGATTGGACTTTTTCAAGTTGTTGCCAGAACTTGCGAAATTTAGGGCTTCCACTGGGCTCAATGCTGGGAAGCACGTATCTTTGAGAAAGCAGCTTTTCCAACATGAAATTTATAAAGTCAAAATAAAGATGTTCCCTCTCTGATAAGTCACCTACTCAGTTGCTTCGTTTATCAACAATAAATATTAAAGTTAATATTGATGCATTAGTTAGTGAAAAACAACATCTTCAAATTTCCCACTAATTTTTTTTGTAATTTGATATTTTTTGAATAAATTAAAATAATAATACAAACGCGTTTTTCCTTTGTATACCACACCTATTAAAACTCACTGATAAAGTTACATACGAAGTATTTTATAATGCGGCCCTCCAAACCGCATATTTTTAAAAGCGGCCCTTGGGGTACTTGCAGTTGGACAGCCCTGGCTTAAATACAAAAAATCTGTGACAGTCAATGTAAATTAAACGGGAAGAAATCTGGTATGGTTATGACGTCACACCAATCACTGCGCATTCCGAAATATGATTATTTTTGGTGATTTTATTAACCCATTTTTTTATTTATTGAGATCGTATATTGCATGTTTAAATAATAATTTTATGGAGTTTTTAGAAGAAATTAAAATTTATGAAATGACCATTTCAATGTGTAGCATATATAATTGGCGCTACATAAGTCTAAATTCCATCATCAATCACACATTTTAATGCTATAATTTTCATTCCACATCCATGTACAACTTCGTGGACTCTGAGTTTCCCACATAACTTATGAATTCACGCTAGGCTTGCGTGTAAGACTACGTATACGTCTCGGACCGGTTTCCTTCGGCTTCGCCAGACTGCAGGACGCATTGCAAGACATCGGCAGACAGTGCGAGTGGCCACTGAGCAATGGCAAAACAACACGGATACCTAACCAATGTGTGCTGATCTCTGGTGTTGCCAATATTATACATCAAGGGAAAGAAATACGAGGTGAAATTTGGAACACAGAGTGTGTCGCACCAAAGTGTGCCTATAAAGTTTTAGGACTTCCCTTGTAAATAAGACAAAATCACAATTTAGTCTTCAATATACATTCCTTCTAAATTAACACAGCGCTTAGCGCGGTGCTCCAGTCTATTCACGGTGTTCTAGAAGACTAAAACTGGAATGACGTTCAATACCTTCGTCACGATGGTTTAAGTTATATTGTGAAACCATTTTACCCAGAATTAATTGAAATTTTAAGTACATCTCAACTATAATCTACCTGCTCTCCAAGTTTTAAAACAATTGACCACGCGGTACCTGAGATATTTGCAATTAAATTTGGCCTTTTTAACACGTGAAGAATAGGAAATGGCAAAATAAACACAACATTTTAAATTATAACTTGTATATCCATACCGGCATTTAATCGAAAAACTAGTATATTATAGAAAACTAATTAACGGATTTTATTTAAAAAATTACCATCCAGATTTAATTTTATTGCCTCTAGAAAATTATAATCTGAAGATACGATAAATAGGCAGAATTATACTTGACAACCATGTACAAGCGTTCCAGTTGGAATATCAGTTAAGTTAACACCCGCTTGGTATTAGCGAATAAGAGGTGATCTTTGGTAAAAGGAATTTCAGACGTACATTCGAAGGATATATTTTTTAAATTGGTATTTTACGTGAAAAGCATGAAAACTTTAAACAGTATAATACTACTTTTGTAATTTTGAGAAAGAAATATATTAATTTGTTTTGCAGTTTCCATTTGTAGTTTAGAATTAGTATTATATCTCAAAATATCTTATTACTTTTATACCCGAATGTACCAATAAATGTCTAGGTGCGACGTTGCCACAGTTATTCTCCAATATTCATACTGTAGTGTAAGTACATTGAAATACGACACTTGTGTATGTGTTAGTGCGAGTGGTACAGTTAAAAAAAAACTTCTACGGAAAAATAAAGAAAATTCATCTGTTACAGTGTATGATATTAGCTTTTAACTATTTTGATGCAATCTGTGTATATAATATAATGTTAAAAAATATAAACTGCATTAGCTTCATTTTTATTTTGAACGTAGAACAAGTTTTTGAATAGGTACACTCGAGTGACAACTACCTTAAGTGTGTGTTACAACGTCGTAACATTTCCCTTTCAACTTCAATTTTATTTTAGGATAGGAGAATAGTCAACCGGAGCCAAATCAGAAGCATATGGAGTATAATACAACACACTGACATTTTTGGAGGATAAAAATTGGCACTTAACTGTTGCGATGCGTTATTGTGTTTGTCTTTAAATCTTCGACGATAGTCAAACTAGCAGTTTCTTTGTCGTTCTTCAACTACTCTGCAACTATGTTAATCATAACACGTCCATCTAAAACCAATAGTTGTCGAATTCTTTCGATGTCGATTCAATGAAGCATCCCTAAACGCTTTGCAGATCAAAGTAAACGATTGTATTGTTCGACGGATGCATCCATGACGAGCTAGGTCTAAAAGGTCAACAAACTTCGTCCATATGAGAACTTTACTGAACTAATGAGGGATTTTGAAAGTTACTCAAAAATAGTTCGGATACCATTTCATAGATGGCTCTGTTATTTGGCGCTTCAGAAAATCAATCCTAAATCTTTATAACCATACTATGTATATCGTAACTAGAATGACACTTTTGAGTTCTACGTCATTTTTTCTAAAATAGAATTCCAAGAATACAACGAAGAACCCTCGGAATTCTGCAGCTGTTCTAAACTTATTACCAACGAAATCTAGAAAGTTGTACAATACAACCTAACACTATATTAGATAACTAAACTGCCAAGTAATATAAATTACCTAGAATTTATTTTTAACATATTTTCTCCCTAGATGTAGCTATATTGTTTTACTTGTTTTGATTTTTACCTCTAGCTAAGAGAGGTATTAAATTCGTGCTAAAAATCGCACATCTAGATTTAAGTGAATTAGTACGTTTCAATGTCCCTAGAACATGACTTTAACATTTTTACGATAATGCGTGTGTGTGTTTGTGGTGTGTGTGTGTGTGTGTGTGTGTGTGTGTGTTGGATAAACGATTTCTCAAATTATGCAACTAAAGACCTTATTAACTACGAATTCCTCAATTTAACATTAATGGGAAGAGTTGAATAGGTTTTGATAACAATTGGACAACCGGAAGTAGTAGTTTCTTTAAAACATTCTTCTATATATTATTTTTTGAAAATTTATGTTATTGCAAATATTAAAGAACATCATATTGTCCACCTGAAACATATAATTTTTTTATTACATTTTCTGTAGATTTGGAGATAAAAAATAAAATAAATAATATAATTTGTTGTAAAAAATTTCATAGCCAAAACAACTGCAAGGAAACCAGTTGACAAATTTAAATGTTTGTAATTGACAGAAAAATGTCAGTGTTAAAAATCAGCATTTGGTTTTTATTAACATTACTGAAAGCATGTTCTGGGATGTAGATACATTTAAAATTTCTTATTGCATTAATAATTATTTCAAATTATAGGTATATATATATATATATATATATAATTAGAATTATTTGTGTGACAAGAAATGTTAAATTCGATACTTGTGTAACATAAAATAAAAATAGCGAAAGGTTATGTGCTGGCCACATCAGATTTATTGATCAGAAATTTCAATGGTGAAAAAAACAGTTTCAACATAGTTAACTATGGTCAAAAAAACAATAAATTACTTGTTATTGACAGATACGTCAAATAAGAATGGGCAACATTACATTTCACATATTTCACCGAAAGTACATCGGAAAAGTATTGTGTAAGCTTCCATATTGGTTATTCTATTCCAAAGTACGAGTTCCAATAGGAACACAATTAAAAAGAACCGAAATGTTGAATGAAATAGAACGCGAAGATTTCATGGCAGAGTACCTCTTCAAAAAGTCTTTAGATTCTAATCCTCACGTTTGCTCGACACCTCAAAAAATCAACTATTTTGTATCGAAAAGACAGGAAGAAGAACAGGAGAGCTTCGAAAATAAAGAAAGACGAAAAATGAGATTATCTTTCAATGAAGTATTGAAAGGTATAGGGAAAGTGAAGTTGAGGCCGATACCAAAATCTCCAGGGGGAACACCGACGTTAAAGAGAAATAAAAGAGTATCAGATTCAGATGGATTCAAAAAATTGTTGAAACGAAGATTTGAAGCGCTGCATACTCCTATAGCAGAGAGATCGTTAAATGAAGATAGCTTTATGGAAAGATCTTATATGTGAAGATGAATAAAGTTTATAAATATTTTTATGTCTGGTATGCTTGTATTATTAGAAGTAATGTCAAATAAAAATTGATTCTACGCAATATTTTTCTATTTACTAATGTTTAAATGAATATCATCACGGCTTATTATCAATTTCTGGGTGTGCCAATCTGCTTCTACGCAAATTTCGGTAATGACGATAGGGAAAGTCCGGGAGAGATGATTTACCAGGTGAGATGATTTTTACGCCAAAATACAAATAATAGCAGACCGATATTAACGAATGTTTCTACATGGATAGTAACAGTGCCGGCTCCAGGCGGTAAGCCGACGATGCGTTGCATCGGGGCGCTTTCCTCAAGGGGCGCCGAAGTAAGTAAACATAATTACAATTTAATATTAACAAATAATAAACAAATATATGATTTAAATAGTAATATTCATAGTTACTAGATATAGGTGAAAAGAATAAGGAAATAATTTGTTGATTTTAACAATTTATATTTATTTATAAAAGTGATTATTTAATTTACAATTGTACGTTAACGTATCACAAGATATTTAAATAAAATTTAGCATGTATCTGTATTATTATTTTAGTTACGGTGCTAATTGAGAAAGTTGATAAAAATATTAAACAAATAATATAATTAGATGAAGTATATTACTTGGTCTGCTGCGTAATACTTATACAAAAAAAGTATATTGCGGGTGACCTGGCAACACGTCCTCTGTGGTTTTAGCTAAATGTTACGAGAGACTTATAAATTATAATTTAAGAAGAAACTCTGACTCCAAATCTACTAATAAGTCATAATTTATTTTCGTTTTCAACGTAGCCCCCTTTTAACTCACTTTTTTTTCCATTCTGTAACTACATTTCTGTTAAAATTTGACAGATTTCCGTTAAAATAATCCCGTTAATTTTGACATTAAAATAACAGCCGCTACAATTATTTTCCTATTCTATAAATACATTTCCATGAAATTTAAATTAATTCTTCCTTATATCGTTTTAGTATTTTAAAAGCACTATAAATATGTTATACTGAAACAAAGTTGGCAGAATCTTTTACATCTGAACTAGGATGATTACTGAAAATAGTATAAAATAAAAACTTCTATTAGACAATCTTTTTATTTTCTCAAAGCTACAGTAAGCAAGGTAAAGTTATTTTATGTAATTACCTCAAATTCAAAAGAATGGGCTGTTGTTTTTGCAAAGACATCCTCAATTGAATATCGCTCATAACTCATCTAATTTTGAGTTTTGGTCATAAGTGTATAAGATATTTTCGACTTAAAATTACACCCTTAATGACAATCGAATTACAGGACAGCCTAAATAAATTTATATTTGAGTAAATTTTTCGACTCTGGTGTAGAGTAGGCATCAAAAAATACAAGAAATCTCAGTCTTACAGCATTTATCCTTACAAAACTGACGAATAAGTAATGTACGGCTGAAATTTCAAGTATTTGTTAACATCTAAACTACACCGAGTCTAAAAAATTATCTGGAAATAATTTAAATTAATTTACAGTGATGCTAAATACTTGCATTTTCATCTAAAATTAACGTAGTTATTAAATTTTTAAAGTTAAGGAAGTTTATTATATTTTCACAGTCTTCCATAATATTTGTGCCGCAAGCTAAACTGAGTGTAAGAAGGAAAATATTCCCGGAATCTTTTCCTTTTTACCTCACAGCTTCATTTGTTCCATTGATGATGCAATTCATGATCCCAGTATTATAAAATTAAAGATTAAATAAAAGTCTTCCCTAGTGAAGGAATAACATATTATTACCTTCCGTCGCCTTTAGATAAGGAAAATATTGCCTGGTCAAAAATTTCAATGATGAGTTTTTAGTGAATAAGCATGTTTTAGGGTCCGTTTAATACGATTTTACCATTTTCACGATGATGACTGTATGTATGTATGTGTGTCTGTGTGTGTATGTGTGACGAAAGGATCGGATCGCATAACTTCAATACCACGATTTCAAAAATTATATTTTTTTCGTATTCCTCAAGTTTACATCCAAAAGAACAATTGATTAGATTTTGGTTATAATTGGTGAACCGGAAGTAGCCTCATTTGAAGATTTAACAGTTAAATATGATTTATTGACATTTAACGTTATTATAACTTAAAGAATATATTATTCTCTATACGATTTGATTGCATTTTATACTTCATATTCAATAGATATAGAGTTAAAGAATTATAAAGAAATTAAATTTTATAAATCAGCCAGCTATGCTAACTATGAAAATTATTAATATATTCAGATAATTCAAATTGACAGATGTCAGTATCAATAAAAAGTAAATTAATGTGGCAGAGATGAGAATGTTGAAGGATGTTGGGGAAGACACGGAAAGATAAGGTAAGGAAATAACTATAGTGTTACAAGTTTCTAGAAAGATACAAGAGAGATGATTACATTGGTATAAAAATGTCATGAGGAGAAATGAAGAATATATTGGATGAAGAATGAATAACTTAGTAATAGAAGGTTGAAGAAACAGAGGAAGACCAAAGATAAGATGGAAGGACTGTGTTGCGGAAGACTTGAGGGAAAAGGAACTGAATGAGAACGACACGTAAAACAGGAATGAGTGGAAGAAGAAAATAAAAAATAGCGACCCCTAACGAATGGGAAAACTAAAGAAGAAGAAGATGTCAGTGTCAAGTGCAATTTGCATAGTTTGTTTATGAAATAATTTTACTGGCAATTTAGAATCCTTTGCAAGAAAATTTATAACGGAATTTATATATAATACACAGGATTGACGGAAGGTATTGTGCTGGCCACAACAGATTTTTTTTCATTATTGTTGATCCCAAGTAATGAAATTTCATACATTGATTTGATTGGCGGGTCGCCGACCGCTCTCAACCTGAGTATCACTAATCAAACGGAACCTCCCGCTCACTATTAGCTCAAAACTAAGCTGGGTATTCCTCGTTGCGTAACCGCGATAAGCCTGACCACACGAGCCAAGGTCGCATATTTTTGTAAATAATTGCTGTAAACAGTTCACGGTAGAATTATTCGCCGATATGGCATTGTTCGTATTGCGCGCGCTGTTGCGTTGTTTTGCTGCCCACTCTACCGGTCTATCTTTATTGTGATTATGTTTTGTTTACGTAAATATGTAACTACCTTGATAAAATTATTAAACTATGTCTGGAATTTAGTTTTATAGTTGTCACATGGGCATGCATGACAAAAGTTATAAATTACATCTCAAAAATATTCACTCATCTTTTTTACCTCCCGCTACCCTTGGTAAGGGAGGTATAGGGATCGTGCTAAAAATCGCATATCGAGATTTTGGTAAATGACCACATTTTAAGGTCCCTACAATCCAATTTTAATATTTTCATGATGATGTCTGTGTGTATGTATGTATGTGTGGATCCTGTTTACGCTCTAACTCAAATACTATCATTCAGAAACTTTTGAAACCATGTATTTCTACCTTATTCTAATATGGAAAGAACTGATTAGATTTTGGTGGCTATCGGATAACCGGAAATGGCAGTTTACTTGAAGCTCAAGATAGTTTTTCTTCAAAAAATACCTTTAAATATAATATTTCCTCAATTTGTTATTATAAAAATTAAAGATTATTCCATTTTCTACATGTTTGCTTTAATACTTTTTCTATATATTGTATGGATAAATTTATAAAGTAATATGAAAATTATTTACATAGGTAAATGTCGGGAGGTACTGTGTTGGTCACATCAGATTTTTTAATTGAATTTTTTTCCGTTACTTACACTTATCGCACACGACTTGCTGTCCCGTAATTGCAGCGATCCCTATTTACTATCCTTGTGTTAGAGCGGTAGCGGAAAACAATCAAATAAATTTAAAATACATAGTACAAAAGTGACCACTATAGTGCTCTCTCCATGACAGCTTTGAGAGCCCGTGAAGTGACGCCTGATAAGCACCCTCAATAATATAGATATATACACTCTATATCTCCGAGTTGATCCCCACGTCATCAATTTCTGATGCAAGAATTACTAAACTTTTATCTAGCATTTTTGTCATATACACATGGCATATATGAGACTTTTATTCGCTATCTAATTATCGTAGTTATTCCAGAGGGGTGTACGCTATCGCCGTCCATCCAACGGCAATAAATGAAGTAGAAACGGTATTGTAACCGCGGTAACAAATGTCATTTTCAAATATTTGAATTATTTAAACATTCATGTTATTATCGTGTGATTAAGGTGATTTTGGCGTCGATAATTTGTATTTCGTTGTGTTGGTAGTTTTGTTAATTCTTGGTATTGTTCATTTTTCTATTGCAAAGTCGGTTTTTGCAACATATTGCTTTTGGACAATAAAAAAATATACATATTTCACCCATTATACTTATTTAAATTAGTAAATAATTGTTTATACTTCAAATTTAGATGAATAACAAAATTGACACAAAAGAGCTTATTTTATAATACTGTCAGTTTTGACATTACATCATAATTATTCAATTGATTTATTATTCCGAAATAAATGTCTTACATCCACGGTATACTGTCTGTTGTCAGTTTTGATTTGTATAAATACTTCGGAAATCATACGATTTTATTCGATTTCATCCGACAACATGACGTCATCAACTCCCCCCCTGGTGATTTGTACCATATGCTTACAATTGATGACGTGAGGATCAAATTGTGCAAACGAACTTTAGGATCGTCATTATCATATTAAAATAGAATCTAAGAAGCTTTTGACAGTCAATTTTATAACAGTTAATTAGATATTCAGTAGTTGTAGTAAATTCCTACAAATCTCTAAAATTTCCTAATATTCTAAATAATAATATCATTTAGTGCATATAAATTTAAGATTTAAGACTAATAAAAGTGCAACTTCGAACACAGCCTAAAACAAAAATAATAAAAATCAAAAAAGTAAGAAATGGGTAATGTATCTTATAAACAGCGATTCACCACGTTGTTAATATGATCGCAACATCTAGATCTAGAGGATTAAAATAGTGACCTACATTTACATAATTTATTTTATTTACTTATTTCAGTTGCTATGGTGGCAAAGTCTACCTCATAAAAAAAACCTTTATATTTTTATGGAAATCTATATGATGTCATAAACTCTGATGTATGAATTATAGGCGTATAATGTCTAACTACTCATTTTGCATTGTTTATGATGACACATCTAAATATATCATGAACACTTAATAAACCATATTTCTCCATCATTTGATATACTCTTATAGGTATTAATCAGCTTTCTTCTTACATTAGGAAATGACTGTTTATCTTTAAGATAAATACTTATTACTTTTTCAAAAACAATCAGGAATAACAAAATGAAGAATTAGCTTTATGTACATTCATCTTAAGTACAATCACGTGCTTATACAGATTCTCGTAATAATCTTATTTTAATTAGTAAACGATGAAGCAAACATACTTAAACTGTTCGATGCTACTATGTACTTCCTACTTAACTAAAAAGTAAATATTACTCTTCATCATAAGTATAACTCCATGCACTAATATTATTTCAATAATTCATTATTATAAGTATACTACGTTATGTCTGCGCATAAGAAATGTACAATGATTTTATTATCTTTGTGGTTACAGAAACACAACATTTATTAAAATATGACTGACAGAAGGCATAAATAAAAATAACATACAAACCTATAAAAATATGTTGGAAAAATAGTTATTATTTATTTGTTTTTGTACTTATAACTACTGAGTTACGTAAATAAATCTATAGTTTATCTGAAGTGAGCTGAGACGAATTAAGATTTTGACCATAAAGAATACAACTAAAATATTATGTTGATTGTTCCCGTTTTGAATTTGACACCAATGCGAACATAAAAACCTTCTAGTGCAATTAGATATCTTAAAAACTTTCTCTTCAAATGTCAATTTGAAGCTTAATTTACTTTCAGGAAACCAATAAAATATCCTTGTTTTTTATATGGTGTCGGCTCATTTACTTTAGTCCAATTTTGTATTTTAACACATCGTCTTTCTCATTATTGACTTAGAATATGATACGCAACATTTACAAACGTGACGTTAAGTTATGTAAATAAGGCAGACATGTATGACCTTGGCAATGGAGATACCATTGAAGTAAAGCAGATCTGTCATCAGCTTCGGGCAAATGATGTATCAATGTCGGATTACTTGTGATTTATATCGCCATAATAGATAAGTTCGTACTGGCGACATGCAAAATAATACTTAAAAAATCTGATGTGGACACCACATGACTTCCTTGTACGATTATTAAACTATACATATTTTTTTAATAAATAAATTACAAAATATTAATTTTAATTTCAAAACAGTAAGATATATAGCGACCATAATCTAACCCGGTTCTTTTTAAAGAGAGTTTTGATTACAACAAAGAAATATTTGATTACAACAATAAATATGACTAATTTCACAATAAAAATATAATATTTGTTATTGTACGAATCAAAAAATTGCACGTATTTAACGTAATTTGACATGAACATTTTTTTTATGTTTTTGTCCTAATCCATAGCAAGCTTTATTACAAAAACAAAAAAGTATATAATTTTTAAATTTACATATCTCGCTTATACAATGGGCTAATTTAATAATACTTGATGTGCTAGACGCAGAAATTAATTCTCTAAAACTTTTATTTGAAGCATTTATTTCTAAAATCAAAATAAAATCATTTTATTCAAGAAAAACTGTTAACAACTTAAAATAATGTACCACTTCCGGTTAGCCTATTTTAACCAAAATCTATTATGTTATTTCGATTGACATAATAGTCTTGTATACCAAATTTGAAAAGTTTTGGATTTTACTTTACAACAGTTTTTCATTAAAATCTATTATAGGCTTCATGTAAAGTGCCACTTCTGGAAATTGTGTAATAACCAGAAAGGGAGGTGCACAACTAGATGTTATAGGAGTCCTAAATACAAAATTTCAACTTTCTACGGCTTACCGTTTTTGAGTTATGCGAGATACGTACGTACGTACAGACGTCACGACGAAATTAGTCAAAATGGATTCAGGGATGACCATAATGAATATTTCCGCTGAAATCTGAAAACCGAAATTTTTCGCGATTACAATACTTCCTTTACTTACGTACAAGGAAGTAAAAAATATACGATTTAACGAGATATATTTCGATAATATGAAGATAATAGTACTCTAAGGGCCAGTTTTACAATCTCCGCGTAAAATTTTAACTTTTAGTTAAATAAACAAAATTTAAACTAAATGAATTGTCAAAGACATTTATAATTGCTGTCAATAATCTGAATTAATATTGTTCATTTAACGGACAGTTAATATTTTAACCGGAGTCTATAAAACACTTCTCTTCAATTTGATACCAAGATATTGACTTTTAACATAATGTAACATAAATTTTCGAAAATATTTTGAATGCACGATGCTGTGGTTTAAGGGAAGTATATTGAATCTGTTTATTACTACAACTAACATATAGCTTAACTTTAGCACATATTTAATAAAGAGTTAGTGGACCGTTTAGAGCTGCCACCATTGGGATCTCGAGAACTATAAGAGATACAATGTCGGTTAAATGGAACTTTTCGTACATCTATAGGGGCCATATTAGATGTACTTTTGTTTTTCCAAAAATTCTCATAGGGCACTAGATAATGACGAGAAACTGAATTTTATCGGGATCGAAGCCGGTATTTATATTTAATTTAATTTTAAGTATTTACATGAATAAACATTAAATTAAACGGGAGGTATTGTGTTGACCAGCACATCAGATTTTTTCTTTTATCTTGATACTGAAATATATTAACATTATTATAAAGAACGACATTCAATAATTTTATTGTCATTGAATACCATTGACGTCACCAAAGTTATATTTTTAAATTTGTTTTTATCATGCAAATGTAGTTATATTTTCAACAAAGTTAATAAGATAATAATACTTTTCAAGATCATGAAAACTATGAATTTATAAGAACATTAAGTTCATGGTGTAATTTCATATATTTTTTTCAGTAGATAATTGTGAAATTATTCCTTGACTCTATGAAACATAATAGTACTTTATGTATTTATATACTTATTACAAAATAAAATAAACATAATAAACGTTTGCTTCTTGTAGTAAAAGAGATAAAATTTAAAACAGTTATTATAAATAACGTCACATGAGTAATGCAAAATATTTAACTATAAAATAAAAGATTAAATTTTATCTTACAAATTTAACAAATATATCAAAATTTTGAAAACATAATTTTTATTATACATAGGCGTTTATCATGGGGAAACAGTTTTTCCTTGCGCAAAAGTGACCTATTATTTTTAGGCAATACTTCAATAAATGTTGTAGAGAATTGAATTAAATTATCACGTTTTATTTTGCACGTTTTGTAACCGAAAAAAATGAATTTAAATTTCATAAAAGATACTTCTTTATAGTATTACCACAGTATAGAGAATATTTGTAGTAGCGACACTCTTGTCGGAACCTTTGAACTTTCCTTCCAGGCTGCTCGGTGTGCGCGAAATTTAAAGAAAACATAAAAATATATTTAATATTAAATTATAAATTGTGGTATGGTAAAAATGAAGAAAAAAATGTATAAATATATAAAAACTGTAATTTAAAGAAAATAATACTATTATTTTATTTTTTATTTATTTTATTAAATTTTAATTACTACGGCAGTGTTTCAGAACAAATATTGAAGCACTTATCTTAGAGCGAATTAATAACAAACAAAAATGTATATAAACGTTATACATCAAATCCATTGTACTAAACAAAATATAAATATTATGTATTTTTCCGTTATAATTATAAATTTATAATTCAATATAAATTATATTACATACCTTTTTTAAGTTTCTAGGGAACGAGAAAAATGACACTTTTGATATATTCTTATATTTTACAAGTTTGTATCGCACATTTATCTAAATACTTTTTGGAACTCATATTGATTAATTATTAACCGTTTCTATTGAAATATAAATGACAAATGAACACGTCTACTTGTTCTATCTTTGTGATTCATTCAATTTCTCACTTTATGTGTATGTGTAAGCAAAGTAACAAGTATGCACTTTTATTTAAAAAGTAAATATTTAGTAACAAAATGAAAATATATGATATAAAAATGTTACTGATTAAATTTACAATGAATAAATCTATTTATTACATATTTTACCGGGCACTGTATATTAAATTTATAATAGCATTATCTTACTATTATTTCTGAGACCTGTACATAATATTAAAATGTATTTATAAAATTCGAACAAATATATGTTTATGATTATAAAAACATAAAAACTATGAATCTGCACGTAATATATTATTGAATGTGATTCAAAATCCCACTCCTCATTATTTCCCCCTTCAACCCGAGCAGCTTATACATATACTGTGGAATTATCCATGGAATTGAAACAATATGACAAACAAATGTTTTACCTGTCAAAAATTATGTATCAAAATAATACTACTCAATAGGTCTGTTCGTTTGTATTACACTAACTTGCACATGTACTAAGAATATGTCATTAGTGCAGTTTAATACAAAATAATACACACGTGTTTTCTAAATACAAACGAACACAAATTAGACAAGTTAGTGCAGATTTTATAGGTTAATTAGCAAAAATTGAAAAATAATTATATTTTTTATGTTCTCACAAAAAAATATTTCTTTGATTCATATACAACATTTATTTGAAGCATTATTGTGATATTTCATTAAGAATGCGAACCTGGTAGCAAAAGTTAGAACTAAAAACAAGGGAGTAATTTTATTTCATTCGCATGTTTTTACATACGCGCGTATGGTGGAAAATAGACTATAGAACTAATATTTACAATTAATTAAAATACTATTATCTAATACTGTCCGTAAGAAAAAATCAAAACTGTGAAGATAACGTTACAACTACTAACTAAAGTATTTAAAAGGAAAAATAATAATTAATTTACCGCTATAATAAATAAAACAGGACACAAGGCAATATACTCTACCTAAAATAATAATAAATACTATAAGAAAAGTCAAAATACAAGAAGAATCAAAGAAAAACTATTGACAGCAATGATACGCTTATGGAACTTAAACAAAAGTGCTCCCTTATCGAAGGTTTGACGTTCGTACACAACGCCATCTCTACGTAGTGAAATATTCCAATTATCTAAAATTAATATGGTCCGCTTTTCTTGTTACACCTAAAATATACCATTTTATTGGTTCCATTATACCAGACTGCTTGGCCCCATTATTAAAAAATGCAGAAGTCATTTAAAAATAACTATAATTCATTATAATTACAACTATATTTCAATAATTTGACACAAACAGTAATTATTTATTTAGCAGTAGGTATTCAAAATTATTACTATTACCTTGAGACAACCAATGTCAAGTCAACGAAATCTTTACATTGTAATGACAAAAACTTTATTTGTTCGTTTTTTGTTCATGAGAAATGCACGTGGCAAAAAAAATAAATTACATGTTTGAAAATAAATGAACAAAAAATCAGTACATTGTTTTTATGAACTTGTTTGGTAATGAAGAAAATCTATTGAGAAATAAGAGCACACACATGGTTTTAATAAATTTATAATAATAAGGAGAGCATCACAATTTTGTGACATTGGTTATTCTTACATTAAACCAGCGTTGTTTTTTTTATATGTATATAGGGCGTATGTAAAGTGTGAAACACAACATCACATAAAACTAAATAGTTAGTTATACATTGTTTACAAAAGAATAGTCATTCTACAATTACTGTGCATAAACTTGTACAAATCGCAATATTCCTTCAGGTGTTTGTAAAGGTGTGACTTAGACTGTGAACGTTCCGCCAATGACATTGTTGAACTAACGCCTGTGCTTGTGTTTGTCACTTTGTTATCTGCAAATATTTTACTTTCAGCACGTGATCATGTAAACATCGTAACAATGCAGGAAATAAATTTTCCTGCGAGCGTTGTTGTCAGAGAGTATTTTCTTCATTCGAGACGTCTGCCTTGATCTAGCAGGGCCAAAGGTAATTACAGTTATAAAAATGAAATGTATATTGTACAAGGATAAAACATTTGTAAACATAAACGCCTTCATGATGCACGTTCCAAAGACATGGGGTCTTTCCTTTTATTGTCATTCCTGAGGATGACAATTCATTGTGTTTTATAGTCAAAAGATACATTGATTTTGATGGTCAATGCTAGATATGAGTTAAACTTCAAATATAAACGTACGTCCTCATAGATATTGGGAGAAAGACTATTTTCGGCATTTTGGGAAGATTTTTTTATTAATATTTTACATTAGTTTATACACTCGGTCGTTTCCAAGGGCTAAAAACCCTGTCTTCGGCAATATTCTAAGAAAAGTGTTTAATTGTTTCGCTTTTGCCTTCCGTCACCTTTAGGTAAGGAAGGTATTGTCTTTGGTCAAAAAATTCAATGATGAAGTTTTAGTAAATAAGTACGTGTTAGGGTCTCTAGAATACGATTTTACCATTTTTATGATGATGCATGTATGCATGTATGGATGTGTGTGTATCTGTGTGTGACGATTTTTTCATACGATAACTCCAACACTACAATTATAAAAATTATGATTCTTTCGTATTAATTTTGTTACATTCATATGAAGAGCTGATCAGATTTTGGTTTGGTCAACCGGAAGTAGCCTCATTTAAAGTTTTTAACAGTTTTTCTTGAAAATACGCGCTGTTAAATATCATTTTTTGACATTTTATTACCATACGTAATATAACAAGTGATATGATTATCATCGATGATATTCTCGAGTGAAACCGAGCTGCAGATTTCACTAGTCCGAAGGACGAGTTGAAATGTGCTGTTTCGGTTTCACGAGCAATATCTTCGATTATTAATCATATCACGAGCTTATATTTAATGAGAGAATATAATGAATTTTTGCAATCTAACCTAACCTAACTTTTGATATACATATTCATATTGTATTAAAACATGGTACTTACAAGTTTTATTTAATATTTCGGAGTTTGAATTATTGTTATTATTTATTTTTATACTCAAAATTAACTGTCAATGTCATAAATAAAGAAAACAAATCCCTTAGTAACGACTATTAATACGGTGATAATTTCCTTGTTTTTTATCATCGCTGTGATAAACGCGTAGCTAGAGAGATTCTGAATGTTGATTGGCGGAAAACATGTCACGTGACTAAAGGAATTATATTCTCTATATGATTTCATTACATTTTATACTTCATATTCAATGCATATCATATAAAGTTAAAATATTATAAAGAAATTAAATTTCATAAATAAGCCAGCTATGCTATAAACATGGAAACAGTTACTATATTAAGAAAATTAACAGATGTCAATGTCAATTGCATTTTATACTTCATATTCAAGAAATATAGAGTTAAAGAATTATAAAGATATTAAATTTCATAAATCAAAGCCAGCTATGCTAACCGTGGAAACTGGTAATATATTCAGATAATTCAAATTGACAGATGTCACTATCAGTGAAAAGTAAATGAATGTGGCAGAGAGATGAGGATGTTGAGATGGAAGTTGGTGAAGACACGGAAAGATAGGATAAAGAATGAGAGGATAAGGGAAATAGCTCGATTGATAGAAGTTTCTAGAGGGATACAAGAGAGACGATTACATTGGTTTGAACATGTCATCACGAGGGATAAAAAATATATTAGAAGAAGAATGAACGGCTTAGAAATAGAACACAGAAGAAACAGAGGACGACGATGGAAGGACTGTATTGCGGAAGACTTAAGAGAAAAGGAACTGGATGAGGACGACATCCAAAATAGAAATGAGTAGAAGTAGAAAATCAAGAATAGCGACCCCTAACGAATGGATTATGCTAAGAAGAAGAAGATGTCAGTTTCAAGTTTAAATTATAGTTTGTTTATGAAACTATTTTACTGAAAATACAGAATCTCTTGCAAGAAAATTTATGTATGGAATTTGTACATAATACACAGAATTGACGGAAGGTAATGTGCTGGCCACAGCAGATTTTTAACAATGGTTTGGTTTTTATTTTCCATGATTCGGTTCAGGATTTTGCAAATCCTGAACCGAATTTTTACTTCGAGACGATCTCTAAGAATTATTTCACCTCCATGCTGTATGCGTGAGGGATTCATGCTATTTTAACATTATTTTTTTGAATATAAGGTCGCATTTTTTATGTGGGATGTTTTTTGATATTTATTTTTTAATTTCTGAATTTCGTCTTTGTCCGAGGAAACCTTATGGGGCGTCCGCAGAACCTCAGGGTTCCGTGGAAGCTAAGAATAGCTATATTAGAGTATTGTACCACATGTCTTGCAAGGTTGATTTTCCTGGACGCACTGAAATTTACGAATTTTTTTTTATATTGTGCTAAAAGTAAAAGGTCTCGGAATATAAAACTGGACTAGAAGATGACCCTTTAAATGCCGATCGGATTATTATCGCCTGTCATTTGTTCCACACTTTTTACAGGTTTTTAAGTCTATATTTAGAGCAGTCGAAAGAAATTTTTAGAAAATTATCACCATTTGCGTAGGTTTTATAATTTGTTGAAAATGTAAATCGGCCGAACTATTGTGGGCCTGGGTTCGTATATCTTTTCCATAAAGTTACGTCATTAAAAACATCAGATATTTTTTTGAAGCTATTATAACTATATGCAACTCATCTACTTGTTATTCATTTTTCAACAATCAATTTTTTCTCTTTTACAAACAACAATTTTTTTCTTTCCCTTTAAAAACAGCTTTTGGTCAATGAAGAAAGTGAAGGCCACTCCGATTTCCTATTCATCAATGGCTTTTCTACTATTATTTCACATGTTTATTCATTTTGGCACGTACTTATTAAATAATAAATATGTATTTTAACCTCCATTAAAATTCAGTACAAGTCAATAAACTACTGTAGATTTAAATTTATCTAACTTCTAGCATTGACTTTCATGGCAATGGGCAGTTGACGGTAGTTTTACCCACACAATGACACAATACGTGTACCTTAGCTGGGCTATCTGTAAAGTCGATATGATAGCCTTCAGGTATCAGGAGAGACCTTGCTGGCCGAATTACACGATACGAAATATTTAGTTGACTTGTAATACAGTGCTAACTACTTGTTACTATATCTTAAATAAATGTAGCAATGGCTGAAATCCAACCAGCAGTGGTAAAACACTGCGGCTCGGTGAGTCCGGTTTGAAAGGGTTATTTAAGCCCCAAAAAAGAAACATACAGAAATATGTATAAACCAAATCAACAATATATATAAACATAAGATATGTAGTTTATAATTTACACAAGAAAAAAATAATTTCTTTCCAATGTAGCAATGATTCAAGAGAAAACCCCAGAAAATTAATAGTTGCTATAATTATTTAGATCATAATAGTTATTGCTATGAGTTTTAGCCTCATTTTCAGCAACGGCACTAATATCTTCCACAATACTATAACTGTTAATGAAAGTCGTATTATCTTCATAAAGAATAGTTTATAGACGTAATCAACTTGCGTTTAGTTTTAAAGAAATGTATATATTAATGAACTTACAATTATTTCTAAGTCAATCCTTATTCCTTTTACGGAATATAAAATTATTTGACACAACATACAACATAGTCATTCTCAGTAGTGCCAACGTATGGTACGAAAATAAACTACAATTATTTCAAATAATTTTATATTCCGTAAAAGGAATAATGATTGACTATTAATATCATTAATATATACACTACTTAATACTAGTACTTTGTTTTTTTCTTCTTTTAATAAAAATAAATAACTTCCAAAACGTCAATCGTTATTCCTTTTACGGAATATAAAATTATTTGAAATAATTGTAGTTTTTTCGTACCATACGTTGGCACTACTGTTGTGTCAAATAATTTTATATTCCGTAAAAGTAATAAGGATTGACTTAGAAATAATTGTACATTAATCAATATATACGTTTCTTTAATACTAGTATAATTTTTCTTCTTTTTTAAAAAATAAATAATAATTAATAATTACTGTAAGTTATATTTCATTTTATAAGGTTTTTTCAGGTTGATGACGTGAATCTTCTTCTTAATCATTTTCACTATACATGTTTACATTGACTTTTGGTTGAAATCGGTGTCTCTGATGAGAAAAATTTTTTATAATATTTTCGTGTTAATTTGGATAATTTGAGTACTGAAACAATCTTGGCAAAGTTAGGAATTAGTGGCTAATTTGATAGCGTATTTTTAAGCAGAACATAATAATGATCCTTTTTTACCGCTACATTGTATAAATGAGGTAATTCTTACAGCACAAAATCGTTATACATATACAGTAAAAAAAATAAAGATGTCCGATCAAGGTCATCTACGAATTATATGAATTAAGATTCTAGCTCCACCCATTCTGTCAAATTCAATAGTGTCGTTTACTTAGTTTTTAAGAAGGTAGGTAAGATACTACAGTTATTTTATTATTATAAAAATATGTGTTACAGTAAAACCATTCAAAATTCAAAACTAAGTTAACTGGTAAGTTTATTAGCTAATGTAAAACCAAATATGTGAAAAATAAGATACACTGACACAATGTCAGTGTCAGATTTTCATTATTGCAATCAAATTTTCTTTGTTGTTTCGGTTGATTTCGTGGAACGACCATATCTATTTTCAATTGATGCACCAACATTTCTTCCCATATACAGTAATCATCCCTTCATAGATAATATGTGGCTTAATGCAAGAACAACCAAATTTTGACCAAATGATATTGATTGAAAAACATTTCTTCGTAAAATGATGAATTTCAAAATGACAATATAACATAAGAATTTAATTTACAATTAGTACGTCATTTTTAAATATAGTAATACAATTTACTGTACATGTTTGGAAATGATATCAGTAACTGAAAAACTATTTTACGCAAAGTTATACAATCAATCATTATTATTGATATATTCGGTCATAAAATTTGTCATATGTAATTCAATAACTAGCTCAGCTTATTACAAGTTATTGTATGTATAATAAACAAAATTTTCAAGAACATAGAAAGTTTCTTTGTACTTTGCCATTATAAACCATATGGTGAAAATGATTAGACATAAGACTCACGTCATCAACCTGAAAAAAAACCTTATAAAATGAAATATAACTTGTAGTAATTATTAGTTATTTATTTTTTTAAAAAACAAGAACAAATACTTACACTAATATTAAAGAAACTTATATATTAATTAATGTACAATTATTTCTAAGTCAATCCTTATTCTTTTTACGGAAAATAAAATTATTTGACACAACATGATCATTCTCAGTAGTGCCAACGTATGGTACGAAAATAAATAACAATTATTTAAAATAATTTTATATTCCGTAAAAGGAATAACGATTGACATAGAAATAATTGTAAATATATATACTTAATACTAGTACTTTTATTTCTTCTTTTAAAAATAAATAACACCCAATAATTTCTACAAGTTTTATTTCATTTTATAAGGTTTTTTCAGGTTGATGACGTGAGTCTTCTACCTAATAATTTTCTCTATAAATGGTGCACAATAATGATGTGCCAAATAAACACAAATTAGTCGTTGACCAATTTTGAATTTAGTTTTTGAAAGTTGGTCAAAAAATAATAACTTGTTCCACACTTCACGATAAAATTTTATAATTAAGAATAATTACATATGAAGTATTCACTTTATTTCAAGTTTAATTATTTTTTTATTACCATTTTATAATAATTTATATTCAGTAAGGAAAATAAGAACAATATTTATAAGAAAAAAGTTTATAAATTTCACAGTTTTGCAAACAAATTCATTTTTCCAAGAAATTGCAATTAATATTGAGATAAGAACAGTCATAATTTTTCAAATGTTTCGCTTTGTTCTTACGAAATTCTCAACAACAAGGAACTTAAAAATACGAGCCCAAATTCATAATAGTACGGCCGGTTTACATTTTCTACAAACAAATTATAAAACCTACGCAAATCGTAAGAAATTTCTACAACTTTCTTTGTATAATTTAAAATATAGTTTTTAAACTCACAAACTCTGAATATATTATACAAGCATTCCAGCATTTAATATTGGGCTACATCGCCTTTATTAGTAATACCCACTTTTTAGATTTTATTAGACGTTGTATCCCTAAGCCCTGCATATTTTTTGTGAGTATTGTCCCATATGTAAGGTAAGTTTCATTGTACGCACTGAATTTTTACGAAGTTGTTTTTCATTGCGCCAAAAGTAAAAGGGTCTCGGTAGAATATAAATATGAACTAGAAGATGACTCTTATAATACCGATCGAACTATTATCACGAGTCATTTGGCCCACATATTTTTAAAGTTTTAAGTCAATACTTAGAGTAGCTGAAAGAATTTTAAAGAAAATTCTAACCATTTGTATAGATTTTATAATTTGTTTAAATGTAAATCGGGTGAATTATTGTGGGTATGAGATTGGTATAGCTGAAAACGGTATTTTTCGACTCTGGAAAGAGGACGAAGAAACTTCGGAACATATTTATATGAATATCCAATCGAGGCCGTAAGTAAATTAAATCATCTATAGATAGGATCAAACCCGGGTAGTCCAAATCACATCGGTCACCTAACAAACATAGCCACACTAAAATGAAATCTTTGTAAAAATAAATAAACATATCATCACGGCATATTACCCATTGCTGGTTGTGCCAATCTGCTTTGTACGCAGATATCGGTAATGAATGACAACATAGTAATGCACGATGAGGCGAAAGTACTCTCGCATCTCGTCTCGTATCGTTGCTTTTTGCGAGCCGAGAACGAGAGCGAGATTACGGTTTAAAATTCGAGGCGAGATCTATATAACAACTGCGAGAAGCGAGATTCTCGCAAGTGTCTCGCAATAAGAAACGTTGGTAACTTTGATATGTAAATTCAATGAAAAATGGACTGGAGAATAATTTACAAAGGGTAGAGTCAACGCTAATTCGTGCATAGAACACTTGAATGTGAAAATCATATGAATCCACTATATTTTTGACTCTATCCAGAGTCTATTGGTATCGGTTTAGAATGAGGATAAACAAAATAAAGAAGAAAAGACGGTTTTGCATCCAACAAAACTAGTTTTTATCCAACATTTCAGTCCTTCCTTCATTCTAGTTCTAACCGTCTCTGAAAAGTTAGGGATGTTATAATAAGCGTCGATGGGAGCAAACACGAAGGGAAGCGGAGTAATTGGTTTTCGGCAAATTCCCAGTATATCGGTTTTTTGATGACTGAATCATACTTACATTGCGGCATATATTTATGATAGAGTTTACTTTTAGTTACAAAAGAGATTTTTTAATGCTTAATTTGTTTTACTGATGACAGAAATGCATTAACAGATGTTCGTATTGAAATACTTTAGAAATCATAAGTTTGTAATAAATTAATTATTTTAGAGGCAAATTAATTTATTTAGTAACTTGTCAGATTTTCTGGTGACCGTAAATGAATAATGTATATTTGTATTGAAAATATTTGGTGATCAGATTTTTGTGTTTTTTCTAAGTTTTACAACTGAAAATACACGGACGACGGTACGACTGGTGCGAACTTGATGTCTCTTGCAGTTAAACTGTGACGTAAATACTCAGTGCGCAAGCGCTTATTTTATAGCCAGACTATCGCACGAGAACGAGACGAGGCCCAAAAAAATATGCGAGAGCGAGATCGAGTTTACAGATCCGAAAACGAGATGTGATCGATATTTTATATTTCTCGTCTCGTCTCGCGTGCATCACTATGACGACATATTTGTACCGTGCGGGTGTTTACCACGCGCCACTTCACAGGCACTCATTGCTGGCGTGGAGAGTAAACCACAGGGATCAATTTTGTGTCATTTAAAATTTGATATATTTGGTGTCCGTCGGGATCCTAATAGAATGGATAGGAATCTTTGAATAACAAAAAATATTTTTTTAACATTTTATTTATAATTTGGGTTCAAAGTTACCATACTTAATAAACGTAGGTGTTTTTGCTCAAACCATATTGAAATATCATTAATAAATTTTTATTTTTATAGAAGAAATCTTCCTTATGAAGCACAAACCGGTCTTGAATTTGATCCAAATTTAATTTTCGTAGTAGTCATTTAGAAACTAGTTTGAAATTTTTTATAGTTATAAAAACAAATCCCAAAGCAAAACTACAATAAAACTACAGAAAAGGAATGTAATAAAAACAAAATAATTATTTTGTTGTGCAAATCATTTACCGCGTGGAAAACCTTGTTAATTTCACTAGGCGAGATAATTATATGTGTATATGAACATCGACTTTCGTAGACCGAATAAATACATATATATATATATCGTTGCACTGGATCAGGAAGTAATGGAAAAATTAAATATAAATTTAAATTTTTTGATATATGTTCTTAACATTCATTTTTTGTACTCATAAATTTAATCTAAGTTTTATACTGATTATTAATCATGAAAAACCAATAATTTTTACAGTTATTTATAACGAAATAATTATATTTTATAATTGTTACTATACCATAATATTTTTCCCACATAATTAAAATATTTATAGTATTATACATATGTCCATATAAGATATTAATATGATTTGCAGTTTTTAATAACTATGTAATTTATTCAGAAATAAAAGTTTTAATTAAATTTAATTCTCACATATTATAGATTTATTGGTAATATGTAAGGTGAAATTATTGTTTATTGGAACATAAATTAAAAAAAAATATTATTAGAAATTATGAACTGTAAAAGTAACTGTAAAGAAATTGTTTTATTTTCTCTTATGGAACAATTTTTAATCTGGTACTTATATTGCGATATCTGGAGTACTCCAAGGATCAAGCCTGGAGTCTCTTTTATTTATTTTATTTATTTACCTCAAAATTTTCATGCGTTTAGAAGTCATGCTATCTCTTTTTCTATTTATCTCAAGCCGAGTTTCGTGCGTTGGGTTACATTATGATAAATTGTATTTATTGAAGCTTATTAAATCCAAAACTCATCATTTTACACATCGCCTAATCATTTTGAAAATAGGTAGTTGTTGTATAAAACAATTGTTTTTGTAAATGATTAGCTCAGACTTAAGAACATAACAGAATTGGAGTTAGGCGTTTTCGAAAATAATTACCCAAATGTCGTTTTATGAATCACCTAAACATTTTATAAAACAACTGGCCCGAAAGTAAAATAACCCTAAGTCAACAAAGATTAGATAATCTGGCTACAAACAACATAAATAATTCAGCAGGAGTAAATAAAATAAAAGTAACACGATTGAATAAAATTCTAATTTAGGAAACGATTAATATAAACTGGTGTCGATTTGCTCGACTTTTTTGTCCTATTAGACCAATATTTGTTTTTACTGATACAACAAAAGCTAAAAAGAACAGATTTTTAATTCAATTTGTTTTGAAGCAAAGAATACTTTTTGTTACATCATGATTTGTAACTTTTTTTACAGAAATTGTTAATTTGAAACGCTTATTCATCAAATACGCAGAAGCACAATTTAACATTTACATAACATAGAAAATAGTTCCATCGATAAAAAAATAATATAAATAAGACTACTTTTCTTCGCCACAATAAACAACATATAGTATTGTTCACGAATTGCGCAATAAAAAGTTATGATTGTTGACGACATACGTAATTGAAGTAGTTTATTTTTGCAACACATGTTATAACGTTGTAACAAAAATTTTGAGAATAATTTTCCGCTCCAAATTTTATACTAAATAAGGTATAACCTGGTTTTCAGTGGATATAATAAATACATAATAGATGTTTTATAATATACCATATTAAAATGGACAGAAAAAGTTTTAAAAGATGTTATACCAACTTAAAATACGCAAATCCAAGTTAAGATTTAGTTGGACAGATAGCCGAAACGTGTAATTATTGTTTTTGGGAATCAAAATATTGAATATACACTATTTCCCAAACTGTACAGGAATGTAAAGAAAGTGTAGTATGTATTAATTTACCAAAAACTGGATGACCCGAACTTTTACCCCCAAATCGAATCGGCAGACTCAAGACAAAGTTAGAACGTCATCGCGCAAAATAACTCGACAATTTAGAATTTTTAAAATGATTATTAGCAGAACTTTGGTCAGAAATTATTTAAAATTTCGAAAAAGAAATACTGGAACCAAATAGGCTACGGCCCAGCTTGAGCGAATCTCCAGATGCTGCGCGACTGTTTGTAGACTTTTGGGCATTTCATAGAAGAAAAGTATACAATAATAGCTGGGAATACCAAAACGAACAATAGTTACAGACAAGAATATTTCTAACGATCCGGAAAGTAGATTTAAAATCGTCCAGACACAAACGAGATAAGGTATTAAAAAAATGCGCATTTAAGATAATAGTCCCTAGTATTGTAAAATTATATTTCTTATCTCCTTAGTTTATTGAAACAACCCCTTATGTCAACGTTTCAATAAAAAAATCTATTTTATGAAAGAGGTGTAACTTTTTCTCAAAATTTTTTTGCATACGTTACAATTTGTTCATAAGGCGACGTATATCGTAACTCTGTTGGAACTGTCAACATAGTTCGTATACCTTTCCATGTATTTTAGCGTTTTTGTTTCTCGTATTGATTTACGTGCTTTATTGTTAATACCATACATAAATCTGATGTGGCCAGTACAATACCTTCCGTCAATCCTTTGTACTATGTACAAATTCCATACATACATTTCCTTGCAAAAGATTCTAAATTTCCAGTAAAATTTCACTTGACACTGACATCTTCTTCCTCTTCTTCTTTTTCTTCTTCTTTAGCTTTTCCCATTCGTTAGGGGTCGCTATTTTTTATTTCCTCCTTCCAATTTCTGTTTTACGTGTCGTCTTCATTCAGTTCCTTTTCTTTCAAGTCTTCCGCAATACAGTCCTTCCATCTTATCTTTGGTCTTCCTCTGTTTCTTCAACCTTCCATTACTAAGGTATTCATTCTTCTTCTAATATATTCTTCATCTCTCCTCATGACATGTTCAAACCAATATAATCGTCTATCTTGTATCTTTCTAGAAACTTCTAACACTAGAGATATCCCTTATTCTTTCATATCTTACCGTATCTTTATAATTCTTTAACTCTATATCTATTGAATATGAAGTATAAAACGCAATCAAATCGTATAAAGAATAATATATTCGTTAAGTTATAATAACGTTATCTCAATATGATATTTAACTGCGTTTTTTCAAGATAAACTGTTAAAATCTTCAAATGAGGGTACTCGGGTTGACCAATTATAACCAATAGCTAATCACCTGTTCTTCTGGATGTAAACTTGAGGAATACGAAAAAATTATAAATTTTGGAATCGTTGTATTGAAGTTATGCGATCCGAAATTTTCGTCACACACACACACACACAAACACACACACACACACACACACACATAGATACAGACATCATCGTAAAAATGGTAAAATCGTATTATAGGAACCCTATAATACGATTTTACCATTTAAAACGTGCTTATTCCAAAAAATATAATTTTTGAAATCGTGATATTGAAGTTATGCGATTCGAAACTTTCGTCACACACACACACAGACAGACATACATAGATACAAACATCATTGTAAAAATGGTAAAATCGTATTATAGGGACCCTAAAACGTGCTTATTCACTAAAAACTCATCATTGAATTTTTTGAAAAATTATTATTACAGATTATAAAGCGAATTGAACTACCTATATAAACGAATTATTATTACATAATGTCATTCTTCCGTCAACAATACGTTATCAAGCAATTACAATTCAAGTTATATTTAACTTAGGCGCGGTATTTTCATCTCTATATAATTTTTATTATGTTACATTATCGGCGCTATATTTTTCGTTTTATCTGACAGTTTAACCAGAATTAAAAATATCGGCCTTTAGTTCACAAGAAAACGTCGTTTTTTCACCAATTATCATTAATAATTTACTTAATAATGTTGCTTCCTCTGCTCTGAATGTTTGCGAGTTGTTTTGACGTAGCTCTGAAAAAAAATCGTGTAATTTTACGCATTGGTGTAAAGTGTAAACCGGTCCCTCCTGTACGTAGGTACCTCTTTCGAAAGGTTGAACTCTTTTCTTTGCGGACTCTTCGCATTCCTCATTAAGAGGAACTTTCCACGTGCGAAATTCATTCTCTGATACGAAACTTGTCGCAAAAGTAACGACAATCAATTAATTTATTTTTTATCGAATTTATCAAGAATTTAAATTGAGACGGTGGTCGAAAATTCCAATCCAATGAATACAAAAAAAAGAAATGTGATAAAAAATATGGGTATGCCCAATCGAAATAAAATTAAAAAGTATCCGAAGAAAATAAATAACAAAATTTGCATTGTATTTTATAAAAAAAGTAATAAAATTAATCTTTAATAAATTTTATTGTATTTTTAAACAACAAAAGGAATTCCATTATTTCAAAACAATTAAAATTTTTGAACGATAAAATTTTGTTCTTAAACTTGTAATTGAAGTTATACAAGCTGTCTCGAAAATGACATGATTTATATATATTTATTTGCGATTACATTTTTCTTGATTCAAAAGCGAAGGTACATGTATCTGCGGTCTATACTGAGAGCATTACAATCAGGAACTAAAAACGAAAAATATTTCGTTCAGTTCTTAACCGAACGATACCGAAAAATTTCGTTTTCGTTTTCGTTCACAGTAGTTAAATACCGGCTAATACTGGTTATAACTGTTAATGAGAAACAATTGATGAAAATATAGAAATATAATAAGTTTACAATAAAGAATAAAACATTAATTACATTTTATAACTAATAGTACGTTTTCAAGCAAATCTTCCTTTATGTTAGTTCTCTTATATAAGTACTAACATAACTAATAAGACGAATACCGCCAGTGTGTGCAAATGAAAATTATCGCAGTCAGTGTTCAATAGCTGAAACTACGTGTATACCGTTTAACTTAACACGTAACAGGGTTAGCCACGGGAGAGTTACTTTGAAAGTCTGCTTGTTTGCAACTCAAATTTCTGAAAATTCAATAATATTTGTGTGTAAAATATTTTCTGTAAATAAAATTAAATATTAAATAAAATAACGGTTAAAACCGGTAACCGATATTAATTATTTTGTTTTCAATCATGAACCGTTTTTTTAAAATTCCGGTTTATTTCGATATTTCGTTTTCGTTTCGTTTTTAGTCCCTGATTACAATACTCACAGGCACTTTCGTGGCCAGTGGAGCTATTGCTGGGAGATTATATTTTCCAAAGAACACAAACTAGTTTTAGGTTGAAATATAAAAGTGTAATTATGAAAAATATTCAGAATGAAAAACTGCATTAATGAGTACCAAGTTTGTTACTCAATTGTTTCTTATGTACTAGCGGTTTTACACTAAACAATGAACTGTTCAATTTATTGATGGCTAAATCGATCAGGGCTACCAACTTCTTAATATTATCTTATATGTTTGTGAGGTTAGAGTTTAACCTAGCGGCGCTTCAGTTTTCTTGTTTTTTAGAATGTAGTTTTTCTTGTAGCGTACTTGTTAAAAATGAGTAAAACTAGTGAATATGCGTACTTATGACCTTACAAACAAACATATATAAAATATAGTTTGAGATGTTAAAGGCTATAGAGCTGGTACTAGAAAAGTAACCAAAAATTCCCCAAAATGTCAACGGAAAATAGAAAATAGAACTCGTTCTATTTTATCATTGGAGTTCCCCATCATAACAGAAAATTGAGTAAAATGTTAGTTATACTGAAAATAGATAAGAAAAAATCAAGATTGAAACGAATTTTTTTAAAAAAAATTGTTTAAAATAATAAAAAAAAATAGAGTGGAGGACCCCATTTATTGATAAATTTATGTTAGTAAATAAATCGATTGATTTTTCTGTTTTACACGTACCGATAATTAGTCACAAGTCGATCAATAAATCGGTCGATTTATTTTCATCCATACGAGTTAGAAGCAAAAGAAAATACACGATTTGAGGCAATTATCAGAGTGCCATGAACAATAAAACAATAATTTATGTTTGTTGTTTCTGACATGTCTGACAGATTTGACATTTCTGTTGATATTATCATTATTATAGTTGCCGTCAAATGAGTATGGACTGATGCTTAACTTTTTCCCTCCTCCGCACCCTGTCCCTTGCCCTGCGGTATTGCCGCTTCTTCATAAGTTAGTATTTTTAACATGTCCAGTGAATTGGAAACAGTGAAGTCCATACTTATTTGACGGCAAGTATAGAATCTGTTATTAGAATTAGGGAAAGACTTAATTTTGAAAAAAAGTATTTTTAGTGCCGCTCCATGGGTAAAATGCGCCTTTAAATACTCCAGGTTATCATCATTGCGTTTAACTCACAAAGCCACATACATAGTATCGTTCTTGAAATCATTCAAAATTCAAAGTACTTCCAGAAATACAGCAACGGTTCACAAGAGTAGTACACTAAAATTAGTTCGGTAGTGATGGATCCCAATTTTTATACAGTCTTTTAAAGTTAGACTGTGGTTGTTCTTGACTCAAAAAGTATCATTGGATGTTCCACAGATATATAAAATTTACAAATCAAATTTTTCAAATCATGTCTAGTTCTGTGTCAATGAAATTAAAAGTATATTCTTTTATATCGACAATAGCAATTTTTCAGTTTTTAATGCATCAGTATTGTATTTGAATATTATAGTATGATGGTATTTCGATCGATTATTTATGTTGACATTGATTTTACGAGCATGTGGTCTTTAGGTCAACAGATAGTAAACTATTTAACTCTGGCATTTCCCAACGTTTAAGCATATCGCGACAGGTGTTTTCAATAATGTTTTTTTATCTCATAATAAAAAATAATTATATTATGCCGCTTTATATATTGACAACAAATAGGTTTCGGTAATAAATGATGTATTAATAGCACATTGTGAATACATTATAATACGTACTGGACACATTGACGCAAATGGCAACTTTTTTATGCAAGGAAAATACAAAATGATTTTTAGATACTTTTTGCTACATATTTAGATACTATGATGCAAATAAAATTTGTAGAACTTGCTGAAAAAATTCTACTCGTATCGATAAGAAATTATACTTTGATCTTACTGAAAAAATATTACGAGCACTTTTTTTATAAAATTATAATAATCTTGTAATATATAGTAAACGATAACTAAGGTTGATATGTATTTAAACAAAAAATTATCATACTGTCATAATAAAATTTATATTTTCCAATTTTCAAATAGCTCAAAAGTGGTGCTCTCTCCACGATAGCTTTGAGAGCCTCGTACCTTGATAAAAAATAAGTATTGATGAATTCCAAATAAACAGTTTAATTTTTGATCAAGATATATGTTAAGATTTTAGCTCCGCCCATCCTATCAAATCTGTAACATAAGTTTTCGGAAAAACATAGTTAGTGGCCCGTTTACTTATATACCTACGACAAAGTTTAGTTCTGCCTTGCCCCATGAGTATTTGGCGGGTTTTAAAAATTATTTTGTCTACTTTTTGAAAATCCTGCTCCTTAATTATTTTGGGACTCCTACATATTGTCGCACACCTTTCTTGTAAATAACGTCTAAAAAGTTTCAATATGTCTCCCTAGAGGTACGTTGGGAGGATTGTTTTCGCCGGGTAAATGGTATATTTTTGTCGCCAAGCACTGCATTGTTGTTCAAATCTTGTACAAAAAATACAATTTGTATTTTGAGAGATGGGTTCGTGTGCAGTTTTGGTTTAAACATTAATAATATTTGCGATTTTGTTCCGGGTTCAGATTCGGTTTGACCCAAGGAAAATTGGATTAATTGTTTTCGAATAACAATCTTTATATAGAAATAATTTAAAATGCGAACTGGAATTTATAATGCAACGCAAGACAAGAACACGAACAGAATTTTTATAAACAGTGATCGGCTGTAAGAATTACGATTACGCTTATGTTTCGACCTGCAAGTGAACCAGAACCAGAGCTAAACCCTGAACCCAAATTTAAACCTCGGTTCGGTTCCGACTCGAGTTTAATTGAAAAATATATCTGAGGTTTTGCTTCTGGCTTTGGGCTCGGTAAAATTTTGCGGTTTGGTTTCGGTTTTGGTTCGGATTTGATACTCTGTTCGTCACACATTCAAACCAGGGACTAAGAACGAAATGAGAACGAAAACGAAATAACGAAATAAACCGAAATTTTTATAAGAACGAAAACGGAAACGAAAACGCAATAATTTTTTTTCGTTCGTGATTGAAAACAAAAAAAATTATATCGGTTACCGGTTTTAACCGTTATTTTATTTAATATTTTATTTTATTTACAGCAAATATTTTACAGGCAAATATTATTGAATTTTCATATATTTGATTTGCAAGCAGATTTTCAAAGTAGCTCTCCAGTAGCTAACCCTGTTACGTGTTAGGTTAAACGGTAACGGTATACTCGTAGTTTCATCTATTGAACACTGACTGCGATAATTTTCATTTGCACACTCTGTCGGTATTCGTTTTATTAGTTATGTTAAGTACTTATATAAGAGAACTAACATAAAGGAAGATTTGCTTGAA
This sequence comes from Harpalus rufipes, assembly GCA_951394225.1. NCBI lineage: Eukaryota > Metazoa > Arthropoda > Insecta > Coleoptera > Carabidae > Harpalus > Harpalus rufipes. The sequence continues at coordinate 47,194,120 of OX596279.1, forward strand.
AACATACTATTAGTTAGGTGAAATAAAATGTAATTAATGTTTTATTCTTTATCGTAAAAAATTCAGGCCATAGCGTAAGCTTTTCTTCTTATTTTTATATATGTATTATCTTTCCTTTATATGTATGTTTTATTTTCATGTTTAATAAAAAAAAACTTATTATATTTCTATATTTTCATCAATTGTTACTCATTAATAGCTATAACCGGTATTAACCGGTATTTAACTACTGTGAACGAAAACGAAAATATTTAGGTGGGAACATTAAGAACGGAAACGAAATTTTTCGGTTTCGTTCGGATCAGAACTAATCGAAATATTTTTAGTTTTTAGTCCCTGATTGAAACACAGTTCTTTCACGGCTTCCACATACATCATTGCATTCATACATAGGAGATCAGCTGACTCACTCCACTCTGCTAAGAATATTCTTATTAACCATACATGTTTATACAACAAATACTCATCACTCTTAATATATTAAAGTGGAATTTGCTACCGATTTTCGGTAGCGAAATACTGCATCCGAACCACAATAATAGTTACGAAACAATCATCCTTCGCTACACATTTATCCGAAATAATAAATTAATTTATGTTATAGCGGCAGTATCGTCGAGTGTTGTTCCAACCACGGTAGGAGACGGACGTGTTTAATTGAACTCAGTGATTGTGTAATTTCATTACATTAATAAAATTATAGTGATGTGAAGTAAAAATGTGTAATATTTAATTAAAATATCAAGGAATTGTTAAGGACGTAGCCGAAATAAAAAATTTAGATGAAGATTCTAGCAAATAACATAGAACAGGATAGGATTCATTCCCAGACGGTAAATTGAAATTGGTAGAATACAGAAATATTTCACCTTAACGTAAGATGATTAAGGATCGGCATTAAATTCAACTACATAATAATTAAAGACAATATTAAATTTAATTTTGTTGGTACATTTTATCTACAGTCCTTTTATGGACTTTTTCGCTTTCGGGTGTTAATTTTCTTTTCTTTATCTAATTGTAACTGCATCAACAAAACGGAAAGAAATCAGCAATAATGTAAAGCCAAAGGAGTTCACCAAAAATGCAAGAAGGTATGAGAACAATAATTCTGAGATAAAACTGGCAGCCATGCTTTATATAGACATCAAAGGACAACTTTAAAATTAAGGTCATCCGGGATTTAGAATTCAACTAGATATCTTTTAAATTCGCATCCATTTTTAAAGACAATAATTCGAATGCTATAATAAGAATACTGACAAAATCTTCATAAAATTCAAATACATGCATGTTGTATAATCCCACGTTAAAACAGTCACCCAACATATATTTCTAATTAAAAAGTTGGGGAATCTACTGGACGTTAAACAATTTTTTGTTTCCTGATTTTTTTTTTAATTACTGTAGAGACCCTTTACTTCGACTTCGCGTTAATCCGAACATTCAGTAATTCGAACATTGAGTAGACATGAGGTAATCCGAACAAAAACTCTTTAATCCTAATTGCGGGATAAAATTTCTCCGACCGCAAGAATAAGCACATATGGATTCTTGGAAAACCTATCAAATTTTGCTTTAGTTTCCACCCCTGCAATGGCGGGATGTGATAATAATTTCACTCTGAGGTTGCAACTGATGAATATTAAATAAATAATAATACATAATACTTCGGAGATGGCGATCAAAGCCGGAATAAACGCCAAAAAACAAACATTTAAGTTTCTTTCAGAATTTTATTTCATGAAATAGTAACTCACAAAAAAGGTTGCATTTTAAAAAATACCTCCGCAAGTCTGAAAAGTCGGAATTTAGATAACAGGGGGAGGGGAGGGGACGCAAATTTTAATTCAGCTCAGGGCGCAATATACCCGCCTCTGTTGACTAGTGTGCTCTTCTTTAATACGCGTCGTGTCCTGAGCAAAGCCGGCTGTTAGTGTGTATCTAAAAAACCTCTGGCTGGGTAGACCTGGCATATCCAGGATTCAGTACTATGGGGTAGTTGGCTCAGCCAGAGTGTCAAGTCAAGTCAAAGTCAAGCAAATATAGTCAACAACGAGCATCGTTTAAAAGTTGTAACTAACAATAATTTGAAAGACAAGCGATTTTCATATTTACATCCTTATCGCGCGCGCTTCTTGTCATTGCAAATATGAGAGAGATAAATGTACTCCTACTTGTTAATTTGTTCATAATACACATTACTTTTATCGCATATCTTTGAAACTATAGATGATAGAGCAAAAAGTGTACTCTGGTTGCTCTATCTTAGATCTTACCCTACTATGGATTTAGTGCGTATAGTGTTAGAAGAGAGTAAAAAGTGCAACTCACTGCGTAAGGTAGAGTGCTCGCCAGCGTGCTGATACTCCAGGTAATCCAGTTTAGGACAGTTAGTGCACATTTTGCCTTTTTAAAAAAAAAACAGCTACTACCCGAAAACTCAACAAAATATGCGCACGTCTACGCACTGCACAAGAAACTAAACTCGCACTTTAACACCTATAACACCTCACCAGCAATGGGTCAATGACAAATTCTTGAACTTTTAATCACGTGTCACGAGATTTACAATTAATAAGTCATTCTTGGCCGTGAGTAGCGCTGCTGTTGATTATTATATGGGGCGGGAGTTGCTGATTTCGGAATATTTATGAAGCTGGCCGTCGCGAATTCTTTCCGCTCCAGGCGGGTGTCACTCGGACAATGCTCCGTGGAAGTTGGACGATGGACTCTACGTTGCACGCACACTGGATACTGGATGCTGAAGCTGGATTCCAGTTTTTGTGAGAGCACCTCCAAACCGCTGGTTACTGGGAAGATGGTATTCCCATAATATCGTCAAGAATTGTTACAATTTTACAAAGACCAGGAAAAAAATATAAAAAATATTGGTGCAAAACTCCAAAAGTATTTTGCATTAAAATGAAAGTATCAGTGTATATTTCTTCTTCGACAGTCAATATTTCTTAATAACATCTTTAAATTATGTACAAAATAAGCAATCCTTATGATCTTCTTTATATTGGTGTAAGGACAATTGTCTTCGTAATTGTATGCAGATTTTTTTTATATGTTATAAAATCAAATCAAAAAATTTTCAAAATATATTTCATCTTTATCAGTCAATTTTTTTTAATACAATTGAATATTAAAAATCGTTTTCGTAATTGTGAAAATCTTCTCTATAATGATAACAATGTTATAAGTATTTTGTACGATATATTATTTCCAACATTTCTTATTTCAATAGTCAATACTTTTTACTAAGTTCTTCAAACTATTGTACAGAATAAAACGTCCTTATGATCTTCCTTATATTCGTATAAGGATCAAAGATATTTTATTTTTAATAAATTCGTATACTAGTAGTTTATTAGTTCATTCACAATCATCTTCGTAATTCTGTATATCGTTTTTATAATGTTGCAAAAATCAATATATTTCCATATTTTTCAAATACATCCTTGGATTATTGTACAGAATAAGCAATCCTTATGATTTTCCTTATATATTGGTATATGGACCAAATAAGTATACTAGTAGTTTATTAATATTAACTATGTAGTATATTTTAAAGAACTATTTAAGATTCACTACTATATGTAAACACTTGAATTATTAACTGGAATGAAAAAATCTTCAAATATCCTTACAATTTTGCAAGGACTAGAAGCATTCCTCAAAAAAATGATTGTCAAAATGAATATATTTCATATATTTCATTAGACTTTACTGCATTCATTAAATGCTTTAATTATTTACAAATTTTATTTATCTATCTTTGGAGTATTGAAATATACTTGTTAATATTTTATTTGACTTCACGTTTAAAACTTTAAAATACAAATACTGAACTTTCTTTAAAAAAGCTCTTCCTTACGAACATTGTACAATTCTTCTTAGTTAGATGTTGTCTAAATAAGTGCACTTTAAACTTTAAACTTCAAAAGTTCTGCCGTATCTAACAATCAAACTTTCTATTTCTAGTGTGTTTGCTACTGAAATTCGGCCAATTATCGTTGTTTTGGTAACCTCACTTATTTGTTACACCAAAAATTCGTCACACAATAAAAGTTATGTAAGAACAATACCACACTAAACTTTTTACTATTTGGAGTCTTGAATTGAATATATGACGAATATATATATTATAGTTTGAAACAACCAAAATATTATTTGTCATATGATATCTGGAAAAACTTGTATTCTATATTCAGATATTAAGGCTTGGAGCAATTAATTAATGTATCTGTTCCACCGAATTTCTAATTAAGTTCAAGTAGATTAAACACAATTTTGTAATCACTTTTCTCACTTTTCTCAAGTTTAATCAAAAATTAATACAGCACTTATTATTATTATTATTTGTGACCTCTACTGTCAAAATTGCGGCACAAAATAGATTACATCATGTCACGCACGACACTTTACATTTCTCTTTCGAGTTATTCACAAATATACACCTCTTCATCTCGAATCTCGAACGAAGTCTGTCCCTTGTCAAACTTTTCACGCACTTTTTCACTCTCCGGTTTGACTTCCACGATCCGGTGGTCCGCGGGCGAATTGTATGAGTCCGGCCGAGCTGTCCGGTCCGGTGAAGTTTTCGCGACCTGCAGGTTCGTGCGCGCGCGCCTGCCATGTGATACCTGCAGCAGGAGCAGGCGAGGCGGAGGGCAGGAGGCTTTGTTTACATCAGACATTTGTTTACCTGCTCTCCACGCAGCAGGACGCAGGAATTGGCGCGGAGGATGATTATCTCGTATATAGATCAAGTGCAACAATAGTAAATGGATTTGTGTCAGGGGGGGGGTCCGTTCTGGGCCTTTTGTTATTCATTCTTTTTGATTATTAATAAACCATTTTCAATTATTTAAATCGTAGAGATTACAAAATTCATGGATCTTACTTGGATATGAATAAAGGACCCTCCCATATCTAGTAGGATGCTCTAACTGAGTAACAAGATTTGAATTAAAGAGCTCTTGGCAAAAGCAGTCATAATCCAAATATTATAAATATAACTTACATGCAGCGACAAGTACTTTCAAGGATGACAAACACTTTGATAAAACTGTTTCTCGCAAAAAGTATCTTAAGGTAGTTGTCACTCGAGTGTACCTATTCAAAAACTTGTGCTATGTTCAAAAAAAAATTAAGCTCATGCAGTTTATATTTGCAATAACATATTTTTTAACATTGTATTATATACACAGATTGCATCAAAATAGTTAAAAGCTAATATCAAACACTGTAACAGATGAATTTTCTTTATTTTTCCGTAGAAATGTTTTTTACCTCTCGCTAAGAGAGGTATTGGATTCATGCTAAAAATCGCATATCCAGATTTTATTGAATAAGCACGTTTTAAGGTCCCTACAATCCGATTTTAACATTTTTACGATGATGTCTGTGTGTGTGTGTGTGTGTGTGTGTGTGTGTGGATGTATGTGTGTATGTATGTAGGATGTTGGAAGGACGATTACTCAAAAACTATAAGACTTAAAAATTGTTTAATTACGTATTTTCCAATCGGACATTCATGGGAAGATCTGAAAAGGTTTTGGTAACAATTGGACAACCGGAAGTAGAAGATTCTTGAAAAAAAATCTTCTAAATAATATTTTTTGAAAATTTTTCTTGGTAATATTAAAGAAAATTAAATTCTCTATCTGATACATTTAAATATTTTATTATATATTCTATGGATTTAGAGATAAAAGAAATATAATAAATAAAATAACGTTATAATAAATTTTACAGCCGAAAGGATGCCATGGAAAATAGTTGACCAGTTGAACTGTTTGTAACTGACAGATAAATGTCAGTGTCAGAAATTCATAGATATTACTAAAGAGTTTTTCTGGGAAGTACATATACATTATATTATTTCTTAATGTATTAGTAGTTAAATATTTAAGATTATAGGTCTATTACATATATCCTTCAAAAATACATTCAATCCTGACAATGAATTGGAAACATTTCGAAAAATTAGAAGAGGACAAAATTTCTTCATATAATGAATTTAAAATTAAACAATCTAAATATAAGGAATAGATATATGTAAGTACAATTTTTGGTGTAGAATGTAGATATACAAGAAATGTTAAATACAATAGGGCGCCTTGACAGGCAGATATGGGGACTCATGTCAGAATGATAGCTAGTAATTATGTATATAGATGTATCATAATTTCTCATTCTAAATTTAGTGATTTTCCAATTCCATATGGTTTATTTTCCTCGACAAGTAAATTCCACACTCCTGGTGACAAATTAACTACGTGTATTTAGAAAATCTTGAAATTCTGAATGAAACATACTGACTAATTATCATTCTGAAACGGGCCCCCACATCTGCTTGTCAAGGCCAACAATGTAACATGACTGTTCGCGCCCTATACTTATGTAACCAAAAAAGGAAGTGGCGAGAGGTATTGTGCTGGCCACAACAGATTTTTTTTAACTATGCCACTCGCACTAACACATACACAAGTGTCGTATTTCAATATACTCACACTAAAATATTAATGTTGAAGAATAACTGTGGCAACGTCGCACCTAGACATTTATTGGTACATTCGGGTATAAAAGTAATAAGATATTTTGAGATATAATACTAATTCTAAACTACAAATGGAAACTGCAAAACAAATTAATATATCTCTATAATAAAATTACAAAATTAGTATTATACTGTTTAAACTTTTTATGCTTTTCACGTAAAATACCCATTTAAAAAATAATAATAATGTACGTCTGAAATACCTTTAACCAAAGATCACCTCTTATTCGCTAGTACCAAAGCGGGCGTTGTTAACTAATACTCCATCAGGAACGCTTGTACATGGTTGTCAAGTATAATTCTACCTATTTATCGTATCTTCAGATTATAATTTTCTAGAGGCAATAAAATTAAATCAGGGTGGTAAATAATTTTTAAATTTTTACATAAAATTCGTTAATTAGTTTTCTATAACATACTAATTTTTCGACTAAATGTCGGTATGGATATAAGAGTTATAATTTAAAATGTTGTGTTTATTTTGCCATTTCTTATTCTTCACTTGTTAAAAAGACCAAATTTAATTGCAAATATCTCAAGTACCGCGTGGCCAATTGTTTTAAAACTTGGAGAGTAGGTAGATTATACCTCAGTTGAGATGTACTTAAAATTTCAATTAATTGTGGGTAAAATAGTTTCACGATATAACTACCTTAATCACAAGTTATTACATTTTAAAGTTTAAGCGTTTTTACAAAAACGTCCTATAAAAATATCTATACATATCATGTAATTGCTAATCAATGTATATTTTTCTATTTCTTAACATCCAGTAAATATTTTTTTAATATTTAAATATAATCCTGAGTTAAATTAAGTGGGCGTGTGCCTAAGTGTCTGGTCGCGAATCTGGGGACCCGGGTTCGATCCCGACCGACGCCAAAAATTACTTCTAATTTTAATGGCACAATATTGACCCCTATGGTGCACTCTCCACGCTAGCAAGAAGTGCCCGTGAGGTGACGTCTGGTAAGCGCCCGAAGGTACAAATATTTCATCATTACCGATATCTGTGTGCAAAGCAGATTGGTAATATGCCGTGATGATATATTTATTTAATTTATTTTATTTTACAAAAATCCATAAAAGTAAGGAAGCAAAAAATTTTTTTTTCGATTATCTCAAATTCGAAAGAATGTACTAAGGTTTTTTTTGCCAAAAGGTCTTCAATTCATTTGACATTTAATTTCAATGCAATATGGTGTATTTGGTAAGGAACGCTTAAAATTTAAGTTACGTTTGTGCAACCGGCCATTAGACGTCGTAATAATCAGCATGAGTGTTATATATTTAAATATATACTGACATGAAATCGCACCATCATCTTTAACTATAATGATCTAATAATTAATAACTATTAAATAAATTTATGACATATTACAAATAAATATTATTTTGTATTTGTAAAAAAAGAACACCTTTTCTTTATAACACGGTCAAGATCAACCATATAGGTACTACTTTGTTGTTGTGAAATATTAATTTTGCAATACAATTTTTATATTAACTTTATTATATTTCTTATGTACGTATGTCGAAACATAATAAAATTAATGTATAGTCAATAGTAAGTACATACAAATACTAATAGATTTTTCTATTAAATTTTCTTTAATTATCTATAGAAAATAATTAAATTAATATAGTCCAGTCTGCATTTCAATTAAAAATGAAGTTTCGAGCAATTGAAAATTAAGTTCAAATATATGGTAGATTAGTTGTTAATATAGTTAATGATCATTTAATAAAATGGCTATTCAATTCTGATAAATATGAAAATATGTCCAAATAGGTAAATACTTATGTATCATAAAAAAAATATGTTCTTTCATGAAAAACTGAAGTATTTCATGAAGTTTCGTTCTTTAGATACATCTAGGTAAAATAATAAATTTTTGTAATTCTTAGGTACGTTTCATTATAAGCCTAGGTACCAGTATAGCTAATATAGAGGGTGAACAATATTTAATTTAATACGTAGTCGTACCATAAATTCTGCGCCTAATACAAGGGAGACTTATACTACATAAACAAAAAAAACCTGATAAAAAACGAATGTTATTTTGTTTCATACTAATAATCTTTTAAAAAAATTAAATTATTCAAAATAACCGCCTTCTTCTTTGACACACTTCTGCAAACATTCCGGCCGCTTATTTATTGCAAAACGCACCACTTCCAGGGGTATGGTGGAAAATTTTACCCGCTAAAATAATAGGGTTTTTGCTCACAACTCTCGAGAAGCTGCAGAGAAAATCCCGAAGATAGAAACGAGCCAGTACTCTATCAATGACCTCAATCCTTTGAACTACCGCTTGTGGAATGTATTAGAGAAGGCTCCAAACCAAAGGCTGATTTGGTGAAGACAGCAGCTCTCATATCCCTGGAAGTGGTGCGTGCTGCAGTAGATGAGTGATCGTTTGCAAAAATGTTTAAAAAATTATTCTATTTTTTACAGGCAAATTCATAAAACGGATTAGTGACTAACTCCATACTTAATCCTAATTTTAACTCCATTTTGAATCCATAAAAGGGAATAGTCGCTAATCCGTAGTTAGCGCTATTCACATTTTCAATCCCTTGAAATGTGAAATTAACTCCGTTGCAAATTCATAAAAATTATTAAGTATACCTATTATTTAATTACTATAAGATAACTCTACTAGTTGCATAGAATTAGTAGTTATTCTGACGTATAAACTACGTTTCTAACACGTAAATTTTAGTCACATGATTTAAATATTACGCATTGTTATAATCAATTTTGGAATATTTTATTTGTTGTAATCAATTCATATTAACAGCGAATTGGTGGAATACTTTTGAAGATAACCTTAATTTTTTTACTTGTAGTAACAGTATTATAATTATTTTTATTATGATGAATTGTTTCGTTTTCTATCCTTTATTGTGATTGAATATAAAGAAAATAACACATTTTGTTGTTACAACCAAACTGTTTATTTCGGATTCTAATTTTTTTTTCTGGTATTGTCTTCTCTCCTTTTCCATTATAATCATCAATAAAAATCACACAAACTCTCACAGAACACTATATAAAAGATTGGAACGATCTGATGTATACACAATGCACAAAAGTTTTGGCGCGATATACAGCCCCAAGAGTTAAGGCGGAAATACTTGTAATTTAAATAAGTTACAGAATTAGCACAACTCCAAATTTTAGTACAACCTTATTATGTTTGTGAATAGCTCTATACCAAAATTTTTAATCCAGATAAAAAATTAAATCCGAATTTAATTTTTTTTATGAATCTGCTAGTTAAAGATCATTAGTATGTAACAACTAAATAACATTTGTTTTTTTTAACAGTTTTTTTTTTGTTTATGTAGATTAAGGACAGTATATTTGACTACATATTTGAAAAAAAGCTGTTTTCCCCATGTTACACATGTCACGTATTTTCATGTTCTCACTGTATATAATGTCGGCTAATCATGATAAGCATGATTTGGTAAATTTTATGAAGACATATGAGGATCACGCTAGAATAAGACACATGGAATTCTTTTGGAATGCTTTTCAAACTAATTTTTTATATACTTATGCCAAAGTTGTGGAACTAGTCAGCCAACCAGAGATTGATTTTAATTATGTTTTTCTGCATTCAGCAAAAATATTTTTAAAACAGGTCAAATAAAATAATTTATAATATTTTTCATGACTTTAAATGCTCTTAATTATTTTTTATTTACGTTTTAATATTTTTTATTACTGTACGTTTGTTGGATACTTAAACTAAATAAATACGTTTAATTCATATGTTGTTCATGGAAAATAATAAATAATTATAAATATTCCTACACCAAGCAAATTAACTGATATCTTTATCATATTTACCTACAGGTAAACCAGTAACAAGTCAATTTAATAAAGTTTATGATATGTTATTTGTCCACAGACAACCGTGTTGTTATGTCGTAAAATCATACAGATTAAGATCGCAGAGACATGTGATAAACAAATGCACCTTGTATTTAACCATTTACTTTATAATTACCCTTTGATTTGACGATGATTATACAATGATTCATGGACAGAATGCGTAATGTTCTCGGAAAATTAACGACCTCTGGTCTAAATGCTCACGAGCTCACGATGGTGATGGAACGCCATCTGCGTAGGTTTAAATCGGATGATGGGATGCATAAACATGAAAACGATGTTAAGGTTGTTTGAAAACAGCGCATCTTGGAGTTGCGTCACAGAAGCACAGAACAGACACTTACCTGGAAGAAAAATAAACAAGAATTAATATTTATATTCTATCAGTCATGCTTCATTTATATTAAAGAGCAGAGAAATGTATATAGGTACAAGTGGTTTTTTTATAATGGATAGTTTGCAACAAAACAAAAAAGTATATAGTAAATCTTAATAAATGGAATTTAATTCATTAGTGTAGTATAATATTCTGTAATTGGAGAATTGCATACAATGTTTATGGATGTCTATGTTCTATCTGCTATATTCAACGAAAATAAATCATTAGTATATTTGAATTATGCGTTGCTATTTACATTGCAATTTAAAAGTTTCATGATGTATGAATGGTAATTAAACTTTGAGTTTTATTATAAAGAAAATATTTTATACTATGTGGCTTATCGATTTCGCTAACAAGTTTTTAGCATCTTCGGAGCCTACAGCTGAAAGATGTACATTCAATAAATAGTATTTGTTGTAAAATATAAAATGATCATATCAAATGTTATGTATTAATAGAAAAATAGCAAAAATATATGTGTTAATATAGTGGGAAAGATGCTGGGGAGTGATACATTTGTTTTAATTTTAAATTTAAATAGGTTATAAATCTTAAACATTAAATTTATAAGTTATAGGTTAGGTGATCATGCCAAACTGTAATGATATGAAAAATATAAAAAAATATATACAAAATACTAACCGTCAGAGAAATTTTAAAAAAGCCTTGGCATGTCGGCTGTTTAATATTGAAGAAAAAATTGTTGTATATTATTGATGTTCATATTTATGTTGAAAAAATACGTACGAGTACGTCTTCTCAAACCCAGAGAAATGGAATTTGTGAGGAAAAATAGAGTTGAACGGAAGTAAAATTTTTGGTTATTTGTATTGTTAATGTTTGTTACATAAATGGCGGGTGGTTTTTGAAGTTTCCTTTACTTCTTCTATCTTTTAAAAATAGGTTTTGGTAACAATTAGACAACCGGAAGTAGTAGCATCTTTAAAAAAAATCCTGTAAATATTATTTTATGAAAATGTATACTATTACAAATATTAAGGATCATAAAATTCTCTAACCGATACATTTAAAAAAATAGTATACCTTCCTATAGATTTAGAGATAAATAAATCTGTTGTAATTAAATTAGAGCCCAAACTCCTTGGTAACCAGTTGAAAAATTATATTGGTTTTAAATAACAGATAAATGTCAGTGTCAAAAATCGAAAGACATTACTGAAGGTATTTTCTGGGAAGGTCATTTAATATTTTTTATTATTTTATTAATTAAATATTTAAAATTATAGGTATATTACATATACCCTTTAGAAATACCGCCAATCCCGTCAATGATTTGTACGAATCGCGAACATTTAGAATGGTAGGAGAAAATTTGCTCATAGAATAAATTTAAAATTATAAAAAATATCTGAATATTAGGAATAGATGTAACAAGAATTTTTGGTATATACAAGAAATGTTAAATATAATTCACCATTTCAATTGTTAATAATATTTGTAAATAAACAGCACAAACTTTTAAAATTTGTTTCTGAGTAGCACAAATCTAGCAGTAACTGCGGATGATATTGTTACTCAAATATTATTATAAACAAAATAAGTTTATTCTTGGTATCACGCCAGATTTCCCATTTTAATTTTTAATAATATGCTTAAATAAACAGTACAAACTTTCAAAATTTGTATCTGAGCAGCACAAACCTAGCACTAACTGGGGGTTATATTATTATCCAAATATTAATATAAACAAGAGTTTACTCTTGGTGTCATGTCAGATTCCCCATTTTAATTATAATATTAGGCGTAAATAAACAGTATAAACTTTCATAATTTGAATCTGAGCAGCTCAAACCTAGCACTAACTGTGGATTGTATTATTATTCAAATATTATTATAAACAAAATGGTTTACTCTTATTGTCAAGCCAGATTCCCTATTTCAATTGTTAATAATTGGCATAAATAAAGAGCACAAACTATAAGATTCTATCACAAATCTTTTTTTGGAATACAACCTTTCAAAATCATATCTAGGTGACTATCAAAGCTGACAAATTAAAAATTCTTAATTCGAATAAAAAAATAAGCTCCATATTCTGTATAAAGATCCAGTTAACAAACAAGATAAATAAATATCTTTAATGTTGTAAACAGAAGCTACATAAATTACACATCGTTGAGATCAAACAATTCCATTTAAATTTTATGTTTATGTTACCTATATCTTGAAAAACAATTTAATAATATCTGATTTAATGTTGAATGTGTTTGTATATAAATAACATTTGTTTTGGTCTGGAAAATTTATAAACATTTATTAGTATACTCAAATAATAATTTAATTACAATAGATACATTTAGTATGTGTGTACTAAACGTTGGTACATAGTTTGTACCTTCCATCACTTTTAGATAAGGAAGGTATTGTCTTTGGTCAAAAAATCGAATGAATAAGCACGTTTTGATGTCTGTGTGTGTTTCGGCCGCGATAACTCCCCGATACTACATTCCAAAAATTACTATTAATTTGAAGCTCTTAACCTATTTTCTAAAAAAACTTAGTTATACAGGGTGTTTCCTTTACAACAACCAGCGCTTTTTTGGGCGAACTAATGACTTTAGAGAAAAATGTTATATACAAAAAATTACCAGGAAAAAGGGCTTAATTTATGAGGAATAATAAATAAAATTTCAACCAGTGGTTCTCAAACGGTAGAATAAAATTATATTTTTTTAAATGGCAACCTATATAATTTTTTTGTCCATTAGATAGAGAATTTTTTTCTGATTTCAATGATATAAATATGATATGGAGTTGTATAACAATTATTTCGAGAAACATGATATTAAAAATCAGAAATAATTTTACAATATTGAAGTAGGCTATGCAATAAACAACTATTAATACGACTATTGCCTAGGTTACGATTATTTTCTATATCTTGTTTTACTAAGAAATTCATAATAACAAATGAACTACATAACGAAGAAATATCAAAAAATAATAATACTAACATAATAACGTAAGTAACAAAACTATCTGTCACCTGTATCATTTGTTTGCATTTGTTTATTGCATAGCCTACTTCAATATTGTAGAATTATTTCTGATTTTTAATATCATTTTTCTCGAAATAATTGTTATACAACCCCATATCATATTTATATCGTTGAAATCAGAAAAAAATTCTCTATCTAATGGACAAAAAATTTATATAGGTTGCCATTTAAAAAAATATAATTTTATTCTACCGTTTGAGAACCACTTGTTGAATTTTTTATTTATTATTCCTCATAAATTAAGCCCTTTTTCCTGGTAATTTTTTGTATATAACATTTTTCTCTAAAGTCATTAGTTCGCTCAAAAAAGCGCTGGTTGTTTTAACATCCTGTATATCATTTTTTGATATTTTATGTTATAAATATTAAAGAATATTTTATTCTCTATATGATTTGATTGCATTATTTTCTTCATGTTCACTGTATTTAGAGATAAAAATTTATAAAGAAATTAATTTTAATAAATCTTGCAATCTTTGCTGCGTCACCATGGTAAGAGTTTCAATAATTCAATATTACTAATTGACAGTCAAGGACAATTTACATAATATGGCTGCGAAATAATTTTACTGAAAATACAAGAAATTTTCTGTGTGAAATTTATATAAAATACATAGAAATGACGGAAGGGGTTTAGCTACAACAGATTTTTACCTTCCGTCACCGTTAGGTAAGGAAAGTATTATTTTTGGTCAAAAATCGATAGTGAGTTTCTAATAAATGAGCACGTTTTAGGGTCCCGAGATGATGTCTGTATGTATGTATGTGTGTGTACGTGTATGATGATTCTTTCATAGACAATAACTTCAATACTACAATTTAAAAAATTATAATTCTTTCGTATTCCTTTTCTTTATATTCATATGAAGAGCTGATTAGATTTTAGTTATAATTGGTCAACCGGAAGTAGGTACCATCATTTGAAGATTTTTACAGCCTTTCTTGAAAAAACGCTGTTAAATATCATTTAATGTTATTATAAATAAAGAATATTATATTATCCATACGATTTGATTTTATACTTCATATTCAATGGATATAGAGTTCAAAAAATATAAAGAAATTAAATTTCCTAAATCAGCCAGCTATGCTATAACCATGGAAGCTCTTTCCACTATATTAAGAAAATTCTAAATGACAAATATTAGTGTCAAATGCAATTTGCATAGCATGTTTGTGTTATACTTTTACTGGAAATATATACAAATTTTTGCAAGAAACTTTCTGTATGGAATTTATATGAGATACATAGAAATGACGGGAGATATTGTGCTGCCCACATCAGATTTTTTTATAATTATAAAAAATGTATAAAAACTGTACAAATTTCAAAAGTTTATGATGACACATTAATCATTTCAAAGAAAAAAATTAAAGAACATATTCTATTGTCTACAAAATAATGACATCAATTTCCCAAAAAAAATGAATAATAATATTACAGAAAAAAAAACACATTGTGTTATTCACGGTCTCGATAATTAATTAAAAGAATGAATTAGTAAATCTTACAAACACATATTTAAAAAAATGTTTAGTAGGTATATTAAGTTATAGTATTAAAAAAAATCTATTGGTTTCGTTATACTTTAGTTAATATTCCAGTAATGTGCAGCATAAAAATTCTATAAAATAATAATTTATGCGAAAATTATAATTTTAAAATTCTATTAAATCATAAATTCCATTAAATTTTGCAACCTCACATTCTGTAAATACTTTCAACTGAAAAACACATACATTTGAACTTTGCTATATCTTCATTAACCGTCCAACCCGGATTTTCTGTAAAAACAGACTTTGCTTCAACAATTTAAACTGAAGTGTTTATACACCTAGTCAATGACGTATCGCAAACAGATTCACAGAAGTAGCAAATTGATATGTAAGTACAGAAAACAAAATCATCAAGTGTGAAGCGGTTAAAGTCCACATCCACATACCTAGGCCAACAAATAACGATGTAATGTTCTCCAACAACTCGGAAAGACAATACATAACACTGAGACGTAATTATACCTATACTTTATTCTTCACTGCTTCTGGACATGGGCGTACAATACACATTAAATTCATAGTAATCTGTTTATAAAAAGCTAATATATACAAGTATGAGTTACATTAAGAAATATTTTTTATTTATTTTTTGTGCAATTAAATCATATCAAATTATGGTTTTGTGGAACTCATTGTCAACAATTATTAAAAAATCTGATGTGGCCAGCACAATACTTTCCGACAATCCAGTGTATTATGTATAAATTCCATACATAAATTTTCTTGCAAAAGATTTTAAATTTCCAGTCAAATTATTTCATAAACAAACTATGCAAATTGCACTTGACACTGACATCTTCTTCTTCTTTAGATTTTCCCATTCGTTAGGGATCGCTATTTTTTATTTTCTTCTTCCACTCATTTCTGTTTTACGTGTAGTTCTCATTCAGTTCCTTTTCTCTCAAGTCTTCCGCAATACTGTCCTTCCATCTTATCTTTGGTATTCCTCTGTTTCTTCAACTTTCTATTACTAAGCTATTCATACTTCTGCCAATATATTTTTCATCTCTCCTCATGACATGTTCAAACCTATGCAATCATCTCGCTTGCATCTTTCTAAAAATTTCTAACACTAGAGTTATTTCCCTTATTCTTTCTTTCCTTACCGTGTCTTCCCCAACATCCTCATCTCTGCCACATTCATTTACTTTTCATTGATACTGACATCTGTCAATTTGAATTATCTGAATATATTAGCAGTTTGCATGGTTAGCATAGCGGGCTGATTTATGAAATTTAATATCTTTATAATTCTTTAACTCTATATTTATTGAATATGAAATATAAAATGCAATCAAATCGTTTAGAGAATAATATATTCTTTAAGTTATAATAATGTTAAATGTCAATAAATCATATTTAACTGATAAAATCTTCAAATGAGGGTACTTCCGGTTGACCAATTATAACCAAAGTTTAATCACCTCTTCTTCTGGATGTAACCTTGAGGAATACGAAAAAATTATAATTTTTGGAATCGTAGTATTGAAGTTATACGCTCTGAAACTTTCGTCACACACACACACACATACACACACAGACACACACACACACACACACACACGCACACACACACGCACACACACATACATACACACACATCGTAAAAATGGTAAAATCGTATTATATGGACCCTAAAACGTGCTTATTTACCAAAAATTCATCATTGAATTTTTTGACCAAAGACAATAACTTCCTTACCTAAAGGTGACGGAAGGTAAAAAGCTTATTTCTAACCAAGATATTTGATAGTCGATAGGTAGTTCCAAAAAATAATACTTTTTGTTGTAAATATGGAATTTACTAAAAATATTTATAATAATAATTTTTAATGTCGCCTGTAAAATTATGCTGTTTACTACTGTACATAATTTATGATTTATTTTAAGTATAAAAGATGATTTATTGTACGTTGATAATTTTTATTTAAACCGTGTTTAAAAACAGCACTTAAGTGTTTTTTGTAGAATTATATGTAACATATGAGTCATTAGAAAACACACATGCTTTTTACCTTGCTGTTGATGTTTAGTCATGATTGAAACAAGTCATTGTCAGCAAAGACTTCATTCGATGTTTGTTACCTGTTATTATGCACAACTCTGTTATTCAAATGGATCTTTAATTTTACTTTCTCAAGCTATTTTCAAATGCGCATATGTTTTGTGGAATTCAATTTCGATTTCCAATTGTTTGTTACATCTTAAATTACATAGCAACTCAATCAATTTACTCAACAACTTTTGTTTTCTCATCAAATATTCAGTCTAAAAAATGGATTGTATATCAATCATCTTAAACCCTTTGGATTCCAATTATCAGGCTCATAAATGTTCGGCCAATTTACATTTTCAACAAACAAAATATAAAACCCTCGCGAATGGTGATATATTTTTACAAATTCATTTCGACCTGTTTAAAACATAAATTTTAAACTTACATAAACCATATATGTTATTCAAGAATTCCGTCATTTAATATTGGGTTAAATCGCTTTTATTAGTAATAACAGCTTTTATTTACAAACCCTGCATAGTATTCTTTTAGAATATTGGCTCGCACGTAGGTTTTAACATATGTAATTTACTAAATAAGGTCTAATCTAAACGGTCTTTCAATATGCATGCTCGAAATTTTTTAGTTTATAACAGCCATGTTAAAACACCATCTGTCAATTTTTTTGTAAGTTATTCAGTTGTGTATGGCAAATCACCATGGAAGGTTTTAGTGTTGAACAACGTGTGCAAATCATCAAATTTTATTTTAAAAATCAATGCTCCGTTTGAGGAACGTTCCGCGCATTACGTGATTTTATCCTCGCCACAACCGTCCTACCGAGTCAACTATTCGACGTTTGGTGGCCAAATTCGTATCAACTGCTTCGGTAAATAATCAACCAACACCCGTACGTCACTGAAACACAAGGTCTGCTGAAAACATCGCTGCTGTGCGTGAGAGTATGCGGGGAAACCCGAGGCGGTCCATTTCTCGTCACTCACAAGAACTTGGCCTTTCTGCGACTTCAACTTGGCGAATTTTGTGTCGGGACTTGGGTCTGCACTCGTATAAAATCCAACTGACCCAGGAACTTAAGATAAACTACCATAGACAACGCCGTGTGTTCGCTGATTGGGCTCTGGAGCAGTTGGAAGTTGACCCAAATTTCGTCAAAAAAAAATCATCTTTAGCAACGAGGCCCATTTTTGGATGAATGGATATGTGAACAAGCAAAATTGTCGGATGTGGGACGATACCGATCCACACGAGATACACCAGCACCGAATGCATTCCGAGAAAGTCATTGTTTGGTGCCTAAGCTGGATGATAAGGATACCGACGACATGTGGTTCCAACAGGACGGCGCTACGTGTCACACAGCGCATGCCACAATGGACATTCTGCACGAGCGATTTTATGGCATGGTGGTACGGCGACGTGAACTGGCCACCGAAATCGTGCAATTTAACGCCTTTAGACTTCTTCCTTTGGGGCAAACAATTGTTGTCGTCAAAGTCAACATAACGAATACCATCCAGCAAATTCAGCCAGATTTATGCGACAAAGCCATCGAAGTAAAATTGATTGGATATCTCACACACACTTTGTTTTCTTTGCATTTAAAACTCGAGCGTCCTTATTGAAAGACCCTTTAGTTATGACTGTACATAATAAATACATAATAATATACCATGTTAAAATTGCCAGAAAAAGTTTTAAAAGATTGTTATAGAAAATTTAAATATGCGAATCTATAGCTTAGTTGAACAGATAGCCGAAAATGACAATGTTTATTTATTTATTTATTTATTTATTTATTTATTTATTTATTTAACATCCCATCCATCCCACAGGATCGAAATCCCAATTACGGGGTGGATGCACAAATATTACATTATGGTACAAACAATAATGTTTCAGCACAAAAAGAGAAAAAAAAAATATATCTATAACATGAAAAATTAACCTAAAGTATATTTATTAATGCTTGCTTAAAGTGTCTGAATGACAAGTAATGGATATCAATATTATTTGAAATATTATTAAAAATAAAGCATAATTGTCTGATGGGCGATCTTGCCTCATAGTTAGTTCTGATAAGTGAACATTGGAAAGTGTATTTACTTCTAGAAGATAGGCGTGGAACAGAAAATGGAATACTGGCTAAACAAATAGGATCGTCTATAATATTGTTGACTAATTTAAATACATAAATCGAAGATTGCATCTTTCTTCTATTTTCTAAAGACATCAAGTTGAAAAAGGAATGTTAACGTTTTTGGGGATCAAAATATTGAACAGACGACTATTTACCCAACTATACGGGAATGTGAAGGTGTAGTAGGTATTAATTTAGCAAAAAGTGGTCGACCCGAACTTTTGCCCCCAAATCGAATTAGCAGACTCATTTACAGTGCTCAAGACAAAGTTGGAACGTCATCGCGCAAATTAACTTAATTTAGAACTTTAAAAATGATAGCTAGCAGAACTTTGGTCATAAATGATTTAAAATTTGGAAAAAGAAATAATGGAACCAAATAGATTGCGTCCCATCTTGAGCGAATCTTCAGATGCTGCAGAGCATTAAGAAGCCAACATTTTATAGAAAAAAGAGAGTATATTCCCCAAATGTACCTTAGGCGCGAATGATTGAAGACTTTTCGGCATTTCTTAGCAGAAAAATATATAATAATGCTTGGGAATACCAAAACGAACAACAGTTATAGACTAAAATATTTCTGACGATCCAGAGACAAATGAGACAAGGTATTAAAAAACTGCGTCGCATTGAAGATAATGGTTCCATATCAGTCTTGTAAAATTAGATTTTTTTATCTCCTTAATTTAGAGGAACAACCTCTTACGTCAACGTTTCAAAAAAAAAATATTTCTATTTGATGAAAGAAGTTTAACTTTTTCTCAAAAAGCAAATTACGAATTTCTCTATGAAACAAAGAATATAATAAATATTACAAAGTTACGTCTAATATCACTAATTTACGAATATCTGAGTCAACTCTCTTGGAGCCATCGTCAGAAGTCGACTACACAACAAGTAACCACAGACGCGTTTCGCACTTATTGATGCTTTTCAGCATGATGTGGGCTCTGTCCGGTCCACAGTGAGTGGACTCCTGGAGCAGAGACAATGACTCGTTGTGCTGGCGGTGAAATATGATCAAATATAATGTTAAAAGGCCTGTAGAGGTATGTTAATTCCAGCAGAGCCCTCTACCGAGAAATATTTTGACAACAGTCAATCTGCAAAAAGCTAATTACGAATTTCTCTGTGAAACTAATAATATAATAAAAATTACATAGTTACGTCTAGTGTCACTAGTTTACGAACTTCTGAGTCAACTCTCATGGAGCCATCGTCAGAAGTCGGTCAGCACAACAAGTAACCCCAGACGCGTTTCGCATGGCTCCATGAGAGGCGACTCAGATGTTCGTAAACTAGTGAAACTAGACGTAACTTTGTAATTTTTCTCAAAACTTTTGTTACATATGTTTCTGTACACACTGGTAAAGGAAATTGTAATTTATTGCGCCAAAAGTAAAGGGACTCAGCAGAAGATAAATCTAGGCTAGAATATGACCACTTAAATGTCGATATCATTTGGTCCACAGTTTTTGTAAGTTTTAACTGTATATTTAAAGTAGTCGAAAGAATTATGTAGACATTTCTAGGTTTTATAATTATTGTTGTATTTATAATACATTTTCCATTGAACATCTTCAATACACTATTGGGAATCTATTATTTTCTTTTTTAATATATTTTTTTTGTTCTATCGTACTTTGAGGCATCTTCAATAATTGATCACCGGGCTCACTGAAATTGCTTTCATTAAAATATACAAGCCATTTTTTAGTGTACAACTTCGCGAAAGTATTCGTAATTCGTCACGAATCTAAGATAATGGATTTTTTATCTGACACCTGACAAGGTCACTGTCGTTACATGGCAATTTTTTTGCTACGGATATCACAGCCATTAGACTCTCAGTGGGATGGAATAGTGATTGCTAACCCATTATTTTCTATCATTAGTTGACACATTTTAGAAAGAGAAGAAAAAAAAATCAGAAATGAAAATTACAAAGAGATTTTCACATTAAAGGATTTCGTAGTTGTTGTTTTATTATGCATTAATGATTTTCTAATTTTTCATTTGTTAATGTCTTATTAGAAGTTTTTATTTTTACCTTCCGTCACCTTCAGGTAAGGAAGGTATGTCTTTGGTCAAAATATTCAATGATTAGTTTTTAGTGAATAAGCATGTTTTAGGGTCTCTATAATACGATTTTACCATTTTTACGATGATGTCTGTATGTATGTATGTGTGTGTGTGTGTGTGTGTGTGTGTGTCTGTGTGTCTATCTGTGTGTGTGTATCTGTGTGTGTGTATCTGTGTGTGTGTATATCTGTGTGTGTGTGACAAAAGTATCGGATCGCATAACTTCAATACCACGATTCCAAAAATTATATTTTTTTCGTATTCCTCAAGTTTACATCCAGAAGAACAAGTGATTAGATTTTGGTTATAATTGGTGAACCGGAAATAGCCTCATTTAAAGATTTAACAGTTAAATTTAATTTATTGACATTTAACGTTATTATAACTTAAAGAATATATTATTCTCTATACGATTTGATTACATTTTATACTTCATATTCAATAGATACCGAGTTAAAGAATTTTAAAGAAATTAAATTTTATAATTCAGCTAGCTATGCTAAACATGGAAACTACTAATATACTCATATAATTCAAATCGACAGATGTCAGTATCAATAAAAAGTAAATTAATGTGGCAGATATGAGAATGTTGAAGTATATGTTGGGGAAGACACGAAAAGATACGGTAAGAAAATAACTCTAGTGTTACAAGTTTCTAGAAAGATACAAGAAAGACGATTACATTGGTTTGAACATGTCATGAGGAGAAATGAAGAATTATATTGGAACAAGAATGAATAGTTTAGTAATAGGAGGTTGAAGAAACAGAGGAAGACCAAAGATAAGATGGAAGGACTGTATTGCGGAAGACTTGAGAAAAAAGGAACTGAATCAGAACGACACGCAAAAATAGCGACCCCTAACGAATGGGGAAAGCTAAAGAAGAAGAAGATGTCAGTGTCAAGTGCAATTTGAATAGTTTGTTTATGAAATAATTTTACTGGAAATTAAGAATCTTTTGCAAGAAAAATTATGTATGGAATTTATACATTATATACAGGATTGACGGAAGGTATTGTGCTGGCCACAACAGATTTTCTTATATAACATTACATTCACAACCAAATTAAAATTTATATACTTTTACATACAAAATTGCACGTAGTATTATTGACCACTTCTCGTAATGTGAATTTTGCGTGAATATAAATAGTAAAAAATCCTTATCAAAAACTTGTTTTTTTTTGTTAATAAAAAATGTAATTATTGTAAATAGCATGAAATTGATTTTCGCTGTATATTTTCAGAATTTATAATTACTTTTATTTCATAAAAACGTAATATCGTGCTGATGTTTCGCATTAATACTAATATATCAAACCACAACAATTCGGAAATAAATAAAAACTGGAACGAAAACCTTGTTTCAAGTCAAGGTTCGTTTTTGGTACAAAAAGTCGATATATATAAAGCGTTGCCAATATTTTAATTTATGTGGAGAATTAAAAAAAAAACGAGTTGGGAACTAATTTAGACTAACGGTAAACCAAGGTTGTGCAAAATCTCTGGGAAGACTGATACATAATTCATCTTATGTAGGAATCCAACCACTTATTAAATATCACGAAATATTTGCCGTTAATGTAGATTATTTTAGTAATAGCAAAATATCCACTAGGCACGAATTATATCTGTTTCTTGCTGTTTATTTTCTTGGAACTGACTACCATTAAATAATTAATTGTCACTCTTTAATTTTGGCTAATTTTATATTTAAACCGCTTAGATTTAGTTAGTTCCACAAAATAGTTATACTTTTATATAATACAACGGCCGTCCAGAAATTAAAGATACTCCACTTTCTCTTTTACCTCATCTACGTTTTTATTTTTTTCCTGTCAGTTGCTTATTTGAATGAAAGACGAAATGAAAATCAAACGGTGCCAGATCGGGAGTGTGTGATGGAAGATCCATAATAGCAAAGTAGCAGAGCAGAGCATACTTTATCCTGTAGTAGACACACGCTGCGAATCAACATTCCCTGCCTTCGTTTCTGGATCGTCCTTCGAAGTTTCTTTAAGATTTTATAGTAGTGATCCGTATTCACAGTAGACACCTAGCGGGAGAGTAAAGGCCTATTTATAACAAAGTAACGCAGTAGCAGTAAAGTAAAGTAAAAGATACATGTACGGGACAGCTTGTGATTTTGGACTTTGTTTATTAAATTTCAGTAACTTATTTTTTATCAAGGATGATGATATATTAATAAACTTAATGGAAAAGTATTCATTCATTTTACCTCTCGCTAAGGAGGTATTGAAATCATGCTAAAAATCACATATACTGATTTTAGTGAATAAGCACGTGTGTGTGGATGTGTGTGAGGTTGTTGGAGGTACGATTTCTCAAATTCTATAAGATTAAAGACCTGTGTAGCTACGGATTCCTCAATCTATCAGTTCTATAGATTTAAAGATATAGATACCTATATAAAATAATCTGTTGTAGTAAATCTCACAGCCTGCTCACAGCCCAAACATCCTCATGGTAACTACTTGAGAAATTAAAATGTCTGTAATTGACAGATAAATGTCACTAATGTCAGTGTCAAATATTCAGAGATAGTACTGAAGGCTTTTTCTGGGAACGATATTTAATATTTCTTATTGTATTATTAATTATATATTTAAAATTATAGGTATATTACATTAACCCTTCAGAAATAATGCCAATCCCAGTAATGAATTGGAAAAACCTCGAACATTTAGAAGAAATGGAGAAAACTTGGTAAAAAATGGTAATTAGAATTTTTTGTGTGTGAATAAGAAATGTTAAATACAATACTTATATATATACCACAATGGAAAGGGCGCGAAAGGTATTGTGATGGCCACAACAGATTTTTAATAAAGTTTTGAAAGACCGTCAATCTTATGTATTATGTATAAATTCCATACATAAATTATCTTGCATAAGATTCTATTTCCAGTAAAATTATTTCATAAATAAACTATGCAAATTTCACTTGACACTGACATCTTCTTTTTTAGCTTTTCCCATTCGTTAGGGGTCGCTATTTTTTATTGTCTTGTTCCACTCATTTCTGTTTTTCGTGTCGTCTTCATTCAGTTACCTTTATCTCAAGTCTTCCGCACTATAGTCCTTTCATCTTATCTTTCGTTTTGCTCTGTTCACTCAAGCCATTTCCCTTTTCTTTTAATTCCTTACTCTATCTCTCGTATCATGTCTAACATCTATCTCAACATCCTCATCCCTGCCACATTCATTTTCTTTTCATTGATACTGACGTCTGTTCATTTGAATTATGTGAATATATTAGCAGTTTCCATGGTTAGCATAGCTGGCTGATTTATGAAATTTATTAACTTTATAATTCGTTAAGTCTATACCTATTAAATATGAAGTATAAAATGCAAATCAATCGTATAGAGAATAATATATTCTTTAAAATTTATAATAACAATAAATGTCAATAAATAATATTTAACTGTTTTTTTTTCAAGAAAAACCAAAATCTAATCATGTCTCCATATGGATGTAAACGTAAGAAATATGAAAAAAGTATACACACCCACACTCACACAGACGCACACACATACAGACATCATTGTAAAAATAGTAAATTCGTATTCTAGGGACCCCAAAACGTGCTTATTCATTAGAAAGTCACTATCAAATTTTTTGACCAAAGACAATACCTTCCGTACCTAAAGGTGAACGAAAGTAAAAACAAAGTATGGGAAGACATCAGAAAATTATTTATATTTATTATTATTATTGTATTACAAACTTTGTATAATATGTAAATTCTTTGTTTATTTATCAAATACATTCCATTAATTTTAGGATATATGTACATACTTTTAAATTTTCGACAGATTGCTTCCCAGCAAACACAGTTATAAAACAGATTTAAGATACGTAACCTTCAAAATTAAATTTAAAGTTGAAGGTTGAAATCATGAATAATATTCGTTAATGACTTACTTCTCTCATTTCATATTTGTAAAATTATTCAGTAACTTAAAATTTTCGTTACTTCTTGCGTTACTTCATTATAAATCCCGCTTACAGAAGATGCTCCACTGCAAATGGTTGCTATTGCCAACCTACTCACCCTAGAGAGCTTTCGGACCGACCACTCGTTTGAAAGGGGAGGAGTCCCTCTACACGACAACAAATTTTTCCCATGCCACCAATATATTTATTAATTTATGAACAGCCCTTGTGCGTTAATTTTTCACTGCAGGCTAAAAATGTTTTTCTTTTCACAAAATGAATGGTGCATTAATAAGGTTCTGAAGTTCATTTTATCAAGAATAATCCATCATGGATAATAATATGTATTCATATTTATATGTTGTGCATACAAAATTTTACAATCATTTCGAGTAACCCTGACTTGCCCTGAATATGTCGATAATATATGCATCTAAAGATGGTACAATGCACGACCGACGCATCACGATTCTTGTCACCATAATTTACGATGTTAAACAGCATCCTTGACTCGCATTGTGTCAGGACCACCTGTACAACTCGCTGGACTTTTGCAGACTATGGGTTTAATTTATTCAGGAAGTTTGGACTCATTTGCTGATTCAGTTTTAAGGTTGATGTTCTTGAACTTAAGATTATGTATGGATTAATCAGTTTTGTATATGCTAATGATATAAATATGAACTATGTGATTGAATGGAAATTTTATTTGCATCAAACCACAATATTACAAAATAAATGATAATTTTAAATTATAAAAAAAATATACTATATACATTTTTACCTTCCGTCACCTATAGGTAAGGAAGGTATTGTCTTTGGTCAAAAAATTCGGTGATGAGTTTTCATTGAATAAGCACGTTTTAGGGTCTGTACAATACGATTTTACTATTTTTACGATGATGTCTGTATGTGTGTGTGTGTTCGTGTGTGTATGTGTATGTGTGTGTGTGTGTGTGTGTTCGTGTGTACGTGTGTGTATGTGTGTGTGTGTGCGTTTTATGTGACCGCGGTTTCGTCAACGATATCTCCAATACTAGAATTCCAAAAATTACAATTCTTGCGTATTCCTCTTCCTTACAACCATATGCAGACTTGATTAGATTTTGGTTATAATTGGTCAACCGGAAGTATCCTCATTTGAAGATTTTAACAGTTTTTCTTTAAAAACTCAGTTAAATGTTATTATAACTTAAAGAATATATTATTGTCTATACGATTTGATTGCATTTTATATTTGCTATTCAACAGATATAGAGTTAAAGAAGAATAAAGGTAATAAATTTCATATAAATTTCATAATTCAGCCAGCTATGCTAACTTAACCATGGAGACTGCTAATATATTCAGGTAATTCAAATTGACAGATGTCAGTATCAATAAAATGTAAATCAATGAAAGAATAAGGGAAGTAAGTAACTCTAGTGTTAGAAGTTTCTAGATATAAGAGAGACGATTACATTGGTTTGAACATGTCATGAGGAGAGATGAATATATTAAAAGAAGGTGGAAGAAACATAGGAAGACCAAATATAAGATGAAAAGACTGTATTGCAGAAGACTTGAGAGAAAAGGAACTGAATGAGGACGACACGCAAAACAAAAATGAGTGGAAGAAGGAAATAAAAAATAGCGGCCCCCTAACGAATGGTAAAAACTAAAGAAGAAGAAGAAGATGTCAGTGTCAAGTGCAATTTTCATAATTTGTTTATGAATTAACTTTACTGGAAATATAGGACCTTTTGCAAGAAATTTTATGTATAGGGCGCGTGCAGTGACATGACTTTGCTGACTTTGGCAAGCATATATGGAGACCAGTGTCAAAATGACAGCAATTAATTATTATTAATTACACTGACAAGTGTTATAATTTTTCATTCAAAATTTCATAATTTTCTTATTTCATGTGGTTTGTTTGTTATCAGGAGTATGGAATTCAGTTGCCGAGAAAGGGAATCACATAATACCAAAAATTTAGAATCTTTTGCAAGAAAATTTATGTATGGAATTTGTACATAACACACAGGATTGACGGAAGGTATTGTGCTGGCCACATCAGATTTTTTTTATCTGGTTTGTGAAAATCATTATTAACAATAGTCAATCTTGTTGTAAAGGTCGTTTTTAACATACCTGACAATTACATTTTTTCCGGCGATACGCAGTGAACGAAGGATGCATAGTCGTAACCTCCCTGTAAGGGTAACGAACCTGGTCATTGTTTAACAATGACAAGCCACTGTATCATCAATTAATTTATATGCAGAGCATACTGACCAAAATTGGATGGAGCTTGCAACCAATTTCATGCCTATTTTAAACGAGTTTGACATGTGAACTTCAATATATTTATTTCTTTTGTGCACGAATATTTAGAGGTTATGGACGTAATTTTCATTTTTTATACATATTTCAAGGTTAGTCGCTGTTTTCAGAAAACAATTTAAATAAATCGTTTTTTACCTTTCGTCACCTTTGGTAAGGAAGGTATTGTCTTTGGTTAAAAATTTCCATGGTGAGTTTTCAATGAATAAGCAAGTTTTAGGGTCCCTAGTATATGATTTTACTATTTTTACGATAATGTCTCTGTGTGTGTATGCGTGTATGTGTATGACGTCACCTTTAGGTAAGGAAGGTATTTTCTTTGGGCAAAAAAATCGATAGTGAGTTTCTAATGAATAAGCACGTTTTGGGATCCCTAGATTACGAATTTACTATTTTATACGATGATGTCTGTATGTGTGTGTGTGTGTGTGTCTGTGTGTGTATGTGACGATCGTTTTGGGTCGCTTGACTTCAATATCACGTTTCTAAAAATTATAATTTTTCATATTCCTCAAGTTTACATCCAGAAGAAGAGGTGATTAGATTTTGATAATAATTGGTCAACCGGAATTACCCTCACTTGCAACTTTTAACAGTTTTTCTTGAATATTAAATTTCATAAATCAAAACTGCTAATATATTTAGATAATTCAAATTGACATATGTCAATATTAATGAAAAGTAAATGAATGTGGCAGAGATGAGGATTTTGAAATAACTCAAATGTTAGAAGTTTCTAGAAAGATACAAGAGAAACGATTACATTGGTTTGAACATGTCATGAAGAGAGATGAAGAATATATTGGAAGAAGAATGAATAGCTTAGTAATAGAAGGTGAAAGAAACAAAGGAACACCAAAGATAAAATGGAAGGACTGTATTGCGGAAGACTTGAGAGGAAAGGAACTGAATGAGGACGACACGCAAAACAGAAATGAGTTGAAGAAAAAAATAAAAAATAGCGACCCCATACGAATGAGAAAAGTTAAAGAAGAAGAAGATGTCAGTGTCAATTGCAATTTGCATAGTTTGTTTATGAAATAATTTCAGTCGAAATTTAGAATCTTTTGCAAGAAAATTTATGTATGGAATTTGTACATAATACACAGGATTGACGGAAGGTATTGTGCTGGCCACAACAGATTTTTTTATTCATTTTGAATACTTACAATAGCACGACTAATTCTCGCACATTGTAAGAAATAGATGCGTTTCTAAACTCGTTGGCTGGTACCACAAGCCTGGTTTTAACTAAAACGTTGTTTTAAGAAATGTCAAATTCAAATTTCAATATTTAATTTCACCCTTACGTTTAAAGAGCGATTTTTTTTTAAATATTTGTTTGAATATAAACTATGTTCTGCTTTAAAATCATATTTTGATGAATTTAATATTATTTATTATTAATATTAAATAATGAAATTTGGCATTTCTTAAAACGTCGTTTTAGTTAAAACAAGGCTTGTGGTACCAGCCGTTGTGTTTACTAGATACTTACAGTTTTTATATTTGTCTTATGGTGTTTGTACATATCGTCTTCAAATAAAACATATGTTTTTCTTTTGTTATAATAACAAGTTATGCAACATATTAATAAAAATATTTCATGCATAATAAGTATCTAATAAGACCATGACAGTGGTATAATAATTTTTAGTATCAACACTAACAAAATAATTAACACCTTCATACATATTTAATGATAAATAATAATAATAAAATGTATAACCGATGCAGGTGACTTTACCAAGGCGACTTCAATTATACACTACAAGTGTGACTTGTTTGCAATCTATGAACGTTATATCACTCTCCTTATTTCATGCGTGATTTATAAATAATTTATACTGTAATACTGCTGCAATTAATATAAACCGAATGGATTTTATTCTCGACTAATGTGTCCTATATTAATATTGCTGTATTAAACGAGAAACGAACCTGTTTACAGTATATAAAATATACTGTCTGGTATATTAATTCCATATTCGCATAAAGGTTTTTAAGTTTTGATATTTAAATGAAATATGAGACAACAGGATAATTTTTTTTTTAAAAATCAGATAACATTTTTGTCCTTCCATTTTATGTCATTCTTGTAACATTAATTTATAAACTGTTTGACAGTTTTATATATTATACGTTTTATACAGGGTGAACACGATAATCCGTAACATAAATATTAAATATGGTAAAACAGTTTGTTTTCCATATATAATCTGCCCCGTTAAATATAATGGGGTGCTTTATAATTTTAGAGCATAATATACTTTTATTTGAAATCGGCACTAAAGTGCAAAAAAAATGTCATTAAAAGTTCAGAAATCGGCATTAAAGTTAAAGTATTCATAATTTCATAAAAATTCAGTGTTGCTAACCTTATGATAATTATTGTCCATATAAGATAATTTGGGTAGGTGTACGATGTATATAAAATTGTACGTAAAATGACAAGAAATACTTACAAGAACGAATTAAATAATTCCTATGAAGATGTTTGAAATAACACACATAATTTTAGTATACATTACGATAACTTCAATGTCCGGAGGTTTACAACACTGCACATAAGTTCGTTTGTTTCATTGACAGTAACTGACAGATTCATCAACATAACCTATAAAAAAATATTCCTTTCACTTTCACAAAATCGATTTCAAATAAAATTTAATATGCATTGATGTTCCTTTTTACCTTCCGTCACCTCTGGGTAAGGAAAGTATTGTCTTAAGCACGTTTTAAGGTCCCTACAATACGATTTTACTAATTTTACAATGATGTCTGTATGTGTGTGTGTGTGTGTTCGTATGTGTGTGACTATAATTTCGGCCGCGATATCTCCAATAGAATTCCAAAAATTACAATTTTTATGTATTCCTCTTTCGTATGTCCATATGCAGAATTGATTAGATTTTGGTTATAACTGGTCAACCGGAAATAACCTCATTTGAAGATTTTAACAGTTTTTCTTGAAAAAACGCTATTAAATATTATTTTTGACATTTAGTGTTATTATAAATATTAAAAAATATTCTTATCCATACGAATTCATTGCATTTTATATTTCATATTCAATGGATATAGAGTAAAAGAATTGTAAAGAAATTAAATCTTATAAATCAGTCAGCTATGCTATAACCATGGAAACAGCTACTATATTAAGAAAATTCGAACTGACAGATGTCAGTGTCAGTGAAAAGAAAGTGAATGTGGCAGAGATGAGGATGTTGAGATAGATATTGGGGAAGAGACGGAAAGATAGGATAAGGAATGAAAGAATTAGGGAAATGGCTCGATTGATAGTTTCTAGTTTGAATATTTCATGAAGAGAGATGAAGAAAATATTGGAAGAATGAATAACTTAGTTATAGAAGGTAGACGAAACAGAGGAAGACCAAAGATAATATGGAAGGACTGTATTGCGGAAGATTTGAGAGAAAAGGAACTACATGAGAACGACACACAAATCAGAAATGAGTGGAAGAAGAAAATAAAACATAGCGTCCCCTAACAAATGGGAAAAGCTAAAGAAGAAGAAAAAGATGTCAGTGTCAAGTGCAATTTGCATAGTTTGTTTATGAAATAATTTTACTGGAAATTTGGAATCTTTTGCAAGAAAATTTATGTATGGAATATGTACATAATACACAGGATTGACGGAAAGTAATGTGCTGGCCACATCAGATTTTTTATCGCTTTATCGGTTTATTTTTCTCGCCCCTACAGCCTCGACAACTAAATTCCACATTCGTGATAAAAAGTACCTTGATACATAAATATTTTGATGTCAATTTTTACCTCCCGCTACCCTTGGTAAGGGAGGTATAGGGATCGTGCTAAATATCGCATATCGAGATTTTGGTAAATGACCACGTTTTAAGGTCCCTAAAATATATTTTTAACATTTTCACGATGATGTCTGTGTGTATGTATGTGTGTGTGTGTGTGTGTGTGTGTGTGTGGATCCTGTATACGCTCTAAATCAAATACTATCGTTCAGAAAGTTTTGAAACCATGTATTTCTACCTTATTCTAATATGGAAATATCTGATTAGATTTTGGTGGCAATCGGATAACCGGAAATGGCAGTTTACTTGAAGCTCAAGATAGTTTTTCTTCAAAAAATATCTTTAAATGTAATTTTTTCTCAATTTGTTATTATAAAAATTAAAGATTATTCCATTTTCTACAAGTTTGCTTTAATACTTTTTCTATATATTGTATGGATAAATTTATAAAGTAATATAAAAATTATATACATAAGTAAATGGCGGGAGGTACTGTGTTGGTCACATCAGATTTTTTTAATTTGCATCCTTGGTAAGCAATCTTAACTAAGCAGGCTTACAAATTTTACTAGCTTAAACAGAGCAATGTTTTAATATTTCTATTTGTTGAAATATTTTAAGTTACCTACCTAATTTACATTTATGTAGATAGATGCACTGTAACACTATTCAAAGCACAAATGATACTATGTATTGTACCATTACCATGCATTGTTCTATTTGATATATTTATTGTTTATTTAGCAATTGCATTCATTTAAATAAATCTGTTCTGAAGTATATAATTTTATTTGTTTATCAATTGAGTGACAATAGTATTAAAACAGACTACATCAATAAAGCATTTATTTTTTCAAGTAGACAATTATCATTTGCTACACAAATAGATAAACAAATAGAGTGTTTTACGAAATGCACAAAATTCTTCAAATAAAAATAATAGAGTATAAAATTCTGTATATAAATCAGTAAAAAAAAATCCATCTTATGTTTTGTAGTTAATTGCAAAAACGATATTACATTTTGTTGTAATGTTTGCACCCATGTGCCTCGCAAATTGGAATTGACAAAATCTTTATTAACTTCGCCCATCAATCAATCAATTAATTATTTAATTAATTAATTAGCTCTTCTGCAATGTGAATAGAAAGTTCTATGATCGCATGGCAATGACCCCTTTGCTGGTTAGGTTGTTTAGCATGCCACGCTTGGCCTGTTCGAAAATTCACATTTTGCACTACTGTCCAATTGTCCAACAGACCAACAAAACAGTAAATCCAATGCACCGGACAATTAACAGCAATGCAGTCACCGTCACTTCATAATTAGTTGACCTCTTTCACGGTTGTCTCATTTGCGGCGTGGTTAGCGACAAGGACTGATGATTTCCGTAATACTGTATTGTTGGGAGAACAAGTACTATTTATTGTCAAATAATACTGAAAAATAATTATTGTACCACATTCAAGGTTTGATCAAAAAGATCCGGGAATTTTCGAATTTAGAACGCTATACGTATTATTATTATTTGATTGAGAGCTTTAACTCTGCGTCCGACACGTGGGATTGTGTCACATTTTTAGACAGGTGGGTTGTGAGAATCCCCAATCTATTTCTTAGTTTAAAAAAAATGAATTTTAAGCATTTTGGAATAATGTTAATGAAATTTATAGTCTGCAACATCTCCTTTGCGAAACAAAAATTTCATAATTTGCAAAAGCGGGTCATGGTGTTATATTTTTGCTTTATAATAAAAAAAATCTGTTGTGGCCAGCACAATACCTCTCGCCACTTCCTTTTTTGGTTACATAAGTATAGGGCATGTAACAGTCATGTTACATTTTTGGCCTTGACAAGCAGATGTGGTGGCCCGTTTCAGAATGATAATTAATAATTATGTACATAGATGTCAAATGTCAGAATTTTTCATTAAAAATTTCAAGATTTTCTAAATTCACGTAGTTAATTTGTCACCAGGAGTGTGGAACTTGTCAAGGAAAATAAACCACATGGAATTGGAAAATCACTAAATTTAGAATGAGAAATTATGATATTTGACATCTATATACATAATTACTAGCTATTATTCTGACATGGGCCCATATCTGCTTGTCAAGGCCAACAAAGTCACATGATTGCTCGCGCCCTATTGTATTTAACATTTCTGTATACCTACACTCTACACTCTACACCAAAAATTGTACTTATATCCTTATATTTAGATTGTTCAATTTTCCATGGCATTCTTCCGGCTATAAAATTTATTATAACAGATTATTTTATATATTATATTTCTTTTATCTCTAAATCTATAGAATATATGTATAATAAAATATTTAAATGTATCAGATAGAGAATTTAATTTTCTTTAATATTACCAAGAAAAATTTTCAAAAAATATGATTTAGAAGATTTTTTTTTCAAGAATCTTCTACTTCCGGTTGACCAATTGGTACCCAAACCTTTTCAGAGCTTCCCATGAATGTCCGAATGGAAAATACATAGTTAAACAAATATAAAGTTTTATAGTTTTTGAGTAATCGTCCTTCCAACATCCCTCATACACACATACACACACATATACACACATCCACACATACACACACACACACAGACATCATCGTAAAAATGTTAAAATCGGATTGTAGGGATCTTAAAACGTGCTTATTCAATAAAGTCTGGATATGCGATTTTTAGCATGAATCCAGTACCTCTCTTAGCGAGAGGTAAAAACATGGCTTTTATTGAAAAAAAAATATAAGTTGCTCCAAAAAAGGTTATTACATATAGAATATTAAAATAATAATTAAATAGCTCAAAAACACTAAAGATAAAGCATTAGAAAATTGTAATAGCAACGAGACAACGTTTTAAGGTCCCTACAATCCGATTTTAACATTTTCACGATGATGTCTGTGGGTGTGTATGTGTGTATTTGTGTGTATGTGTGTGTGTGTGTATGTGTGTGTGTGTGTGTGTGTGTGTGTATGTGAGTGTGTGTGTGTATGTGTGTGTGAATCTTCTGGACACTCTAACTCAAATGCTATCATTCAGAACATTTTGAAACCATATATTTCTACCTTATTCTAATATGAATAGAAGCCATTAGATTTTGGTGTCAATCAGATATCCGAAAATGGTACTTTACTTGAAGCTCAAAATAGTTTTTCTTCAAAAAATACCTTTAAATGTTAATTTTTGTTATGTTTTTTAAAAATTAAAGATTATTCAATTTTCTACAGGTTTGCATTAATAGTTTTTCTATATATTTTATGGATAAATTTATAAAATAATATAAAAATTATATCCCGGCGCTTATGCTTTAAACACAACTCCATGGTTACACAGTTCAACTCAACTGTATGTAACTGACAGATAAATATCGAAACTGTCGAAAAATAACCATTTCAAATTAATAATAGTAACGTTTTAAAAAGAAAATTGTAAATAGAACACTAGTTATATGGAACGGAACTAAATATATATAATTTTTAGCATTAGTAAATATATATATAATTTTTAGCATTCGTAAATATGGACGTATGTATTTAAATAATAAATATATATCATCACGGCATATTACCCATTGCTGGATGTGCTAATCTGCTTTGCACACAGATTTCGGTAATGATGATGACATAGCCTTTACCAAGCCTCACCCACGGTCAATTTTGTGCTGAATATTCACACACCAACGTTGAGAACGTTTCAACCACATGTTTTCTTTTGTAAATTTCAGGTAATCTTGAAATATTACTTTGACGTTTAGAACCTAGTGTGAAAATCAAAATGGCCGTTGAAATGAACTTCGTACGTCACTGGGCAAGGGACGAGGCGGGGAAAACCAACTACCTTTTTAACCATATCATATTTAATTGCAATTTTTTGATTATTAAACATGGGTTTGAGGAAAAATAAAAAAATACGGGTCTTATATTTTACATTACTGTATCGATTAAAGTTAAAAATGAAAAATCGTGCATGACCTCATTACTGCTCCAGGAATCAGTTTCCCCATCTGTTTTGCTGTGAGGTAAAATCTCCGAAGGAGTTGAAAGCTATACCGCAAAAAGCAATCCACAAGTGTAGTAGAATTTCACTGAAAAAAAATGTAATAGACAAGATATTATGCAGGAATTTCAGTAATCGTGATGACAAAATGACCTGAATAAAATAATGACAAACAAACCTGTAACGATATTGAATCTTAAAGAGAAAATTCAAGTTCAGATCAATTTATTAAGAGTCATTAAATTGACACGAAGCATCGCATGTGAAATGTTTATAAGAAAGTTAATATATTATTCAAGAAAACTTTCAGATATAAATCTCGTTGTTGCAAAGTTCTGCAGTCGTTGACATTTGAAATGTTTAGATACAGTTATACAGAGCACGTATAACCAGGCCCATTTATTTGAATACGTAATGTTGACTTCTAACCTAGAAATCTCTAGTGTTAGTCTTTGATATTACCCGATGACCGATAAACTATATATTTCAATTTCACAACTAGAAGCCGACTTTTAAAGAGACCTTGTCTCAGTATCAGAAAGTGAGTGTCAGTGCGTTAAGTTTTTACTGCAAAACGCTGCAGTTCTGACGTACAAAATTCACGGCAATTATAACATTAACTATAATTTTCTGTAGACAATCCTGCTTTAAAATATATCCAAATCTAGTTCGTCTTCCTCTTTCTTATTTCTTATTTCTCTCGAAATTCATTCTCTTCTCCAATCCTTCTAAACATCTCATTCCATACTCTCTCTCTCTCTGTCTCTCTCTCTGCCATCAAATAGTATATTAAAATAATAAAACCTTTCTATGAGCCATTTTCTTCTATTTCTTATAAAAAAAATAAAAGGGGGGGGGCATCTTTCCAGACTCACCCTATATTCATATGAGAATATAATTCCTTAGTCACGTGACATGTTTTCCGCCAATCAACATTCAGAATCTCCCTAGCTACGCGTTTATCACAGCGATGATAAAAAACAAGGAAATTATCACCGTATTTATAGTCGTTACTAAGGGATTTGTTTTCTTTATTTATGGCATTGACAGTTAATTTTGAGTATAAAAATAAATAATAACAGTAATTCAAACTCCGAAATATTAAATAAAACACGTAAGTACCATGTTTTAATACAATATGAATATGTATATCAAAAGTTAGGTTAGGTTAGATTGCAAAAATTCATTATATTCTCTCATTAAATATAAGCTCGTGATATGATTAATAATCGAAGATATTGCTCGTGAAACCGAAGCAGTACATTTCAACTCGTTCTTCGGACTCGTGAAATCTGCAGCTCGGTTTCACTCGAGAATATCATCGATGATAATCATATCACTTGTTATATTACGTATGATAATATATCATTAAGAATTACCACCAATCCCGCTAATGTGTGTACCAGAAATGTTAAATACGATACTTATGTAACATAAAATAAAAATGGCGATTTTTTTTATTACAAATCTTACAAAACATTTACACCTATTCAATATTCTTATCATGTAGGTGCATCATTAATGAATGTCAATGAATATATTGGAAACAATATTTATTTATGTAGATTTTGTTTTATGAGTATCTGCAGTAGATTTTTACAAAAGTAATAAAATTCAGAGAACAGTATGTTAGTGTGTTACCATGGCAATGTTGCAATACACGTCTGGCCATTATGAAATATGATTATAAATGAGCATTTGAATAGTAAAACAAAGGACATACGATAAATATTCGTTGGGTACAGATTACATCTTTGGCTTAGTTATACATATATTCCGTGTTGAAAGACTAAACGAATATTTTTTGCAAATGAAATGTAAGTTTATCAGTCGACAACCAATTATAGATATCTGTGAGCAAATGACCTCCTATCTAGCATATTTTTTTCTTGTCAATATATTATTCTTAATTTGACATTTACTATTACTCCTTACCGACTGAGGTACCGTTGTTGCTTCATAAATCGAAGGTCTAGGATTCGAATCCGACCAGTCCATAGATGATTATACAGTATTTTTTTTAAAAATGTCGAATCAAGGTCATCTACTCATAGTGTATGAATTAAAATTTTAGCTCCGCCCATTCTGTCAAATTCAGTAGTGTCGTTTACATAGTTTTTATGAAGGTACATAAGATACTATTGTTATTTTATTATTACAAAAATATATGTTACAGTAGAAGCACTCAAAATTCAAAACTTAGTCAACTGGTAAGTTTATTAGCAAATGTAAAACCAAATATGTGAAAAATGAGATACTGACATATTGTCAGTGTCAGTGACACTGACAGAAAATAACGTTATTCGGTACAGCTATGAATCAAGGTAATATATTTGTTTTAATAAATAAACTTACGTTACAGCGAATGTATTGTCGACAACGAGCATCGTTTTAAAATAGTATGTCCTAACTTATTCGAAACAATATGAAATATTGAAAGACAAGCGTGTTATATCCATCCTTATCGCACACGCTTGTAGGCATTGCAAATGAGAGAGAGAGATAAATGTATGCCAATTTGTTAATTCTTTCATGATATAAATGACCTTGATCGGACATCTTTAAAGAATTTTACTGTATGTATCTATTATTTCAACTCCGTCAAAAAGAATTAGGAAAAATCGGTTATAAAAAAACTGTCTCATCTCCATTTATGACGGCTTTCGAGCCGGATTGGTCCACAGTGACATATAAAAACAAATAATAAAGTGAAGTATAACAATTAAATTACTTTATTTGCTTAAACAAAATGATATATTATTCAAACAATAGACCTCAAGGATGATAAAAAATTAAAAAAACATTTTGAATGGCATCATCTCACAATAGCCTAAATAAGTAAACTAGTTTTTGGTTTAATTTTATTTGTACATATTACCCATTTTTCAATGGAAGGCCATCTCCAAATGAAAATAATGTAGAAAAATAAATAAATTCTTCATTGTTCTGAATGTTCTGATATTGTAAAACAGTCCAAGGTAAATTCCAACAACAATTCTACATACTGATTGCGCGAGACAAAAGTGTAAATTAGCACTAAATATATGTTTATAAAATAATTTATTTTACACTTGAATTATTACATCTATAATAATATAGTAATCATATTTTTTTCTCTAATAAACTATGAAATTGCTCATATGTTCATAATTTAATTAGATAAAATTATTTAGATAGTAAATATAATATCTTGCAAAGCTTGCTCGTAAAAGTGTGTTTTATATTAATTTACGTACAATTTGACGTCACATTTATCATAAATGGCATCAAATTTAATGAGTAAGTAAATAAATATTTGCATATGATTTTGTAATCTACTAGTGTATACCTGTTTTAAAAAGAAAATTTTATATGATATATGCATTAAAATTTCATTTCTTAATAATAAATAACACCACGCGATGCTTGATTTACCAATATATGAACAAAATTAAATGACATGAAAATTCCAGTAGGTATAATCATAATTTTTCTAAACAAATAATTATGTAGTTTTATTCGTAGCGGAAAGCGTTATTTTTACAACAATTTTATATTGTCACATTTAGTAGCCTCTAAAACTTTACAAAGGCAATAGAAATGTGTTGACAGTTGACTCGTTTGACAGCAAATATTTGTTGACAGTTTTTTTAATTTCATTGCTTTCAGTAATTATAATTTAGTTCGGTTGATATAGCCATTCCACGGTATCAACCGATTTACGTCATCAGTAGGAAGTTACTAAACTTTTTAGTCAATTTATATGAGATTACAATAATGAAAATGACTAATTATGCAAGAGAGATTATAATTATTCATACAGTATATTGTAAAAATTAGGTTTTTTTGCCTTTAATTTTTTTCATATTGTTAAGAAATGGGGAGCAGAAAATATTCCGCACAGGGGCCCAAGAATTCTAGTTATACCACTGTCCCGTTATAACGATTATGTGCTAAAAATTACCTCATTTAGGCAGTGTAGCGGTAAAAAAGGACCATTATTAGATTTTTCGGCTTCAAAATACGCTCTCAAATTAACCTCAAATTCCTGACTTTGCTGAGATAATGCCTTCAACATGGTTTCAGTATATATTCAAAATATTATAATTATCTTTATTTTTTCTTCAAAGGCACCGATCTCAATCAGAAATCAAGGTAAACATATAATCAAATTGTCAATCGTAAGTTTTACTATACTTCATTTCACATAAGAAAATAGCGTTGGTTTAGATAGGGATACGAATTCTGTCCTTTAATTGGTCAGAATACAAACCTAGTTTACAAAAACGAAAAAAGTATCATCTATCAGTTATCAAATAACATCGACAGAATTAAATAATGTTTAACCATGTGTTGTAATTTTTAATATTTTAGAGTCCCTAGAATACGAATTTACTGTTTTTACGATGATGTTTGTTTGTGTGTGTGTGTGTGTGTGTGTGTGTGTGTGTGTGTGTATGTGTGTGTGTGTGTGTGTGTGTGTGTGTCAATAACTACAATACTATAATTAAAAAAAAAATCTTTCATAATCCTTTTTCGTACGTCCATATGAAGAGTTGACTAGATTTTGATTACGATTGGTTAACCGGAAGTACCCTAATTTCAAGTTTTTAACAGTTTTCTTGAAAAAACGCTGTTAAATATATATTTTTGACCTTTTATGTTATAAATATTAAAGAATATTTTATTCTCTATTCGATTTACTTATATTTTGTTCTTCATATTCAATGAATTTAGAGATAAAGAATTATAAAGAAATATCTTGCAACTTATGCTGCTAAAACCTGAACTATGGGAACACAATATTCAAATATTACTAATTATCAGATGTCAGTGTCAAATAAAATTTACATAATATCTATATGAAATGATTTTACTGGAAATATAAAAAAGTAAAATAATTGAATGTGGTAAAAACAAATCACAAAAGGTAATACAACAGATTATAGCCACAAGCTAATTCAACAGATTATTATGTTATAAATGTAATGCTCTATATGTTTTTATTTTCTACTTCTTATTATAAAACATAATGTTCTTTTTAGGAGTAGTTCAGTTCAGTTCATTTCATTACTATATAGAGCCGCTTTCTTTTTACCAATAATATCAACTCCGAGTAGCTCATATCTATCCAAAAATAGAATTCCGCGTCCTTTTTGAAAGGGGTTAAATATTCTTGTACTACTAATTTTTTTCGTCCCTGCCCCCGCAAGCCGCAAAGAACCACGATAGAAACTGGATCAAATTGATTCTGAACTGATCCTGAATATCAATGTCACGTCAATGTGACTGACTGCTATGTATTTTGTGTTGTTTGTAAGTATTTGATATTAAAATGACAGAAATTAAAAAAATTAATGAGTTTGAAGCGTTATATCATGTTTCATTACCTTAAGAAATATATCGATATTTAAACACTCAAATGTAAAATAATTTAACGTGTCAAAAACAAATCACGTATACAACAATTTATGGCTACAAGCAAATTCAGCAGATTATTACGTTATAAATATAATGCTATACAGAATGTTTGGCGGCACAAATATTTCGTTTATTTTGAGAGATACAAAAAAGTGTTAATAAGCAAAATTAAACTAGACAAAGGGGCTCATAAGATGATCATAGTAGAAATTTTGTATCACTTCCGGTTTTAGCGGAAATGGGTACAACTTTAAATCTAGCATAGGGAATCGATATTTTTATATTTTTTTCAGAATGTACATGTACATAAAATTTGCTTCACAATGATACCAAATTATCATAGTTTTACTTTAACCATTTCAAAATGGCGACCATTTATTCTTAAAATATGTATTAATATAATTCCATACAAAATAAAACATAGCAAGCTATGAAAACAATTTTATTATCTTATAACAAAAGAAAAGAAGAAATTAAAAAAAAATTAAGCGTGAGGTATTATTTTTTTATTTTTTAGCATGTTCACAACGATACCAAAACAGAAACAGTAAATGTGAAAAACTACAAATGCTCAATATGGCCGCCGTCAATTTTTCAGTTTAAATGATCCATGTGTTTTCAATTTATTAACTTCATTAAAATATTGTCTTCTCGGTTGTCGTCGGTGAGAATACCTCTCTCCATAAAGTTGAAGTGCTCTAACAGAATTTCTTTGACATTCTCCGAATATTAAAATCATATCAACCATTTCTTCATTTGTGTAATTCACTTGAGCCATAATTATTTAATTATTACAAGAAATTGTCACTATCACAAATGTAGGTAAATTCTTTTCTTTTGTTATAAGATAATAAAATTGTTTTCATAGCTTGCTATGTTTTATTTTGTATGGAATTTTATTAATACATATTTTAAGAATAAATGGTCGCCATTTTGAAATGGTTAAAGTAAAACTATGATAATTTGGTATCATTGTGAAGCTAATTTTATGTATATTCTGAAAAAAAATATAAAAATACCGATTTCCTATGCTAGTTTTAAAGTTGTACCCATTTCCGCTAAAACCGGAAGTGTTTGCTTATTAACATTTTTTTGTATCTCTCAAAATAAACGAAATATTCGTGGTGCCGGACTTACGCCAAACACCCTGTATATGTTTTTCCTTTCTACTTCTTATTTTTAAAAACATGCTGTTCTTTTTAGAAGTAGTTCAATTCAGTTCAGTATGATCAAGTCATTACTAGGTAATATCAGTTCATTCTAGGTAAGATCAATTCATTTCTCCCTTAAAAAGAAAACGACAATAGAATAGTTTGCAAAACAAATTCTGTGTAGAATTTGTACAAAATACGTAGAATGGATGGAAGGTAATGATGTAAGCGTTATTGTGTTTTCATTTTATTTACCCCTAAAATCTTATTGTTTTCGTTATTTTTCATTAAATTTCGCAGGATATGTATGGAATAGGTA
Source organism: Harpalus rufipes (assembly GCA_951394225.1). NCBI lineage: Eukaryota > Metazoa > Arthropoda > Insecta > Coleoptera > Carabidae > Harpalus > Harpalus rufipes. The sequence continues at coordinate 47,236,752 of OX596279.1, forward strand.
ACATAAGGAAAATAAAATACAATTTTGATAATCTACTTAAATTTTTGACATAAAAACGAGAAATGTAAAGAAGTAAAAATATTGGATTTAAAATAAGAAAGTTGCTATTAATATTTTGGAAGCTGCCATCTTGAATTTTATCCTGACATCACATTTAAGTTTACCTTATCAAATCATGTAACTTTTATATGAAACATTTTTTATATCATTTATAATTATTGAGTTATTATAACTGTTCAGAATTTTAAATTTTCCTCGCGAAATCCGAATGAGCGCTTAAAACAAAACTGCACAACATTGCCCATTTAACCGACCTCGTCCCTCTTGTAGTTTCCAAGATCCCAATGGTATACCACATAATTTGGGACACCTGTATACTATAACAGGATATGAAGGTTTTTTTTCAACATATTTTTTAATATCAGTCCGGTTATTTAATAGCCGCACCTAATATTTCAAAAGTGGAAATTATATATTGTATAAGTAGATGTCTAATAATTAATAATTTTCTAATTTGATCAACAATAAAATCAATATCCTTATCATTGTTATGCAAATGATTTGACTAGTCTATTAGTCCAATTCAGGCCAAACATGAATTGAAAATATAGGCATCTCATACAATTTTTAGTTTGTAGATTGTAGAATATTGCCAAACGAAAACGTATTATGTACAAGTACATACATAAATGACGAAATAATTACATTGAAAATTTAATACTTTGCGCATCACATTGGATTTTATTTAGCTATAGATTACTCTCGAATGATGAAACTAAATGTCACAAATATTTTTTTCTTGTATTTGAAATAAATACGTGTACGTGTTTAACATACGTATTGCGTTATGTAATAATACTTATTTCACAATGAATACTGTATTACTCAAGATGATCGAAATTAAATTTCACTAAAACAAGAATGAAATTTATAAGAGCGAAGTTCCTAATTCTACATAATTTACTATTGTTTAATATTTCCTTCATGATAGTTTCACATAATATATAAAATCAATAAACTCTTGTGTAAAACTTAATTTATACAGTAATTTATCGTTCTTGTTAGTTCACTTTCCAGTAATTTGAATTGCAAAGTGATTGCTAATTTATAACGAATTAGATAAAGTTCATAGGATGATGTTTCAAAATATTTACTAATTTATGAATTTTGTTGAAAATTTCTAAATTATGTACAAATACAGATAACATAGATTATTGGTATCTTCCTCTAATTTACATAATTTCCTAACGGTAAGATGTTCTTTTCTTGTCGGCATTTACAACAATTTTAATACATTCGAAAATATGAAAATGTGTCCATCCTTTTTTCTTTCGGCTAGTTTAAAATATAGATTTTAAACATACTGTATATATTATTCAAGTATTCTACTATTTAATATAGGGTTACATAACTTTTCTTAATAACAACACCATTAATTCTATTATGTTTTGACATATATTTCAACAATTTTTACTTCTCGCTAATAAAGGTATTAGATTCATGCTAAAAATCGCATAGCCTGATTTTACTTAATAAGGTCCCTACAATCCGATTTTAATATTTTTACGATGATGTGTGTGTGGGTGTGCGTGCGGGCGTGCGCGCGTTCATTCGTGCGTTCGTGCGTGCGTTCGTGCATGCGTGCGTTCGTGCGTGTGTGTGTGTGTGTAGTGAAGTTGGAAGGACGATTTCTCAAAAACTATAAGAATTAATATCTGTTTAACCACGTATTCACAATCGGACATTAATGAGAATAGTTAAAAATGGTTTGGTAGCAATTGGACAACCAGAAGTAGCAGATTCTTAAAAAAAATCTTTCAAATCCTTCAAATGTTAAAGAAGATTAAATTTTCTATCTGATACATTTAAAAAATTTATTATATCTTTTATTGATTTAGAGATAAAAGAAAATAACATAAAATAATCTGTTGTATTAAATCTCACAGCCCAAATAATGTCATGGAAACCAATGCTTGTAACTGACAGATATCAGTGTCTGTGGACACCTAGCATTAGGTTTCGGGCTACATTTAAATTGTTTTCTTTGACTTCACATTGAGCAACTCCGAAAATAAAGGAAATGATGGTTTTATATTGACAATATTCCACGGGTCCCTAATGTCGAATATAAACAAAAAACTAAATTCGCAGATGTGTTGGTATATGGTTCGCTATTTCCACAAGGGGTGTGTATATGTGGGTTGAGTGAGGTGAAGCCCTGGATAATTGATACATCGATAATTGTCTAACAAAATTACTTAATTTTATTGAAGAAGAACACGCTGGAGGCGACTTTATCTTTTGGCCAGACCTTGCGTACTGTCTCTATGCAAGACAAACTCAAAATTATCTACTAACCTTCCCTAGGCTCGTGTCATCGAATTTTTTTGTGCTCTTATATCTCGAAAAGTTTACGATGGAGGATGGAACTTATTCAACGTTGAATATACAAGAATCAGGAATGGCCGAGAAATTGATGTAAATGTCGCCCAAAACCTAATGCTATGGGACATACGTTAGGCTCTGTATCTACAAGCCACACACATTTGTCTATTACACTATTGTCCTATATGTCTTACAAGGTAAGTTTCTCTGTACTCATTGAATTTTTGACTTTTTCACATTGTGCCAAAAGTAAAAGGTATCGATAGGATATAAATCTGGTATAAAAATGACTCTTTAAATACTGGTCGAAGTATTATCCACTCGTTATTTGAACCATAGTTTTGTAACGCTTATTTATTTGGGTGAAGTGTAGAGATCAGAGCAATATTAATCATTAAAATAAAAGTTTATTAAACGATAAATAATTCACATGAAGATAAAAAAATAACTAATACTATGATTAAACAATTATAAATACTAATTTAAGACTAAGAATATTATTAAATTCTTAAACACCAAGACTATTTATTTAAACAATATTTATTTCACCATATTTATTTACATAACTATATTTATTTATGTTCACCACTCGTAGACTACCTATTTATTTTTATTCCCAACTATTTATTTCACGATGCTTGTCTATATCAGAATGCCCGGCTGACTTCTCTGGCGGGGTTTATATAGTCCGGCGTCATTTTACTAGAATGTTCTCCATTATTTTATACGATAATTACATTGAATGAGCAGCCGATCGTATGTAATTAAACAGGTCGAGACTTGTTTGTTTACTTCCCCGGTTCTCGCGTCGATTACGTCATTACTTAGGGATACGGTCGTTCTAGAAACGTTCGACCAGCGGCGTCGGTAGCATTTCCGCTAGATTAGTAGCGTCGGGGCACGCACGCTTCAATATTTATGTTTTGTTCAAAGTGTAAGCCGGCCGAACTATTATGAGCCTGGTGGGCTCCTAAATAATCTACCTAGTCACTATGTTTTTATGCAAGAACAACCAAAATCTAATTATAAAGAAACCTACATGAATCGGAATTCATTAAATCAACATCATGTCATAAAACAAAAATTGTTATAATAACCAAGGTAAACATGTCAGTAAAATCTTGAAGGGCTTCAGTGTTACAGACAATTTAAATCACAGAATTAGTAACACTTGTAATCTAAATTAATAGAATAGAAATATAATATATTGAAAGATACTTTTGATTTAAAATAATTTATTCCCAAAATTACAAATTATTAACACTGGTTGTTCTGGCATTAATATTATAAGTAAGGTAAAAAGATAATTATTATTAATTGACAATTATTAAGTATACTTCAACAAGCTAAAATATACGTATATAATTATCAATAAAATGCCATAAATTATTCGTTCTTTTTACTGTTAATATTGTCACGAATTATAAATTACTATCCATAAATATTATTACCAACGACTCTATACTATGTATCCGCATAGAATACACTTTTTATATCAATTTTCCTTGTTTATTGTTAGATATCATGCTATGCAAAATGAATAATTTTAATTTTCCAACGTAATTGTAATGCAATTATTTCATTAATATGTTGTAGTAAGAATACAAGAGGAAGATTATAATTATTTTTATTCTAATCATAATAACAATATAGATTAAATCAAAATGTTGTAAGGAAAATTATGCATATAATATTAATAAATACATGAATTATGGATATTACGTTAGGTTTTGTATGAGATTTCAAAATTATTCCTTGAATATTTTATTAAAAATTCAAATAATGTAAAATATACTTCTTTTAGTCCTTCCGTCACCTGTAGGCAAGGAAGATATTGTCTTTGGTCAAAATCGATAGTGAGTTTCCAATGAATAAGCACGTTTTGGGATCCCTAGAATACGAATTGACTATTTTTACGATGATTTCTGTATGTATGTATATATGTATGTATGTATGTATGTATGTATGTGTGTGTGTGTGTGTGTGTGTGTGTGTGTGTGTGTGTGTGTGTGTGTGTGTGTGTGTGTGTGTGTGTGTGTGATCGCATAACTCCAATACCACGATTCCAAAAATTATAATGTTATTCGTATTCCTCAAGTTTAGATCCATATGCAGACATGATTAGATTTTGGTTATAATTGGTCCCTCATTTGCAACTTTTTTTCTTGAAAAAAAAGCAGTTAAATATTATTTATTGACATTTAATGATATTATAACTTTTAAAGAATATATTATTCTCTATACGATTTGATTGCATTTTCTACTTCATATGCAATAAATGTAGAGTTAAAGAATTATAAAGATATTAAATTTCATAAATCAGCAATCTATGCTAACCATGGAAACTGCTAATATATTCAGATAATTCAAATTAACATGTCAGTGTCAATGAAATGAAAATGAATGTGGCAGAGATGAGGATGTTGAGATAGATGTTGGGGAAGACACGAAAATATAGGATAAGGAATTAAAGGAGAAAGGAAATGGCTCGAGTTATAGAAAGATACAAGAGAGACGATTACATTGGTTTGAACATGTCATGAGGAGAGACGATGAATATATTGGAAGAAGAATGACTAGCTTAGTAGAAGAAGGTAGAAGAAACAGAGGAGGTCCAAAGATAAGATGGGAGGACTGTATTGCGGAACACTGAAGAGAAAAGAAACTGAATGAGGACGACACGCAAAACAGAAATGAGTGAAAGAAGAAAATAAAAAATAGCGACCCGTAACGAATGGGAAAAGCTAAAGAAGAAGAAGATGTCAGTGTCAAGTGCAATTTGCATAGTTTCTTTATCAAATAATTTTACTGAAAATTTAGAATCTTTTGCTAGAAAATGTATGTATGGAATTTGTACATAGTACAATGGATTGATGGAAGGTATTGTACTGGCCACATCCGACTTCTTTTATGGTATTAACAATAAAGCACGTAAATCAATACGAGAAACAAAAATGCTGAAATACACGGAAAGGTATGCGAACTATGTTGACAGTTCCAAAATATTTTCTGAACAAAGTTACGATATTCGTCGTGTTATGAACAGATTATAACGTATGCAACATTATTTTTTTTGAGAAAAAGTTAGACCTCTTTCATCAAAATATGGACCCCTTACGAATGGGAAACGTTAAAGAAGATGTCAGTGTCAAGTGCCATTTGCATAGTTTGTTTATGAAATAATTTTACTGGAAATTTAGATCTTTTGCAAGAAAATTTATGTATGGAATTTGTACATAATACACAGGATTGACGGAAGGTAATGTGCTGGCCAAATCAGTTTTTTTTATCAGAAGATTTATTCATATTAATGGATTCGTTCTGGTAATTTCTGTAAGTCTTACAGATTTGTAAATCTGTAAATAATGAACAAAATCGCAGCGAAAGCTGCCACTCGTATGTATAATTTTATACTAAAGAACAATAATAGATGTGTTTTTGCCACGTTTTTACAGATGTGAACAGAATCGAATCATAATAATTTGTAATAATGGTAACTTGTAGGATTATGCTGTATGCATTTGATAATGAAGTGATACAAAAAAATGATTGTTCCTTTTTTGTTTAAAATAAACAAGCATAGTCTAATTTATCGTTCTGTATGATTAAATTAATTTTTATTTACATTTTTTGTTGTGTAAAATTCTTATAAAGTATGATATTTTTAAAAAGTTGCAAAAACCAGCCATGTTATGACGTTCGCAGTTCAGAATGAAAATGCAGTCTCAATTCAGAGAGACATCATATTAACACAGAATTTCTAAAAGAAAAACCTATATCGACTATAAATTGAGAAATACATATCTAAACATTTGAAAGAAATGCTATAAATATAACATCATTCTATTCATTTTTATAAATATAATTTTCATTTGGCCTGAAGTTATCCAGGCGTCATCAGCTCTGCTTCTTTCACTTTACTTTGTAAATAATTGAGATTAGGCGCTAGAAATTTGTTTAGTTATAGAAACGCACCCGAGACATTGAATATATTGCCGAATAGTTTTTATTCTTTATTTTAAATGTCACGTTTAGAACCTAGTGTAAAAACCAAAATGGCCGTTGATGAGCTGTATATGTCATTTGGCGAGGGACGAGGCGGTGAAAATCAGCTGCGTTTTGAACGGCATTTTTAATTGCAATGTTTTATTATTAAAGATCGATTTGAAGAAAAATAAAAAATACGGGTCTATTATTTTCATTACTCTATCGATTAAAGTTAAAAATACAAAAATCATGCATGACCTCATTGTGGGGATAACTATTCGTATAGCATTTGTGACACTAGGGAGCATGACATGTATGTTGCGTAACACACAGCAATAAAAGTATCCATTGAAATAAAAAGTACTAATTGTGAAGGTCAGCTCTAAATATCTTTCACTATACTCATGCTGTACCAAATGCACCTGTGTACCGGAAATAACTCCGACACGATATAGCACACGTGACGATCGGAACTTCCGGTTTGTGGAAACAATGTTGTTTACAATTGAAAGTAATTATCACATTTGCATCACATATTTTACAATGTTTATTGAATTGTATATTATTTGTTCTGTGATGTATTTATTTCAATTTGCACTTTCTACGTTGGATTTGAAATATGTAGAAAATGAATATTTTATCTCTCTGTTTTGAAATCGGAACTAATTGCAGAATTGACAGCGGAAATATTTTGTTATATGGAATTAAGTAATTTGTGCGTTATTATTTATAGTAGATTGCTTTTTTAATAGTTTTGTTTGAAGATAGCGTGATTTTTATGCTAACCTAAAATTTCATGGATAAACATGAACGTTAGTACGGACAATATTAATTACAGTAATAATTATTTCTAATTAAAATATAAGGTAGGTATTACTAGATAAATATCTATTAAAGATTCCTTCTTAACCATTTCACTTTTTTTACCTTCCGTCACAGGTAAGGAAGGTATTGTCTTTGGTCAAAAAATTCGATGGTGAGTTTTTATGAATAAGCACGTTTTAGAGTCCCTACAATACGAATTTACTGTTTTTACGGTGATGTCTGTATGTGTGTGTGCGTGCGTGTGTGTGTGTGTGTGTGTGTGTGTGTGTGTGTGTGTGTGTGTGTGTGTGTGTGTGTGTGTGTGTGTGTGTGTGTGTGACAAAATTTCTCCTTCGATAACTCCAATTCATATTCACCTTTCATACGTCAATATGAAGAGTTGATTAGATTTTGGTTATGATTGGTTAACCGGAAGTACCCCAATATGAAGATTTTATCAGTTTTTCTTGAAAAAACGTTGTTAAATATCATTTTTTGATATTATAAATAAAATAATATGTTATTGAATTAATTATATTTTTTTCTTCATATTCAATGAATTTAGAGATAAAGAATTATAAAGAAATATCTTGCAACCTATGCTGCTAAAACCTGTACTATGGGAACAGAATATTAAAATATTACTAATTGACAGATGTCATTGTCAAATAAAATTTATATAATATCTGTGTGAAATGATTTTACTGGAAATATAAAAATGTAAAATAATTTAAGGTGGCAAAAACAAATTACATAAGGTAATACAACAAATTATACCCATAAGTCAATTCAGCAGATTATTATGTTATAAATATAATGTTATACATGTTTTTATTTCCTACTTCTTATTATAAAAAACATATTGTTCTTTTAGAAGTAATTCAGTACAAGTTAAGATCAGTTCATTTCTCCCCTAAAAATACCCATAGAATAATTTGCAAAAAAAAATTCTGTGTGGAATTTATACAAAATACGTAGAAATGTCGGAAGGTATTATGCTGGCCACATCAGATTTTTTTTTCTATCTCTCCAACTTTGATTTGACGATAATCCAATATAATTTGGTAAACTTTTTCATTGCTATCGATGGTGGTCGTAATTGTTGGCCATCCTAAACTGCCCATCTTTTCACAGTAACCAGTGAAGGAGCAGAGTCCGTGTAAACAGCGTCCAGGTCGGCTTCAATTCGTACCGCATGTATTGCATTTGAAATTCAAGCATTTAACAACGGCATGATTTTTTATTTTTCCATTTTTATAAAAACACTGAATTCGACTGATACAAATGATTCACAAACAATAACTAGGGGTCCAAAATGGCTGAAATTTTCAGAGATATAACATCTATAACATAAAATGTCGGAATTTTGAAAAATCCTTTTCCTTAAATGTTTTCATTTTGGGGCTCCTACAGACTGTTGTATATCTTTCTTGTAAGTAACGCCCAAAAGGGTTCAATGTAGAATTTAAAGTGAAAACAAAGTTTTCGGATAAAATAATGTAGTGTACCACAATTTCGGAAGCAGGCGTCTCTAAACAATACGTTGTATGTGTTAGAAGTTTAAGATATTAAGTTTCGGTCTGACCCAGCTTCAAGCATTATGTCCGAACAACAACGCAGTGCTTGGATGCAAAATTATACCATTTACTCCGCGAAAACAATTCTCCTAACAGAACTCTAGCGAGACATATAGCAACTTTTTAGACATTACTTACAAGAAAGATGTACGACAATGTGTAGGAGCGCCAAAATGAAAAAAACTTAGGCGCAGGATTTTTCAAAAAGTACACAATATAAATTTTAAAACCTGCCAAAGACTCATGGGGCCAGGCAGAACTAAACTTCATCGTATTGTAATGTTTATTTATTTGGGTGATGTGTAAAAATCAGAGAAATATTATTAATTAAAATAAAAGTTTATTCAACGTAAAATAATTATGATAAAGAGAATAAAAATGATTAACACTATGATTAAACAATTCTAAACATTAATTTAAGACTAAGAATATTATTAAATACTTAAACACTAAGACTGTTTATTTAAACAATATTTATTGCACTATATTTATTTATATAACTATATTTATTTATGTACACCACTCGTAGACTATTTATATCACCAACTGTTCATTCACGATGCGTATCTTTAATCAGAATGTGTCCGCTGGCTTCTCTGACGGTTTTTATAAATCGGCGACATTTCTTTAGAATATTCCACGCGATAACATAGAATACAAAGGATCAGGTGAAATAGGTCGCGGCGGGTTTACTACGCCAATGCTCGCGAAGGTTGTGTAACGTAGCCGTCGCCGCCGCCGCGCCATACCAGGCGCCACTGTGGCGCGCTTTACAGACGCGCTCAAACTTGTCGCGGTGACTAATCTATTGTGTCATGTTGTTTACCTCTAGAAGTTCTCTAGGAGGTTCCAGAAATAATCCGCCAGGTATATAACCCGCCGCCAAAGCCAGCGAACGCACTCGGTATTATAAAAGCAACGAGTAAATAAGTCTGAGATAAATAAACGTTGTGAATAGTTGGTGATATAAACAACAGTCGACAAGTGAACATAAATTAGTGACATAAAGAGTAGTGTTAATTGTTTAAATAAATAATCTTAGTGTTTAAGTGTCTTATAATATTCTTAGTCTTTAAATTAGTGTTAATATTGGTTTATCATAGTGTTAGTTTAATTTATTATCTTTTAATTATATTTGTAATATTCATTTATCGTTTAATAAATGTATTCTTTTAGTTAATAATATTTGTCTGTGTTTTACACTTCACCCATATAAATAAAAACGTTACAGTTGCATCATCGCCCAACACGGCGGCGTTCTGGAAATATTCTACCAGTGGCAGCAGTCGCTCACTCCTAGTATACAGGGTGAGTCTTCGATATCTCCCATGTCGTTAGAAATACAACATAAGTTTATTAACAGAATTTATTCGACTACTCAAGGAGCATAACGTAAAATTATTTTCACATATACAGGGTGTTGCATTACGGCTCGGCGAGAATTATTTGTCTTTTTTTAAATGGAACACCCTATATATTTTTATATATTTTTAATTGTATTTTATTCACATATACGAACATATGAATTTTGTTTTAGTTTTCCTCGGCGTTGCCAAGTTATTCCGTTTTTTCTCTAAAAAAGACCGAATACACGCATTGCTTTATAAAGGCTTACTGAAGTTATTTTAATAGTAAGAATTAAGAATTTTCTTTTCAGTATAACTGTAATTATACTCTATGTTCTGACATATTTTTTTTTAAATGTAATTATACAGACTCATATTAATAAATTAATTTACTTAATCCCACTGTTATTAATAATAACCTGGCTAATGAAACTACAGTCATTACTGCAATTGTTTCTTATTCAAAAAACAATATCAATGGCATACTAGATTTAATTTTTAAGTGAATATATAAATTTAGAGAAAAATTGTGAAAATCTCCGAAATTATTGGTTTTAGGCATAGGATACCCTTAATAATATATGAAGATAATACAAAAATACACACAACTGAATAATAAAATATAGGGTGTTCCATTTGAAAATGACGAGTTTTGGTCATTTGAAATTGAGCACATTTGATTCGCTTTATTGAACAGCCTGTATAATTACATTTAAAAAAAAATATGTCAGAACATAGAGTATAATTACAGTTATACTGAAAAGAAAATTCTTAATTCTTACTATTAAAATAACTTCAGTAAGCCTTTATAAAGCAATGCGTGTATTCGGTCTTTTTTAGAGAAAAAACGGAATAACTTGGCAACGCCGTGGAAAACTAAAACAAAATTCATATGTTCGTATAGGTGAATAAAATACAATTCAAAATATATAGAAATATATAGGGTGTTCCATTTAAAAAAAGACAAATAATTCTCGCCGAGCCGTAATGCAACACCCTGTATATGTGAAAATAATTTTACGTTATGCTCCTTGAGTAGTCGAATAAATTCTGTTAATAAACTTATGTTGTATTTCTAACGACAAGGGAGATATCGAAGACGGCGATTTCGGTGACTCACCCTGTATAACTAAACGAGCCACTAACTCTAAATATGAATGTTAAAGCTTAAGCTATTTTAATTTTTGGACTAATAAGCAGATTCAATATACTTTCCTTAAACCACAATATCATCCACTCAAAATGTTTGCGAAAACTTATGTTACATATGTTATTTCAAATCATAAACAATTGTAGTACTAGAATAATTTGGATGATTAACGAAATCTAGATTTATGTTGAGGCTAACTTATCAATACGAGGTGTATGAACCAGTGGGATTCAAAAGATTAAACAAAAACGATGATACTGTTATTAATTCAAGTAAATTTATAAAGTGTATAAACAGCTTTGAAAGCTTATGGTAAATTAATATTATATTAATAATAGAAGATTACTCGAGTGTAAACTTTCTTATGTAGTCATCAAATCATCATTTAATTTGAGTAATTGTTTATAAATTACGGGCATTCTTCCGGATTTCACTCTTTTCATTTTGCACTGTCACAAAAATTGTTAACATTGCCATTCAATCTTCTTTATATTAGTTAAACATAATCAAAGATACACTTTCGCTCAACTCTTTCGCAATAACTGTCTTGTTCCTTTCTTCAAGCTCATCATTATTTGTGTGATTTATTAAAAATAGTCTTAAAGGTCAAAACTCTAGACTTTGTAAGAAGTTGCAACTGGTGGAAATTACTATAGAAAGTGACGTTATTGTAATTTCTCCTCAGTTCACAAAACGCGAAATGATTTGAATTAGCATTTGTACTGTCAAGATTTTAACTGTAGCCTTGACATACGGATAATGAAAGTAATTGTATTGTAACGATAACAAAATATCAGACCGAGATTAAAAAGTAATCAAATTGTTATTATAATTTGATCTTAAATAGTAACAATCGTTCGCTTTTCTTTTCTTCGGAACATGTTGATTTTAGATAAAAGTTCTGTAGCTAATACAAAATTTAGATACGAGCTAAAACACCATAATCAATGACAGAATAATCAACACAAATTTCTCTAAACTTAAAAGAATAAAACACAAAAATATTACCAACAGAAGTTCCCTTTAAACTATATGAGCTTTGCACAAATTTGTTGGTGAGCATTCTGCGTTTAACAGCATTTTATCTAAAGTTTAATGAACTTATTTTAATAAAAATAGTGTTGACAATATTTAAACCAGATAATATATAAATATATTAACTACTTTTCTCTACAATTGCCTAAGAGTAAACAAATAAATCACATTATACAAATTCAACGTGTTGCATACTACTTATGTATAAAACGAAACCGGTTAAATTTGATATAGATTACAATGTAATAACAATTCTACAACATTCTAATTTGGAAATGTTATAACATTGATTGAATAAAATTGTACTACGCAATCTACTATGAAATTTGTTCATTTATTCTTACTTTCATTCTACAAGTACCTTGCGAATATTTTGCTATTATTAATATTTTATAATAAATAAAATTTTCATTAAGTAATTTAATGTACGAGCCCAAACCCGTAATATGTCGACTTACTCTTTCAACAAACATATTATAAAACCTACACAAATGGGGAGAAATTTCTACAAATTTCTTTCGACTTGTTTAAAATATAGATTTTACACTTAAAAAATTAAATATTTTATTCAAGTATTCCGTCATTTAATATTGGGTTACATTGCCTGGATTAGTCATACTAGCTTTAATTCTAATAGGCATGGTATCCCTAAGTCCTGCAAATTTTTCTGTCAGTATTGTCCCATATGTTTTGCAAGGTAGGTTTTACTGTACGCATTGGATTTTTACGAAGTTATTTTTCATTGTGCCAAAAGTAAAGGGTCTGGGAAGAAGTTAAGTCTAGTCTAGAAGATAACCCTTAAAATGCCCATAATTCTACTATTACCCGTCACTTGGCCCACAGTTTTACCTCCCGCTACACTTGGTAAGGGAGGTGCTAAAATCTCATATCGAGATTTTGGTAAATGATCACGTTTTAAGGTCTCTACAATCCGATTTTAACATTTTCACGATGATGTTTGTGGGTGTGCATGTGTGTGTGTGTGTGTGTGAGTGTGTGTATGTGTGTATGTGGATCTTCTGGGCGCTCTAACTCAAATACTATCATTCAGAAAATTTTGAGACCATGTATTTCTACCTTATTCTAATATAGAAAGAAGCCATTATATTTTGGTGTCAATTGGATAACCGGAAATGCACTTTACTTCACGTTAAAAATAGTTTTTCTTCAAATAATGTTTTTTGGCAATTTGTTATTATAAAAATTAAAGATTATTTCATTTTCTACAGGTTTGTATTAATACTTTTTCCATATATTTTATAGATAAATTTATAAAGTAATATAAATAATTATATCTTGGAGCTTATGCTTTAAACACAACTCCATGATTACACAGTTCAGCTCAAATGTATGGAACTGACGATAAATGTCAGTGCTAAAAAAATAATCATTTCAAATTAATAATAGTAACGTTTTAAAACGAAAATTGTAAATAGAGCAATAGTTATATGAAAGGAACTTAATAAATATAATTTCTAGCATTAGTAAATATGTAGGTTTGTATTTAAATAAAAAAAATATGTTGTGGCCAGCACAATACCTTCCTTCAATCCTGTGTATAATGTATAAATTCCATACATAATTTTTCTTGCAAAAGATTCTAAATTTCCAGTAAAATTATTTCATAAAAAAATTATTCAAATTGCACTTGACACTGACATCTTCTTCTTCTATAACTTTTCCCATTCGTTAGGGGTCGCTATTTTTGCGTGTCGTTATCATTCAGTTCCTTTTCTCTCAAGTCTTCCGCAATACAGTCCTTCCATTTTATCTTTGGTCTTCCTCTGTTTCTTCAACATCCTATTACTAAACTATTCATTCTTGTTCCAATATAATTCTTCATTTCTCCTCATGACATTTTCAAAAAAATGTAATCATATTTCTTGTATCTTTCTAGAAACTTGTAATACTAGAGTTATTTTCTTACCGTATCTTTCCGTGTTTTCCCCAACATCTACTTCAACATCCTCATCTCTGCCACATTAATTTACTTTTTATTGATACTGACATCTGTCAATTTGAATTATATGAATATATTAATAGTTTCCTGTTTAGCATAGCTGGCTGAATTATTATAAAATTTAATTTCTTTAAATTTTTTTAACTCTGTATCTATTGAATATGAAGTATAAATTGTAATCAAATCGTATAGAGAATAATATATTCTTTAAGTTATAATAACGTTAAATGTCAATAAATCAAATTTAACTGTTAAATCTTCAAATGAAGGTACTTCCGGTTAACCAATTATAACCAAAATCTAATCACTTGTTCTTCTGGATGTAAACTTGAGGAATACGAAAAAAATATAATTTTTGGAATCGTGGTATTGAAGTTATGGGATCCGGAATTTTTGTCACACACACAGACACACACACACAGACACACATACATATAGACATCACCGTAAAAATGGTAAAATCGTATTATAGGGACCCTAAAACATGCTTATACACTAAAAACTCATCATGGAATTTTTTGACCAGACAATACCTTCCTTACCTAAAGGTGACGGAAAGTAAAAATATATATTATCACGGCATATTACCTATTGCTGGGTATGCTAATCTGCTATGTACACAAATTTCGGTAATGATGATGACCTATTTGTATCGTGCGGGCGTTTACCAAACATCATCTCACGGGCACTCATTTCGGGCGTGGAGACTGCACCACGGGGGTCAATTTTGTGCCATTTAAAATGCAAAATATTTGGTGTTGATCGGGAACGAATCGGGATCCCCAGATTCACGACCAGACATCAGGCACGCGGCAGCGAGACCATATAGGTATGTATTTAAATTAATAAAAATTAATTGGCGAGAGGTATTGTGTTGGTCACATCATTTTTTTTTTTAAATTAAAAGCTGAAAGAATTTTGTAGATATTTCTAATCATTTGTGTAGGTTTTATAATTTGTTGAAAATATAAACCTGCCGAACTATTATGAGTTTGGGATTGTATATGTTTAGGAAGACGAATACTTTACTTAAATTTGTATGTACAAAGAAACTTAAAGATGTGAAAGTAAGATCCGTTTTGAATGTTTTAACCGTTTCAACATCATGATGTAAGTCTGTTTTTGAAGACAGACTAAAATTGTAATTTTATGCCACAAGAGTGCTACAAGTATTATTTATGTTAAGGATCGAGCTCTTTGCATAAACATAGAACATAAGAACAACTAGCAATTTGCATATAGTGTATGCAAAATTATATGGTTATATATAAGTTAATGGGGTCGCGAGGCTGTATAAGGTATGAAACTGGCTGTAGTTGTAACGGTCTAGATTCGATTCCATCGAACGTCAAATTACAGAATTATATCCAATTTTCAAATTTAACAAAACTGGTACAATATATTTTCCCCTCGAGTTGCATAATAAGATTTTTTCACTACCGATGTTTTATTTTTATCTGTTCACTTTTACCTTGCGTCACCTTTAGTTAAGGAAGATATTGTCTTTGGGCAAAAAATTCGATGGTGAGTTTTTAATGAATAAGCACGTTTTAGGATAACTAAAATATGAATTTACTATTTTCACAATGATATCTGTGTGTGTGTGTTGTGTTGTGTTGTGTTGTGTTGTGTGTGTGTGTGTGTGTGTGTGTGTGTGTGTGTGTGTGTGTGTGTGTGTGTGTGTGTGTGTGTGTGTGTGTCACTATCGTGTCGGCCACGATAACTCCAATACTATAATTCCAAAAATGACGATTTTTTATGTAGTCCTCATTTTTACATTCAAATGAAGGCTTGATTAGACTTTGGTTACAATTGATCAACCGGAAGTACTCTTAACGCAAATATCATTTTTTGACATTTTGTATAATTATAAATATTAAAGAATATTTTATTCTCTATACGATTTGATTGCATTATTTTTTCATATTCAATGTATTTAGAGATAAAATTTATAAAGAAATTAATTTTCATAAATCTTGCAATCTTTGCTGTGTCACCGGAAACAGTTTCACTAATTCAATATTATTAATTAACAGATGTCAGTATCATGTACAAATAATTTACATAATGTGTATAAAATAATTTTACTGAAAGTCCAAGAAACTTTCCGTACGGAATTAAGAATTAATATAAAATATATACAGGTGGAACAAATTCGAGTTCTTTATATGACAAACTTTCTTAGTAATCACGCTACAGAAAATTAATATAGACCTTTATGGCCCAATTTTTGAGTCAATTTAATAGGCATCACAGGAATTTTCGATTATCTGTTGTTTTTGAGCGACTGGCTAAAACTTGACTTTCGCTTATTTTGAAAATACTTCATAAATCGCTTATTATGAGAGATATAGACAAATGTTTAGATAATATTGTTTTCTATACAGAATATAGTGGTGTACTCGTAATTAGATTTTTTTAAACTTAATAATTCTCGAGATACATAACACAAACATAATATTTTTTAAATGGGAACATAATTGGACATAGTTTCGTCTTTTTTCTTATTTTATACGCTTTTCAATGATGTATAACAAGTTTACATTCTTTTGTTTTAAACCTGAATAAAAGATGAATTATTATTTTATTGGGATGAATAAAATGAAAATTATTGAGAAACAAACGAAAAAATCAATTATAGATCATCATTTGTTTATTTTGATTCTATGTCTACTAATTAAGTTCTCAAAACTATTTTAGCCAATTAGTTTCGGATTGGTTAATTTATTTTTATCGGCGTTATAGTTGGCTTTGACACAATTCGAAAAATGTGGTTTAATACGTTTTCTGAAGTATATAAATTAGAAAAATGATTATAAATAAAGAAAGTAACATTCAAAATAAACAATTAATGATCTGTAATTTATTTTTTCATTTGTTTTTTAATAAATTTCAATTTTTTAACCCAATAAATTAATAATTCATCTTTCATTCATGTTTGAAACAAAAGAATGTAGACTTGTGATACATCGTTGGAAAACTTATAAAATAAGGAAAAAGATGAGATTATTTTCAACAAATGTTCCCATTTAAAAAAATATATATTTATGTTGTATCTCGAGAAAAACCATACAAAATTTTTTTTCATTATATCTCATAATCAGCGAAATACGGGGTATTTTTTAAAATAAGTGAAAATCTAGTTTTAGTCTATAGCTCTAAAACAAAAGACGATCGAAAATTCGTCTGGTGCATATTAAAATTGTCTCAAAAACTTGGCCCATAAAGACCTACATCAATTTTCTATAGCATATGCATAATAAGAAAGTTTTTCATATAAGGAACTCGAATATGTTCTATGTACAGCACATAGAAATGTCGGAAGGTATTGTGCTGTCCAAACCATATTTTTGTTTGAATAATAAATTGTATGCATCTTTTATTTGAAGTATTTTTGTCCAAAATAATCCATGTATTGTTGAAAGAGACAAAACAAAGCGTGTCAACTGCCTGCTAATCAACCTTAATCCGTTGTTCTTATCACCAGTCATTGTAATAACGAATAACTACACTAGCCATTGTATTACAATGGCTGGTGGTATAAACTATAATTATTACAATATTTTTGGTATTATTATGAGTATAACGTTTTGAAAATAAGATGTAAAATTTGAGTTCCATTATACTTAGAAAGAGAGTGTAGCTGATAAAAAGCAAGACAGGATGAACCGGACATACGAATAATTGTCATTGCAGATTTAAGTGTAGAAGGCCAGTTGGCTGCACGCTCAGTTCTCTTACAATAAGGATACGATACATTACACTCAATTGAGGTGTCCAATCATCCAATAAAGGTGTCCTGTGACCGTGCCGACAAATATAACATTGGCCTTGCCATCACCACAAGCAGAATTTTCCTCTCATTCCACTATCATTCACAATTCTCACTCTACTGTATTGTCTGTAACGTTTACGGGAACTATATTTAATTTTAGTATGTTGCTATATTTAAATGACTCGGTAAATAAAAGATATTTTAAGAATAGAATATCTAACAAAGTAAATATTTGATTTGAACATTTCTACACACTACTTACACTTACAAATTAAAATTAAAACTTTGATACGAAATCCAGACCAGAGATTTTACTATTAATTTAGTTTTTTATCTCTCGCTAAGAGAGGTATTGGATTCATGCTAAAAATCGCATATCCAGATTTTAATGATTAAGCACGTTTCAAGGTCCCTACAATCCGATTTTAATATTTTTACGATGATGTCTGTGTGTGTGCGTGTGCGTGTATGTGGATGTATGTGTGTGTGTGTGTGTGGTGTATGTGTGTGGGGACGTTGGAAGGCCAATTTCTCAAAAACTATAATACTTAATATCTGTTTAACTACGTATTTTTCAATCGGACATTACTGGGAAGAGCTGAAAAGGTTTTGGTAATAATGGGGTCATTTCAAAAAAAAAAAATTCGTTGTTTTTTTTATAAAATCATGAAATCCGTCTCATTTGATAAATATAATAATATAAAATAACATGAAATATGCGACTTTTCATTCATAAATTTGCTAATAAACTTTCGCGGCTGAAAATTCGTGACGTAATGGCTTGTTACTCACACAAAGACATTCCTCTCTCACACACACACACAACGGTCCACGTGGTATCCGTTTGCAAGCTAACCTAAAATTGTGACAGGTGACACCAGACTTAAGAATAAAGGTATGTAAATAAAACATTTAATAAAATAAATACCAAAAGTTGTGTGAAATATGTGTTTCGTTAACAATATGTTGCTGTCACAAAATTAAACTGAGAATTGATAACCCAAACAATCATAGTTCCGAACACAACCTGTAGAGGGCTGCTGCCACATCCGACAAACCGTGACGTGTAGCCGTGACGTCAGCGTCCAAATATTTGATATTTAAGACAACTTTTAAAAAATCATATCTCTGATTGTAAAGACTTGTAAAGTGTAAAACATACACCTGCATATTTAATTTGACCTATTCTTTCAAGAAAAAAATAAATTAGAAAATGTGAAATGACCCCATTGAACAATCGGAAGTAGCAAATTCTTAAAAAAAATCTTCTAAATATTATTTTTTGATAAATTTTGTTGTTGCTAGTATAAGAAGAGTAAATTCTCTATCTGATACATATAAATATTTTATTATATGTTTTATAGATTTAGAGATAAAGATATACGAGTATAAGGTATATAATAATCTGTTCTAATAAATCTCACAGCCCAAATAATGTCATGGAAACCAATTGAAAAATGAAAAAGTTTGTAACTGACATATAAATGTTAGTGTCAAAAATCCAGAGACATTACTGAAGATTTTTTGTGGGAAGTACATACTATTATATTATTTCTTATTGTATTAATAGTTAAATATTAAAAATTATAGGTATATTACATATACCCTTCAAAAATACTGTCAATCCCGACAATGAATTGGAAACATTTCGAAAAATTAAAAGAGTAGGATAAAATTTCTTCATAGAATGAATTTCAAATTTAAAAATCTAAATATAAAGAATAGATGTAAGTAGAATTTTTGGTGTAGAGTGTAAGTATTCAAGAAATGTTAAATACAATAGGGCGCGAGCAGTCATGTGACGTTGTTGGTCTTGACCTGCAGATATGGGGGACCGTGACAGAATGATACCTAGTAATTATGTACATAGATGTCAAATATCATAATTTTTCATTCTAAATTTCGTGATTTTCCAATTTTTAATGAAAAATTCTGACAATTGACATCTATGTACATAATTATTAATTTTCATTCTGACACGGACTCCCATATCTGCTTGTCAAGGCTAACAATGTCACATGACTGCTCGCGCCCTGTACTTATGTAACCAAAAACGAAAGTGGCGAGAGGTATTGTGTTGGCCACAACCGATTTCTTTTTTTTTTTTTGACGTCAGAAATGAACTCAAGATGAAGTTATGATTTTATATTACATAGAAATTAATAAATAAATATATCATCACAACATATTACCCATTGCTGGGTGTGCCAATCTGTTTTGTACACATATATAGGTAATGATATTGACATATTCGTACCGTGCGGGCGTTTACCTGGCGTTACCACACAGGCACTCATTTCTGGCGTGGAGAGTGCACCACAGGGGTCGCTTTTGTGCTATTTAAAATTCGAAATATTTGGCGTCGGTCGGAATCGAACTCGGGTCTTCGGATTCGCGACCAGACACTCAGACCTACGGCCACGAGACCCCAGACAGAAATTAATTGAATTATTAATTACGAAATTGGGACATTGGTTGTTTTTACATTAAACCACATTAATTTAAAATTATTTTGTGATAATAATAAATACGTCCTTATAACTTATAGTAAGTTCTGCCGTGAATTATTCAATATGTTTCATATGAAAAGTAAAACATGACATTAAATCGAATTTGTCCTCATATCATGGTCTTCCATTGTTTACCTTACTTGTCAAACCTGCATACTGATCTTTACACCTGCGTACTAAAAATATGCGATTATATTGTCAAATTTCACTGCTTTAAATGTTAATGTAATCAATTATAATGTTCTAGTAGCTTTAATGTAGTTTGAGTACCGTAATTAATTAGTTTATTTGATTTTTACTGTCACATAAGGCCGTCGGTTATAAGTTATAATTCAATCAAGAATTGAAGAAAGTTTCTACTGTTGTTGACAGGAGACCAGCCTTCGGATTACAAATTGCAACAGATAAAATATGACATGGTGTTTTGTATAAGATGGAATCCAAAGCTCAAGGTTTTTTTGACAATGATTGATATTATGAAGAGATGAGGTTGTACTGGAAAAAATTCCTTTGTATTGTTGCCGATTAATTTGTACTTTTATTACTTCATCTTAACGATTTAAATATATTTGCATAATGTTGCTCCCAGATATTTTGCCACGGTTGTACATATTCATTAATACAAAACAACAACATAAAATACTAGTTATTTTTAACATCAATGTAAAACTAAACGTCTTCCTTATCCTTCTAAAATTCTTGCATGTGGTAATATAAAAATAATAAAAATTGTTTACATTTTACTAAGTATTAAAATATACATTCCTTTTTTTATTATTTTGTTGTACATTTTCACAGAATGATTAAAAAAAATCTGATGTGCCCAACACAATATCTCCGGCTTAAATTAATTTTTACTCATGTAAATACTTAAAATTAAATTTAAATACCGGGTTCGATCCCGACCGACACCAAATATTTCGAATTTTAAATGGCAGAAAAACAACCCCTGTGGTGTACTCTCCACGCCAGCAATAAGTGCTAGTGAGATGATACCTAGTAAACGCCCGCACGGTACAAATATGTCATCACTATTACCGACATCTGTGTAAAAAGCAGATTGGCACACCCAGCAATGGGTAATATGCCGTGATTATATATATATATATATATATATATATATATATATATATATATATATATATTATTATCTACATCCTACATATTTACTTATGCTGGAAACTGTATTAAGTTCCTTTCCATATAATTATTGTTCCATTTACTATTTTCTTTTTAAAACGTTACTATTATTATTTGAAATAATTAGTTTGTTGACAGTGAAATATATGTCAGTTACATACATTTAAGATCTGAATTGTGTAACCATGGAGTTGTGTTTAAAGCGTAGGCTCCGGGATTAAAATTATAGATAGTTTTATAAATTTATCCATAAAATATATAGAAGAAGTTTTAATGCAAACCTGTAGAAAATTTAATAATCTTTAATATTTATATAACAAATCTCGAAAAATAACATTTAAAGGTATTTTTCGAAGAATAACTATTTTGAGCTTCCAGTAAAGTGCAATTTCCGGTTATCTGATTTACTCCAAAATCTAATGGCATCTTTCCATATAAGAGTAAGGTAGAAATACAAGGTTTCAAATTTTTCCGAACGATAGTATTTGAGTTAGAGCGTAAAGAAGAACAACACACACACACACACACGCGCACCCGCACATACACACACAGACATTATCGTGAAAATGTAAAAATTGGATTCTAGGGTCCTTAAAATATGGTCATTTACCAAAATCTCGATATGCGATTTTTAGCACGATCCCTATACCTCCCTTACCAAGGTTAGCTATGCTAAACATGGAAACTACTAATATGTTTATATAATTCAAATTGACAGATGTCAGTATTAATAAAAAGTAAATTAATGTGGCAGAGATGAGGATGTTGAAGTAGATGTTGGGGTAGACACGGAAAAATACGGTAAGAAAATAACTCGTGTTACTAGTTTTTATAAAGATACAAGAAAGACGATGAGAAGAAATGAAGAATTATATTGGAACAAGAATGAATAGTTTAGTAATAAGGTTGAAGAAACAG
The DNA here is from genome assembly GCA_951394225.1 of Harpalus rufipes. NCBI lineage: Eukaryota > Metazoa > Arthropoda > Insecta > Coleoptera > Carabidae > Harpalus > Harpalus rufipes. The sequence continues at coordinate 47,259,339 of OX596279.1, forward strand.
AGGAATACCAAAGATAAGATGGAAGGACTGTATTGCGTAAGACTTGAGAGAAAAGGAACTGAATGAGAACGACACGCAAAAATAGCGACGCCTAACGAATGGGAAAAGCTAAAGAAGAAGAAGATGTCAGTGTCAAATGCAATTTTAATAGTTTGTTTATGAAATAATTTTACTGGAAATTTAGACTCTTTTGCAAAAAAAAATATGTATGGAATTTACACATTATATACAGGATTGACGGAAGGCATTGTGCTGGCCACAACAGTTTTTTTTTTAATTTTGTGCGTAAACAAATAAGCATTGCGGTCAGTAAGTGCTCTTCTGCCCTTCTACCAGTAGCCGTGTTCCTTCGAACTGTGATTGTGATTTTGTGAATCCGGATTAGTTTAATCGTGATTCTTTTGAATCATGATTTAAAAATTGTATCAAGAAAACAACTTAAATAATATAAACACCATCTAGCGTCAAATATCATATGCAGACCAATGCAAACTAATTTATTTTATTTTATAAATAATCTACTGTCGAGTCTTATAGTCAGCATATTCAAAATGGATCATATAGAAGTAAAAAAAAACTGTTCTTCGTAACATACGAAGTATATTTACTTAAAATAAATCTTTTATGTAACATATTTTCTTTGTTTTCAAAAGTATGGTGGATCATTACATGCTTTTGTAGGAAAATCATATTTCCTTTCATGCAACAAACCCCACATTGATACATTTTTACACTCGAAAACCTATTGTCGTTAGCCATTTTTAAATTTGCTCTGAAATGAATCTGTGTAATCACTCAAAAAGGATGATTCTGAAGGGAAAGGGGAAGGTTGTCTAGTGATCACAAAATGAGAAAGTGGGGATAACGAATAAGAAACGAAAAAACATACTTCTTCTTATTCCTGATCACTTTGATGACTTAGATTGTGAATCACAGCCCGAAGGAACACGGCTAGTATTGGATGTATTGGAGATCGAGACGAATCATTCTCAACCAGTAGGAAGCGCTTAGTGCCCTTAATACTTAACTAACTATTTCGCGCTATTTGTACTGTAACCATGTATTTTATCCATAGATACTAAACATGTAAGTGATCTATGAAACTTGTTTATTTATTTTTCCTTGACGACGGAACTTAATTTTCACTTACATTTCTGTAAGGCACCAATAAAGTAATAAATAAATAATAAATTTGATACAGTATCATCAATACCCATTCTTGTTTACACAATGCACAAATCACGCACAAAATTCAAGATAAATGTTATGGAATATTCAATAAATAATGAATGATAAATGTCAACAGTATTGTTATTGTTTGGTGGTTATATTTTTACTGTCCTGTATTTACTTTTTCAGGAACAAATATAGGTAACTTAGATTGAAAACAAATAATAACACATGAATAATTCTTTTGATAAATGTCAAAGAGGCGATATTTTATTAATTTACAAGCTTAATTCGTTGGTAGAGTGAAAAATATAATAAGAACTATACTTAATTTCACGAAAGAAAATCGTAGTTGGCGCTTGAGAGCCAACCGTTTTTACATACATTAAATGAATAATTTAAATTCTTGAAACCAAACTTTATCAATAATAAATGGTTTTATCCGTAAAAATTTACAAGAACTGAATACTAAAAATTACAACAAAACATAATTAAACGTCACTTAATTCTGTAGATTTTTTTGATAACAGACAACTCACAGGTGATAGTTTTTTTTTTCGTTTTTAACTATGTTTGCCTTCTGACCAATCAAAGGGCAGATTTATAAATCCCTATCTTAACCAAAGCTATTTTCTTATGTGAAATTAATTATATGTATGATAAGTCTCCTGACATTTTATTCTTCTGTGACAAATTAAATTATATTTAATAGAGTAACATAAATGTGTCATTATTGTTATGTAATAATTTAATTGCATAAATATAAACAACAAAATATGCAAGCACGTGCAAGGTACCAACTATTCAAATAAAAAACACATAAACAAATGTACTTTGAATAATTTTTTATTTCAATTTATATCTTTAGCGTAATGCAAGAACAACCAATATCATTTTTTACCTTCCGACACCTTTGGGTAAGGAAGGTGTTGTCAAAAAATCGATGGTGAGTTTTTAATGAATGAACACGTTTTAAGACCTCTAGAATATGATTTTATTATGTTTACGATGGTGTCTGTATGTGTGTGTGTACGTGTGTGTGTGTGTGTGTGTGTGTGTGTGTGTGTGTGTGTGTGTGTATGTGTATCGTTTCGGATCGCATAACTCCAACACCATAATTACAAAAATTATATTTTTTTCGTATTCCTTGAGTTTACATCCAAACGAAGAGGTGATTAGATTTTGGTTATAATTGGTCAACCGGATGTACCTTCATTTGCAACTTTTAACAGTCTTTATTGAAAAAATTAAATATCACTTTTTGACATTTTATGTTATTATAGGTATTAACGAATATTTCACTTTCTATACGATTTGATTTTATTTTATACTTTATATTCAATGGATATAGAGTTAAAAAATAATTAAAATTGGGGAAGAGACGTAAAGATAGGATAAGAAATGAGAGGATAAGGGAAATGGCTCGAGTGATAGAAGTTTCTGGAAATATACAAGAGAGACTATTACATTGGTTTGGAAATGTCATGAGGAGAGATGTATAATATATTAGAAGAAGAATGAACATCTTAATAATAGATAGAAAAAAGAGGAAGATCAAAGAGAAGATGGAAGGACTGTATTGTGTAAGACTTGACAGAAAAGGAAATGAATGAGGACGACAAGTAAAACAGAAATGAGTGGAAGAAGAAAATCAAGAATAGGACCCGTAACGAATGGGAAAAGCTAAAGTCAGTGTCAAGTGTAATTTACATAGTTGATTTATGAAATAATTTTACTGGAAATATAGAATCTTTTGCAAGAAAAATTATGTATGAAATTTGTACATAATAACACAGAATTGACGGAAGGTAATGTGCTGGCCATATCAGATTTTTTTTTCGAAATGAATTTGTGCTAAAATCGCTGTAACTGTTAGTATGAACAACTGATTAAGTGTGCTTAGCGAACAGTTGACTAGCATTGTTTCTTCTCTGTCAATCGTTTATAGATTATTATTTTTAAGAAAAATAAAAATATGAGTCAAAATTATTTATGGAAAAACTCTTGATATGTCAATATTTTTTGTGTTCCATTTTTATAAAAATTCCTTTCGAAATTTACAGAATCTCATTTAAAGAATTTCTTATCTTTTCACTAAAGTATCCTAATTAAATTAATTAAAATGAATCTGAAAATATTTAGCACTTCATGCACTAAATAAACAACATCTATAAATCTCTGACAACCTGCGATAAAATATTTCCCATGTTTTTATCTTATCTCAAATTCGAAAACAATTTCAATTATTTACAAACAGGAATCGTAAATTTTAAATTCAAAATATTCCAGTAACTGGTTGCAGATTCCAATTTAAAATTTTAATACTTGTTATTTAATTATGTTAAGCAGTTACTGAAGAATCTCACAAGTAACGCTGTATAGTAACTATCAGTATATCGAGACATTTGTCTTGTTTTCTCGAAGGCCAAGCATGTTTAAATATTTATAAAACATGGCGCCTTAAGTTAGCAATTATCAACGGTACATTATTTAGCGAGAAGGAAACGAATCCACATAGAATTACTAGATAGTGACTTTGTAACCTTGTTGTATGTTTTATTAGTAAAAAAAATAATTTTCATTCAGAAGTCAATACACAATATTTATCATTGTGTTTACATGTTATTCGATGTCGTATAACAATCGGTGTTTATTTGTTTTCTATTGTTTGCAACTTGTTTAATAATTTCATGGTATGGTATGACAAAGTCACTGTTGTAGGAGGTGTGCATTTCTAATTTAATGGCTGGAATGATTGTAATAAAATTGAAATGCAACAATAGCACAGATATACCAGGTGGCTATTAAAAACCGAATCCTCTTAGAAATTCTATAACTATATATAAGAAAAAAAAAAAAAAAAAAAAATGTTCACAATGATGTTTAAATGTAGTGGTTATTCAACCCCACATCATACAACGTGACACAAACTGTATTCTCCACAGAGAGATACATTAGCAGCTAAAGTGGAAGATAATGTCAGCCATTGGATAGGTTGGCCATAGCTCAGTTGGTAGAGCGCTACTCCGGCAAAGTAGTGGTTCAAATCCATGTGGCTGACATTATCTTTTCACACTTTCTTAATTTATTTAGAAACTATATATAACTCCGGACTACATTGACATACAATTTTAATTTTTTATCTCTGACAGACATGATATAGAAAAACAAGTGAATTGCGATTTTCTAAAAATGTCATTCAAATCTGCTATTACATGTTGATAATTTTATAATCAGCATAAAACGAAGTAGGCTATTATTGAAACAAATATAACTGTCAGTGATATTTCGAGTTGGTTTTACTCAATTATCTCGTGTTGATTTACGTGAATTATCAATAATGACAATAAAACTACGAGAATGGTTTGAAAAGTCCGTGCAAACATGAAAACTACTTAATTTTTCGGGATACCTCTCGCTAAGAGAGGTATTGGATTCATGCTAAAAATCGCATACCCAGATTTTATTGAATAAGCACGATTCAAGGTCCATAGAATCCGATTTTAACATTTTTACAATGATGTCTGTGTGTGTGTGTGTGGATGTGTGTGTGTGTGTGAGGTTGTTGGAGACACGATTTCTCAAATTCTATAAGACTAAAGACCTGTTTGACTACGGATTCCTCAATCTAACAGTAATGGGAAGAGTTGAATAGGTTCTGGTAACAATTGGACAACCGGAAGTGGTAGTTTCTAAAAAAAAAATTCTAAATATTATTTTTTGAAAATTTGTTACTACAAATATTAAAGATAATTAAATTCTCAATCTAACACACTTAATTTTTTTATTATATCTCGTATAGGTTTGGAGATATAATATATAATAATATAGAATAATTTGTTGTAATAAATCTCGTTGCCCGAAAAACATTTGCGATATTTAAATTTTTGTAATTGACATGTAAATGCAAAATGTCAGTGTCAGATTTTTCTGGGAGGTAAGAGTACATTTAATATATATTATTGTATTATTAATTAATTATATATTTAAATTACAGATATGTTAATATTACATATATCCTTAAGAAATACCGTTAATACCGTCAATGAATTTGAAGAATTTTGAACATAATAGAATAGTAGGATAAAATTTATTATAGAACGAAAGAAGAGAAACAATTTCAATTATTTGTGTGTACTTATAGGGCGCGAGCAGACATGTGACTTTGTTGGCCTTGGTAAGCAGATGAGGATCCGTGTCAGAATGTCATAATTTTTCATTCAAAATTTCAAAATGTTCTGATGTTTATTTGTATGGAATATACTTGTCGAGGAAAATAATCCACATGAATTTGGAAAATCATAATGTTTCGAATTCAAACTTATGATACTTGATACCTATGTATATTACTAGCTCTCATTCTGACACGGGCCCCCACATCTGCTTGCCAAGACCAACAAAGTCACATAACTGCTCTCGCCCAATACTACATAAAATGAAAATGGCGAGAGGTATTGTGCTGGCCACAACAGATTTTTTTTTATTATTTTTCAACGTAGTCTCTTTTTAGACTTATACGCTTCGTCCAATGCTGCTCCAGTTTGTTGATCCCTTCCAAATAATAAGATTGGTCCAACTCTGCAAAATAGGCTTTCGTTTCTGCAATCACCTCCTCGTTTGAATAAAATCTTCCTCCCGCCAACCATTTCTTCATATTGGGGAACAAGTATGAGTCCGAAGGAGCCAAATCTGGAGAACAGGGAGGATGTGGAACGAGATGGAAATTTAATTCCATCAATTTTGCGGCTACAATCACAGATGAGTGAGCTGGTGCGTTGTCGTGATGGAAAACGACTTTTTTGTGGACCATTCGTGGACGTTTTTCTTGAAGCTCGTTGTTCAAACGGTCCAATAACGATGAATAGTATGCACCTGTTATAGTTTTACCCTTTTCCAAATAGTCGATGAGGATTATTGTGGAGTAGTGACCTCGATAGGACGTCCAGGAGGTTCAGCATCACTTGTGCTCGTATGCCCACTCCGAAAATTTTGAAACCACTTATAAACTGTTCTAATCGAAGGTGCAGATTCACCATAATGTTTATCAAGCTTCTCCTTAGTCCTCTGAGGCGAATTGCCTTTCATAAAATAATGTTTGATCAACACACGAAATTCTTTTTCTTCCATTTTTTGAAAATCTCTTGACTCTCAATTTAAACGAACGTCAAATACAGAGAAATAGACCGATCTGGTTGAAACTTGGTGACCGTTCTTCCAAGACATGTCAATAACTAAACATAACCTCGATACGTACCAGTGTTGCCATCTCTCGAACTTTGCACGGACTTTTCAAACCACCTCGTATTGAAAATGGTTAGAATAATGTGCGTTTTTGATGCTGACAAGATAGTTTCCTAGTACAGCGGTTCCCAAAGTGTGTTCCGCGGAACCTAAGGGTTCCGTAGAAACCCCATCAGGGTCCATGAACAAAGACGAAATTCAGAAATTTAAAAAAATATATCAAAAAACTCCCACTTAAAAAAATACGTGCTAAAAAGTAAAATCAAGTTACATTATTAAGTAATTTCATAATTTTAATGAATTGGTAAGTCTCAATATTTTCTTGGACTACAATGAATATTGTTACATATTTTCAAACTATTATTTCTTGTTATACATGTTATACAAAGAAATTTTGTACAAGAAGCTTTGTTTTTACCTCTCGCTAAGAGAGGTATTGGATTCATGCTAAAAATCGCATATCCGGATTTTAGTGAATAAGCACGTTTTAACATCTGTAGAATCCGATTTTAACATTTTTACAATGATGTCTGTCTATGTGTGTGTCTGTGTGTGTGTGTGAATGTTGAAGGTACAATTTTTCAAATTCTTTTAGACTGAAGACCTGTGCAACTACGGATTCATCAATCTGACATTAATGGGAAGAGTTGAATATGTTTTGCTAACATCTAAATAACTGGTTACTATGGAGGTAACCAGTAGAAAAATTAGGTATAATGTTTTTAAATGACAGATAAATATCAGTGTCAAAAATCTAAAGACATTACTGAAGGCATTTTCTAGGAAGGACATTTAATATTTCTTATTGTTTTACTAATTAAAATATTTTGACTGTTTATTAATAGGTTATGTTAATGTATAGAAATCATCCATTAATGAATTTTATACATTAATGCATGATTTTTACTAATAAGCGATTTTAGTAGGTAACCATTTATACCACATACCATTGCTGAACAGTTGCCAAAATTTATGTGTCAAACGTTACTAACCTAAAAAAAATTGTCATGATATAAAATTGGAAGTTCCAATGTAGTAAAATACGGAAATACGAAAAAATATTGTAACTAACACGTGTGTTAATTGGCGATTAATGATCCCAATTAAAATGTCTGTTATTAATCGCATTCATTAACACACTGGATAGTTAAATAACTATAAAATTATAGGTATATTACATATACCCTTCAGAAGTATCGCCAATCCTGTCAATGAATTGGAAGAATCTCGAACATTTCGAAGGGTAGGAGAAAATTTGCTCATAGAACGAAATTATAAAAAATGTATAAATATTTTGGTATGTATAAGAAATGTTAAATATAATACTTACATAACCCACAATGAAAATGGCGAGAGGTATTGTGCTGCCCACAACAATTTTTTTTTGTTTTGTATTCTTGAAAAATATCGGTGATAAAAATAAATAAAAGATAAAGGTGAATGCTTATAATTTACTTGCTTATATTTTGCTAGAATAACCAATTTGTGCGTAAACAAGTGATTTCGCAAGTCTGAATGAGACCTGATGCTGAAAACAGCCTCTCGAATTCCATAGAATTCATCTGGAAATTTTAGCACTTTTGCGCCGCTTTTTAAATTTTGGTAAAGAACTACATCATGCCGGAAAACCAACGGATCTGCTTTTCTTGGAATATTAAGGGCTTTCATATACACATCTCTCGACTTTTTGTGGAAATCAGAGGTCAGGTGCAGGATGGTTGGTCGAACACGCATGATAACAACACGGGCTCGGCACGTTTAAGTAGTTTTTTAAAAGCGCGATATTCGAAATGTATCGGTGTATCGGCAAACAAGTATCATAAAAGACAATATCGCCGATATATCGGTATCGGTTGCATTTGGATTCACAATGGCTAATAAAATGTAGGCGGTTTCTTAATGGTTCCATGATCGAAAAAGTTTGTGAACCGTTGTCCTAGTGTCAGCACAGATTACAGAGCGAATTAAATTACCTATAAACGAAACATTATTGTGCAACGCCATTCTTATGTGAATACTACTATAAATTCCAATAAATGTCTAAGAAGCAACACTTATTTATAACTCAGTAGTGTCGCAAGAAGTATGAGACATATAGTTATGTAAATTTATTTATAAAAACTACATATGATGTTCTAATTACTATACGTGATGAGAATATAGTAATTATCAGAGAAAACGAGGGTGTGCTAATTAAGTATAATATGTAATTAATTATTAATGAAATTGCTGTTATTATTGTACACTTTATATGCCATTACATACGATAACATCAGTATCTATAATTATTTGCTCCTACATTTTTTCCCGAGGTGCAATAAATGTCAGAATGATTTCTTTTTGAGATAACAAACACTGACTAAGATTACCTTCACAGAGAGAATGCTGGTAGCAGCCATATTTGTTGTCTATTGTTATACAGAAGGAAGTATTAATTTCATTTCAAGAACTTCTTGAAGCCAAATATGAAACACAAATAAAATAATCGCTTAACATTCATGCCGAGAGTATAATTGTATGAACATGACTTTGCTTCATTTTATATTAAACACGAACATTTTTTTTGTGTATGTAGATCTCAACATTTTTGTTTATAGATTGGTGCCATTATAATAGGTCAGTTCACTATAAATTTAAACAACCTTTCACAAGGTTAAGAAGATATCTTATTTCCGGAAAGATGGTTTACGTTATTCCGGTCAATATGTCTTTTTCAATAATTTACAATGTTTTCTAATAGACTCTTGAAGCTTTCGTGGAGAAAGCACCAAAGGTATCACTTTTGTGCTAATAGAAAATTAGAGTAATAATTTGATTTAGATCGAAACTAGACGGTAGACGCATAAAGCCACGCTTCTAGGAATAGATATTGGGAACCTGGTGACAAAATTTGGAACTAAAAACAAGAGAGAAATTTTATTTCATTCGTATTTTTTTACCAGAGATGTTTACGTGTTGTATAAGCTAGATGCCTAACTCCGTGCGCAGAAGTGAAGCCAGCAATTTCGTGTAGCGGCCATTTGTTAAAAAGGCATGTAAGATGTAAGTATTTTACGTCTAGTCAGATTTGTGGCAATTTAAAAGTATGTACTGTACTGTAATATATAACTAATATTTTGAAAGACAATTTACGATTATAAAATGATCTACTTACGGCATATACCTACTACACAATAGCCCGGGAACGAGAACGAGAACAGGAACGAAGATTTTATCAATACATTATTTGTATTGTAAAGAAATGTGTTTTTTTAGTTATTTACCATCGAATAGATTTAAAACTGGGGGAAAGGTGCAATTTTTTGGGTTTTTTCAATCAAACCATATAACAGTTAAATGGAAAATAAAGTTAAAATATTTGTATGTAGAATGTGAGTAATATAATTTATGTAAATACATTATTTTATATCTTTTAGATTTCCTTTGAAACATAAACATATATTAAAATCTTGGATTATAAATGTAAGGAGAAAAGCTTTTACCCCAACTAAAGCTAACAAACTTTGCAGCGATCATTTTAAAGAAAATGATTATTTAGGACTGGAACTTACATTCGAAAATTGAAACCAAATGCAGTCCCTACGATATTTTCCGCTTTTTCTAGCTATTTAGAACAAAAAGAAAATAGCAGAAGGGTTTTAAATATAAAATCATGTAATTATTGAGCTGAAAACTGTTTAACATTGGACCATAATTACGTTTACAAATATAAATTTTCAGTTTTAACTGATTTTAAAAATAATGGAGGATTAATTTCCCCATCAGAAACGTTTTTAAAATAATTAAAGCTACTGAAACAAATTAATATTTTCACTAATAATTTAAAAACATTTTCAAATACAAATAATATTGAAAGAAAAATAATAAATTTTATAATTATTCTTTTTGTCAGTGAAAAAAGTATTTTTTCTCATTTACATTGTGAAATTTCTTTGGATAATAATCACAAAATTGATCTAATTTGATATATGTATTTGCAAGCAGTATATAAAAAATAGATTGCACAGTATTGCAAAGTGGTCCAACTAGAATCAAATTGTTAGCAAAAGACAAATTAAATAAACTAATATTATTTTCTAATCAATAAATAGTGTTTAAGAACAAGTATTGCGTTTTATTCCACCAATTTAATAACAATTTATTTGTGATAACCTTCATATATCAATTATATTCCAAGTTTTATTTCATATTTACCATATCATACATTACTATTTTGCCTTTTTAACAAATGGCCGCCTCTTGACCTTGAGGCTTCACTTTTACGTAGTTTGAAACATACGAAATTGGGTATCTAGGTTATACATAAACATCTTTGGTTTTTACATACGCTCATAGGTTATATAATATAAAATAGATTACAAAACTAATATTTACAATTAACTAAACTACTATTATCTAATATTTGCTGTAAAACTGTCCCTAAGAAAAAACAAAACTGTGAACATAATCTAACAACTACTAACTAAAGTATTTAAAATGAAAAATATTAATTAATCTACCGCTACAATTAATAAAACAGGGCACAAGGCAATATACTCTGCCTAAAATAATAATAAACACTGGGAGAAAAGTCAAAATACAAGAAGAATAAAAAAAAACTATTGACAGCAATGATACGGTTATGGAAGTTAAACCAATGTGCTCCTTTGTCGAAGGTTTGACGTTGGTACACAATGCCATCTCTACGTAGTGAAATATCCCAATTAGAATGGTCAACATTAACAATTATGTTATGAAGCTTGTTATAAGTAACTTGTTTACATCTAGATCTGTCACATCTAATTTGATTATATAATTTGATTTACATGATTAGAATTGCATTTGTGATGCAGGGGAAAACGACGTAGTTTTTACTGGGTTAAAATACCGCAAACCACATTCTAAAAAATCTACCTGGATCCTGGAGTCTAAATTATTCAAAACGGTGGTTTTTTGTTCATACACATTCGGAAAAATTAATAGTGAATGGTTGTAAAACAAAAATAAAATGTAATACAGTCAAACCTATGGCCTATGGCAGATTGTTTCAAAAGTCCCGCGATATTGAGTTCGAATTATAATGTAATGTGATCTGTACAAGCCGGTAACTACTTACCACGGACGCGGAATATAATTTTAGCTTCGCGCCGGTAAAAACAAACCTGTACAAAACGGAAGCGAGCATTTGCATATAAAAATCATGTGATGTTTGAGCAATTATGATTGGTCAAACTGCCTCGTTATTATGTATATTTTATTCTTCGTAGTCAAAACAAAATCGTCAGCATGTAAAAACTGCAATATTTGAATCAGCCCCCAATGTATTTTTTAATAATACAAAATATAACCTATGATGATTTTGGATAGCAAATTTCATGTACATACTTTGAAAATGAAACAGCCGATAGAAAAAACCTCCTCTGCTGACATTTTAATTTAAAATAAATTTTCTATAATATTTAAAATAATCGTATTATTATAAAAACAGACCGATTTACCACTTGTATAAATAAAAAAATAAATAAATATATCATCACCGCATATTACCCATTGCTGTGTGTGCCAATCTGCTTTGTACACAGATGTCGGTAATGATGATAACATATTTGTACCATGCGGGCGTTTACCAGGCGTCACCTCACGGGCACTCATTGCTGGCATAGAGAACACACCACAAGGGTTAATTTTTTGGCATTTAAAATTCGAAATATTTGGCGTCTGTCGGTATCGAACCCGGTTCCCCAGATTCGAGACCAGACACTCAGGCACACGACCACGAGACCTCACATAAATAATAAATTACATTGTTATTATGAATTGCATTATTAAAGTTATTACTATAGTATTATGGTTACGTATATAAAAATATTATTGTTCTAAATTATAATTAAAATCTGAAATAAAAATTATTTCCGTTTTGTAGAAGTTGTTTCCGTCTTATAGGATATTCCTGTAGAAGCCGGAAACCTGCTCCAGCCCGAATGATATTTTCGTCCGTCATGGTTCCGGCTTGGGCAGGTTGACTGTATATAGTAAACTCCTTCTCCTTCATGGGCGTACGCAGGGTGGGGCAAGGTGGGGCAGTTGCCCCCCCCTAAAGTTTCCATATAAAAAGTAAAATGGAAAATTTACTGTATATATGTATATAAAATAAAATTATTATACATTTTATATTGCACATGTATCATACATACGTAAAATACTGTATAAAAATATAATATACGTGTATGAAATGATATAATATGATCAATACTAAATATTTTTAAACTGCTCAAAAGGAATAATACGTTTTATACAGTATGGAATGTATAATACATGTGTATTGTACAGGTATAATAACATACAGCATTTTTTTTAACGATATTCGATCAAGGTCATCTGTATCATGACCGAAATAATAAATTGGCATACATTTATTTCTTTCATTTACATAACACAAAGCGTGTGCGATAAGGATGGATACAATACGCTTGTCTTTCAAAAATTAATATTGTTTCGACTAAGTTGGGCATTCCATTTTAAAACGATGCTCGTTGTTGACATTACTTTCGCTGTAACGCAAGTTTATTTATTAATTCAGATATATTACCTTGATTCAAAGCCGTACGAATAACTTTATTTTCTATTAGTGTCACTGACACTAACAGAGTGTCAGTATCATATTTTTCACATTTTTGGTTTCACATGTATTAGTCTATTTCCGTTTTGAATTTTGAATGCTTTTGCATTAACATATATTGTTATAATAATAAAATAACAGTAGTATCTTATGGACCCACATAAAAACTAAGTGAACGACACTACTGTATTTATCGGAACAGGCGGAGCTAAAATCCAAATTCATCCAATTTGTTGATCGGACATCTTTAAAAAATTACTGTACATTTTATAATAACCATGTTACATATACTTTTATACGTATAGAGGTAGAAGTGACACAAAGATTTTCTGAAAATCCACTACGGTTAATATTTTAGAAAGTTTAAATTCACTAAATATATTATTAATTTTTATTTGTTCTTTTTTAAATAAAATGATTATCTTTGGTATTTACTTTAAGTAAACCTTTACCTTTAACAAAAGCATTTTAAACATAATTTCTTCTTGCCCCCCCCTGAAGAAATTCCTGCGTACGCCCATGTTCTCCTTGACCATTAACTACATATTGTATGGTAGGCTCGTTTCAGTTACGTTAAGGAAGGCGAGCATGCGTTCGTATTTTTTCGGATATGTCACGATTTTTGATATATTCGTGGAGGTCCGGGCGGATTATTAAAATATATGTATCTCGGAACAATTATGGAAATATGAGGAAGTAGATAATATTTTACAATATATATGGTCCATACTGACACTGGAATAAACAGGATTACTAAAGGGAGAGTGACCAGATGTCCGGATAAAGCCGGGTTTGTTCGGCTTTTTGCCACAAATGTCATGCCGGCTTTTTCACGAATTAAAGCAAAAAATATAATAATAATATATTATGATAGTTTTTTCCATTTTTACCTCTCGCTAAGAGAGGTATTGGATTCATGCTAAAAATCGCATATCCAGATTTTATTGAATAAGCACGTTTTAAGGTCCCTACAATCCGATTTTAACATTTTTACGATGATGTCTGTGTGTGTGTGTGTGTGTGTGTGTGTGTGTGTGAGGTTGTTGGAGACACGATTTCTCAAATTCTATAAGACTAAAGACCTGTTTGACTACGGATTCCTCAATCTAACAGTAATGGGAAGAGTTGAATAGGTTCTGGTAACAATTGGACAATCGGAAGTGGTAGTTTCTAAAAAAAAAATTCTAAATATTATTTTTTGAAAATTTGTTACTACAAATATTAAAGATAATTAAATTCTCAATCTAACACACTTAATTTTTTTATTATATCTCGTATAGGTTTGGAGATATAATATATAATAATATAGAATAATTTGTTGTAATAAATCTCGTTGCCCGAAAAACATTTGCGATATTTAAATTTTTGTAATTGACATGTAAATGCAAAATGTCATGCCGGCTTTTTCACGAATTAAAGCAAAAAATATAATAATAATATATTATGATAGTTTTTTCCATTTTTACCTCTCGCTAAGAGAGGTATTGGATTCATGCTAAAAATCGCATATCCAGATTTTATTGAATAAGCACGTTTTAAGGTCCCTACAATCCAATTTTAACATTTTTACGATGATGTCTGTGTGTGTGTGTGTGTGTGTGTGTGTGGATGTGTGTGTGTGGGATGTTGGAAGGACGGTTACTCAAAAACTATAAGACTTAAAATTTGTTTAACAACGTATTTCCCAATCGGACATTCATGGGAAGATCTGAAAAGGTTTTGGTAACAATTGGACAACCGGAAGTAGAAGATTCTTGAAAAAAAAATCTTCTAAATATTATTTTTTGAAAATTTTTCTTGATAATATTAAAGAAAAATAAATTCTCTTTCTGATACATTTAAATTTTTTTATACATATTTTATAGATTTAGAGATAAAAGGAATATAATATATAAAATAATGTTGTAATTAATTTTACAACCGAAAGGATGCCATGAAAAATAGTTGCAAATTTAAATTATTTGTAACTGACAGATAAATGTCAGTGTCAGAAATAATGAGTAATGAAAGAAAAATGTATTTGGAGAATCCCTTAATTCTTGATCTGTGACTATTATGGAGATGACAAGTCTAGGTTGAAGGACTTAAATTTGTTTCAAACATTATGGGACAATGTACACCAGTACTGTAGACTAGAGTAACTTTGAATTGCGAAAAAGGTATCAAATTCTTCTCAAGTAAGTTGTAAATATTGACAAAATTACACATCGATATAAGAATAATCGGAGTGCAATCTATCCGTCACTTTATTAAAGGGAATTAAGGTTATTTAGATATAACAAGTATGAAAAAATAAAATGTAAAAGAAGATATATAAGAATAGATGCACAATCCAGATATATACATTTTAGACCGCCCAAAATTATTGTTTTTACTAGAAGAATATGAAGAGAAAGTAAACAAAGTTGTTCGAATTGAAAATTGCTGTTACCAGCCTAATATTTATATATGGTAAACTCTACTTTGTAATTTATTGTAACATAATTTATGGTAAATATCTTTATGTTGAGACATGCTATTATTGAATAATAAAGAAGTTTATACATCATAGATTTATATGAATATATTATTTGTATTTATAAAAATATTCTTTGCTTTATGCATACAGCCAGGTAAAATATACGGCGAGAGGTTATGTGCTGGCCACATCAGATTTTTAAGTTTTAAATATAAAGATATATTTACAGAAATTATTTAAGTTGAGATAAATATGTTTATATTGTTTTTATTTTCAGGTTTCAAATATACCAGGTATCTACTTTTTCCGGACAATAGGAAATACAATGGTAATATTTTCATATGGCTGTAATTTCTTCCCTACCTATTTATTTTAGAATAAAAGTGTAATTACAAGAAATGGTCAAAATTAAAAGTACAAAACTATTGTTTGCATGCGTTTCGTTCGCGAGAGAGGCAAAATAAAAGTTGTAATTTTTGCCTATTTACAGATTCCCATGATAAATACAACAGTTGTAATATTTGAGTTTGATGGATATCATAAAGTATTAAAAATTACTGATTTGATTAAATAAATTGTGAATTAATTAGTTAATTATATTTTTGTGAGACGGTAAATGATTATATATTGATAAATAATTTAATGAAATCAATCATTATTAAAACAATGACAGATATCATCTGAAAACTTAAACGATAAAATTGTTTAACATTTTTGTTCTACAATCTGTAAATAGCTAAAAATTTCATTTTACGCCTCTCTCGCAAACAAAACGTATACGTAAGCAATAATTAGTTGCAGTTTTTAATTTTGAACATTTTTGGTATTTATACTTTTGTTCTAAAATAAATAGGACAGAAATTACAGCCATATGAAAATTTTACCCTTGTATTTTCTATGGTTCGGAGAAAAGTAGACACCGGTATGTATTTTTACCTTCCGTCACCTTTAGATAAGAAAGGTATTGTCTTTGGTCAAAAAAATTTAATGATGAGTTTTTAGTGAATAAGCATGTTTTAGGGTCCCTATAATACGATTTTACCATTTTTACGATGATATTTGTATGTATGTATGTGTGTGTGTGTGTGTGTGTGTGTGTGTGTGTGTGTGTGTGTGTGTGTGTGTGTGTGTGTGTGTCTGTGTGTCTGTGTGTGTATGACAAAAGTTCCGGATCCCATAACTTCAGTACCACGATTCCAAAAATTATAATTTTTTCGTATTCCTCAAGTATACATCCAGAAGAACAACTGATTAGATTTTGGTTATAATTGGTGAACCGGAAGTAGCCTCATTTGAAGATTAAACAGTTAAATTTGATTCATTGACAATTAACGTTATTATAACTTAAAGAATATATTATTTTCTATACGATTTGATTACATTTTATACTTCATATTCAATAGATATAGAGTTAAAGAATTTTAAAGAAATTAAATTTTATAAATCAGCCAGCTATGCTAAAACTACTAATATATTCATATAATTCAAGAAAATAACTCTAGTGTTAAAAGTTTCTAGAAAGATACAAGATAGACGATTACATTGGTTGGAACATGTCATGAGGAGAAATGAAGAATTATATTGGAAGAAGAATGAATAGCCTAGTAATAGGAGATTGAAGAAACAGAGGAAGACCAAAGATAAGATGGAAGGACTGTATTGCGGAACTTCAGAGAATAGGAACTGAATGAGAACGTCACGGAAAAATAGCGATTCCTAACGAATGGGAAAAGCTAAAGAAGAAGAAGATGTCAGTGTCAAGTGAAATTTGCATAGTTTGTTTATGAAATAATTTTACTGGAAATTTAGAATCTTTTGCAAGAAAAATTATGTATGGAATTAATACATTATACACAGGATTGACGGAAGGTATTGTGCTGGCCACAACAATTTTTTTTTTAAATTTTGTCATCCTTTTTTACCAAAAAACATCCTTTGTTGTCTTTTGTGTCCTGCTTTTATTATGTAGACGTCTGGTCACCCTATGAAAGGAATATATTTCAATTTTGCAAATCTCATGTGCTCATAACTAGGTTTGTAACTGTTCACACAAGCGTTAAAATCCCCATTTGAGCGACACTCACACTCACACATAGTTCAAACTGCACTTTCATTCTTGCATGTGGTCGGTCGCTCTCACGTGATACTGTTATGATAATTAAACTGGATTTACTTTTTCTGCGCTGGTGCTAGTAATGAGTGTATTGCCCAGAGCCAGAATGCAGGCCACACAGACCAGTCACATTGGCTGGCGAACGAGCACCTGATCACTAGGAACGGGGTCGACACTTTAACATGATGAAATGAGGCACATTTTGCTTTTAAATTATTTGCAACTCTAAAAGATGATCATTGTATATGGATTTATCTTTTAAAGTTATTCAGCAAAAAATATTTTGTTCAAAATACTACGGACTTTATATGCTTCAAATCTAATCATCTGATTGAAATTGTACTTTTTTTACCTTCTGTCACCTTCAGGTAAGGAAAGTATTGATTGACTTTGGTCAAAGAATTCGCTGGTGAGTTTTTAATGAATAAGCACGTTTAGGGGTCCCTAGAATACGAATTTACTATTTTTACGATGATGTGTCTATGCGTGTGTGTGTGTGTGTGTGTGAGACAAAAATTTCTCTGGAGTTATCTCCGATATTACAATTCCAAAAACTACAATTCTTTTATATTCCCCCTTTATACGTCCGTATGAAGAGTTGGTTATATTTGAGTTACAATTGGTCAACTGGAAGTACCCTAATTTGAAGATTTTAACAGTTTTTCTTGAAAAACCGCTGTTAAATATCTTTTTTTGACATTTTATGTCATTATAAATATTAAAGAATATTTTAATCTCTATTCAATTTAATTATATTTTTTTCTTAATAATAATAATAAGAATAATAATAATTAATAATAATAATAATATTAATAATAAGAATAATAATAATTAATAATAATAATAATAATAATAATAATAATAATAATAATGATAATAATAATAATAATAATAATAATAATAATAATAATAGGGTCTCGTGGTCGTGTGCCTGAGTGTCTGGTCGTGAATCTGGGGTCTCGGGTTCGATCCCGACCGACGCCAAAAATTACTGTGGAAAAAACCTACCACATAAGGTAATACAACAGATTATAGCCACAAGTCAATTCACCAGATTATTATGTTATAAATATAATACTATATGTTTTCATTTTCTACTTCTTATTTTAAAAAAACATAATGTTCTTTTTAGGAATAGTTCAGTTAAGTTCAATACGAGGTAAGATTAGTTCATTTCTCCCCTGAGAAGAAAGCGCCTATATACTATCGTTTGCAAAAAAATCTGTATGGAATTTGTACGAAATACGTACAATTGACGGAAGGTAATGTGCTGGCCACATCAGATTTTTGTTTATTTTTATTTACAAGTACCTAGTTCTATTTGTACTTTACAACGCATGTTGTAGATGTAGACGCAGATTAACTGAAGGGGCCCATACATGGCTCCAAACTCCGAACCACACGTGATGGCTGGTAAAAATAAAATAATAAAACCATTAGATGGAAATATCAGGTCATGTTTGCAAATGATTACATTGGGAAGTACCAAATCTGATACAAATAAAAGAATTTTTATTTCTTGTAATTATACCACTTTTTTATTTACATACAATAAACATTGCGGTATAAAATTTGAATAAAATATTTTCCAATTGGGATATCAGGGATTCACTAGAATCCCCTGCATTGTTATTTCCATAAACTTTTTTTACATTTGTTTTCTTCTTTTGAATAAATAATACTTATTAAACCCAGTCAAGTTTCCCATTATAATTTATTCATAATTCGCAACTTAATTTCAAATGACAGATAATTAACTGTTTAAAATGTTAGAGCAAATTTTATTTTCAGCGGCCTATCTGATATTCGTAATCTCAATCATTCTTATAAAAAAAAAATCTGTTGTGGCCAGCACAATACCTCTCGCCCTTTCCATTGTGGAATATATATATTATTAGTATTGCTTGTACACACGAAAAATTCTAATTAGATGTATTCTTTCTATTTAGATATTATTTATAATTTTAAACTCATTCTATGAGCAAGTTTTCTCCTGCTCTTCTAAATGTTCGAGGTTCTTCCAATTCATTGACGGAATTGGCGGTATTGGCGGTATTTCTGAACGGTGTATGTAATATATCTATAAATTTAAATATTTAACACAATAAGAAATATTAAATATCATTCACAGAAAAAGTCTTCAGTACTATTTCTGAATTTTTGACACTGTCATTAGTGACATTTACCAGTCCATTAATTTCTCAACTGGTTCCCATGGAGTTGTTTACTACAACAGATTATTTTATACATTATATTTTTATATCTCTAAATCTATAGAAGATATAAAAAAAATTAAATGTATCGGTAGAAATTTTATGTTCTTTAATATTTGTCAAAACATAATTTTTCAAAAAATTAGAACATTTTTGTTAAAATTCTACTACTTCCGGTTGTCCATTCGTTACCAGAACCTATAGGTACAACTCTTCCCAGTATTGTTGTTGGGAACATTCACGCACACACACACACGTACGCACACACAAATCATCGTAAAAATGTTAAAATCGGATTTTTAAAACGTAGTTATTAACTAAATTTTGGATTTGCGATTTTCAGCTTGAATCTAAAATCCAAAACCTCTCTTGGCGAGAGGTAAAAACTATGTTTATCATTCTATCTCTATATAAAATAAATTTAAATACAGAATAAATGAATTACTAAACAACATCACAATAACCCGACTTTTTGTTTGCGTGAAATATAATATGCATTTGATTTGCTAATAGTTTAGTAATCCCTGCCCGTATTTCCGCAATACCCATTGTAGTTCCTTCAATACCGTTCGCATTTGATGAAATGCAATTTGTTTATATTAACATTTTCACAATGTAAATGACATTAATCCCTGTTGGAGAATAGTTTCGACATATTGTCCGACCTCGGAGGCCTTATAGCTTATACCCTACCCTAGTTTCCGCATTGCAGTCTGTGCTTCTTGTAACTCTCTAAATTTAAATTTAAATTCTTCGGTAATGTTTTCCATAATTTAAATGCTATAATGAATTTGGTGTCCTCCATTACGAGAGAACATTGATAAGTTTTTAGCCTATAACATACACAGATGTATTGTTCAATATAGACTTCTTTTAAGTCAATACATATTTTCCATCGATACTCCAATATCTTTAACCATCCAAAAAATAGTTGGTGTCTTGCTCTGCAAAATAAACTTCTTCGAAACAGTTTCACCCTTCGCTATTCAATGTTTTTAGTGTTTCTTTGTCCCAGAATTATGGTGGTGAATCCAAAGTTAAACATCGATGCAAAAACTTTAGCTTGTTTCACTTTAAAACGCTTCAACATAGCCTTGGATATGTCCATTCGATTGCATTTTTTGGCCCAAAATGAGCAGTCGCAATTCTTTGTGTAATATATGATAAACGCGTTCCTTCAAATGTCTACAGCGTCTGCTATCTCACCAGTATCATTTTTCGATGCTATCGGTGGTGGTCGCAGTTGGTGACCATCCAGCACGCTCATTCTTAACCAGCTGCCCATATTTTCAAATTATGGAGCAGAGCATGGAGGTAGAAATAAATAAAGAGTGAACAAGTGGTTATAAAAGTGAAGTCATTTCCCTTACTCCAGGTAGCGCCTAATTGTTAACCTTATGACCAAGCTATTTTGTTTCAGTTGCTTACGTTTCTTTTATCTCGTTTAAGAGTATTTAGTTTGTTTTTCATCTTTTTATTTAATGTAATAGTAACAATTATTTTGCAAAATTTTGTTATACGACCATATTTTCAAATTTAACAGACCATTGCTTAGATCTTGGAACATGGATCTCTGAAGAATCACATCACATAAGTAAAATTTCATTATTTGGCAAAAAAATCAGTAAATAAATCTGAAAATATTCGGCATTTAAAGCTTAATTTATGTCGAAATAATTTTTTATTTGCTTTGCGTCATTATAAAATAAATTTGAAATACAAACTGAAACTGAACGGTGCTATTTTCAGCTAAATTTTTCATTTTTCATAGAATCTAGAATAATATACTAGTACTATAATTTTTTTATAATATTTTTAAAGGCGGGACGACAACTAAGGTGATTTGCAATCTGTATGTAATATAATTATTATGGATATACTTTGTGCAGTTCAATGCATCTTTATTAATTAAATAAAAATATTTGATTAAAACAGGTTTTTTAATATTTTACAAATTTAATTAAGGAAAATTTACTTTTTTTGGCATTCTTTGAGGAATGGAATTCAAAAAAATAGATTTTGTTGAATATCTTATTTATTAGTGGGACGTTTCGGGGAACAATTTCACCCATCTTCAGCCTTTTGGTATAATAAGTCTAAGTTGGTTACATGGTTTTATAAAATAATATAGTTCTGCTTTGCTCAAGAAATACGATTTAAAAAGATGCGGATATTAAAGTTGAAATTTATTGGAAAAGTCATTTTTCGTCGTTCAATTTAAAACATTTTTTTCCCAAAACACGTGGTACCCATCAATGTAATATTAGATCATGAATGTTTGAAGATTGTTATATTAAAACATGATGATTTGTAAAAATGATGTTTGTTAAAACGTGGTTGGCAAAATGGCTACGTATCTTTATTGTCTGAACTTCAGGATCAGATCTAATATTACATTGGTGGGTACCTCGTGTTTTGGTAAAAAAAATGTTTTAAATTGAACGACGAAAAATGACTTTTCCAATAAATTTCAACTTTAATACGATGATTTCTGTGTGAGTATATGGATGTTGGAAGAACGGTTTTTCAAAAATTATAAGAGTTATGACATGTTTAAATACAGATTCCTTAATTTAAAATTAATGGGAAGAGCTGATAAGGTTTTGGTAACAATTAGACAACCGAAAGTAGTAATTTCTTCAAAAAAATCTTCTAAATATTATTTTTTGAAAATATTTGTTATTACATATAACAGTGAAAATTCAATTCTCAATATGATACATATAAAATATTTATTATATCTTCTATAGATTTAAAAATAAAAGTATATAATATTCCGTAAGTTAACCACGACCGTGATTATGGTTTTCTTTCTGTTCACGTGGTCTGGTTATAGTTACTGAAAAGTGGTTGCGATTCGGGACATCTTGGTTAATTTGAGAAGATAAAGCAGGGATGTTCTTCGTTATATCAGTTGCAATTAGCGGATATAAAAAATTGATAGTTTGTTAACAGTTAAACAACAGTACATAATTCTGTAAAATGGAGGTCAGTAAATATTGATATTTTATGGAAAATGTTATCTTATATGTGACAACATAACTCTATTTGTCTATTCTATACGAACATAAATATTATACATATCAGTATATATTAATAATAATTATATATTTTTTATACAATTTTATTTATTATATTACAAAAAATAACAAAATGATCACACAACCACAAAAAAAATTTGGTCGTTATGGTCAGGAAAATGTAACCAAAACTTCCAGGAACCACATTCCGAAATGAAACCGCAATCCTGAAATTATGTTTTGGTTATATTACAAAACGTTTAACCAGAATATTGGTCACCGCGGTTAAGTTACGGAATATACTATTATAAATGAAATATAACTTGTAGAAATTTTTGGGTGTTATTTATTTTTAAAAGAAGAAGAAAAAAAGTACTAGTGTTAAATAATGTATATATTAATGATATTTACAATTATTTCTAAGTCAATCGTTATTCCTTTTACGGAATAAAAAATTATTTGAAATTATGTTTTGTAGTTTATTTTTGTACCATACATTGGCATAACTGAGAATGACTATGTTGTGTCAAATAATTTTATATTCCTTTAAAGGAATAAGGATTGACTTAGAAATAATTATAAATTCATTAATATATACGTTTCTTTAATACTAGTATACTTTTTCTTCTTTGTATAAAAATAAATAACAACTAATAATTTCTACAAGTTATATTTCGTTTTATAAGGTTTTTTTCAGGTTGATGACGTGAGTCGTCTGCCTAATCAATTTCACCATATTGTGACATGACCCTGCAGTAGTTCACGATATTGAGAATACTGTAAATGCAAAATATCAGTGTCAAAAATCAACAGTTTTACTGACATTACTGAAAGCATTTTCTGGGAAGTACATTTAAACTTTCTTATTGTATTATTAATTAAATATTTAAAATTATAGGTAGGTATATTAATATTATACTTACATACACATATCCTCTTAAGAAATACCGCCAATCCCGTTAATGAAATTGAAGAATCTTGACACATGTTAGAAGATTAGGACAACAGTCCTCATAGAACGAAAGAATAGATACAATTTGAATTATTTGTGTGTACAAGAAATGTTAAATTCGATACTTATGTAACATAAAATGGAAATGGCGAGAGATATTGTGCCACAACAGATTTTTTTTTTCAATCTTGAATATAAAATTACAACCTTTTCGTATCTTATATAATTATCAATTCTTCCCATAAATAAGGATATGACAGTGCTAATAAGAAGGAAGTAAAAACATAGCCCGAAGCTCTACTGATTCTATCACGTATAGAGTGATCTATTATCCAGTAACCAATTTGTTGTGATGAATGCTAAACCTTTTGCTTTTTTGCCACCGTGACAGGAAAACAAATGTCGCTTTATTAATAAACACAAAAATATATATTAATTAACAAATTTCAATGTAATAATGACTTTAATTACACCTGGCTAATAAATGTGATAATTCACACATTTAATAATAATTTCATATTCAATGCTCTTCCTGCTTTCATTTTTTACTGCAACAATTACTAAGATTCAGGTTAGTGTGTGAGATAATTAATGTAGACTTATTAAAAATGAGTGTAAACAGTAAAAGTATTAATAGTGGATTCATTAACACAGAAATTAATAAAGTAAACCGTACACAATGTATTAAATTAAAGCTAAGGTTATATACACATTTGCTTTCTCTATACATTTACCTACATATTATTCATAGTATATTAAATAAACTATTATTAATAAATACCCATAACATATTGTAAACGTATGCTTTCCTTTGCATTATAGCTCTGTTGATATTTACAAATTACAATATCCATAAAACAACAATAACTTTGTAACTATTATTATAACAGTTTGGCCGTCATAATATTTTATCTTATTGACATTTCATATATTACAAAAAACTCAATGAATATTTTATTTTTACAAAAATTACATTATTGCAGTAAAATATACAATTTCAGCTTAAATTAAGAACAAAATCAAAAATCTGATGTGGCCAACACAATACCTCCCGTTTAATTTAATTTTTATTCATGTAAATACTTAAAATTAAATTAAATATAAATATCGGGTTCGATCTCGACCGACGCCAAATATTTCCAATTTTAAATGGCACAAAAATGATCCCTGTGACAGACCCATCAATGGGTAATATGCCGTGATGATATATTTATTTTAATTATTTATGTACTTACCTATATTCATTACTGGCGTGGAAAGTGCACCACAAGGATCAATTTTGTGCCATTTCAAAGTATTTGGCGTCGGTCGGAACCGGACCCGTTCCTATGGAAAGCCGTTTTACTTTTAATTAAATTTGAGTTTTATTTCTAAAACAAATTCACATATCCAAATTAAAATTTGAGATATCACGAATTAAATTTGAGATATCTTTAATTCAATTTTAGATATCTGCAAATGAATTAGAGATATCTCTAATTCATTGATTTAGAGATATCTGAAATACAATTTGAGATATCTCTAATTCATTTGCAGATATCTAAAATTTAAATTTTGATATCCAAAATTCATTTAGAGATATCTAAAAATAAATTAGAGATATTTCTAATTGAGTTAAGGATATGTACATAACCTCAAATTAGGTTTTTGGAAAACATTTGATACAGTTAGTCTTGGTTGTGTCTTCATTTGGGCGCGATATTTAAATTTATTATGGCGCAATATTCAAATATATAGATTTTTCCCTGACTTGAACATAGAATCTGACCAAGACCAAAGAGATTTAAGTGTTGTGAAGTCAGTTGTGTTTAGGCTAAAAACTCACTAGCGAATTAAGGATATCACTAAATAAATAAGGGATATCACTAGATGAATTACGGATATCACTAAAAGAATTAATAATATCACTAAATGAATTTAGGATATCACTAAGCAAATTAAGAATATCACTAAATAAAATATGGATATGTATTTTTATTTTAAAAGTTACATATTCAAAATTCGTTTAGTGATATTCTTAATTTATTTAGTGATATACGAAATTCGTCTAGTGATATCTATAATTCATTTTCAGATATCTACAATTGAATTTGAGATATCTGAAAATAAATAATTAGAGATATCTCAAATTTAATAACAGATATCTTAAATGTAATTAAGAATATCACTAAACGAATTATGGATATCACTAAGTGAGTTAGAGATATCACTGAACGAAATTTGGATATGTTACTTTAAAAATAAAAATACGTATCCATAATTCATTTAGTGATATTTTTAAATCATTTAGTGATATCCATAATTCATTTAGTGATATCCATAATTCATTTAGTGATATTGTTAATTCATTTAGTGATATCTCTAATTCATTTGGTGATATCTGTAATTTGTTTAGTGATATCCTTAATTCGCTAGTGATCTAACATAGTTCTTATGGGACATAGTGTTATTTAAATTTGAGATATCTGAAATTGAATTAGAGATATCTTTAATTCATTTTTAGATATCTCTAAATGAATTTTGGATATCAAAATTTAAATTTTAGATATCTGCAAATGAATTAGAGATATCTCAAATTGTATTTTAGATATCTCTAAATCAATGAATTAGAGATATCTCTAATTCATTTGTAGATATCTAAAATTGTATTAGAGATATCTCAAATTTAATTCGTGATATCTTAAATTGAATTATGGATATGTGAATTTGTTTTAAGAATAAAACTCAAATTTAATTAAAAAGTAAAACGGCTTTCCATACGTTCCCAAGATTCGCCTGGTAAAAGCCTGCACGGAATAAATATGTCATCATTATAACCGACATTTACGTACAATGAAGACTGACTCACCCATCAATAGGTAATATGCCGTGATGATATATGTTTTTATTATCTTACCTATATTCCTACATATTTACTTATGCTGGAAACTGTATTAAGTTTCATTCCGTATAATTATTGTTCCATTTATTATTTTCTTTATAAAACATTAATATTATTATTTGAAATGATCAGTTCGTTGACAGTGACATATATCTGTCAGTTACAAACATTTGAGATCTGAATTGTGTAACCATGTGAATGAGTTGTGTTTAAAACGTAGGCTCCGGGATTAAAATTATAGATAGTTTTCTAAATTTATCCATAAAATATATAGAAAAAGTATTAATGCAAAACTGTAGAAAATTTAATGATCTTTAATTTTTATATAACATAAATCTCGAAAAAATAACATTCAAAAGTATTTTTCGAAGAAAAACTATTTTGAGCTTCCAATAAAGTGCCATTTTCGGTTATCTGATTTACTCCAAAATCTAATGGCATCATTCCATATAAGAGTAAGGTAGAAATACAAGGTTTCAACATTTTCTGAACGATTGTATTTGAGTTAGAGCGTAAAGAGGACACACACACACACACGCACGCACGCATGTACGCGCAAGCACACATACGCACGCACACGCACACACACACACACACACACATACACACGCACATGCACACAGACATCGTCGTGTAAATGTTAAAATTGGATTGTAGGGACCTTAAAACGTGGTCATTTACTAAAATCTCGATATGCGATTTTTAGCACGATCCCTATACCTCCCTTACCAAGGGTAGCGGGAGGTAAAATGTTTCGACAACAATTAGACTTTAAACTAAATTAAATTAAATTAACTTTAACACACGAATCAGAATAGTTCGGGCACTATTCTAATATTGTTGCGCCTTTTGTATTGACTATAGCGGCTTTAATTCTGTTAGGCATTGTATCAACTAACTTTGCGCACTCATGAGATTCAATATTATCCCATACTTGTTGCAATTTTACTTTTAATTCGTTTACTGTACGTGCCGGATTTTTACGCAGTTCCTTTTTCATTTTATGCCAAAAGGACTCTATTGGCGCCAAACCAGACTACTTGAAATCCACTTTAGAGTAAGAATATTATGATTTTCAAGCCAAGTTTTAACGGTATGTGCCGTATGATACGGCACACCGCCAGCTAAAAACGTAGCTCCCTTCGACGGACTAGCATAAAGGAATCGATGATAAAAAATCTGTTGTGGCCAGCACAATACCTTCCGTCATTCTCGTGTATAATGTATAAATTCCATAATTTTTCTTACAAAAGATTCTAAATTTCCAGTAAAATTATTTCATAAACAAACTATTCAAATTGCACTTGACACTGGCATCTTCTTCTTCTTTAGCTTTTCCCATTCGTTAGGGGGTCGCTATTTTTGCATGTCGTTCTCATTCAGTTCCTTTTCTCTCAAATCTTCCGCAATACAGTCCTTCCATCTTATCTTTGGTCTTCCTCTGTTTTTTTTAACGTCATATTACTAAACTATTCATTCTTGTTCCAATATAATTCTTCATTTCTCCTCATGACATGTTCAAACAATGTAACCGTCTTCCCTGTATCTTTCTAAAAACTTGTAACACTAGAGTTATTTTCTTACCGTATCTTTCCGTGTATTCCCCAATATCTACTTCAACATCCTCATATCTACCACATTAATTTATTTTTTATTGATACTGACATTTGTCAATTGAATTATATGAATATATTACTAGTTCCCAAGTTTGGCATAGCTGGCTGAATTATAAAATTTAATTTCTTAAAAATTCTTTAACTCTGTATCTATTGAATATGAAGTATAAATTGTAATCAAATCGTATAGAGAATAATATATTCTTTAAGTTATAATAACGTTAAATGTCAATAAATCAAATTTAACTGTTAAATCTTCAAATGAGACTACTTCCGGTTGACCAATTATAACCAAAATCTAATCAGTTGTTCTTCTGGATGTAAACTTGAGGAATACGAAAAAATTATAATTTTTGGAATCGTGGTATTGAAGTTATGGAATCCGGAACTTTTGTCACACACACACACACACACACACACACACACACACACACACACACACACACACAGACAGACACACACACACACACACACACACACACACACACACACACACACACACACACACACACACACACACACACACACACACACACACACACACACACACACACACACACACACACACACACACACACACACACACACACACACACACACACACACACACACACACACACACACACACACACACACACACACACACACACACACACACACACACACACACACACACACACACACACACACACACACACACACACACACACACACACAAACACACAAACACACACACACACACACACACACACACACACAGACAGACAGACACACAGACACACATACATACAGACATCATCGTAAAAATGGTAAAATCGTATTATATGGACCCTAAAACGTGCTTATTCAGTAAAAACTCATCATTGAATTTTTTGACCAAAGACAATACCTTCCTTACCTTACCTAAAGGTGACGGAAGGTAAAAAATATCTGTGCACAAATAATATCTGAGGTTCCTTTACATAGATGAATATATAAGATAAAAAATTATTTCTTGTAACAGCCAAAAATTAATTATTATATTAATTATATTTTTCTTTTACAATTGACCAAGAGTGATGAACGTCAATGGTAAGTACAATTGTAAATTACTTGAAATTTAATTTCGTTTTTGTATAGATTTTTTGTGATTGAAATAATAAAAAAATCTGATGTTGCCAGCACAATATCTTCCGTCAATCCTGTGTATTATGTACAAATTCCATACATAAATTCTTCCAATATATTCTTCATCTCTCCTCATGACATGTTTAAACCAATGTTCGTCGCTCTTGTATCTTTCTATCACTCAAGCCATTTCCCTTATACTTTCATTCCTTATCCTATCTTTCCCCAATATTTATCTCAACATCCTCATCTCTGCCATATTCATTTTCTTTTCATTGACACTAACTAACATCTGTCAGGTCTTTCTTAATATAGTAGCTGTTTCCATGGTTAAAGCATAGTAGCCGATTTATAAAATTTAATTTCTTTGTAATTCTGTAACTATATCCATTGAATATGAAATAATATAAAATGCAATCAATTCGTAAAAATAAGAATATTTAAATAACATTAAATGTCAAAAAATAATATTTAACAGCATTTTTCAAGAAAAACTGTTAAAATCTTTAAATGAGGGTACTTCCGATTGACTAATTATAACCAAAATCTAATCAAGTCTGCATATGGATGTAAAGAAGAGCAATACGTAAAATTTTTGGAATTCTAGTATTGGAGATATCGCGGCCGAAATTATAGTGACACATACACACATACGCGCGCACATACACGCACATATACACATGCAAACATCATCGTAAAAATAGTAAAATCGTATTCTAGGGCCCCTAAAACGTGCTTATTCATTGAAAACTTACTACCGAATATTTTGACCAAAGACAATACCTTCCTTACTTAGAGGTGACGGAAGGTAAAAAAACAACACACGTCTTACGTAATTCCATGACTAATACTATTTTCAACATTAATCCACAGTTTTATAGGTACTGTTTCAATTCGACCACACGAACTAATATAATTTGTATCATATTTTATTTTAAATTTTGACATTTATTTATTATATATTACAAATTTATATCATAAAATGAACAGTTATTTGTAATATTATTTATGTGCTGATAAAAAAATATACAGATATGAAATATATCAAGTAGTAAAAACAAAGAAAAATATTAAATTAATAGCAATTTTTTTAAAATTAATAGTTATGTATCAATGCATTGAAGTTAATTTTTTTATCACGAATGTGGAATTTATTTGCTGAGGCCCTTAGGCCTGAGGAAAATAAACCGTATAAGTGATAAAAAGGAAGTTCAGTGCCGAAGTGCATATTAAATTTTATTTGAAGTCGAAAAATTATGAAAATGAAAGAAATATTTAGTTTTATAGGTTATGACATAACTGTCAGTCTGACATTCAGTGTTGCTAATCACGGACATTGAAGTTATAAAGTGCACTGAAAATTATGTGTTTATCTGAATTATTATTCATCGGAATTATTTAGCTCGTTTTTATTTCACATATTTTTATCATTTTGCGTACAAATTTACTATTGTACATCGTACAGATGCCCAAATTATCTTACATGAACAAAAGTTATTTAGGTTGGCAATATATTATATTTGCATGAAATCGCCGTATAATGGACTACTTTAGTGCCGATTTCTGAGCTTTTAATGACGATTTTTGTGCACTTTAGTGACGACTTCAAACAAAATATATGTAATTTTTCACGCTGTTATTAAAACAGTACCACAATCTTTAAGTTAACTCCAGCCGTATTCGAATTCGAGCCGTCTGAGTTATAATCTGTATACCTCTCGCCCTTTCCGTTGTGGTATATATAAGTATTGTATTTAACATTTCTTGTACACATAAAAAATTCGAATTACACCTAATCTTTATATTTACGTATTTTCTATAATTTTAAATTCATTCTATGAGCAAGTTTTCTTCATTTCTTCTAAATGTTCGAGGTTTTTCCAATTCATTAACGGGATTGGTGGTATTACTGAAGTGTAAGTATTAAATATCGTTCTCAGAAAATGCCTTCTCTGAATTTTTGACACTGACATTAGTGACATTTATCTGTCAATTGCAGACATTTTAATTTCTCAAGTAGTTACCATGGGGATATTTGGGCTATGAGCAGGCTGTTAGATTTACTACAACAGATTATTTTATAGATTATATATCTATATCTTTAAATCTATAGAAGGTATAATAAAAAAATTAAATGTGTCGGACACAGAATTTTGTTTTTTAATATTTGTAATAACATAAATTTTCAAAAAATAATATTTAGAAGATTTTTGTTAAAATACTATTACTTCCGGTTGTTCAATTTTTACCAGAATCTATTCAACTCCTCCCATTTCTATAAGATTGAGGAATCCGTAGTTACATTAGTCTTATAGAATTTGAGAAATCGTATCTCCAACAAACTCACGCACACACATCCAAACACACACACAGACACACACACATCATCGTAAAAATGTTATTATCAAATTCTAGGGATCTTAAAACGTGCTTATTCACTAAAATCTGGATATGCGATTTTTAGCATGATTCCAATACCTCTCTTAGCGAGAAGTAATTTTTAAAAAAAAATCTTTCTGTTTTGTAATCTTGACGTCATACTACTTACCCTTAAATTTATGACATTAAGTTCAAAACCACTCTGTATAAAGACGTATACTTGTTTTTACCTCTCGCTAAGAGAGGTACTGCATTCATGCTAAAAATCGCATATCCAGATTTTATTGAATAAGCATGTTTTAAGGTCCCTACAATCCGATTTTAACATTTTTACGATGATGTCTGTGTGTGTGTGTGTGTGTGTGTGTGTGTGTGCGTGTGTGTGTGTGTGTGTGTGTGTGTGTGTGTGTGTGTGTGTGTGTGTGTGTGTGTGTGTGTGTGTGGATGTTGGAAGGACGGTTACTCAAAAACTATAAGACTTAAAATTTGTTTAACAACGTATTTCCCAATCGGACATTCATGGGAAGATCTGAAAAGGTTTTGGTAATAATTGGACAACCGGAAGTAGAAGATTCTTGAAAAAAAATCTTCTAAATATTATTTTTTGAAAATTTTTCGTGGTAATATTAAAGAAAATTAAATTCTCTATCTGATACATTTAAATATTTTATTATATATTCCATAGATTTAGAGATAAAAGAAGTATAATATATAAAATAATCTGTTGTAATAAATTTGACAGCCGAAAGAATGCCATGAAAAATAGTTGATAATTTAAATTATTTGTAACTGACAGATAAATGTCAGTGTCAGAAATAATGAGTAATGAAAGAAAAATGTACTTGGAGAATCCCGTAATGCTTGATCTGTGACTATTATGGAGATGACAAGTCTAGGTTGAAGGACTTAAATTTGTTTCAAACATTATGGGACAATGTACACCAGTACTATAGACTAGAGTAACTTTGAATTGCGAAAAAGCTATCAAATTCTTCTCAAGTAAGTTGTAAATATTGACAAAATTACACATCGATATAAGAATAATCGGAGTGCAATCTATCCGTCACTTTATTAAAGGGAATTAGTGTTATTTAGATATAACATGTATGAAAAAATAAAATGTAAAAGAAGATATGTAAGAATAGATGCACAATCCATATATACATTTTAGACCGCCCAAAATTAATGTTTTTACTAGAAGAATATGAAGAGAAAGTAAACAACGTTGTTCGAATTGAAAATTGCTGTTACCAGCCTAATATTTATATATGGTAAACTCTACTTTGTAATTTATTGTAACATAATTTATGGTAAAATATCTTCATGTTGAGACATGCTATTATTGAATAATAAAGAAGTTTATACGTCATAGATTTATATGAATATATTATTTGTATTTATAAAAATATTCTTTGCTTTATGCATACAGCCAGGTAAAATATACGGCGAGAGGTTATGTGCTGGCCACATCAGATTTTTTACTAGAAAGGCCCTGGTCACATAAGGAATTCAGTCACTCATATATTTACCTACATATTAGGAAAGAAGTTTAATTACTTAAATAAAAAGTAAATGCACGAACACTAAGCAAATTGATATTAAGTAGTTTCCCTTTTTGAAATTAAGTATAAAAAGTTAAGTGACCTACAACTCTTACATTAGTTTAGGTTATTAGTTGTAATGTTGTACTCAACTCTCGTCTAATTAATCCTTGAAAGTTTTGCTTAAACACAAATTATTTCATTACACTTAATAACAAAATGTACTCGTAATTAAAGCAAGTAAACTACTATATTTAATAAATGAAAACGATTTGTACATCACATTTTATTCAGGTTAATGAACGTAAATGAAGAAATTTCAAAAATTACACATGTTGATTTATACCTTAAAGTTGGAATTTAAATTTATGAAGTACAATAATTACTGGTATCATCAAAAATATATAGCAGAGTTTATCAGGAAACCCGCACGGTACATATATATCATCAGGATTACCTACCATATCTGCATACAAAGCAGATTAGAATACCCAGTAATGGGTAATATACCGTGATGATATATTTATTTATCAGGTAATGTATGCAGTAACTATATGTTTTAAGAAAGTCGTATGTTCGTCATTCTACTCACAAGTGTTTCATATGTACATACGCGGTCTATATTTCGATAATGCCAATATTATATTATCATATATTACCATAAGAAATGCAAGACATAGGAAGTGTTCTTGTGGTACCTACAAATGATACCGTTGCGCAACCATTAAAATTTATATCGTGTTTGTATCGTATGGATACATGACATTCCAAAATGGTTATCAATAAATTATTGATGCTTTCAAATAGAAACAAACATTAACAGCAAAACAACAGCCCAAAGGAGAAGCAAATTAGATTTCAAAATAGTGTTTCAAGGTTGTTTAACTGTTTTTCAACTTCCTATATATTTATATGCTTACATGTTACATGATTATATTACTTGGATATTTCATTAAAAAATGCCAAAAGATTTTATCAATGTATGCATCAAAACACTTTAAAATTCTAACAACAAAAACATATGTTGCTAATGTCCAATAATAATAATAATATAAAAATAATAATATTAATAATTACTGACAAAAAAAATCATATTTTTATAAACTATGTCGAAGTGTTTTGTATTATGTTTCAACGAATAGTTTTTTTTTTCAATCATTAACGAAAACTTTTCTCTGTAATTAGGTTAGGTCAGATTAGAGGTGTATTGTATCTTAGTGTTGAAATTTGATTATTTGAACATTAATATAATATTAAGTTTTTCTTCGAATTATTTTGTCATAACATATTTTATTGTACTTAGGTTTATTCTTTTTACCTTCCGTCATCTTTAGGTAAGGAAGGTATTAAATTAAAAAATTCAATGATGAGTTTTTATTGAATAAGCATGTTTTAGGATCCCTATAATACGATTTTACCATCTTTACGATCATGTATGTATGTATGTATGTATGTATGTATGTATGTATGTATGCGTGTGTGTGTGTGTGTGTGTGTGTGTGTGTGTGTGTGTGTGTCTCTGTGTCTGTGTGTGTGTGTGTGACGAAAGTTTCGGATCGCATAACTTCAATACCACGATTCCAAAAATTATATTTTTTCGTATTCGTCAAGTTTACATCCAGAAGAACAACTGATTGGATTTTGGTTATAATTGGTGAACCGGAAGTAGCTTCATTTGAAGATTTAACAGTTAAATTAGATTTATTACATTTAACGTTATTATAACTTAAAGAATATATTATTCTCTATACGATTTGATTGCATTTTATACTTCATAATCAATAAAGAATTTTAAAGAAATTAAATTTTATACATCAGCCAGCTATGCTAAACATGGAAACTACTAATATATTCATATAATTCAAATTGACAGATGTCAGTATAAATAAAAAGTAAATTAATGTGGCAGAGATGAGGATGTTGAAGTAGATGTTAGGGAAGACACGGAAAGATAGGTAAGGAAATAACTCTAATGTTACAAGTTTCTAGAAAGATACAAGCGAGATGATTACATTGGTTTGAAAATGTCATGAGGAGAAATGAAGAATATATTGGATGAATGCT
Source organism: Harpalus rufipes (assembly GCA_951394225.1). NCBI lineage: Eukaryota > Metazoa > Arthropoda > Insecta > Coleoptera > Carabidae > Harpalus > Harpalus rufipes. The sequence continues at coordinate 47,294,692 of OX596279.1, forward strand.
TAGTAATAGAAGATTGAAGAAACAGAGGAAGAGCAAAGATAAGATGGAAGGACTGTATTACAGAAGACTTGCGAGAAAAGGAACTGAATGAGAACGACACGTAAAACAGAAATGAGTGGAAGAAGAAAATAAAAAATAGCGACCCCTAACGAATGGGGAAAGCTAAAGAAGAAGATGTTAGTGCCAAGTGCAATTTGCATAGTTTGTTTATGAAATAATTTTACTGAAAATTTAGAATCTTTTGCAAGAAAATTTATGTATGGAATTTATACATAATACACAGGAGTGACGGAAGGTATTGTGCTGGCCACAACAGATTTTTAAAAATTTAAATTTGACATTAAAGTACTTTATTTTATATACAGCATTATCGATAAAGATAGCAACTTTTTAAAATATGGAATTCCTCTCAAGTAAGAAGATGCAGTTTAGAAATAAATTACAGGATTAATGTTCCCGTAAAACTAGTTTATTCTACATAACTTATATTGAATTTATAAAATTTGTAAAATAGATTTTTGTCTCGACATAAAGATACCAACTATATTAAAAATTGATATTAATATTAGAATTTTTAATATTTAGTGTAATAACCATAAGAATTTATTGCTTCTCTGAATCGGTTCAGCATAGATTCTAGTCATTTTATTTTTATAGCCTTGTCAACCCCCTAAGATCTTCTTAAGACACTGAGCAAAACTTCCTTTTTTCTATGACTTTTATCCCTAATTTCTCGATATAGAATTTCCCAGAGATTTTCTATTGGATTTAAGTCTACAGACTGCGATGGCCATCTGACTTTATTGTCTCTAAATCAATTTTTTATGAGGGTCGAAGTTTGCTTTGGTTTATTATATTGCTGCAAAATATCTTTCATCTGTATAAGACTCTATCACATTCCCTATCCATTTTTCCTTCTGTGTGGTATAAAGAATCCATACCATACCATGAAAAGCATTCCCAGATCGTCACAGATCCTCCACGATACTTTACAGTAGGTGTAGTGTATTTAGGATGTATACAGTTTCGTTTTTCTTAGGGCCAGTTTTACAATAAATATTCGATAGTAGTAGTTCAATTAATTGTAACCATTAGTTATATTATCTATTTTGTTTTGTTGTAGTTTCAAAATTCGCCACCAGGTTCGCATTCATATTAAAATATTCCAATCGTTTACCTTCAAGTTTTTGCACTTCTAAATAAATTAAGAATCGATTTATTGTTAAATATCGCTTTTTCCACAACTCAATTATCCAATTAACATGTTTTTTTCGCAAAATCTAATCAGGCCTTCACGTTCTTCTTTAACAACACTAATTTTTTTGCTGATCGACAACTATAAAGTCTTTCTCTAAGTAAACGCTTTCGTACCGGTCTTGAAAACATTAGATCATTGTTATTATTTGGTGAAAGTCCTAAAAAAATTTAAACAACAAAAACACGTTTTCTACCGAAATATTTTTTTATAATTTTGTTTGTCTCCTTTGAGGTTTCTTTAGTCAACTATAGGTATTGTAAAAGGCGCAATAGTACCGTTACTTCAAAAACGGCTTATTATACGCGATAATTTAGACTTATTTAAAATAAATGTTTTTTTACCTCTCGCTAAGAGAGGTATTGTATTCATGCTAAAAATCTCATATCCAGATTTTAATGAATAAGTACATTTTAAGGTCCCTAAAATCCGATTATAACATTTTTATGATGATGTCTGTGTGTGTGTGTGTGTGTGTGTGTGAGTGTGTGTGTGTGTGTGTGTGTGTGTGTGTGTGTGTGAGGTCGTGGGAGGTATGATTTCTCAAATTCTATAAGACTAAAGACCTGTGTAACTACGGATTACTCAATATAACAGTAAGGGGAAGAGTTGAAAATATTATTTTTTGAAAATTTGTTACTACAAATAATAGGGATAATTAAATTCTCAATCTGACATTTTTTTAAATTTTATTATATCTCGTATAGGTTTGGAGATATAGTATATAATAATATAGAATAATCTGTTATAATAAATCTCGTTGCCCAAAAAACAGTTGAGATATTTAAATGTTTGTAATTGACATAAATGCAAAATATCAGTATCAAAAAGCAGCTGTTTTATTAACATTAATGGAAGATTTTTCTGGAAGGTACGAGTACATTTAATATATATTATTATTAATTAAATGAGTATTTAAATTATAGGTATGTTAACATTACATATCCTTAAGAAATACCGCTAATACCGTCAATGAATTTGAAGAATTCTGAACATATTAGAATAGTAGGACAAAATTTCTCGTAGAACGAAAGAAGAGATATAATTTCAATTATTTGTGTGTACAAGAAATGTTAAATTCGTTATTTATACGGCGCGAGCAGTCATGCGACGTTGTTGGCCTTGGCAAGCAGATATGAGGATCCGTGTCAGAATGACGGCTAGTAGTTATTTACATAGATGTCACAATTGTCATATGTCATAGTTTTTCATTCAAAATTTCAAAATAATCTGATGTTTATTTGTCATCAATAGTATGGAAAATACTGATCTAGGAAAATAATCCACATAAGGGTTTTCCAATAAGAGGTGTTATTTTGATATTCAAAGAAAAATGCCATTTTTACCTCTCGCTAAGAGAGGTATTGCATTCATGCTAAAAATCGCATATCCAGATTTTATTGAATAAGCACGTTTTAAGATCCCTACAATCCGATTTTAACATTTTTACGATGATGTCTGTGTGTGTGTGTGTGTGTGTGTGTGTGTGTGTGTGTGTGTGTGTGTGTGTGGATGTGTGTGTGTGGGATGTTGGAAGGACGGTTACTCAAAAACTATAAGACTTAAAATTTGTTTAACAACGTATTTCCCAATCGGACATTCATGGGAAGATCTGAAAAGGTTTTGGTAATAATTGGACAACCGGAAGTAGAAGATTCTTGAAAAAAAATCTTCTAAATATTATTTTTTGAAAATTTTTCGTGGTAATATTAAAGAAAATTAAATTCTCTATCTGATACATTTAAATATTTTATTATATATTCCATAGATTTAGAGATAAAAGAAGTATAATATATAAAATAATCTGTTGTAATAAATTTGACAGCCGAAAGAATGCCATGAAAAATAGTTGCTAATTTAAATTATTTGTAACTGACAGATAAATGTCAGTGTCAGAAATAATGAGTAATGAATTAAAAATGTACATGGAGAATCCCTTAGTTCTTGATCTGTGACTATTATGGAGATGACAAGTCTAGGTTGAAGGACTTAAATTTGTTTCAAACATTATGGGACAATGTACACCAGTACTGTAGACTAGAGTAACTTTGAATTGCGAAAAAGCTATCAAATTCTTCTCAAGTAAGTTGTAAATATTGACAAAATCGGAGTGCAATCTATCCGTCACTTTATTAAAGGTAATTAAGGTTATTTAGATGTAACAAGTATGAAAAAATAAAATGTAAAAGAAGATATATAAGAATAGATGCACAATCCAGATATATACATTTTAGACCGCCCAAAATAATGTTTTTACTAGAAGAATATGAAGAGAAAGTAAACAAAGTTGTTCGAATTGAAAATTGCAGTTACCAGCCTAATATTTATATATGGTAAACTCTACTTTGTAATTTATTGTAACATAATTTATGGTAAAATATCTTCATGTTGAGACATGCTATTATTGAATAATAAAGAAGTTTATACGTCATAGATTTATATGAATATATTATTTGTATTTATAAAAATAATCTTTGCTTTATGCATACAGCCAGGTAAAATATACGGCGAGAGGTTATGTGCTGGCCACATCAGATTTTTTAATATAAATGATCGGATGTTTATTTCATTATAAAGAGGAAGGTATGCCGTTAATAGTGGAAAATAACATCAGGCAAATGACCACCACGACCACGCTGACAGGACAATATCCTTTTCATGAAATTTTCCATAACCAAATCGCAAAGTGGCTGTCCTATGTCCTCGATAGCCTCACGAATTCCATCTTTGAGGTCTTGAGTCGACGCTGGGCAGTTGGCGTAGACCTTCTCTTTCACGTGGCCCCAAAGAAAGAAGTCGCAAGGTGTTAAATCACAAGATCTCGCTGGCCAATTGTGATCACCTCTTCGAGAGATAACACGGTCCGGAAACTTTTCCCGTAAAATATCAATGGTTTCGTTGCTTGTGTGGCACGTAGCGCCGTCTTGTTGAAAGTAAACGTTGTCCAGATCAATACCATCCAATTCCGGCCATAAAAAATCGTTAATCATCTCTCGATAGCGCAATCCATTCACCGTAACTGTTGCTCCAGCCTCATTTTCGAAAAAGTAAGATCCAATGACCGCAACAAACAGTCACACGTTGAGGATAGAGAGGCTTTTCAACAATAACTCTTGGGTTTTCTGAGCCCCAGATGCGACAATTTTGTTTGTTGACGAAGCCACCGAGGTGGAAATGGCCTCATCACTCAAGATGATTTTTCGATTGAATTCCGGATCATTTTCATGCATTTCAACGACCCAATCAGCAAAGACACGACGTTGTTGATGATCGGCCGGCTTGAGTTCTTGTGTTAACTGGACTTTATAAGCCTTAAGACCCAAATCTTTATGCAAAATACGGTGTAATGACGTTTGTGGAATGCCTAATTCCAAAGAACGACGAGGAATGGACAAACCTGGGTTTTCTTCAACACTTTCGGCTACAGCAGCAATATTCTCGGCTGTTCTTGAGCGACGTGCACGGGTTTTATTCTTCACATCACTAACTTGTCCCAACAGCTCGAATTTTTCCACCAATTTCTGTATTGCGGTCCGACAAGGTGCTTCACGACGACCCAAAAATTGTCGAGTTTTACGAACCGTCTCTGCCAAATTTTCACCATTTTTATAGTGAATTTTAATAATTTCAATGCGTTGTTGAAGCGTGTATCGTTCCATTTTTATTAATGGCGTAGTTTCTACTTGTCAAATGTCAAAAAATGACAGCTTCAAAAGCGACATCTACCGAAATAGCGGGCTATTCAAAATAACACCTCTTATTGGAAAACCCTCATTATTACTAGCTGTCATTCTGACACGGACCCTCATATCTGCTTCCCAAGGCCAACAAAGTCACATGACTGCTCGCGCCCTATGCAACATAAAATGAAAATGGCGAGAGGTATTGTGCTGGCCACAACAGATTTTTAAATTTCATTTTGTGAAATGCCATTTTCATACGATCGGATTATTAATTTTCGAACCTCACTGGATCCAGTTTTATTACGACCCATGATTTATTAATACAAATTCTTATTTTTTGAACAATTACATGATATACAAATTGAAATTCAAAAAATAAACAAGTAAATGCGAATGGTTGTTATCTTTATGTCCAGACAAAAATCAAAGTTACCTACGCAAATTCAATAAATTTTATAAATTCAATATGTATACGTTATTTTAACGTAGAATATACCTGTTTCAAGGGAACATTAATTCTGTAATTTATTTCTAAAATTTTCTTACTTAAGAGTTATTGATAATTTTAAAAAGTTGCTATCTTTATGGCCAGTACTATAGGAACACACCAAATAAATTTAATAGGTATTAGGTTTTCAAAAATTACGATAACAAAAAACATTTTAAAAGAATATTACTCATTAGTATGCAATAATCACTAAGCATTTAAAAATAACTATTTTTAAATATTTATCTTTGTTTTTCTACTGTGTAAACTAAAATATAATAAAAGTTGTTCTGCATTTAAAAGTTAAATGCATGACATTGACATTTGACTATATTTCTTTTTGTTGTAACTAGATAATAATAGTTATTTATGCAACAAGAGAGAGTAAAATAATATAGTCCTATTTCATGAATAGTCAAATCCTATTAGCCATAACCTTAGAATTCTGAACAGACTATACCTGGTTCCTATGTAATTCACTGAAAAGTAAGTTAGTGTCTGATGTTGGATTTCCTTAGAATTATCCATTGATTGTATTAAAATAATTTAATTATGTTATTGTATCTAGAATTAGTTTGGTAAAACCCAATTTAATTAAAATACAATTTACTGTAACTGTATTATTATAAAGCCAATAGAATTGAATAGTGTTTTTCATGCAGGAAATGTCTAAATACGGTCCACATGTATTTATACACAATTAATTATATATGTTAATAGAAATATGAGTTACGTAATTTTGGCGAAATTAGATAATAGACGAAAAATAGGCCATAGGTGATTGTGCGACCAAAGACTAAATACCGAATGCATATTTATGCATATGTTTCATAATTGTCTGACGGTGTGGGTTTGAAAAGAAATGGCGTCTTCTCACGAATATCGATACGAAATATACTTTCCAATGTTAAATTCGTGAAGCGTATGTATTTTCACTTATATTACGCTCTGACTAGCATCAAATTAAAGACATACATGACAGTTACATACCTAATAACAATGTTGATTAAAGTAGCATAAAAGATCTATTTATTTTAGATTAAATATTCATTTTCTGCCATCTTAAATCAGCAATGTTATTGGAAAACCCAAAATCCAGATATTCTAGTTTAAACTAGAACTAGAACAAACCCATGCAGTGGGATAAATCTACTATTCCTAACGAAATATGCAAATATTTTGGGTTATACGTTATTCACAGAAAGACCGACAAATCCAATGACAACACTTTTCCTTAGGAAGAATCAGAAATATATACAGCTAAATTTTTTACCTTCCATCACTTTTAGGTAAGGAAGGTATTGGTAAAAAAATTCAATGATGCGTTTTTAGTGAATAAGCACGTTTTAGGGCCCATATAATACGATTTTACCATTTTTACGATGATATCCGTATGTATCTACGTGTGTCTGTGTGTGTTTGTGTGTGTGTGTGTGTGTGTGTGTGTGTCTGTCTGTCTGTGTGTGTGTGTGTGTGTGTGTGTGTGACGAAAGTTTCAGATCGCATAACTTCAATACCACGATTCCAAAAATTATATTTTTTTCATATTCCTCAAGTTTACATCCAGAAGAAGAGGTGATTAGATTTTGGTTATAAGTGATCAACCGGAAGTACCCTAATTTGAAGATTTTAACAGTTTTTCTTGAAAAAACGCAGTTAAATATCATTTATTGACATTTAACATTATTGTAACTTAAAGCATATATTATTCTTTATACAATTTGATTGAATTTTATACTTCATATTCAATAGATATAGAGTTAAAGAATTATAAAGATATTAAATTTCACAAATCAGCCAGCTATGCTAACCATGGAAACTGCTAATATATTCAGATAATTAAAATTGATAGAGGTCAGTATCAATGAAAAGTAAATGAATGTGGCAGAGTTGACTATGTTGAGATAGATGTTGGGGACGACACGGAAAGATACGGTAAAGAATGAAAAAATAAGGGAGTGTGTTAGAAGTTTCTAGAAATATACAAGAGAGACGATTACATGATTCGAACATGTCATGAGGAGAGATGAAGAATATATTGGAAGAAGAATGAATAGTTTAGTAATAGAAAGTTGAAGAAACAGAGAAAAACCAAAGATATGATGGAAGGACTATATTGCGGAAGACTTCAGAGAAAAGGAACTGAATGAGGACGACACGCAAAACAGAAATGAGTATGGAAGAAGAAAATAAAAAATAGCAACCCGTAACGATTGGGAAAATCTAAAGACGAAGATGTCAGTGTCAAGTGCAATTTGCATAGTTTGTTTATGAAATAATTTTACTGGAAATTCACAGGATTAGGTAGGGATGCGCAAAATTATTAAAACATCGATGTTGACATCGATCGATTAATCGATTTTTTTGAAACGAATTTATTTTCGACTTATTCTTTAAATATGAAAATTTAAATTAAAATAAAAAAATATAATATAAATTACAATATGAAAATAATAATTATATACTTAAAAATAAGCTTCCATATTTTATGAATAGTAAAACAATAAAACTATAGGTACATAATATAGTATACAAAAATTAAAATAACGCCGATTTGCAACTATGTAAAAATAATAATTTTGACAATCGCTTTCCTGTTAATTTATTACGTTGCTGTATTAAAATTAGTCCCGCTTTAGAAAATAGCCTTTCCGAGGGCACCGATGTAGCGACTACACTATTTTGTGGCTATTTTGGCCTAAGTGGGGTAAACGCCCTTCATGTTTTCCCACAGCATCAAATTTCCACAGAGGGCACTGGAGATATTGTGTTATTTCTGAAGATTTATCCGTATTAGAAATATATTTTTAAAAACATCGATCTCGACCGATGTTATCGAAAAAAATAAAATTGAGGTAAACATCGAACATCGAAAGCTAAATATCAGTTTCCAAAACATCGATGTATCGTAAGCATCCCTAATTGACGGAAGGTATTGTACTGGCCACATCAGATATTTTAAAGCTGTCCGATAAGTAATTTGTACCATGAACGATTTAACAAGCTATTATTAAATTCGCTTCCATATTCTGCCAATATTACACAGCTATAAATAAATTGCCCGCCAAACAGTTTTCTATAAGTAGTCCGGAAATAAACAGTCTATCAGCACAATTTTAAAGATAAATTGTAAAAAACTTATGAGTCATCTACAAATCATGTCTCGCCTGTCTACCTAGTGAGCAATAATAAAGAATTATTCACCAACTATAAAATAGCGAATAAATAGAGCATGGGATAAGAATTCCACTAGTTTCTTGACTATTTTAATAGTGAGAGTTATGCACTATCACTCAGAAAATACACAATATTCAGTAAGTAATTATTTGCGAGGATGTACTTATTAAAAACATTAATGAAGACTTTATACCACTTGAGAAAATAATAATATAGTTAGTATAAATATGAAATCAACTGTAACTAAATTATAATTGCTTATTAAGCATTATGTGTTTTCTCTTATTAACAAAATAAAAAGCGATTATTTTATTTTTCATACGTAGTCTAATTTTAAAACATGCTCGGTATACACACATACATGCATACACACATAAAATCACGCATGTCGCACATAGTGGGTTAGCACATACCCGAAAACAATAACAACACCATCATACAACAATTCCTCACTCAACATATTATAGTGACCGATTTTCGGTAACGAAATACTGCATCCGGATCACAATAATAGTTACGAAACAATCATTCTTCGCCACACATTCCCGTCTAAGCACAGTTCTTTCGCCTCAGCCGCACTCATAATCGCATTCATACATGCTCCTCTTCTCTTCCCACTTGGAATCTTTCGCTCTTTTAACACTCTACCAACAACATCCATCCACTTACACACTGGTCGGCCACGCAATCGAACACCCTCGACTTCACCACAAGCCGTGCACTCGTCATTTTTCATACACCAAATGATTCCTTACGCGATCCTGTCTTGTATACCCACATATAGACCACGTAAATACCTCATTTCCACGAAAGGTACTCACTTTTTATGCTTTCCTGTTGGCTTCCATACATCAAAGCAGGCACTAGCACTCCATTATATACACTTAACCGAGGATCTCCGATTGGCATAAAATGATTAAACGTCCTTGGACTTCAAATTGCACTATATCTGTCGGGTCCAGCAATAAAACTACAAATAATGTAATTATGACAAGGCGGCACATAACTGTCACTGCTTGCTTTTACACTGAATACCAATGTGCCATTATTTGTGCCACTCTATTGAAATGAATGATGCATTGAATGGATTCCCTGCCTACTGTGTAGGTATAGTAAAATAATCTTACTGTTCCTTTAACATAAATGCTATTTTTGTTTGAAATAATTTCTTATGGGATTGAAAACTGTAGTTCCAAAAATTATTGAACACTATTTCCTGCTTCCCTAATTATTTTAGATAAAAAAGCTACAAATAAAAGTTGTAGAGCATAAAATTCTACATCTTAATCAATAAGGATAATTATTTTTTTATGCCTTGTAAGGGCAGAAATTAAGTATGAAAATGTAGAAAATTACCTCAAAAATAGCAATAGCCATGGAATTGAGACAAAATAAACAAGAAATGTCTAACGGTTTATCTGTCATGTTTCGGTAATTTATTTTTATTGGGTATTATTTCTAATTTCTGTTCCAGTTAACAATTATCTGTTAATTTAAATTGATATTTGTTCACTTGAACAGAAATTACAAATAATAATAATAAAAATAAATTAACCTAGCTACACATATAAATCGTTAGCATTTGTTATTTATTTTGTCTCAATTCCATTACAAGGTATACAAAATTAATTTTCCTTATTGATTCAGATTCAGAATTTTATGCCCCACAACTTTTAAAAAAAAAAATTAGGGAAGCAGGAAATTAGGAACGTCTGATTTTACATGTTAAAGTCCTATGTTCGGTTGTGTCGGTCACCACCCTATATATGTAAATAAGAATTACTAGGCAGGGTGTTAAAAAAGGGTAATTTTTTTTAGGGTATATAGTCCAAAATGGGTATAAAAGCTTAATCAACATAGGTCTGTTTCCGAGAAAAACAAAATATCGAGAAAAACTAAAAAGATAATTTCTTGGGTATTTCTTGACTGTTGGTATGATGTAAAGGTTATAGATAAATGTTTATTAGGATCTATTTAACGTCGGAATGTTAAATAGATCCTAATAAACATTATTCACCAGACTGCAACTCCAATTATTTATCTATAACCGTTAAAAAGATAATGATCGAACAAAATTTTGTCTGTCAGTAAATTTATATGTTTTTTTTTCAATTTCAATTTCAACTACGAAGTTATTTGAAAATTAAATATTGGCCAAGGTCGACACATTTAACTTAGTACACTTATTTGATCTAAAAAAAGAAATAGAAGCACATCCAAGATGACCTCTTATAGTAAACGAAGTCGTAACTCCTATAATTTGAACCGAACCAAAACCGGAACCAAACCTTAACTATTTTGCGAACCCAAACCCAGAACCGAACCTCAGATATATTTTTCCATTGAACACGTGTCGGAACCGAACTGGGTTTTAAAATTCGGGTTCAGCTTCGGTTCAAGTTCATTTTCAGTTCGAAATTTAAGCGTAATCGTAATACAGCCGAACATCCGACGCCTTCAGCGTCTACGTTGCTGCCTGTGTTCATGAAAATTGTGTCCGTGTTCTTGTCTTGCGTTGCATTATAAATTCCGGATCCTATTTTAAATTATTTCTATATAAACATTGTTTTTCAGAAAACAATTAATTCAATTTTCATTAGGTCGAACCAAACCTGAACCCAATACCGAACCCAGTTTTTGGCGGGTTTAATGCCTTGGTAAAAACTCATGTTTCATTGCCTTATACCTCGGAAACTATTAATGATCGGACTCATGTTGATTAAGCTTTTTAACTCATTTTGATCTGTACTATATGCCCTTGAAAGAAATTACCCTTGTTTTAACACCCTATATATTTGAGCACTGGGAATTGTATCGGGAAATGTAATATACTAGTATAATTAAGACCTTGCAGCAACAGCCACGTATCTGCTTTTTGGGGCAAAATGAGATATGTACATGGTTTTGTTTATAAAAATTCGCTCTATCGTTTGGTGCAACAGACATATATACAGAAATTCGTTAAGAGTGGGGATACGAAAATACAGATACTTCCTTATTTTGTTTGGTGCAATACAGATGTATCCTTATTTTACCAAACGAGGGTGACATTTCAATTTGAGTTGTGTATGATACCTTGTTATTAGCACGTTTTTCTACTCTCGGAAACATGAAGCATTACAAAAAATGATTTTTAATTTTGCCCATATTTTAAAAAAATAATTAAAAATAAAAATAAAGAAAATTTTACTATTTCTAAATACAGGGTAATAAAATACTCAAAAGAACACGAAAATGAAATATGCTGCAGTTTATCAAACAACTTTTTAGTTTTTTCTACATTTATTATTCGAAAAAATCCTAAAGAATGCCCAGAAATAAATAAGATAGAGTGGTACACTAATGCTGGGTTGCATGAAAATCATTCGATAAATAAAATAGTGAATGAATAGCTAATGATTCCCTAAACGTTAGAGGACTCTTTAGCGATTGGTCGTTGCACGAAGCAATATGTGCGGTTCACTAGTAAAACACTTCTATAAAATCACCGTAAGATAGCACTGGTGCCAACATTGTAAAGTTTTATAATATTTGTGGAATGTTTCGCTGTTTTCGTTTCTCTATTATTGTAGATTATATTCTTTCCAGTTTCTATTTTTATTTAATAAACATGATTTATATGCAATTACATGAAATATGAAATAAAAATACTGAAATCATTTTAATTGTTACCCACTCTATAGTTGGCAACCATTCATATCCGTTTTGTTTGTTATTGTTTAGACTATATAATTTTGTATTTTTATGAATAGACACAAACATAAAGTTAATTTATAATACATACAAGAACCTTACTATGGATAACAAAAGAAAACGGAGTAGTAACTTCACAGAGAGAGAAAAAATGATACTGTTGGAACTTATTAACGAAAGGAAAAAAATAATCGAAAATAAGAAAACGGATGGAACAAGTAATAGTGCAAAGTATAATATCTGGCAGACAATATGCAATGCGTATAATGCACAGCAAACGTCGGGTATTAGAAATGTTGATCAGTTAAAACATATATATGATACCATGAAAAGAAAAGCACGGAAGTATCGAAGCACTGAAAAAGTAAGCAGATACTATAAAATAGAGATACCGCAATAGTATTATTCATGTATTTATATAGATTTGACTATAACTATTTAATATTTTAGGTAGAATTATATAAAACTGGTGGCGGCGAACCAAATTTTGAAAAAGACCCCATAAGTGAGAAAGTGATCGATATGTTGGCTCCGCAATTGACACCGCTAGCTACAATATTTGATTGTGATGCAGGCTATAATGGTAAATTAATTTTTATCTGAAATAATGAATTATTAATCATTTTAATTAATAAAACAATAATTTACAAATTCTCCAATAGATAATGAAGATGTACTATTAGAAATTTGTCCTGATGCTACTGAACATGAAGATACAACAATTAATGAAATCGCTTTAATAAACATTCCTAATGATATCTCTACAATCTCTTCTGTCATCACTTCTAAAGCTACTCTTGAAGTTGAAAATCTGGCTGGACCCTCATCAACAACTGCAACTGCTACTCCTAAGGCTAAGAGTAAAGTACCATTAATTCCTAAAAGAAGAAGAAAAATAAGAAACGTATATGAGGGTTTAGAAAATCTTACGAATAAACATTTAACATAAATTAAAACTAAGGAGGATTATATCGAGAAAATTGATTCAACAAAATTATTAACTGCGGAACTAGAGATAGAATCCAAAAGGAGAAAAAAAGACGCAGATGATAAAGAAGCAAAATTAAGAGAAGAAATATTATTAACAGAATTAGAAAGTGCAAAAATTAATTTGCAAATAAATAAAAAAAAAAAGTGGAAAATTTAACTAATTGAAAATCTTAATTTAAATAAATAGTTGTGTTCATTGATTATATTCGTTCATAGTTTATAACACAGTTCATAGTTTATAATATAATATATAATAAATATGTAAGGAAAGTACTTTATACTTTCCTAATCGTGTTTGAATTCTCCCGCACAATAATGGCCGAACATGAATGACAGCTGTAACTTGTCAATGAATGACCGGAGAAAGACAGAGGTCACGGTCAGTCAGAAAGGTGAAATCTAGAAGATAGGTTATACCGATCACGCTACCGATATTGACTGAAAAATTTATTATTTGTAAAGAAGGGAACAGCAGTGTGAATAATAAACATTGAATGTTGTTTCTTTGTTTTACAGGTAAAAGTTGTAAATAAAATATATTTTATTTTGTAATTTTATGATTAATAAAAGTTAACTTTGTTTTACAGAGAAACAATTCGGTTTATTACCTAGTCATTCCCAAAAAGGAAAAATTAATCCTAAAAAGGACAATTCACATTATAAAACAACATTCTTACGTGGAAGATTCACAAACAAATAAAAGATAATGGAAAAATTAAGATTTGACTTTGCAGTCAAAAGTGCCTCAGACGGAAAGACAAATATCATTTGCCTAACGTCAATCGGAACACCTGATGACCGCACTTTTAGTTTACCAGATGAGTATCAGCCAATAAATTTACATACAGAGCTAATAAAAACTACAACATTTGCCAAAGTAAAGAATACGTTAAAAAAAAGGCACCAGTCAAGAAGAGTTTGGATCAGCTTATCAAACGAATTATCCAAGGTTTATTTAGATGAAGATGAAAACTTACAATTTGATGACTATCTCCTAGACGAAATTGAAGAGAAGAAAAACCCTACTACAGCCGAAACTAGTACGAATGAATCAATGATGAAGTTATTAGAAAAACTATTGGAAGAAAAACAAAAAGATTCTGAAGTTCAAAATTTAGGAAAATTAGCAAATGATTTTATGATTGAAAAATTCACAAGTAACAACTCGAACGCTAACCAGTGGATTCAGGAATTCGAGAAAGAGTGTAAACGTCTTGGAATAATTCAAGACAAGAAGAAAATTGAAATTCTAAAATTTTTTTTAGAAAAGACTTGTAATGATTGGTATAGTTGCATGTTGATGAAACTTACGGTAGATTCGGAATGGGAAGAATGGAAGAAGAAGTTTTGTGAAACGTTTGCAAACAAAGGCTGGTCTCCATTCAGATATGCTCTTTCCTTTAGACACCAAACAGGCTCCCTGCTAGATTATGCTATAAAAAAAGAGAGGTTACTATTAGAAGTGAGAAAATCAATCGATAAAGGAACCTTGATAGATCTCATCGCAGCAGGCTTGCCAAACTTTATATGTGATTTGATCGATAGGGAAACTCTAAAAGAAACTGAAGATCTTTACAACGAAATAGGCAAGTTGGAACATCTTGTTAATAGAAAAAAATTTGAAATTAAGAAGAGTAGAGATTATAACACCAAAGGAACAATAGAAAAAACAGCATGTAAAATTTGTAAAGATAAAAATAAAGGCACACGTTTTCATCCGGAGTCCACATGTTGGTTTAAGGACAAAGAAGATAAAATAAAACATGTTAACAATTCCGAGCTGGAGGTAGAACTAAATTGCAAGGACCAAAATAACTAACAATTCCACCATTAATCAAACTCAAAATATTATTAAATGACACATTGGAAGCAGTTGGGATTTATGACTCGGGCTCAAATGTTTCATTAATAAATTCAAGGATACTTAAATTTAACAAAGAAGATAAAAATAAAAAAAAAAAAGTTAATTTGAGAACGATTAATGGTGTAAATGAAACGGAAGAGATGAAAATAAAAGGTCAAGATTATGTATAGATTTCAGGGATTTAAATAAAATAATAATCCCGCAATCTCAACCATTTCCACTGATTGAGGATTTAGTAATAAAAACAAGGAACTGCAAATACTTTTCAAAACTCGGCATTTTGGTCGATCCCACTACGAGTTGAAGATAGAAGGAAAACAGGATTCATCACCCAGGAAGGACACTATCAGTGGACCTGTTTACCATTCGGATTGAAGACCTCACCGGCCATCTTTCAAAGAATCTTAAGTAGTATAATTAGAAAACATAAACTTTCAGATTTTACCGTAAATTATATAGACGACATTTTGATTTTCTCAAAAACTTTTGAAGAACACATTAATCATCTAACTCTATTATTAGAAGCGATAAAGGAAGAAGGTTTCAGATTAAAATTTTCTAAATGTTCCTTTGCTTCAGATTCAGTTACGTACTTAGGCCACATAATAAATAATAATTCAGTTTCTCCAATAAAAGACAATTTGATATCAATACGAAACTTTCCTGTGCCAAAAACACAAAAAAATGTTCGGCAATTCCTAGGAAAAATAAATTTCTACAACAATTATGTGCCAAACATCGCAACTACACTAGATCCACTACATAATTTGTTACGAAAAGGACAGAAATTTATCTGGACGGAAAACTGTCAAGAAGCTTTCGAGAAAATGAAGAACTTCCTCTGTACTCAACCAGTTTTAACTATTTTCGATCCAGAATTACCAATACACATTTATACAGATGCAAGTTTGCAAGGTATAGGAGCCGTATTAAAACAACCACAACTAAACGAAGACATGGAAAAACCAGTAGCATATTTCTCAAAGAAATTGAACGAAGCTCAAAAAAAGAAGAAAGCAATATACCTAGAATGTTTAGCAATAAAAGAAGCAGTAAAATACTGGCAACACTGGCTGATAGGCAGACCGTTCAAAATTTTTTCAGATCACAAACCACTTGAAAGAATGAACATCAAATCAAGAACTGACGAAGAACTAGGTGACCTAACGTACTATCTGTCACAGTATGACTTTCAAATAACATACCACCCAGGCAAAAATAATCTGGAAGCAGACTGTTTAAGTAGAAATCCGGTGTTAGAACCACATGAAAATGAAGAGGAGGATTTAAAAACGGTGAATTTAATAAAATTAGATGATATTCTTGAAGATCAAGAGAAAAACGTAGAGTTGCAAAGTAACAAGGAAAAACTAAAATTGAAGAACGGTCTGCACTATAAAAAAGTAAAGAAAAAAGAAAAAATTATGCTATCAGAAGAATTCAGCAAAGAATTAATACGAAAAACACACAATATTTTCTGTCACATAGGAATAAAACAAATAGAAAACAAAATTAAACCACATTATACAGCAAAAGATTTAACGAAAAATATAAGAAAAATGTGTAAAGATTGTAAGGTTTGTATAAAGAACAAATCAAGAGGACAAAGTAAATTTGGCCTAATGTCCCAACTAGGCCCTGCAGAAAAACCATTCGAAATAATGTCCATGGACACAATAGGTGGCTTCGGTGGTTCGCGATCTACAAAAAAATATTTACACCTCCTAGTGGACCATTTCACACGATTCGGGTATATTGTAACATCAAAAACCCAAAACTCTAACGACTTTATTAAACTAACTCAAAAAGTACTTGAGAATAACCATATTGGGATGATTTTGACGGATCAATATCCAGGTATAAATTCCAAAGAGTTTAAAAACTTCTTAAGAGAAAAAAACATACCACTAATTTTCACAGCAGTAAATGCACCATTTTCTAATGGCTTAAATGAAAGGGTAAACCAGACGATAGTAAATAAAATCAGGTGCAAGATGAATGATGAAAAAAGAAATAAAACAGCATGGACAACCATAGCACACGAATGTATAAAAAAATACAATGAAACCGAACACACAGTAACAGGATTTTCTCCAGAATATTTAATGCAAGGTGCAGATTCTTCAATCTTACCGGAGGAATTAAAACAAAAAAAGTCAATTGATGATTTAAGACAAGACAGAAAAACTGCTTTACAAAATAGTATAAAATACCATGCTTATAATAAACAAAAATTTGACAAAAATAGAAAAGATTACAAATTCAATATAGGACAGATGGTGTATGTTGAAAATGGGAATCGTCTGAACAGAAAAAAACTAGACGAGTTGAGAATTGGACCATATAAGATCTTAGAACAGATCTCGAATTCAATTTACAAGGTGGATACAGGTCATAAGAAATTAGAATCAAATCTATTTCATATCACCAAACTTATACCAACTTCGGACTCTGCTACTACAGAAAAATAATACGTAGAAGATGATATTGCTTCATATAAAATTATGTGACCAAGTTTTCTCTTCGAGGAGGGGAGATGTAAGGAAAGTACTTTATACTTTCCTAATCGTGTTTGAATTCTCCCGCACAATAATGGCCGAACATGAATGACAGCTGTAACTTGTCAATGAATGACCGGAGAAAGACAGAGGTCACGGTCAGTCAGAAAGGTGAAATCTAGAAGATAGGTTATACCGATCACGCTACCGATATTGACTGAAAAATTTATTATTTGTAAAGAAGGGAACAGCAGTGTGAATAATAAACATTGAATGTTGTTTCTTTGTTTTACAGGTAAAAGTTGTAAATAAAATATATTTTATTTTGTAATTTTATGATTAATAAAAGTTAACTTTGTTTTACAGAGAAACAATTCGGTTTATTACCTAGTCATTCCCAAAAAGGAAAAATTAATCCTAAAAAGGACAATTCACATTATAAATATAATAAAAAAATATTTCTTTAAACCATTATAATGACAAGATTGTTTTTTTCTTTAAATAAAAGCCAAATTTTTATGAAAATACATTGTTTATTATTAATGTTCTAATCGCATTTCCAGCTGTTCCTATAACTTGCGCAGGAACATTCGGAACATCGATATCAAAATTATTTTGTAGATCAACATCAGGATCATTTGGTGGCAATTCTTCATTATGCTACACAGCTAGGTTGTGAAGAACTGCCGTGGCAACAATGGTTGCTACAGTTGTATTAACTTTAGTTCTCATTCCCAAAGATAAACAAGGAAATCTTTTCTTCCATACTCCGAACAATCTTTCCACAGGATTCCTTGTAGCTATTTGAGCTTCTTGATATCGTACTTCCCCTTCTGTTACGGGATTTAATAGTGGTGTCAATAAATACGTTCGACATGGATAGCCACTGTCTCCTAATAAAAAACAATCTGGAAATTCATTGTTTTCAAATTTTGCACGTAACCGCGAAGAATCAAAAATCGTACTATCATGTACAGAACCTGGCCAGCGTGAAACAATATCGATAATTTTTAAATTTGCTGTACAAACGGCTTGTACAAGCCGTACATTAATTGAAAAGTAGGATTTTCTATTCCTGAACATTTCTCCTAAATTTCCACCAGAACTTTGAATCCGCATATGACTACAGTCTATTGCACCAATAATATTAGGGAAATTTCGAATGGAATAAAAGTCTTGTTTTATAGTTAATATTTGTTCTTGGTCAGGCATTCGTATAAAATGCTCTCTTAATCCTGCAATACTCATTGTTACTTGTTTTATTATTCGACAAACAGTTGATTTATGAATATGGATATGATCTCCTAAAGTTTGCTGAAATGCACCTGTCGCATAATATCGCAAAGTGATCAGAAGTTGATTACTTGTTGAAACTGCCATACTACTGTTTGTTTGTTTTTCAAATTCAGGTCCAATAATATTTAAAAGATGTATGAAAGTTGTTTTGGAAAACCGAAATCGGCATTTAAAATCAAATTCATCCAGTTCTTCCAGTGGATTCGATCTGTCGCGAAATACTCGCGGTCTTGGAAGGTGCTCCACAATATCTAATAACATCTCCTCATCGGATGATGAAGAAATATCTGTATAACATTTTTTTTAAATTAAAATAATGTCTTCAAAATAACAAATTTTATTTCATTTATATAGTTTCATTTCATATGTATACATACCGATATCTGAAGAGGATGACATTGTCAATATTTTCTAAACGTCAAACTTTAAACAACCAATAAATATTTTAAAGGTTAGAAATCGGACCTCTAAGTTAGGGACTCGTTTAGGGAATGAATAACGGTAATGAACGGTCTTGCAACAGTCAATAACTCTATTGCATAGTTTAATGAATCACTATGCGTTACTGAATCATTAAATAGTTTCTTGCAACCAGGCATAAGCCTATACCAATAAAAAAGGAAAAAAAATGACAACGTGCTACTTTTGGCAAAAAAAAGTATGTCCCTAGTGCGGATATCACATTTTATGAAGATTTAAAATCAGATGAAACCTGCCAAAGTGACGCACAGGATACCGACACTACAGATGACGATAACAAAAAGTGAAGAAAATTATTTTTTAAGGTATTTTGTTTAATTAATTTATATGTTTTGCAAATTTTAAAACTTTTTTATCAATAAAATTAATTATAACGTTAATTATAATGTTGGTTTTTTTTTCACTGTTGGAAGCAAAAAGGGGATATCTTCGAAACAAACTCCTATTTTTTATAAAATCTAACAAATATACATAAACATGTATATTTCCCTTAAAACATATAGTTATATATAAAGAATAGATGACACGAGTTTTAACAAAATTCGTTTTAATATAAAATGATAATTAGTTTTTTCTTCCTAATAAAAATGAAGAAAAAAAAACAGATACGTCCTTGTTGTTGCGGGGTATTCAATTTCAATCGTGTTCTCAGGACTTTATAACCGGTCATTAATCGACCATACACGTATGTACATATACGACTACCGCATACTGACAATATAAAAGAAATAAAACGCGACAAAAAATAGTCCACTTAGAAACAAATTTTCCCACAGTTAAGAATGTTCTTCTATTTCTGTAGCCCCCCTAAAGTGAAGTAAGTAACGGTTGCACGTCACATATACGTCACGTATTACCATGACGTCACGAGAGAATTCTGTTACCGTTCGTAGCGGAAAACCAGACACCTGCATGGTATTCGAATGTCCACACTCACTGCCAAATGCTAACGTGTACATAAACATGACCGCAATTTGCGAACGGTCAACTGCAGGTTTCCAATATCACGAATATACATGCGCGCTCTTAAACCATTCTTAACACAATTATATATAAATATATCATCACGGCATATGCTTTTTACCTCTCGCTAAGAGAGGTATTGGATTCATGCTAAAAATCGCATATCCAGATTTTATTGAATAAGCACACGTTTTAAGGTCCCTACAATCCGATTTTAACATTTTTACGATGATGTCTGTGTGTGTGTGTGTGTGTGTGTGTGTGTGTGTGTGTGTGTGTGTGTGTGTGTGTGTGTGGATGTGTGTGTGTGGGATGTTGGAAGGACGGTTACTCAAAAACTATAAGACTTAAAATTTGTTTAACAACGTATTTCCCAATCGGACATTCATGGGAAGATCTGAAAAGGTTTTGGTAACAATTGGACAACCGGAAGTAGAAGATTCTTGAAAAAAAATCTTCTAAATATTATTTTTTGAAAATTTTTCTTGATAATATTAAAGAAAATTAAATTCTCTTTCTGATACATTTAAATATTTTTATACATATTTTATAGATTTAGAGATAAAAGGAATATAATATATAAAATAATGTTGTAATTAATTTTACAACCGAAAGGATGCCATGAAAAATAGTTGCAAATTTAAATTATTTGTAACTGACAGATAAATGTCAGTGTCAGAAATAATGAGTAATGAAAGAAAAATGTATTTGGAGAATCCCTTAATTCTTGATCTGTGACTATTATGGAGATGACAAGTCTAGGTTGAAGGACTTAAATTTGTTTCAAACATTTTGGGACAATGTACACCAGTACTATAGACTAGAGTAACTTTGAATTGCGAAAAAGCTATCAAATTCTTCTCAAGTAAGTTGTAAATATTGACAAAATTACACATCGATATAAGAATAATCGGAGTGCAATCTATCCGTCACTTTATTAAAGGGAATTAAGGTTATTTAGATATAACAAGTATGAAAAAATAAAATGTAAAAGAAGATATATAAGAATAGATGCACAATCCAGATATATACATTTTAGACCGCCCAAAATTAATGTTTTTACTAGAAGAATATGAAGAGAAAGTAAACAACGTTGTTCGAATTGAAAATTGCTGTTACCAGCCTAATATTTATATATGGTAAACTCTACTTTGTAATTTATTGTAACATAATTTATGGTAAATATCTTTATGTTGAGACATGCTATTATTGAATAATAAAGAAGTTTATACGTCATAGATTTATATGAATATATTATTTGTATTTATAAAAATAATCTTTGCTTTATGCATACAGCCAGGTAAAATATACGGCGAGAGGTTATGTGCTGGCCACATCAGATTTTTTACGCAGATATCAGTACTGGCGATGACATATTCGTACCGTGCGGGCACTCATTGCAGGCGTAGAGAGTATACCACAAATAATACACAAATAATTTTGGCATTGGCCGGGATCGAACTAAGGTTCATAGATTCACGACCGGGCGCTCAGGCTCACGGCCACTAAAAGCCCAAAAAGTAGTAGAATATAAAATAAATAGTGTCAAGTAGACATTAACTCAAGTTCAAAGTAATGCCAAATATTTGATTTAGAACGAGCAGGAATTACTTTCATACCAATAGCAAACAATTTTAAAATATACATCACAAAAACAAATAAATTTATTTTCATTTACCGTTTCATTTTTTTAACTGTATTTTATTCAATAAATACGGTATAATATCATATATATTTTAATGGAAAATTTAAGTCTAATAACCTTTTGAAAATAGGTTTTACCTTCCGTCACCTTTAAGTAAGGAAGGTATTGTATTTAGTCAAAAAATTCGATTATGAGTTTATAATGACGGATGTTTTAAAGTCCCTACAATACGAATTTACTGTTTTTACGATGATATCTGTATGTGTGTGTGTGTGTGTGTGTGTGTGTGTGTGTGTGTGTGTGTGTGTGTGTGTGTGTGTGTGTATGTGTGTATGTATGTGTGTGTGTGTGTGTGTATTTGACAAAAAAATCTCCTTCGATAACTCCAATACTATAATTCCAAAAATTGTAAAAAAATATAATTCTTTCATATTCGTCTTTCGTACGTCCATATGAAGAGTTGATTAGATTTTGGTTATGACTGGTTAACCGGAAGTACTCTAATTTGACGATTTGAACAGTTTTTCTTGAAAAAAACGCAGTTAAATATCATTTTTTGATCATTTAAGTTATTATAAATAAAAAATATGTTATTCTCTATTCGTTTTAATTATATTTTTTTCTTCATATTTAATGAATGCTGGAAAAAGGCAAAATTTATTTTTACATATATTGTGTTTAGTTTTGTCTCGTGTCTTATTCAAACACGTTCAGAATGGCAAGTTAAACAAAAACATATGTACGAGTACCTGTAGTCAGTGTAGTAGTTTCTCATCACAGTTGATATAAGTATATTTCTGTTTTTAAGTGATAATTTACGAACTTATATTTAAAGCGAAATATGAAGAATTGTGTAAATCACTGTTTTAGATGAAGACGTCGGGGATGCAGATTATCTATTCACCGGTAAGTTTAACCATTTACTCTATGTAAAAAAGCATTCTACAGATTAAAAGTTTATGCGATCTTGCTTACAAAATCATTGTCGAACACAGCTTACATCACTGCAAATGTCTCGTATTATTTGTGTACGTCACTTTATTTGAATTCGCAGTAATGCAGAAAAATTACCAGAAGCATCTGAAAGAATGTACTGAATGTAGTATGTTATTTAGGTTTAGATCCCGTAAATGATAAAAACCTGGATCTATAAAAATGTATTCAGTCTTCAGAGAAAGTAATCCGCAAAAAGTTGTTTTCCTGCTTCAGAATATCAATATATTTCCTCAAAAGGTTACATAAAACGAATAAGAATTATTCATTATAGGTTATATTTGCATACGCTCGATTCGACGATTAACAAACTCAATAAAATAAAATCATCATTAATTGAGTCGTTAATCAACGATTACAGAAAATGAGTACACGTTAACAATTTGTAAACATACTGTCAACAAGCAATAATATTTAAATTGAATGCTCGGGAATCAAAACCCTTAAATTTAGTATAATTTTCAGAATCGCAGAAAAGCTGTTTAATTATTTTCTGCAACTATTTAATGAGTCCTGGTTTTGTGAATTTCTAAAAATACCTTGGTCAATAAATAGCAACAAACACAACGGATTTGTTTATTATAAACCCAAAAAAATAAAAAATAAAAATGACGTTAGTGGCGGTTGCAACCAAGGGTAGGATTTAATGGAAAATGAAAGCGAATACAGTGGATTAATAGCTTTTGACAGCGCACGAATTATAAACAAGACAGTAAGACACAGAAATCGTAGAAATATAATAAATAAAAATAAACTCAAAAAAGAGGTACTGTAATTCCAATTAAATGTTTACTGGAAAACCTGAAACTACATTTTCAATTTTAAAACGGATTTTGTGGGTTTTGCCATTATTTACGATAAGGCCGAAAATAACATTTATATTATTTGCACCCGTGTAGTTTTCTACATAGTCATAGATAACGGTAATATAAAGGTAAATCAGAAGAGTCATCTCGTTTACGCTGCCCTATTTGTTTATTTTTAATTTTCTAATTAATGTTGTTTGTGTGCTTCAACTATTCTTTGAACTTTATAATTTGTGAAACAAGATCATTTTTATTTTGCAAAGAAAATATTTAAGAAACATAAGCTCCATTTATCTTACTACCGCTAGAGAGATAATGCCCAGTTAATTTGATGCAAAAAAAATATGTTGTGGCCAGCACAATACCTTCCGTCAATCCTGTGTATAATGTATAAATTCCATACATAATTTTTCTTGCAAAAGATTCTAAATTTCCAGTAAAATTATTTCATAAATAAACTATTCAAATTGCACTTGACACTGACATCTTCTTTCTCTTTAGCTTTTCCCATTCGTTAGGGGTCGCTATTTTTGCGTGTCGTTCTCATTCGGTTCTTTTTCTCTCAAGTCTTCCGCAATACAGTCCTTCCATCTTATCTTTGATCTTCCTCTGCTTCTTCAACCTCCCATTACTAAACTACTCATTCTTGTTCAAATATAATTCTTCATTTCTCCTCATGACATGTTCAAACCATATAATCGTCTTTCTTGTATCTTTCTAGAAAATTGTAACAGTAGAGTTATTTTCTTACCGTATCTTTCCGTGTGTTCCCCAACATCTATTTCAACATCCTCATCTCTGCCACATTAATTTACTTTTTATTCATACTGACATCTGTCAATTTGAATTATATGAATATATCAGTAGTTTCCATGTTTAGCATAGCTGGCTGAATTATAAAATTTAATTTCTTTAAAATTCTTTAACTCTGTATCTATTGCATATGAAGTATAAAATGTAATCAAATCGTATAGAGAATAATATATTCTTTAAGTTATAATAATATTAAATGTCAATAAATCAAATTTAATTGTTAAATCTTCAAATGAGGCTACTTCCGGTTCACCAATTATAACCAAAATCTAATCACTTGTTCTTCTGGGTGTAAACTTGAGGAATACGAAAAAATTATAATTTTTGGAATCGTGGTATTGAAGTTATGGGATCCAGAACTTTTGTCACACACACACAGACACACACACAGACACACATACATACAGACATCATCGTAAAAATGTTAAAATCGTATTATAGGGACCCTAAAACAAGCTTATTCAGTAAAAACTCATTGAATTTTTTGACCAAAGACAATACCTTCCTTACCTAAAGGTGAGGGAAGGTAAAAAATAAATTAAACTAAAAAAAATAATAACCTGTAAAGAACATCAGACATGGTTTTGCCATAGCTGTAATACAATACGCAAGGTGCCTCAGATAGCACCATGAAGAGTGTGTTGGGACTTATTAAAAAAATGTACCTGTATCCAGATGGCTCAGTTTAAGTTAAATTTATGCCAAAAGTTTATCTAAATTTAGTTCATATGTTGTTGATTTTTGTCAAAATGTTAAATATTCTTCAGTTGCCCGAATTTATTTTTTTAAGAATGTATTTTTATATGAAAATTTATTTAAAAACTTTCTTACATTTATAATAAAACAAAGTTTAAAATGAACAAAGCTTTTTCTCCATAAAGATTACTAATTTTCCAAAATATTTCATTTTAAATTAAGTTGGGTCTTATTTGCCTCCACGACCTTATAAAACGCTGGAGAATTGTCGTAAAAATATTTCCATATATTGATTATATATCTATACCATTAGCGCCAGCAGAGGGGTTTGAAAGAAGAAAAAAGTAGTAAATTTACTAGACAAACATTTATTACAATTTATATATCGATTTTGGACAAAGGTCGGAAGAAATATTACAATTTTATATACATCTGATTTTCAAAAAAAATATCATTACCTGAAATGATAAAAAATAGTGAAATACGTCGGTAACATCCTTCCCGACAGTAAATTATTTTTCAACCCCATCTTACGAAAATTCTTGCGGACGCCCTTGATCTGTACCGAACAGGGCGTTTACCGAACATCACCTCACGGGATCTCAAAGCTAACATGGAGAGAGCACCACAAGGATTACATTATTTGTGTTATTTGAAAATTGGAAATAATTTTCAAATTTCAACATTTACTTTACTTAAGTAGAAAATGCTTTTGAAAACTAATCGTAATTAATTATTATCTATTTAGTCCAGATTTCTCATAGGTAAATGAGCGTTCGATATATGAAAGTATATTTTACCTGAACTGTGAGATTTTTATTGCGTGCTGTTTTTGCTGTTCTAAATTTTTTGAAATATGTTTTGCATTTCATTACAAGAGAGTGTAAAATCATATTAACTCCACAAAATAACACACCCACACACACACACACACACACACACACACACACACGCACACACACACACACACGCACACACACACACACACACACATAATCATATAAATACATACATACAAACATGATTTATTTTTCGATATAAATGCTTGGTTTCGAAATGAGCTGAAGTAATTCATGAAAATTTGCAAGAATAGTATTGGTTTTTTGTCAGGGATGCGGCAAATAAACCCACCAGAAAAATTAGATATAACTTTATTAGAATGCTTATAGAATGCCACCCGCTTTGTATTTGGAACTAAATTTACTTCTCCAAATATAGCTAACATTACATAAATGTCAATAAACCTTTAGATAATTATTTTTGAAGACTTGCATAGCCGTAGAGAGAAGTTTTCAGAGAGATTTGTTTATGTATTTATATTATCTGCAAATAAAAGTACTTTACCAAAATTTATATTTATTCCAATGTAAGACGACTTCAGCTGATCTCGAAAAAATAATTGAGAACTGAAATAGTAGATCTCTAAGGAATTCTGTATTTTCGACTATCCCTTAATTAACAAATAATTATTGTTGCGCAACTGGAATATGTTTGACGGATTGATTTATTATTACTTTCAGCTCATTTTGTAACGAAGTACAAACCGTTTAGTAAAAATGTAACTTGCAAACAATCTATAAAAGTTCAATGTCTTTATCGTGTAATTTAATCATCTACGCTATTCCAAATTATTCATAAATGTCAGTGAAACATATTTTACTCGATATTTTATTTACAATTTACCATAAAATAAAAAAAAATAAAAAAGTTGTAAATCTTAAAAAAATTAAAACAAGTTTTGTAAAATATAAATAAAGATGTATGATTACATAAGTAAAACTATATAAAAACTAGAAAATTGCGGATTTAAATATTTAAATCCTGGTGTAATTCTTTGTTTGTTAAAGAAAATCATACGATCTGTCATATTTAAAATTTAAATAGAATGTTCGTGAAATAATTTTACTGAAAACACGTTTAAAATTTTGAGTAAATACTACCAGTCATAAAGATTTGCAAAAAACTTTCTGTTTGGCATTTATATAAAATATTTACAGTATTGACCATAAATATAGCAACTTTTAAAAATTTTCATTTACTCTCAAGTAAGAATCGGAATTTTAGAAATAAATTACAGGATTAATATTCCCTTAATAAGTTTATTCTATATTAAAATAACCTATATTTAGTTTATAAAATTTATTTAATTTGTATAACTTTATTTTGTATTAATAAATCATGGGTCGTAATAAGACTATTCAGTGAGATTCAAAAATTAATAATCCGATCGTATGAAAATGGTATTTCATAAAATGAATTTTCGAAAACATTTATTTTAAATGTCTAAAATATCGCGTATAAATTTAGTATAAAACGCCGTTTTCGTAGTAAAAGTACTATTGCGCCTTCTACAATACCTG
Organism: Harpalus rufipes; assembly: GCA_951394225.1. NCBI lineage: Eukaryota > Metazoa > Arthropoda > Insecta > Coleoptera > Carabidae > Harpalus > Harpalus rufipes. The sequence continues at coordinate 47,322,391 of OX596279.1, forward strand.
GTTGACTAAAAAACATCAAAGTAGACAGATAGAATTATGTAAAATAATTCTTTAAAAAATCTGGTTTTAGACGATCGAATTTTTTAAGAATTTTAGCCAAATAATAACAGCGACAAAATATCTTCAAGATGGGTACAAAGACGATTACTTGGTGAAAAAAAAATATGTAAACTGAACAATTCACTTGTGGAAAAAGTAATATTTAGTAATGAATCTATGCTTAATTTATTTAGAAGTGATGGAGTATGCCACTTGCGATGACCTGAAAGTAAATGATTACATCCCAAATACTCTATATACCTACGTTAAAATATAGTGGAGGATCTATGATAAACTGGGGATGCTATATATGGTATGGTGTAAACCCTGTATACCACTCAGAAGGAAAAATGGATAGGTTTAAGAACAAGGACATACTAGGGAATGTGATGGAGCCTTATACCGACGAATATGAACATACCTCTGAAAGATATTTTGCAGCAATATACTGATCCAAAGCATACTTCAAGACTTATAAAAAAATGATTCAGAGTCAATAAAGTTAATATTATAACATGGCTATCATAGACTATAGATTTAAATCCAATAGAATATCTCTGGAAAATTCTATATCGAAAAATTAGGGACCAAGGTCGTTGAAGAAAAGAAGTTTTGCTCAGTGTCTTAAGAAGATTTTGGGGAGAAGTTATCATGGATGTAATATTAAATTAGTAGAATCCATGCTGAAACGATACAGAAAAGTAAAACATTCTGATGGTTATTACACTACATATTATAAATTCTAATTTTCATATCAAAAGGTATTGGATTCATGCTAAATATCACATGTCCAAATTTTAATGAATAAACACGTTTTAAGATCCCTAGAATCCGATTTTAACATTTTTACGATGATGTCTGTGTGTGGATGTGTTTGTGTGTGTGTGTGTATGTTGGAGGTACAATTTCTCAAATTCTCAAATTCTAAAATACCTGTGTATTTTAACAAAAATCTTCTAAATATTATTTTTTATTTGTCATTACAAATATTAAAAAGATAAAATTCTTTATGCGATACATTTAATTTTTTTATTATATCTTCTATAGATTTGAAGATATGGAAATATAATCTATAATATCATCTTTTGTAATAAATTTCATAGCCCAAACAACTCCATGGTAACCAGTTGAAAAATTAAAATATTTGTGATTGACAGATAAATATCACTGATGTCAGTGTCAAAAATTCAGAAATAATTACAATTTTTTGTGTGTACACGAAATGTTGAATACGATATTTATATATCGGACAATGGAAAGGGCGAGAGATTTTGTGCTGGCCACAACAGATTTTAAGATAGTTTCTATCTTTATTTCCAAATAAAACTCAAAGTTTTACAAATTAAATAAATTTTATAAACTCAATATGTTATTTTAACGTAGAATAAACTAGTTTCAAGGGAAAATTAATCCTGTAATTTATTTCTAAAATTCCCTGTCTTAGTTGAGAGTAATTGAAATATTTAAAAAGTTTCTACCTTCATGGCCAATACTGTATATAAAATTGACGGAAGGTAATGTGCTAGCCACATCAGATTTTTTACAGACCATAAATTAATATAATAAATTTAGCTTAACGCCATAACAAATAAAATATAATTTATAATATCTAAGAAAACTCATAAGTATACATAATGTAATAATTATAACGATAAATATACTAACTCAAAATTTTAATCTAACAATATAAAACGTTTATGTTTGTTTAGAACATAATTGTTTGTTTAGCTTTTATTGCTTATTAATTACTTTATTCATTTCACCATATTTGTTCTGAAACATAATCATTTGGTCAAAATATTTGAAGCATTAGTCACTTATGACTATGAGTTAATTATACTAAAACTGCAATTTATAAAGTAGTGTTGTGTATTTTTTCTTATAAATGCACCTATTTGTATTTGTTTTCTTAAACATGTTTGGGAACCGTTGGTAGGAATATAATAAATTGATGTACGCTAAATTTAGTGGTTGACTCACAATGGGTGCTGTACAAATGTACAAAATTTTGTTAAGCCCTTTAAATGGCGATTTTTGTAATATTTTAAAAAAATCTGATGTGGCCAGCACAATACCTTCCGTCAATCCTGCGTATTATGTACAAATTCCATACATAAATTTTCTTGCAAAAGATTCTAAATTTTTGACATTTTATGATTCCTTTTCTCGGCAACTGAATTCCATACTCCTGATAACAAACAAACCATATGAAATAAATAAATCATGAAATTTTTAATGAAAAATTATGACACTTGTCAGTTATGGATAATTAATGGCTGTCATTTTGACACGGGTCCCCATATCTGCTTGCCAAAGTTAGCGAAGTCACGTCACTGCACGCACTCTATACATAAATTTTCTTGCAAGAGATCCTATATTTCCAGTAAAATTATTACATAAACAAACTATGCAAATTGCACTTCACACTGACATCTTCTTTACTTTTTTCCATTTGTTAGGGGTCGCTATTTTTATTTTCCTCTTCCACTCATTTTTGTTTTGCGTGTCGTTCTCATTTTCTCTCAAGTCTTCCGAAATACAGTCCTTCTATCTTATATATAGTCTTCCTATGTTTCTTCTACCTTCTATTACTAAACTATTCATTTTTCTTCCAATATATTCATCCTCACGACATGTTTAAACCAATGTAATCATCTCTCGTATACCTTTCTTTTATTGATACTGACATATGTCAATTTGAATTACCTGAATATATTAGCAGTTTCCATAGTTAAGTTAGCATAGCTGGCTGATTTATGAAATTATTATCTTTATAATTTTTTAACTATATATCTGTTGAATATGAAATATAAAATGCAATCAAATCGTATAGAGAATAATATATTCTTTAAGTTATAATAATATTTAACTGAGTTTTTCAAGAAAAACTGTTAAAATCTTCAAATAAGGATACTTCCGGTTGACCATTATAACTAAAATCTAATCAAGTCTGCATATGGTTGTAAGGAAGAGGAATACGCAAGAATTGTAATTTTTGGAATTCTAGTATTGGAAATATCGCGGCCGAAACCGCGGTCACACACACACACACGAACACACGAACACACACACACACACACACACACACACACACATACAGACATCATCGTAAAAATAGTAAAATCGTATTGTACAGACCCTAAAACGTGCTTATTCAATGAAAACTCACCATCAAATTTTTTGACCAAAGACAATACCTTCCTTACCTAGAGGTGACGGAAGGTAAAAATGTTCAAATTTAACTTAAATTCAGCAATTTAACTTCCATGTAAATTTAATTGCTGATGATGGGTGGGTGCTCACCCGGAATGTCCTGTATCAAATTGTCTTCAATAAATGAATGTGAACCTAAAGACCTACGCCAATCTATATATTTGTATTTATATAATAAATTACCAATAAAAATAGCAATCAAATAATAATAATAAACTATAAATAAAAATATGAATTAATTTTAATCAAAAAATGACACACACACACAAGTTAAATTTTCTACTTCCGTTGTTACAAAGTGCTGGTTTCCAAGACAGTAAAACTTATTCACAATTTGACAATTTGTAGCTTCGATCATATTGGACACGGCGTGAAGTATGGTCTGAAGATAGCTGTTGTCTTAATTTTCAATTGTAGATAAAGTTTAGCGTGTGACTCATTTTCAAAACTCTTTAGATGCATGTGTCAAAAAAATTTGTGACTAAAGTGACATTTACAAAACTATATGGATAATATATTATTATAAATATGGATGATATTCTGCTAAATCCAATAAATTCTAAAATAAATTGTAAGTAATCCAATAAAGTTTCATTACAAAACTACTGGTATGTTTCAGCTTACAATGTTAATAGCAACAGCAACAGTAGAAGTAGAAAACTTTTCTTTCGTAAATGCCACGCATTATATAACACAAAGTTTCATATTCAAGATCAAGTAAATTTCTCTTCCACGTTTCGGGTTTAATATGAATTAATGTTTGTATTTACTATGCGTGTTCTACTTCTACACATTGTTTTGTTTGTTTATTACGAAAGGCTTATGTAGCGAATTTCTTTCACATGCTTGCAAAAATAATAAAATTTCATTAGCAATTTTGGCGAGCAGAGATATAGTATAAACCTTCAAACAAGATGTTGTGAAAGTAAAACCTTGAAAAAACTATATATTTTTGTAAATAATAATAGTTTATCTTTATTAATTCATAAGAAATCTAATACAAAAATTAATTTTAAATAAGGTCAAAATACACAAGCTCTTTTATCTAATTTAATGTAAGCGGTAAGGGACCTACAGTATTAATTATTACTAGATTCCTGCTAGAATTATTGAGAATAGGATACATGGCTCGACTTACTATTTTAAATACGAACCCAGACTCTAACAGTTCGTCCGGTTTACATTTTCAACAAACAAATTATAAAACGTACACAAATGATGAGAAATTTCTACAAAATTCTTTCGAGTACGTTGAATAGTTCATAATAGTTCGACCGGTTAAATTTTCAACAAATTTTAAAACTTACACAAATGGTGAAAAAAATATAAATAATTCTTTCGACAACTGTAAATATAGCCTTAAAACTCCAAATTATCTTCTACCGAGACCTTTTCCTTTGGTATAATATGACAAACTTCGTAGGAATTCATTGCGTACAGTCGTACAGTATACAGTGGTGGCATCTCCCTCTTTATATTTTTTGCCGGGCTAGTTTGCTGGCTACGTACATAAAACCAACAACGCTATGCATGTTTAAACTTTTACATTAATTAAACAGTAACAGTGGTAATAATAAATAATTTCCTATTTCCAGATTAGGCATTCCGCGAATATCTCTTAAATCTAGATTAAACTCTCCATAATTTAATACATGGTTAAGTCTCATTCCATGCTTATTATTATACATTTGTGGGTTAAGTTCATGATAAACTAGGACTAGCTATTCCTGTGTAAAAAAAATCTATTTATTTATTTATTTATTTAATGAGGTTAGAGAACTAACAGCACAATAAAGGCCAAATAAAGGTTCTCGCTAATTACATTAGATATAAACAAAAACATTACAGCAAACAGTGAGTACTTAAAACAACTATAAAGATGGTAAGGTAGATTTTAAATATTAAGCATTCTGGACTTAACCCTCGTTTATTATTACCGCTGTAAATGTTTGAGTTTGAATGTGATTTTGTTAAAAGGCGCTATAAAAATATATTTCCATGATATTTACATCTGGTCACAGAAATAAGACACTTTCCAGTTTACTTAAATTTTCTTCTATTATATAAGGTGCTTTTATACTTATGAATGAAACTTTAAGGGATGATATGATAATTCAGTTAAAAGTTAAAAAGTCATAATCCGCAAAGTCCAAATCTCAAAAACAAAATCAGTCAAAAATCAGCTGTTTGTCATATTTTGAGAAATTTTTGGAAAATCAAAAACACATGAAGACCTGTTAAATATAAACAAAATCTCTCATTTAATCAAAGTCGTATAACTCTTATAGTTTTTAAGATATTAATGGGAAGATGAAAAATCAGTTAATTAGATAAGTTATATTATCTCGGAAACAGTTGAGAATTGGACTTTGCGGATTAAGACTTTTTGACTTACTTTTAACTGTATTATCATCCCTTAAAGTTCGATCTATAAATATAGAAACATCCTGTATACTTTACAGGTCATATTTAAACAAATTTTATTTATATTATTGTTAGTTATAAAATATATTTAGCTAATTTAGTTCTACATGACAACTATAATTCAATATTGTTTGTTTTATTTTTATGTTTAAATGAAAGTGTATTAAAAAAAGTTTTTTAATTTCTATAAGCGTCTTATTTTTCTGGCCACCATTGTAACCTACCTTGCAAGACATATGGGACAATATAACAAAAGAATGTGCAAGGCTTGTGGATATAATGCCTAACAGAATTAAAGCTGTTATTACTAGTGCCATCTGAATGCATGGACCCGCTGGGCATTTTCACGAAGGCCCCACGAGCATAGGGGTCCCATGCTAATTTGTGTATGTCAATTGACTTGCCATTAATAAAAATATACTTGACATTTAATAATAAATTAATTAATAGAGTGATTTGCAGTAACTTTCGCAGGTAAAAACGGAACTTTAGCTTAGATGAATGCCCCCAAAAACCTTGTACACACTAAAATACAGTGTAATTTGGCATATTAGTCGCGTTCCTTCATGGGAAATCAGTTTTTCCGTGCGCATTGCTCCCTTAATTATTTTAGACAAAAAGTTTCAAATGGATTTTTTAAAGCAAAAATTTCTACATCCGAATCAATAAAAAATCATTTTGGCTACTTCATAACTGCAGAAATAAAATTTGAAAATTCACGGAATTACAATGTAATAATATTAACCATGGAATTAGAAACAAGAGACGAACAAAAGCGTAACGTTTTAATACGTCAGTGTCGCAATAATGATTGTCAAAATAAATATGTACTAATAATTCCGTGAATTTTCAAATTTTATTTCTGCAAACTAACTTATTTTATTTTATAAATAATCTACTGTCAAATGTTATATTCAGCATTAAAAATGGATCATATTGAAATAAAAACTATTCTTAGTAAAGGAATATGATGCATGTTTACTTAAAACAAATCTTTTATGTAACATATTTTCCTTGTTTTCAAAACTATGGTGGGTCACTACATGCTTTTGTAGAATAATCATATTTTCTTTAATGCAAGAAACCCCACATTAATAAAGCTGTTGTCGTCAGCTATTTTTTAATTTACTCTGAAATGAATCCTTGTGATCCCTCGGAAAGGTTGATTCAAAAGGGAAGTGGGAAGTTTATCTAGTGATCGCAAAATGAGAAAGTGAGGAAATGAAAAAAACATCACTTTGATCATTTAGATTCCGAAGGAACACGGCTATAAAAAAAAACAAGTTCCATCAAAATTTTAGGTAGAGTATGTGTCCCAAGAAATACATAAGCACAAAATTTTCGTTTCAGACCATGAAACGTTCAAATTTGATATAAAAACTCTTTTGTAATGTAATCCAATATTAAATGGTGAAATATTTTAAAAACATATTCAGTTTTTGTGAGTTTAAGTAAAATCTATATTTTAAATTAGCCGAAAGAAATTTACAGAAATTTCTCACACATTTATGTTGGTTTTATAATTTGTTAAAAATGTAAACCGAGCGAACTATTATGAGCAATAATTTCAGGGAAACTTAAAAATTGTAATAGCTGCCACATAAATTTCTGATGACTTAAAAACTTCCAAAGCTGTTAAACTAATTAAACAGTAGATGTGTTAACTGTTATAAAAATTTGACTTATTGTATTTTGGTAACTAAAAGGAATAGTACCCACGTTTATATGATATTTTTTTACTCGAAATGGCCTCTCCAACAAACTGTTAAAGTTTGATACACTTGATATAAATCACCTGTTTGTGAACATTGGATAGTAACAACTTATGTTATCATGATAGCGTAATACTCGTTGTTCTTGCTAACACACATCCAATTCTGTCTGGAGGCCGACATCATGATTATATCGGAGGAGATTATCATATTTGGAGGCTGAGGCTGCAAAACGCGAGTGTGTCATTTACTCTTCTTGTTACGAAACTAAATGCTGTCAATTATGCCGAATTGCGCTTACCGCCGATTAATTTATACCGTGTTCTACATTTTAATGCCATAAAAATAAATTATTACTTTGCTGAATTAACTTTTTAAAGCAGAAAATAAGATCTAAGATGCATGCAATTTAATAATTATTGAGTGAAACGATTACGTTAAATTACACACATAAGAGGATGGAGACTATTTGTACATCTAGTATGAGCGAATAATTCACTATTTTCACACGCAATAACTTATGATTCAATTTATAAAATATTGCCCAATCTGATGTTTGAAAATTACAGATTGTTATTCAAGAAATCTTTTCTTATACCGGGCAACACAGGCAAACAGGCCACCCAAAATTTGATTTATGATTATTTTTTTGTTTTCTTTTTTTGTAAACCAAGCTTAGTGGCTCGCAAATCATGGTATTTGGCATAATGGTAACGCTTTCGGTTTAACCGTATTTCAAATGGGACACCCTATAATATTTATATATATATACGATGGAATCTCTTTTAAGCGGACAGCACTCATCGCCGATTATTTGTCCGGTTAAAAGAGGTGCCCGTTTAAAGGGAAACTGAAATTTAATCAAAAAAAAACTATTCATCAAGAAGGAATGTAATTTTCGTAGCCTAAATGTTGCGAAATTTCCTTAGCTTTCGCTCTAATTATAGGTCCGGACCAAATAAACGAAAAAAGGCTCTAAATTTTTGCTAATTATGCAAAATCTGTTACGAATTTATAACTTATTTTTACCATATTTATTCAAAAAAAAAAACTTGATATTATGTAAATTATTAAAAAATCTTTCAGAAGCCATTATTCAGAAATATATCATTCCGAGATATTAGGAGATGAAAGAAATTAAGAAATCTTCTATCAAAAAGTCTGAAACCGAAAAGACCTATTAACAATGCTAATAAAAGGGACGTATTGTTTGCTTTACTTCCTTATGTCAAAAATGTGATGAACAAGATTGGTAGAATTCTTCATAAGAAGAACATGAAGATTTCTTTTCTCCATATATTAAAATTCGACATATGTTGAGACAAGTAAAAGACGTTATCCCTCTGCAGTCATTAGGGATTTACCAGATTGTTTGCGCGAAAGTTTACATTGGCCAGACTGGTAGAACTATTTCAACAAGATTGAATGAACACCAGCGTTCGATCAGATTGAACCAGCCAGAAAAATCTTCAGTTGCAGAGCATACCCTGGAAGATTCCACCGTATAAAATTCGAAGAAACAAAAATACTAGCGAAACCAACACACCTCAACAACAGATTAATTAGGGAAGCCATTGAGATCATTGTGACGGTTTACCTGTTGCTAATGTTTTTGTTATTATTTATTTATATATTTGTTGTTTATTCCCTGAAGAAGACAGCAGTTTATGCTGCCGAAACGTCAGTTTTTATAACAATAAACAGAACTAAAACTAAAAAGATTGTATCATATAATGTATATGACTTTTTATTTATATTATAGTGTTGAAAATACACAAAAGTGTTTTTTACTATAATTATGGCTGTACGAATATCTGTCATTCATTTGTAATAAAATTTAAACCCTCACTCTTAGAAAACATGAAATTAGGTATATAACTTTTTAAAATTTCAAATATTTATTCTTTATACGAAAAATTAACTTCAAAATTATCCATAAATCAACAATTTTAGAGAGCTTCCACAGATATAAGAACAATGATATTGCAAAAATACAAATTTACAGACAATATCAAGTTTTAATAATAAATATGTTAAAAATAATTTACAAATTGGTAACAGATTTTGCATAATTAGGAAAAATGTAGGGCCGCTTTTCGTTCATTTGGAAAAGCCTAGACAATCCCTTAATAAACCATTCGTAAGTAAGTTTTTTCTATGTTAAGGCCTTCAGTTTTAAAAAAGCTTCTCTTCTGTTGTGGATTAACATGTGAATCAAAAATGTTCAATAGTTCTGTATACTTATAAATAATTTCACCGGCTTGAGCTTTCCCGATATTAAACTAGGCTGCTAACTTACGTAAACTGAGTTTTTCTTTTAACGAAAACTTCAATAACTTGTAGCTTTTCTCGCAACGTTAACATACGTAAATGTGAATTTAACTTAAACCAATATGTATTGGAAGTACATACTGTAATAAATACAAAAAAGAACAACTGCCACTGATTCAAGCCGAAATATATCATATACAGTGGAACCCCGGTACAATTTTGACTAACATCCGTATAAGAGAGGTCATTCCTTAAAAATGGGATCCAAAATTAGTGTACGTCCCCGTTTCATAGCGTGTCCGCTTCCGTAAAATTGTCCAGTTGATAAAGGTGTCCGCTTATTGGAGGTATCCTTTGATTTTACTGTATTAGCAAATTACATAAAATAACGAATTCATCCATTCGACGATGCTTGAAGTGAATTTTTATTAAAGAAATAAGTCAAAAAGACAAGAGAAAATTATGAATAATTAACCTGGTAAGCCATGATATCAGGTACCTGACTTTCTGATTCTTATAAATTTTTGTGGGTCGCCCGTATTTATAAAATTTAATTTCTTGTATTTAGTAACTAAAAGAAACTCATTTTTAATATCTCTTTAAAAAATGACTATATTTCGCAACCGAATATATTCTGCCGGTTTCGGTTATTGCTCCCATAGTTAATTTATTACCGCAATAACACTACCGGTTACAATTTCTCAATAACCGGCGAAGGTTTTGGTCGTTTTTGTCGCAATAAAAAGTCGCATGGTCGCAAAGTCGCGATACATCTGATCGACACAGTTTGTCAGTAGCAACAGCACAACATTCTTGATAATTGCTATGTAGGTAAACGAAAGGAAGCCCGGTCGGGTCGCCGCTCACTTGTCTAGTTGTAGTGGCCTTTGGAATTGAGTTTCTTACGAGCACTAGTAGCAAAACATCCACAATTGTTTTTTATCAATGACAGTCATCATGCAGCGTCCGAACACGCGCAAAACGAAGAAGTGGTTACTGAGAAACAAAATTTTTCAGAATTCCCATATAAAAAATCTGATGTGACCAACACAATACCTACCGCCATTTACCCATGGGGTATAACTTTTATATTACTTTATAAATTTATCCATAGAATAAACAGAAAAAGTATTAAAGCAAACCTGTAGAAAATGGAATAATCTTTAATTTTTATAATAACAAATTGCGAAAAAATAACATTGAAAGATGTTTTTTGAAGAAAAACTATCTTGAGCTTCAAGTAAACTGCCATTTCCGGTTATCCGATTGCCACCAAAATCTAATGGCTTCTTTCCATATTAGAATAAGGTAGAAATACATGGTTTCAAAACTTTCTGAATGATAGTATTTGAGTTAGAGCCTAAAGAAGATCCACACCCACACACATACACACAGACATCATCGTGAAAATGTTAAAAATGGATTCTAGGGACCTTAAAAACGTGATCATTTACCAAAATCTCGATATGCGATTTTTAGCACGATCCCTATACCTCCCTTACCAGGGGTAGCGGGAGGTAAAAATCTGATTTGGCGAACACAATACCTCCCGCCATTTTTATTAATTAAATACATAGCTACATATTTACTTATGCTGGAAATTTTATTAAGTTCGTTCCCATATAACTATTGTTCTATTTACTATTTTCGTTACTATTATTAATATGAAATGATTAGTTTTTTGACAGTGACATTTATCTATCAGTAACTTACATTTGAGATTTGAACTGTGTAACCAAGAAGTTATGTTTAAAGTGCAGGCTCCGGGATTTAAATTATAGATAATTTTATAAATTTATCCATAAAATATATAGAAAAATGTTAATGCAAACCTGTACAAAATTTAATAAACTTTAATTTTTATAATAGCATAAATCTCGAGAAAATAACATTTAAAGGTATTTTTCGAAGAAAATTTTTTTGGTCTACAAGTAAAATGCCATTTCCGGTTTCCAGTGTAAAAGGGATCCACACAGACACACAAGCACACACACACACACACACACACACACACACACACACACACACATACATACATTCATCATCGTGAAAATGTTAAAATCGGATTCTAGAGACCTTAAAACGTGGACATTTACCAAAATCTCGAATTGCGATTTTCCAAGGGTAGCGGGAAGTAAAAATTAAAACTTATTACCCATTACCGGGTGTGGCAATCTCCTTCTATTCACAAATATTGGTAATGACATATTTGTACAATATAGGCGATGAAGGAACGTTACTGAATAAAAACAGTATATTCGCGAATGAATTCATTATTTCTCTGACCTTCAGGTACCAGTCACTGACTATACTCGTACACTTGTTTTATCTAATTTCTTTTACAGAGATTGTACTATTTAGAAAAAAATCGATTATAATTTAAGAATGTAAACTTTGTAATACGAGTTGAAATTTTACCAGGATGATAACGAAAGCATGTTTCGAAATATTAACATGGCCTTAAGAATTACTGCACTAAAACAAATCATGTTCAACATTCGAATGGATTACAATTTTTATATATTGTGAACCTTGAGGAACTCCGGAGGTTGGTTTCCAGGGCCTACTACGAATACCAAAATCTAGGGATGATCAAATCCTGTATATATTATAGACTCGCGCAATCACTATATAAAGAAATATAATAATGAAGAGACAAAGTTTATTTGTATTTTAAATGTCCAAAGAATGGCAAAAAGACTATCATAACTAAGAACAAAATTACATGTTCCTGGAAGAAGAAAACGTGGAAGACCATGGAAAAGTACAAGATCAATGGATTAACAAAGACAATGGCGATTGGGAATCGGATTGTTCTAGTCTTCTAATCAACCAGTTTATAAAATCTCCGGACCCAATATCTTCATACCTTTTCATTTTCTGTTTAGGTATTATTTCTTTCGGATTTCTTCCCGTTAAAAGTTCCAAATGCATGCTAAATTGCCAATTACCATGACAACTCTAGTAATGAACAATTATTTTTTTTCATAACATTCTAATTAAAGTCAATTCACTAGCAAATATAATTTCTAATGACTAATACAAACACAGTTGAATGAATACAGTGACTTTGTCAACTAAAATTTTTGACATATATCAAATTTGTCTCTCGATTCTATGACACTTATCTGTGTTGATGAGGGCGATCACGAGTTTTCAAAGCTGTCCTCTGTCCTATTTGATAATTGGAATTCCGTCAGACCCACAACCGTTGACATATGCAGTCAACCACACGACTCTATGCCTAAGATTAAATGCAATCCTAAGTCATCTCACAAGCTTTCAAAGCTTTCCGGAAAAGTATACCACAAATTTTGTCTTAATTGTAAATAATAATTCAAACTTGCAATCGCTGACAAAACGCAGTCATCCTCGCTCTCGCTACCATAAAATTAAATGAATCCCTGCTTACCATATTCATGAAGGAGCTTTCTAGGCATCACCTCACGAGCTTTCAAAGCTGTGGGGAAGATTGCACCACCACTTTTATCTTATTTACAATTTGGAAATAATTTCATCAAATACACAACCAATGACAAATCGATGTTAATTACGAGTCTCCATCTCTAAGATTAAATGCGATTCTGTTTATCAGGCGTCACCTTACGGGCTCTCAAAGCCGAAAATAGTGCACCACCATTTTTGTCTTATTTGAAAATTAAAAATAATTACGTCAGATTCACAACCAATGACAACACGCAGTCAACTACACGACATCATAAGATTTTATGCGTTCCTGCTTATCAGGCGTCACCTCGCGATCTTCAAAACTTTCGAAAAGAGTGCACCATTATCCATTTTTGTCCAAATTGAGAATTGGATACAAATCCGTCAGATCCAAAACATCTAAGTTTAAATGCTTACCATCTACATGAGGCTCTCAAAACAAATTTAACTTATTAAGATAAAATTAAAGTGCAGTTATCCACATCTTTGCGACCCTAAGATTATAAATTTCCTGCTTACCATCTTCAACGTGATGGGTACCATGCTCCCGATGGTGAAGCTGTGCATAATAGTGATGATGGTGAAGAATACACGCCAAATCCGTGCAGTTCAACATGATGAATCAACAATTATCACTTTAATTAATTAAAATCCATTAAACTTGCAATCCCGCGCACTTGATACCTATTTTAGGTCTTATTACCCCATTTCATCCACTAACCAACACTTGTCAGTTACAAAAACACTGTATCATCAGCACTAATCCACTTCTCACTGCACTAAACGCTGCCAGCAGGCGAGGATCCGATCGACAGCAGCGCACCGCACCAATTTTCGTTTTCGACAATCACCAAGACTCAGTGTCCTTCCAACCAGCGAGGTAACGAATGACTGGTGGTTCTCGTTCTGCAGTGATTGTAGCCCACAGAAGTAGTGGGTCATCGCTAGGCTAGGCTATCGGACTCGCTCTGTGCAACGGTGAGCGTTGAGGAAGGTGAGAGCCATGAAAGTTGAGTTGACCGACTGGAAATCAAGTCACACAGAAGGTTATTCGAGCTGGGAAAGAGGCGCGTCTGATACATGGTTGTGATGGCGGATTGCAGCGTTGGAGGGAGAACTTTCTAGTGAACCCCATCACCAACACAGAGGAAGAGGGCACTTCATATGTGCTGAAGACGTGGTGCTCGCACCTGGTGCACGAGGGAGTTGTTGACAAAAACAAATTCGCAAGAAGGTTGCAGCACTGAAAATTTAGATTTGGCGTCAACAGGACTACGTTCTTAAATTATCTCTGAGGAAATTTTAAAGTTATAACTAGTGTTTAAAAATTAAAGTTAATAATCAAGGAATTTTTTATTAACGAAGAAAGATTTTGTGAAAAATTCATGGACCTCACTGGCATTTGAACCCAGAACTCTCCCATATCTATATAATAGGATGCTGTAACCCTAACCAACTGTGTCGCGATGCATATTCGTCTACTCCAATTAGAAAAATGTGCTCGACTACGAATTGTAAAAATTCTGTAAAGCGTGAAGAATCCATTTACAGGTGACCATCCGTCCTGGTTTCGCCAGGACAATCCCGGATTCCACAGATTGTTCCGGCGTCTCGACAGAGTTTTGTAATATCCCGATTTCTACTAATTTTTTTTTTCTTTTAAATTTACGTCTACACCGTGGTTCACCAAAGAAATATATTTTCTAATCTTTAGTGATTGTAAAATGTGAATATACAAAATTAAAATTATTTAAAAATGATAAAATGACTTTTGAAAATAAATGGAAAAAGTATTCATACATTTTCAAAATAATTTAACTCCTCCAAAACAATTTAATTTACTTATACAGAATACGTAATGTTTTCCGGGGACGTTTGCATGAATAGAGAGATTATTTTAACACAAAAATATTGTGGTCTTTGAGAAAAAAGTCGAATAAACTTTGCCACCATCGCTAAATTAGTAATGATTAAGATAAATCTTGTTGAAACTTGTACAGAATTTTATAATATAATAAAGGCAAAGAAAGATGTAGTTGTTTTTTTTTTTTTGAAGGAGCGTCCCGGTTTAAATCTTGAAAAATATGGTCATCCTATACTTACTTAAGTTGATTAGGATTAGAGCATCCTACTTGACACAGAAGGGTCCAGGGTTCAAAACCCAGTGAGGCCTTTTTCTACAATTTAATTCCGTTTAATTTACAGATTCGGGGGTGAGTTACACAGATCTTTTATTAATCAATAAATACGGAATTAAGGAGCGATGGCACCCTATACGAGTATTATGTACATACCGAGTATCTCTAACAATCCTTAACATAGTAATTTAACATAGGATAACATTTTTTGACCTTCCGTCACCTTTAGGTAAGGGAGGTATTGTCTTTGGTCAAAAAATTCGATAGTGAGTTTCTAATGAGTACACGTTTTGTGGTCCCTAGAATACGTATTTACTATTTTTATGATGTTTGTATGTATGTGTGTGTGTGTGTGTGTGTGTGTGTGTGTGTGTGTGTGTGTGTGTGTGTGTATGTGACGATCATTTCGGATTGCATAACTGCAATACCACGTTTCCAAAAATTATATTTTTTTCGTATTCCTCGTGTTTAAATGCATATGCATACGTGATTAGATTTTGGTTATAATTGGTTCACCGGAAGTACCCTTATTTGCAACTTTTAACAGTTTTTCTTGAAAAAACACAGTTAAATATCATTTATTGACATATAACGCATATAAATTTTAAAGAATATGTTATTCTCTATACGATGTGACTGCATTTTATACTTTATATTCAATAGATATAGAGTTACAGAATTATAAATATATTAAATTTCATACATCAGCCAGCTATGCTAATATATTTAGATAATTCAAATTGACAGATGTCAATATCAATGAAAAGTAAATGAATGTGGCAGAGATGAGATAGATGTTGGGGAAGACACGAAAAGATACGGTAAGGAATGAAAGAATAAGGAAATAACTCGAGTGTTAGAAGATTCTAGAAAGATACAAAAGAGACGATTACATTGGCTTGAACATGTCATGAGGAGAGATAAAGAATATATTGAGAAAATTAATAGCTTAGTAATAGAAGATGGAAGAAACAGAGGAAGACCAAAGATAAGATGGAAGGACTGTATTGAAGACTTGAGAGAAAAGGAACTGAATGAGGACAACACGCAAAACAGAAATGAGTAGAAGAAGAAAATAAAAAATATAGCGACCCCTAACGAATGGGAAAAGCTAAAGAAGAAGAAGATGTCAGTGTAAAGTGCAATTTGCATAGTGTATTTATGAAATAATTTTCCTGGAAATTTAGAATCTTTTGCAAGAAAATTTATGTATGGAATTTGTATATAATACACAGGATTGACAGAAGATAATGTGCTGGCAACATCAGATTTTTTTCAAATATTATTTATCTCGTTTAATTTTATTCGACAAACGAACAAAAAACGATATACACATAGCTTTGACCAATTGACAAATTCATTGTACTAATTTTCGACTACCAATGAAATCATTCTTGCTTGCAGTTTGTGAAATCCGTGTACTCATACTTACATTCATTAAATATGTACATTCCTAATGTGTTTACCACTTGATAAACCAGTAATGACATTTACAATGTTTCTCTCTTGGACTCTTAGAGTAGAGTAATCTACTATCTCCTACCGGCATCGGCGATTCCGCACTCATTTCAGGAAAATAACTTTTCCGCTTTCTGTGAACTTAAAACAAATATGTACATTAATGACTCGATACGTAAACGTACGACGAACACGTTCAGAAGCTACGTATCAGAGCCGGGCTTTCCATAAAGCTGAAGAAAAGACTCCTTGTTATACATTTCCAAATGTGTCTATCTATTTTTACCTCCCGCTACCCTCGGTAAGGGAGGTATAGGGATCATGCTAAAAATCGCATATCGAGATTTTGGTAAATGACCACGTTTTAAGGTCCCTAGAATCCAATTTTAACATTTTCACGATGATGTCTGTGTGTATGTATGTATGTATGTATGTGTGTGTGTGTGTGTGTGTGTGTGTGTGTGTGTGTGTGTGTGTGTGTGTGTGTGTGTGTGTGTGTGTGTGTGTGTGTGTGTGTGTGTGTGTGTGTGTGTGTGTGTGTGTGTGTGTGTGTGTGTGCGTGGATCCTCTTTACGCTCTAACTCAAATACTATCATTCAGAAAGTTTTGAAACCATGTATTTCTACCTTATTCTAAAATGGAAAGAAGCCGTTAGATTTTGGTGGCAATCGGATAACCGGAAATGGCAGTTTACTTGAAACACAAGATAGTTTTTCTTCAAAAAATACCTTTAAATATAATTTTTTCGCAATTTGTTATTACAAAAATGAAAGATTATTCCATTTTCTACAGGTTTGCCTTAGTACTTTTTCTATATATTTTATGGATAAATTAATAAAATAATATAAAGTTATATCTCGGAGCTTATGCATTCAACACATCTCAATGTTTACATAGTTCACCTCAAATGTATGTAATAAATGTCGCTGTCAAAAAAAAATTATTTCAAATTAATAATAGTAACGTTTTAAAAGGAAAATTGTAAATAGAACAATAGTTTTATGGAAAGGAACTTAATATACTTAATTTGTAGCATTAGTAAATATGCAGGTATGTATTTAAATAAAGAAATAAATTATTATATTATCACGGCATATTATCCATTGCTGGGTGTGTTAATCTGATTTGTACACACATTTCGGTAATGACGATGACATATTTGTATTGTGAAGGCGTTTACCACAAGGGTTAATTTTATGCCATTTAAAATTCGAATTATATGGCGTTGATCGGGATCGAGTCGGATTCCCCAGATTCGCGACCAGACATCAGGCACGCGGCAACGAGACCCCATAGGTAAATGGCGGGAGGTATTGTGTTGGTCACATCAGATTTTTATTCGCAAATTTTGGTGAGGATATATCTATACCGTATAGTATCGTTGTAAAAGCAATTTGACGTATTTTAATTCAATATTGTACTGAATGTTACTCATCGCTACTACATATAAATATTTGTGGTTTGTTATATTATTTATATGATTGTAAATATTTAGTAATGTTGCAAGTTCTATAATAAAGTAGAAAATTATTTTTAGATGAGTAAGATAAAAATAAAATATACATTAATGTAAATATTGGTGCAATTTTATGTACGCATGTATTTATTTATAAATTTACAAATAATTTTTCAATAAATTTATCGTCCTAGACTAGAGAACAAATAATACAAAATAACATAAATTAGCACAACCGATATCATTAACATTTGCAATTGTAGTTAGTTGAAATAAAATACCGTTACAAAATATACATACGACTACAGAGCTATTTATGACTGGTGTAGAATGGTATTATAAACAAATGTTATTATTCACTGGTAAAAGTAAACATATTTATCAGTTCGAATTGTTCAATATTTTCAGTATTGAGTGTTACAATTACACACTTCATACAGAGCCGGATTTTCATACAGAGTGGTCCAGATCACGTGACTTGAAAAAGTTTAGATTATGATCAAAATTACCTTCCACGGAAAATAATTAGTATCAATTTACTGACAATGTTAAATTATGTTACCTATATTACCGACATTTGGAAAAGTCAGCGGCGTTACGTATTTTGAATTGTTCAACAAACAATTTATTTTTACTTCCTTGTACGTAAGTAAAGGAAGTATTGTAATCGCGAAAAATTTCGGTTTTCAGATTTTAGCGGAAATATCCATTCTGATCATCCCTGAATCCATTTTGACTAATTTCGTCGTGACGTCTGTACGTACGTACATACTTTTTTGTTTTTGTAATAAAGCTTGCTATGGATTACGACAAAAAAAAAATGTTCATGTCAAATTACGTTAAATACGTGCAATTTTATGATTCGTACAATAACAAATATTATATTTTTATTGTGAAATTCGTCATATTCATTGTTGTAATCAAATATTTCTTTGTTGTAATCAAAACTCTCTTTAAAAAGAACTGGGTTAGATTAATGTTAATTTAAGAATGATAGTAGTAAATGAATTATTTTTTGTTCTATATCAAAATATTTCTCGGGCTTGGCTTAAGCCTGTCAATATTTTGTAATTTAATTATTAAAAAAATATGTATAGTTTAATAATCGTACAAGGAAGTCGTGTGGTGTCCACATCAGATTTTTATCTTTTAAAATTAAACTATTATTTATTTAAATCACTACGTTGGAATGGTGTTTACGGAAGAACAAGTTTATTTTTTGTACTGCGACGAATGATGGAAAAGAGTGGAAATATATACGCCAATCTGTCAATCGTATTTCACTATCACAACGATGCGTCAAAAAAATCAGAACGAGGTAGAACCTTCAGTCATTCTGGATCACCTGTATTTGAGACTATAGTATCGTTTTCATAAAAAATATATTGGGTTGATGCACTATAAATTCGCAGCGTTTTACCTTCCGTCACCTCTAAGTAAGGAAGGTAGTTGTCTTTGATCAAAAAATTCGGTGGTGAGTTTTCAATGCATCAGCACGTTTTAAGGTCTCTACAATACGATTTTACTATTTTTACGATAATGTCTATAAATGTGTGTATGTGTGCGTGTATGTGTTTGTGTGTGTGCGAGTGTGTGACCGCGGTTTCGCCCGCGATATCTCCAATACTAGAATTCCAAAATTACAATTCTTACGTATTCCTCTTCCTTCCATCCATATGAAGACTTGATTAGATTTTGGTTATAATTGGTCAACCGGAAGTACCCTCATTTGAAGATTTTAACAGTTTTTCTTAAAAAAACACGGTTAAGTATTATTCACACATTTAATGTTATTGTAAATATTATAGATTATTCTATTATTTATACGATTTAATTGCATTTTATTCTTCATATTCAGTGGATATAGAGTTAAAGAAATTAAATTTCATAAATCAGCCAGCTATGCTATAACCATGAAAAAAGGTACTATATTAAGAAAATTCTAACTAACAGATGGTGGACAGATGTCAGTGTCAATGAAAAGAAAATTAATATGGCAGGAATGAGGATGTTGAGATGGATGTTGGAGAAGACACGGAAAGATACGGTAAGCAATGAAAGAATAAGTGAAACAACTCGAGTGTGAAAAGTTTCTAGAAAACAAGAGAGACGATTACATTGGTTTAAACATCTCATGAGGAGAAACGAAAAATATGTTTTAAGAAGAGTGATTTGATTGCATTTTATACTTCAGATTCAATATACAGGGTGTCACCGAAATCGCCGTCTTCGATATCTCCCTTGTCGTTAGAAATGCAGCATAAGTTTATTAACAGAATTTATTCGTCTACTCAAGAAGCATAACGTAAAATTATTTTCACATATACTGGGTGTTGCATTACGGCTCGGCGAGAATTGTTTGTCTTTTTTTAAATAGAACACCCTATATATTTTTATATATTTTGAATTGTATTTTATTCACCTAAGTGAATATATAAATTTAGAGAAAAATGGTGAAAATCTCCAAAATTATTGGTTTTAGGCATGTGATACCCTTAATAACATATGAAGATAATACAAAAATACACACAACTGAATAATAAAATATAGGGTATTCCAATTGAAAATGACGAGTTATAGTCATTTGAAATTGAGCACATTTGATTCGCTTTATTAAACAGCCTGTATAATTATATTTTTAAAAAAATATGTCAGAACATAGAGTATAATTACAGTTATACAGAAAAGAAAATTCTTAATTCTTACTATTAAAATAACTTCAGTAAGCCTTTATAAAGCAATGCGTGTATTCGGTCTTTTTTAGAGAAAAAACGGAATAACTTGGCAACGCCGTGTAAAACTAAAACAAAATTCATATGTTCGTATAGGTGAATAAAATACAATTCAAAATATATAAAAATATATAGGGTGGTCCATTTAAAAAAAGACAAACAATTCTCGCCGAGCTGTAATGCAACATCCTGTATATGTGAAAATAATTTTACGTTATGCTCCTTGAGTAGGCGAATAAATTCTGTTAATAAACTTATGCTGTATTTCTAACGACAAGGGAGATATCGAAGACGGCGATTTCGGTGACTCACCCTGTATATAAAGTTAAAAAATTATAAAGATATTAAATTTCATAAATCAGGCAGCTATGCTAACCATGGAAACTGTTAATATATTCAAATAATTCAAATTGACAGATGTCAGTTGTCAGTATCAATGAAAAGTAAATGAATGTGGCAGAGATGAGGATGTTGAAATAGATGTTGGGGAAGATACGGAAAGATACGGTAAGGAATGAAATAATAAGGGAAATAAATATAGTATATATAGTATAAGAAGTTTCTAGAAAGATACAAGAGAGACTATTACATCGGTTTGAACATGTCAGAATTAAAAAACTGCCAGATCGTTAGGAGGCACTCGTAAACATATATTATTAAAAAATAAATAACTTTTGAATTTAATAAAAACACTACGAACTTATGCAGCACCTTACAGTTAATAATTATTATAAGCTGTTACTATAGGACACGTGAAAATGTTTTGTTAATACTTCTACAACAACCATTATCGTCTCAATAAGGTAATAGGGCAAAAGAGCACGTGATAAAATGAATGTGCAGTCCAATTTATTTCAAAGAAAGAAGAACCTCGGATGTCACATGAAAACGTTTTACACTCTTTAATTCCGCTATGATATAGTACATACAATACTAATAGGGCATAATGGCCCAAGCACGTGACGCAATAATTACATTAACACTGCATTGTCCAATCTTAAAAGAGTTCCTCAGTTGTCACAAGGAAACCATTTAGAATTTTTTATTTTACATTAAGATAATAAGAGAAAATACAATACTAACAAGTGATAATATGACAACGAGCACGTGACGAAACGATAACAATAACAAGAAATATATACCTTATACCTACGAGTCACAATACCGACAATTCATAAAATCGACAAACCAAATCCAACTTTATTCTTGTCCAATATTTTTAAATATTTTGGAAAAAATGTGTGTATTTAGGTGGAGACGTCCATCCAGAAAATAAATTGAAATTATTTACTTTTAACTGAACTTTTATTTTTACCTATCTCGCTAAAAGAAGTATTGGATTCATGCTAAAAGTCGCTTATCCAGATTTTAAAGAATAAGCAAGTTTTAATGTCCCTAAAATCCGATTATAACATTTTTAATGATGTCCATGTGTGTGTGTGTGTGTGTGTGTGTGTGTGTGTGTGTGTGTGCATGTGTGTGTGTGTGTGTGTGTGTGTGTGTGAGTGTGTGTGTATATGTGTGTGTGTTTGGATGTTCGAATTACGGTTTCTCAAAAACTATAAAACTTGAAACTTGTTTAACTACGGATTCCTCAATCTAACATTAATGGGAAGAGCTGATAAGGTTTTGGTAACAATTGGACAACCGTAAGTGGTAGTTTCTGAAACAAAATCTTCTAAATATTATTCTGAAAATTTATTTGATACATTTATTTTTTTATATCTTCTATAGATTTAGAGATATACAGACTGTCCCCCTTTAACTTTTTTTTTATTATAAATAATAGAAAAAAATGGCTCATATAAAAGTTTTATTATTTTAAATATGCTATTTTATGGCAGATGTAGATATTTTTTATAAAGTCAGGTTTACACGATACGACTATCAACTTTTATTTTTTAACAAGGAACCTATAATTATTTTACAAAAATATAAACCGCCATTTTTTCTCTCTTTTCAACGATGTATTAGTTTTTATTAATGTATTTGAAAAAAATCGAGAAAAATAAGATAATTGAGATATATGGGAAATAATTTTTATTCAAATATAGGAGGCTATGTGAAAATAAACAAAATGTAACAATGTTAATATCAACAAAGTATACATTTATTTGTTACTTATTTATTATTACTTACTTATTATTTACTTATTTATTTATTTATTATTTATTTTCACATAGCCACTTAGAATATTTGAATAAAAATTATTTCTCATAATCTCAATTATCTTTTCTCGGTTTTTTTCAAATGCATTAATAAAAACTAATACATCGTTGAAAAGACAAAAAGATGGCGATTTATATTTTAGTAAAATAATTATAGGCTATTATTTAAAAAATAAAAGTTGATAGTTGTATCTTGAAAACCTGACTTTATAAAAAAATATCTATACCTGCCATCAAATAGTACATTTAAAATAATAAAACTTTTATATGAGCCATTTTTTTCTATTACTTATAATAAAAAAGTTAAGGGGGGGGAGCGTCTTCCCAGACTCACCCTGTATGTATAATAATATAGAATAATCTGTTGTAATAAATCTCGTTACCCAAACAACGTTATGGAAACCATTTGATATATTTAAATGTTTGTATTTGACAGATAAATTCAAAATGTCCGTGACAAAAATCAACAGTTTCACAACTGCATTTCTGGGAAGTAAGTACATTGAATAAATTATATATATATATATATATATATATATATATATATATATATAAACTTATCATTTTTTTTTGTAAAAAGATAAGCATAAACAATACTAAATGCAAATACTGATACAATAAAACTAAATAAGACCCTACATAATACATAATAGTGGTAAATACTAATACATAATAGAAAATAATTATTACTAAGAGTAGGTGCTAACTAATAATACACATTGATTCCACTGTAGGTTCATAATACATAATATATACATAAAAAAATCTGATGTGGCCAGCACAATACCTTCCGTCAATCCTGTGTATTATGTACAAATTCCATTCATAAAATGTCTTGCAAAAGATTATAAATTTCCAGTAATATTATTTCATGCAAATGGCACTTGACACTAACATTTTCTTCTTCTTTAGCTTTTCCCATTCGTTAGGGGTCGCTATTTTTTATTTTTTTCTTCCATTCATTTCTATTTTGCGACCATCCTCATGTCAAAATTTGTCATTCAAAATTTATTTTTTTGGTATTTTATGATTCCTTTTCTCGGCAACTGAATTCCACACCCCTGATAATAAATATACCACATGAAATAAGAATTATGGGCGTAATTCATAGCTGTCATTTTGACACGGGTCCACATATCTGCTTGCCAAAGTCAGCAAAGTCACGTCACTGCACTCGCCCTACACATAATTTTTTTTGCAAAAGATCCTATATTTCCAGTTAAATTATTTCATAAACAAACTATTCGCATTGCACTTGACACTAACATCTTGTTTGTCGTCCTCATTCAGTTCCTTTTCTCTCCTTTCATATTATATTTGGTCTTCCTATGTTTCTTCCAACTTATGTTATAAGCTATTCATTCTTCCAATATACTCATCTCTCCTCATGACATGTTCAAACCAATGTGATCGTCTCTCTTATATCTTTCTAGAAACGCCCAACACTAGAGTTATTTCCCTTATACTTTCAACATTTACTTTTTATTGATATTGACATCTGTCAATTTGAATTACCTGAATATATTAGCAGTTTCCATGGTT
Organism: Harpalus rufipes; assembly: GCA_951394225.1. Taxonomy (NCBI): domain Eukaryota; kingdom Metazoa; phylum Arthropoda; class Insecta; order Coleoptera; family Carabidae; genus Harpalus; species Harpalus rufipes. The sequence continues at coordinate 47,346,991 of OX596279.1, forward strand.
AAGTTGGCACAGCTGGCTGATATATGAAATTTTATAATTATTACAATCTTTATAATTCTTTAACTCTATATCTGTTGAATATGAAATATAAAATGCAATCAAATCGTATAGAGAATAATATATTCTTTAAGTTATAATAAAATTTAACTGAGTTTTTCAAGAAAAACTGTTAAAATCTTCAAATGAGGATACTTACAGTTGACCAATTATAACCAAAATCTAATCAAGTCTGCATATGGTTGTACGGAAGAGGAATATGCAAGAATTGTAATTTTTGGAATTCTAGTATTGGAGATATCGTTGACGACCCGGCGGTCACATACAGACATACAGACATACACACATACACACACACACACACACACACACACACAGACACACACACACACACACACACACACACACACACACACACACACACACACAGACATCATCGTAAAAATAGTAAAATCGTATTGTAAAGACCCTAAAACGTGCTTATTCAATGAAAACTCACCACCGAATTTTTTGACCAAAGACAATACCTTCCTTACCTAGAGGTGACGGAAGGTAAAAATAAAAAATAAAAATTAAATTCAGAGTTGTACTAAAATTACTAAAAAATATCAAATGCCAGTTAATTTATGAATTTATCAAAAGTTATGAGTACGGAATATAAGAGTTGGTAAATATGTATTTAAAATTATAAGTATATTAATATTACATATATACCTCAAGAAATACAGCAAATGTCGTCAATGAATTTGAAGAATTTTGAACATATTAGAAGAGTCGCACAAAATTCCTTATAGAACGAAAGTATAGATACAATTTAAATTATTCGTGTGTATACAAGAAATGTTAAATTCGTTATGTAACATAAATTGGAAATAGCAATAGATATTGTGCTGGCCACAACAGATTTTTGTTTTATATAGCATTGTCAGTTTTATTGATAATAATGAATCTTATGACATCTCGACATTTTGCTTGTCGATGTAGCGCTTTGTCGTTAATGCGATCGTCCGCCACTATACCACCGTGCAGTCTTAAGCTTCCAGAACGCTCTGGAACTCAATCAACACTCATCTGTGATCACGTGGCTCGGCCCCTACACCTCGTGGTCGTGTTTAATACATCCGTAAGAAGTAATTGGCTATTTGCACTAACGCAAATCATACTATCAAATCGCTGCAAGTGGGAACTCCAGACCAAAGTCCATAAGGATCTTTGCATTGAACAGAGAAGGTCTCAGATATAATCCTTTATAAACTTTCATCTTTCGTTCTCTCCAAATGAAATCAAATTTTCAATGTACAAGCGCTTTCTTTAGCGGCCACCAATTTTTTTTTACCTCTCGCTAAGAGAGGTATTGGAATCATGCTAAATATCGCATATCCAGACTTTAGTGAATAAGCACGGTTTAAGGTCTCTACAATCCGATAATAACATTTTTACGATGATGTAATAATAATAATAATAATAAACCTTTATTAAGAGCCATCTGGCTAAAATCCATACAAAAATATTTCAAAACATATATAATATTTAATGTGTGTGTGTGTGTGTGTGGATGTGTGTGTGTGTGTGTGTGTGTGTGAGGTTGTTGGAGATACGATTTCTCAAATTCTATAAGACTAAAAACCTGTATAACTCCTCAATCCAACAATAATGGGAAGAGTTGAATAGATTCTAGTAACAATTGGACAACCGGAAGTAGTACCATTTTAAAAAAAATCTTCTAAATATTATTTTTTGAATATTTATGTTATTACAACTATTAAAAAACAAAATTTTCTATCCGACACATTTAACATTTTTATTATACCTATACCTATATATATATATATATATATATATATATATATATATATATATATATATATATATATATATACCTATAAATTTAAAGATATATCTCCATGGTAACTACTTGAGAAATTAAAATGTCTGTAATTGACAGATAAATGTGATTGTCAAAAATTCAGAGATAGTACTGAAGGTTTTTTGTGGGAACGATATTTAATATTTCTTATTGTATTATTAATTATATATTTAAAATTATATGTATATTACATGAACCCTTCAGGAATAACGCCACTCCCATTAATGAATTCGATAAACATCGAACATTTATAAGAAATGGAGAAAACTTGCTCATAGAATGAATTTAAAATTATAGAAAATACGTAAATATAAAGACTAGGTGTAATTAGATTTTTTTTTTGTGTACAAGAAATGTTAAATACAATACTTATATATACCACATTGGAAAGGGCGCGAGAGGTATTGTAATGGCCACAACAGATTTTTTTTTTTCAAAAATTGTGACAGGTAACAAAACTTAACGTATATATCCCATAAGTTTTGGCACAAATTTCAACATTTTATTTTTTTGTTATAATAAATGCATTTACTTAAAGTTTTGTAATACTTAATAATAAATAAATATATCATCACGGCATATTACCCATTGCGGGCATTCATTGATGGCGTGGAGAGTGCACCACAGGGATTAATTTTGTTCCATTTAAAATTCGAAACATTTAGCGTCGGTTGGGATGGAACCCGGTTCCCCAGATTCGCGACCAGACACTCTGGCACGCGGCCACGAGACTTAATAATTAACTGTTTAATAAGCAACTTAAATAAAATAAAGAGGGTCGTGTTCTTCCACAAGGCGCAACTTTCTGCGAACACCTAGTATAAGGTTTTGGGTGTGTGTGTGAGGTTGTTGCACATGAGCGTTCGACGAAGCTAGACGTGCATTGTGTGTTCTGCTGAAATTTATTTTTTACGCTGCGAGTGATTTATTCTATATATCTACTTCACTAAATATATTTTTATTTGCAACAATAATGCTTTCGCGAGATGACAGCAATACCATCGCCAAAATGATCACTGATTCATTGGCAAATTTAAGTGGAAATAAAGAATTTATTTCATTAATAACTAGAGAAGTGACTGCAGCAGTGCAAAAAGTGTTTAGTGATAAAATAAAATTATTGGAAAGTGAAATTAAATCTGTGAAACAAGAGAATGAAAATTTAAATATGATGTGTAAGAACTCTGTTGATAATCTCGAACAATATTCGCGCCGAAATAACATACGTATATTTGGACTGTCCGAAACGTCTAATGAATGTGTCGATGATCGCGTGTTACAATTGTTTAATGAAAAACTGAAGGTGCAAATTGTGAAAGACGACATTGACAGATGTCATCGTGTAGGGAAACCTGTAAAAGGGAAAAATCGGCCCATTATTGTGAAATTTGTGAGCTATCGGTCCAAAAACAGAGTTTTCTACGAAAAGAAGAAATTAAAAGGCTCGGGTGTCACAATCCGAGAGGACCTCACGAAGAACCGACTCCAACTCTTCAAGGATGCAGCAGATAAGTTTACCATAAAAAATGTGTGGACTTCTGATGGTCGTATTGTAGTAAATTTGCCTAAAGACGGTAAAAACAATAAATTCTATATAAACAATCAGAGCGATCTTCATAAAGTTATGGACTAAGTTTGGTTGAGCCATTTTATTTCATTTTGTATTTCTTTCATAGTATAAAATTAAGATTCACTTGCAGCAATATATTATATTTTATATATCTGTGAACTTCGTCAGAACATGCATGGGTCAATGTACTCTTGACACTTTGTTTTTGCTTGTACGCTAAATTTTGTTTAATTTCGCCAAACTTTGTATATAAATGTCAAATATATCTGTTTTAAATGCACAAGTCAATAATCAAAACAATACTACGTTTACATGTGGTCATATAAATGCTAGATCATTAAATTCATGTTTTTCTAAAGTTAAAGACTTTTTGTATGATAATGATTTTGATATTTTGACTGTTAGTGAAACATGGATAAATAATTCTGCTCCATCACATTTGTTTCGTATTGAAAATTATGAATTTATTAGTCAAGAAAGAGCTGACAAACGTGGTGGAGGAGTTGCTTTTTATATTCGTAATAGCATTCATTTTAAAATATTAGATTCATCATTTGTTATATCTGAGAATATTGAGCAATTGTGGATACAAATCACAATTCATAAATACAAATTAACTGTAGGAGTAGTTTATAATCCACATTCCAAATATTACAAGGAGTTGTGTGTTTTAGATCCAATACTGGCAGAATTTTTAACACAATCAGATGGCTTGATTTGTACAGGTGATATAAATGTTGATCTTTTAGAAAATAATAGCAAATCAGCATCTCTAATGAATTTGTTAAGTGCTCATGATATGCACCAATTAATAAGTACTTACACAAGACCAGCGTCAAAAACTCTTTTAGATATCGTTGCTATTTCTGATAAGTCCTTGTGTTTATATGCTGGAGTTATTGATTGTACAGAATTTACAGATCACTTTGCTGTCTATTGTGTTCTAAATCTACCAAAAACTGTTATTCCTGAGAGATTTATCAGATATAGAGATTTTAAAAATTTAGATTATGACATATTTTTTGCCGATTGCCAGTCTGTTAATTGGAATAATATTATAACTTTGGATAATATTAATGAAAAAGTGCAATTTTTAAATGATAATATTGTTTCTTTATTCGACAAACATGCTCCCATTAAAACCATAAAAACATCAAAAAATTACTGTCCTTGGATTACGCCTGTTGTAAAAATTATGCAAAGGAAAAGGGATAAGGCTTTATTACAATATAAAAGACATAAAACAAAATCTAAACTAGATTATTACAAACAGTTACGTAATCTTACGACAGCAGCTATTCGTAGAGAAAAACAAGCTTTTATGGAATATGAAATAAATAATAATATGAATAATTCCAAAATATTGTGGAAAAATTTAAATAAAATGGGAGTAAAAGGTGAATTGGCAAAAGATATTCCGGAACATTTATGTAAACCAGAACAGTATGGTGAATTTCTCTGTAATAAGATTGGTACTACTAATATAAATTCTGATACATTAAATTTTTATTTGAATGGTAGATACGGGGAGTCCCAACAATTTGAATTTAAATGTGTGGATAGCGATACTATAGTAGAAATTTTAACCAAATATAAATCAAATGCAGTAGGAGTGGATGAAATTTCAGTTAAAATGTTAATGATTGTATTACCAATAATTGCAGTTTATATTACGCATATTATAAATACGTGTATACTCAAAAGTGCTATGCCAGATATTTGGAAAACTGCAATTATAAAACCAATTACTAAACATAAAGAGTGTGCTACGTTCGATGATTTGAGACCGATCAGTATTTTACCAGTCATGTCCAAAGTATTGGAGAGAGTATGCTGCGACCAAATATTGACTTATATAAATGAAACTAACATTTTGCCCATTAATCAGTCTGGATTTAGAGCAGGATATAGTACCAATACATGTCTCCTAAACATTGTTGATACTTTATTAGATAATTTCGATAAATCGAAGGATTCCTTACTGATTCAGATTGATTTATCGAAGGCATTTGATATGGTGAATCACAGTATGTTGCTTGCTAAACTAAAATTTTACAATTTTTCCAACAATGCAATTCTGTGGTGTAAAAATTATTTAAATAACAGGAATTTTCAGGTGTGCATGTCACACAACTCCAATACATTTATTTCATATTATTATTCTTTGCAAAATGGTGTACCGCAAGGTTCAATTTTAGGTCCATTGTTTTTTCTTATATATGTATCGGATATGCCATCAGTTCTAAATTACTCCACAGCACATTCATATGCAGACGATACAACAATTATTGCAACTATAGATCCGTCAGATATGAATGAACAAATAACAAACGTTAATTGTGATTTGCAGAAATTATCTCTATGGATAAAAGACAACGGCCTTAAAATTAATGTCTCTAAATCTTCATATCTTGCTGTTGGTAACTGCAACTCCATACCTGATATAAGTCTGGACGGTACCATTCTCGAACGTAGCTCTTCTGTCAACATTTTGGGACTTCTTGTTGATGAAAATCTCTCTTTCAGACAACATTTACATAAAAAAATTACTGCCTCGAGACTTCGCTTGCGACATCTATATCAGTTCAGACAAGATCTAAGTTCAACAGTAAAATTACGTCTAGTTAATACTCTAATTCTACCTTTATTCCATTATTGTGCTTGTACGTACATTCCAAATCTCACAGAAACAGATAAAAATAGAATTACACTTGTTGAAAATTCTTGTCTGCGATTTGTTTATGGTGTACGCAAGTTTGACCACATTTCCAAATATCGTAAACTGGCCGGTATGACATCTGTAAATAATCGCGTGAAAACTATGTATCTCTGTTTAATACATAAAATTCTGAAAACTGGTACACCTCACTATCTATTTGACAAATTTAAACAGAAACAATATAATTATACGCTCAGAATTAAAGATTTATATATAGTACCAGCTTATAGAAAATCTAAATTAAAAGGTTCCTTTTCTTATTTGGCACCGTCATTGTATAACAGCATACCATATAATTTAAAAAACTTATCCCTGAGTATGTTTAAGACCCGTATCAAAAATATGTTTGCGTAGGTAATATCTGTGTATTGTACAAATATTTATTCGTATTTGATTATTGGCATATTGTTTTGCATTTTCGCATATAAAGATTATTGGTTCATTTACTGCACCATTTATTTGTATTATTTTTTTTTCCATTGTGTAAATTAATAATTAATTGGCATTATTTATTGTGTATAATTTGTGTGGTTAGGTGGTAGACCAGCCTATGGCTGAACCTCGCCATTGATATGTCTTATGTCTTATCAATAAAGATTATTATTATTATTATTATTATTATTTACATCGGTTTCTCTAACTTCATACTGAGCAATTTCGAAATTGAGGGATATAATAGTTTTATACTTATTTGGAAAATTCCTCATATCTCGCTTATTATAGAAGATAAAGAAAAAATGTTTAGATCATTTTTAAACAGTTTTTCACGTAGATTAGCGTGGTCAAATTAGATTTTTTCAAAACTTATTAATTCTCGAGATATAACACAAACATAATATTTTTTTAAATGGGAACATATTGTAACGTTTATTTATTTGGATGAAGTGTAAAAATCAGAGAAATATTAATTAAAATAATTGTTTATTAAGCAATAAATAATTAAGATAAATATTAAAAAGAGAATAAAAATAACTAACACTATGATTAAACAATTATAAACACTAATTTAAGACTAAGAATATTATTAAATAGTTAAACACTAAGATTATTTATTTAAACAATGTTTACTTCACTATATTTATTTATATAACTATATTTATTAGAATATTTATTTATATCACCAACTGTTCATCTCACGGTGCAATTATATAATAGAATGAATTAGCTGGCTTCCCTGACAGGTTTATATAGCACGGCGTCCTTCTGGAACTTTTGACGCGATAATAACATTGAATACTAAGTAATTAAACAGGTCGCGACGTGTTTGTGACGATTACGTCATCGTTCGAGAAACATTCTATCAGCGGCGGTGATCGTATGCGGGCTAGACTCGTGGCGTCGTGTGTTGCACGCGCGTAACAGTATATTGAAAATAGTCTCATATGTTTCCTTATTTTATAAACTTTTCAATGATGTGTAGTAAGTCTACATTCTTTTGTTTTAAACATGAATTATTAATTTTTTTGGGTGAAAAATATTAAATTTATTAAGATTTAAATGAAAAAATCAATTACAGATCATTATTTGTTTATTTTGATTTTATATCTATTAATTAAATTATATTTAATCAATTATTTTCAGATTAGTTAATTAACTTTTTATCGGCGTTATACCTGGCTTTAACATAATTCGAAATATGTGATTTAATATGCTTTCTGAAGTATATAAATTAGAAAATTGAGTAAAAATAAAAAAAATGACATTAAAAATAAACAAAAGATGATCTGTAATTGATTTTTTCAATTTCAATACAAAAATAAGATCTTATTACTAATTTGGAAGCAGAATTTAATTCTCTACAACATTTTTTTGAATTATTTTTGTTTAAAATAATTTGGGAACTTTTGCGCAAGGAAAAACTGATTTCCCATGTTAAATGCCAGGTTTTTAATTAACAGCCTGTATATATATTCTTTTTTCGACATACACGCCAAGAGAGTTGTATATAGATTCATAAAAATTGGGAAACATCAAGAATGTATGTAGTATTCTTTAGAAATACAGGACTGGTAAATGCAATTACGAGTACATTAGAAGAACAAAAGGCCCCACATCTAAATGGTACACTGAAAAATGTTCGTTGAAGGTTTACATATGAAGAAGAGATTGGGTAGGTTCAATGGAAACAGCAAAAGTATCGTCAACTATAACAGCAATCCGCAGCAAAACTAGCAAAGTAATGAATCCATTGAACGGTTAATTTTTTGTTAATATGTTTACCATGGGAGGGCAGCATATTTAATCTATTTGTTTACATTTTGCATTTATGTATTATATTATGAAGAATATTGTTTTGTTAAATTTATAGAAAGAAGTTGCAATGAGTAATTTATTTTTTAACAAATGATGATGGGTCCTTAAGTAGGAATGTTTTCGTATTAGATTAGGGTAAAATATATCATTCATAGTTCAATATGTTTATTTTTTAGCTGGTTACAATTTATATTGAAGAAAAGCGCATAACCTTCCATGAAAATTTAAATTTGATCACAATACGAATTTTTTTTACCTACCGTCACCTTTAGGTAAGGAAGGTATTGTCTTTGATCAAAAAATTCAATGATGAGTTTTTAGTGAATAAACACGTTTTAGGGTCCATATAATACGATTTTACCATTTTTACGATGATGTCTGTATGTATGTATGTATGTATATGTGTGTGTGTGTGTGTGTGTGTGTGTGTGTGTGTGTGTGTGTGTGTGTGCGTGTGAAGAAAGTTTCGGATCGCATAACTCCAATACCACGATTCCAAAAAAAAATTTTTTTCCGTATTCCTCAAGTTTACATGCAGAAGAAGAGGTGATTAGATTTTGGTTATAATTGGTCTACCGGAAGTACCCTCATTTGAAGATTTTAACAGTTTTCCTTGAAGTTAAATATCATTTATTGACATTTAACGTTATTATAACTTACAGAATAGATTATTCTCTATACGATTTGATTGCATTTTATACTTCATATGCAATAGATATAGAGTTAAATAATTATAAAGATATTAAATTTCATAAATCAGCCAGCTATGCTAACCATGGAAACTGCTAGTATATTCAGATAATTCAAATTGCCAGATGTCAGTGTCAATGAAAAGTAAATGAATGTAGCAGAGATGAGATTTTGAAATAGATGTTGGGGAAGACATGGAAAGATACGGTAAGGAATGAAATGGAAATAAGTAGTTTCTAGGAAGATATAAGAGAGACGATTACATTGGTTTGAACATTTCATGGGGAGAAATGAAGAATATATTGGAAGAAGAATGAATAGCTTAGTAATAGAAGGTTGAAGAAACAGAGGAAGACCAAAGATAAGGTGAAAGGATTATATTGCGGAAGACTTGAGAGAAAAGGATCTGAATAAGAACGACACGCAAAACAAAAATGAGTGGAAGAAGAAAATAAAAAATAGCGACCCCTAACGAATGGGAAAAGCTAAAGAAGCAGAAGAAGAAGATGTCAGTGTCAAGTGCAATTTGCATAGTTTGTTTATGAAATCATTTCACTGGAAATTTAGAACGTTTTGCAAGAAAATTTATGTATGGAATTTATACATAATACACAAGATTGATAGAAGGTATTGTGCTGGCCACATCAGATTTTTTTTAAATAGTGAGCCACATATACATTAATTTTTTTAAAGATGTCCGATCAAGGTCATCTACGAATTGTATGAATTAAGATTTTAGCTCCGCCCATTCTGTCAAATTCAGTAGTGTCGTTTACGTAGTTTTTATGAGGAAACATTAGATACTACTGTTACTTTATTATTATAAAAATATATGTTACAGTAAAAGCATTCAAAATTCAAAACTAAGTCAACTGGTAAGTTTATTAGCAAGCGTAGAACCAAATATGTGAACAATGAGAAACTGACACAGTGTCAGTGACACTGACAAAAAATAACATTATTCGTACGGCTATGAATTAAGGTAATGTATTTGAACTAATAAATAAACTTACGTTACAGCGAAAGTATTGTCAACAACGAGCACCGTTTTATTTATTTATTTATTTATTTATTTATTTATTTAGTAAGTAACCCATCCATCCCACAGGATCAAGATCCCAATTACGGGGTGGATGCAAAATATATACAAATATAAATACAATAATCAATGTTTCAACACAAAAAAAAACATAATGTAGATTAAACATAGAGAAAAAAATCTGATGTGGCCAGCACATAACCTCTCGCCGTATATTTTACCTGGCTATATGCATAAAGCAAAGAATATTTTTATAAATACAAATAATATATTCATATAAATCTATGACGTATAAACTTCTTTATTATTCAATAATAGCATGTCTCAACATAAAGATATTTTACCATAAATTATGTTACAATAAATTACAAAGTAGAGTTTACCATATATAAATATTAGGCTGGTAACAGCAATTTTCAATTCGAACAACTTTGTTTACTTTCTCTTCATATTCTTCTAGTAAAAACATTAATTTTGGGCGGTCTAAAATGTATATATCTGGATTGTGCATCTATTCTTATATATCTTCTTTTACATTTTATTTTTTCATACTTGTTATATCTAAATAACACTAATTCCTTTTAATAAAGTGACGGATAGATTGCACTCCGATTATTCTTATATCGATGTGTAATTTTGTCAATATTTACAACTTACTTGAGAAGAATTTGATAGCTTTTTCGCAATTCAAAGTTACTCTAGTCTACAGTACTGGTGTACATTGTCCTATAATGTTTGAAACAAATTTAAGTCCTTCAACCTAGACTTGTCATCTCCATAATAGTCACAGATCAAGAATTAAGGGATTCTCCAAATACATTTTTCTTTCATTACTCATTATTTCTGACACTGACATTTATCTGTCAGTTACAAATAATTTAAATTTGCAACTATTTTTCATGGCATCCTTTCGGTTGTAAAATTAATTACATTATTTTATATATTATATTCCTTTTATCTCTAAATCTATAAAATATGTATAAAAATATTTAAATGTATCAGAAAGAGAATTTATTTTTCTTTAATATTATCAAGAAAAATTTTCAAAAAATAATATTTAGAAGTTTTTTTTTCAAGACTCTTCTACTTCCGGTTGTCCAATTGTTACCAAAACCTTTTCAGATCTTCCCATGAATGTCCGATTGGGAAATACGTTGTTAAACAAATTTTAAGTCTTATAGTTTTTGAGTAACCGTCCTTCCAACATCCCACACACACACATCCACACACACACACACACACACACACACACACACACACACACACACACACACAGACATCATCGTAAAAATGTTAAAATCGGATTGTAGGGACCTTAAAACGTGCTTATTCAATAAAATCTGGATATGCGATTTTTAGCATGAATCCAATACCTCTCTTAGCGAGAGGTAAAAAGGAAAATAATAATGAAATAATGCTATAAGAACATATTTATCGATGCTTGCTTGAAGCGTCTTGGAGTTAAATGAAAAATATCTATTTCAACAGATAAACTATTAAAAATGTAACATAAATGCCTGATGGGCGATCTAGCTTCATAATTAGTAGTAGTAATAATACACATCTAAATGTATTCTTATTTCTTAATGGTAATCGTGGAACGGAAAATGGAATACTACCTAAAGAAATGGAATCGTCTACAAAATTATTCACTAGCTTATATAAATAGATAGAAGATTGCATTATTCTTCTATTTTCTAACGAAATAAGATTGTGGAATGTCCTAACTTAGTCGAAACAATATGAATTTTTGAAAGACAAGCGTGTTATTTTATTTATCCTTATCGCACACGCTTGTAGTTTTTGCAATTAAGAGACATAAATGTATGCCAATTTGTTAATTTATTCATAATACAAATGACCTTGATCGGACATTATTTCATTATGAAAAACCGTATTTTATACTTTCAACGAATTTTCATGCTCTGTACTTTCCCGCAATTGTATATAAATTATTGCTTTCACAATAAAAATAATTCGTTCTCTATTTGAAATACCACACTAACATTTCGCTAGCAGCAAAAGGCAGCTAAAAATTCCTCGTGTTCTTTGCTTGCCAGCAATGTTAGCAAAGCAAAATTAGCAAAACGTTGAATAGCTTCAACTTCCGATTTGCTGAACAGCACTGACTTTTGTTGCTCTTATTGAATGCAATTCATCATTATTTTGAAAATAAATATATATTCCAAAAGAAGATTGATTGGGAGATTATAAGACATGGAAGAAAATAATGGTGTATTATTTTTGAAGGAAACTACTTTCAACATATTTAAAATAAAATTCAAAAAATATTAACCATCTTTCTTATTCTCATTAATTCTGACAACCTTCGTTTGCACCAAGTTGCGAATATTTGAACTGAATTATATTGTACCAACATATGCCAATATTTATATTACTGGATATATAAACAATTTAATTGTTAAAAAACGTGTTCTGCAATTTACTTGTCGATCTAATTCTGCGAAAAAGGTGCGTCTTGTACGAGCTATAATATAGTTGTTCATTACGTAACTTAATGCAAAGAAATAGTGTCACAATCATATTCAAATGACTTTTTTGTTTGTTAAATATACTACATGACATATCCAAACCTAAAGTAAATAATAGCAGATTGCCATATAGAAAATTAAAATTAGATCAGTCAATTTGATCGGTAAATGAAAGAGATTGGTAGATTATTTTAATTAATGGAAAAATAATAAATTTAAGGTAAAAGCACCGGTAGTTGACATAGCACGAGTAGTTAACACTTTGAGTTTGAATTACATTAATTAAACAAATTTGATTGTTTTTACCTTCCGTTAGGAAGGTATTGTCTTTGGTCAAAAAATTCGATGGTGAGTTTTTCGTGAATAAGCACGTTTTAGAGGCCCAAATACGATTTTACCAATTTTATGATTATGTCTGTATGTATGTGTGTGTGTATGTGTGACGATTTTTTTCATATGCGATAATTCCAACACTATAACTTTCAAAAATTATGATTCTTCCGTATTTCGTTACTTTACATCCATATTAGAGCCGAGATCTGATTAGAATTTACATATAATTAGACAACCAGAAGTACCTTCATGTTCTTGAAAAAACGCAATTAAATATCATTTTTTGAAATTTTGTTATTATAAATATTACAGAATATTTTATTCTCTATTCGGTTTGATTACACTTTTTTATTCATATTCAATAGATATAGAGTTAAAAAATCTTCCGTCAATCCTGTGTATTATGTATAAATTCCATACCTAAATTTGCAAAAGATTCTAAATTTCCAGTAAAATTATTTCATAAACAAACTATGCAAATTGCATTTGACACTAACATGTATCATCTTCTTTAGCTTTCCCCATTCGTTAGGGGTCGCTGTTTTTTATTTTCTTCTTCCACTCATTTCTGTTTTACGTGTCGTTCTCATTCAGTTCCTTTTCTTTCAAGTCTTCCGCAATACAGTCCGTCCATCTTTTCTTTGGTCTTCCTCTATTTCTTCAACCTTCTATTCATTCTTCTTCCAATATATTCTTCATCTCTCCTCATGATGTCTCTCTTGTATCTTTCTAGAAACTTCTCACACTAGAGTTATTTCCCTTATTTTATCATTCCTTCCGTATCTTTCCTTGGCTTCCACAACATCTATCTGAAACATCCTCATCCCTGGCTACGATAAAGAATGAGACGATAAAGGAAATGGCTCGAGTGATAGAAATTTCTAGAAAGATACAGAGATGATTACATTGGTTTGAACATGTCATGAGGAGAGAAGATAAATATATTGGCAGAAGAATGAACAGTTTAGCAATAGAAGGTAAAAGAAAAAGATGGAAAGACTATATTGCGGAAGAATGAGGAGAAAAAGAACTAAATGAGGACGACACACAAAGTAGAAATGATTGGAAGAAAATCAAGAATAGCGACCCCTAACGAATGAGAAAAGCTAAAGAATAAAAAAAATATCAGTGTCAAGTGCAACTTACATAGTTTGATTATGAAATCATTTTACTGGACATATAGAATCTTTTGCAAGAAAATTATGTATGGAATTTGTATACAGGGTGTATCAAGATAATGGAACAGAGCATTTTATTCATGTATATGAAAAGTTACATAAAAAGTGATTATGATATTTTGTAAGGTATAGAGGGGGACACATTTTGATATAACCATTATTATTTTAAAGCCAGTGGTACTCAACTTATGGCTCAATGTAACATTTTTTTAAATGGCATTATATATTTTTTATTAACTCATTAAATAAATAATTTTCTTCTAAATTCAACGATATAATAATATCATACCCTTACATTGCGAAAAATTTGATAAAAATTAATTCAAAGTTAGTATCTCATTTCTATTTTAATTTTTTTAAGTAGGTTGTGCATTAAATTTAATCACTAAAACAAAAGAAAATTATCTGTCATTTTCGTATTTCACTGTTTTCCATTATTACAATTAAGATCATTTTCGTTACCTTTGTAATAATTAATTTAATAATATCAGCAGATTCAGCAAATACTGATTTTATTTATTGATGCCAGAGCCATCAAAATGCATTCCTAATATGTAATTTATTTGCAGAAATAGTAATTACGGGAAATAAAAAAAAAATAACGAAATGTGGAACATTTCGAAAAAAATAATATAATACCATTGATTAAATAATATATATATAGATTGGCAACCTTATGAGCATTTGCGTACCGCGTTGTAAAGATACGTATTATGCTGCCACCTTTAATAATTTTATTATTTGGCCGTACTAACATTCGATCAGGCTGGCGGTTATTATATTCGCATGTATTCGTGTCAAGTCGCTTGGAGTCGGAGACACGAAATTTTTAATAAAAAATAATGAATTATTTAATCACGTAACTGATTATGAACAACAAATAAATTAATTCGTTATTATTTTGAGGGACGCCAAAAATGAACTTCAAGAAATTTATGAATATTGAAAAAAATATTTTTGACTAAATATTAGCTCATGGAAATGTATATATTCCCAATTATTTTTACTCTTCTTTTAACACCCTGTATACTGAACTATATAAAAAAGTTAATTAAGCCATTTTGTCAAATGAATAGTGAATAGGATATTAGTATATTACATATATACAGAATGACATTGAAAAAGTGCCACTCAAAATAACATTTTTATTTACAATTATTTTTTAATTCCCTATACATATTTGTAAAGTAGGCTTAGGGGCTCACAAATCATAGTATTTGGCATGATGGTAGCGCTTTCGGTTTAACTGGAAGTGACATTAACTTTCTTCAAATAGGACATCCTATTTATTTTTACATATGTATTTGGAATCTACGTAAAATTACGAATTCAACGATATGTTTGAAGTGTATTTTTATAGAATAAATTAATTACAAACTGATCCATAATTAACCTGCTAAGCCAAGATGTGAAAACAGTTGAGATAATAAATAATATTTAAGTTAATTTTATGAATTGGAAATTATTTTTGTAAGATTCCATATTTTGATAAAGATGACAAAGAAAGAAGAAATATATATTAATGGTTTCATTCAAAATATTAATGACATTTCAAAATTATTTGCGGACATGAAAGAAGAGAATTATTTGTTTTTAGTAACAAATAGATTGCAACAAGATTGTATGGAAAACCACTTTTCAATAATTAGAAATAGAGGGGGGTACAATCCAACTCAAACTGTAAAACAATTTAGGCAAACATTGCAAAGAATTATTCATATAAGAATTTTAAAACCAGTTGGAAGCGGAAACTGTGAAATATATGACGACAAAATTATTGAAATAGAAATATCGGAATCCATTACAACACCTAATGAAATGATCGACAATGTTGAAATTGTACGACCAAAAAATGTGAAAAATAGTAATGACAATGACAATGAATCTCAATTTCAATCGCCAAATACTTTATATGAGGAATGTAGTGTGATATACTTCTCTAGATATTTGGTTTTTCGTATTAAACAATACAATTGCGAAAATTGTAATAAATTTTTAAGGAGAAATAACCTTCTTCTTGATGAAAATGAAATTTATTTAGTTCTTAAAGACTATGGCAAAATGAATTAAATATAATATTTTTGCAGACCGAAAGAACAAACAGTAAAAATTGTGTCAGAATTTTTAATTTTTTTTAGTGAATTTAGAAAAGAACATTTACATTCAAACAATATAACCAGCAATTTTTTAAAAAATAGTATACAGTGCATAAATGTGCATTATAGTGATTGGTTAAAATAAAAGTAATGGATGCTATGACAAAAATTTTATTATAAAAATATTTATTAAAATAAAACTTTTTCAAACTTTGAAATGGAAAGATTTCCAGATATCACAAGAAAAGCTTGTAGAAGAAAAAATATATATTTTGCAGAACAAATAATAATTAAAACATTGAATATTGTAATAAATTTTTAGGTCAATAGTTCTATATTATTCTTGTTTAAATAAATATAAACTTTTTTCTAATTGGTACTTTTTCTTTTGTTATTAATTGGTGGTCAAAGAAGATATTAAAAAATTGCTTTTAATTTATAATTATTAAGTAAAACAACAAGAAAACTTATTTGGAGAAGATTTATTGTATTAAAATAGGTACATTGTTTTATTTGCGGAATATCTTAAAAAGTTGCGCTTTTAGCAGTATTTAAAAATTAATAATTTTATGTGCTTCAAGTTATCGGGTGTAATTTTAGCAGCTGCGATTCAATTCTAATCCAACCTAATTCAATGCCGCTTGATAAGCACCTTATTTAAAAAGAATAACTATTTATGATGTATAAAGTGACATTTTATTTTGTGAGAAGGAAGTTTGGAGTATGACACGAAGCGGATGGTCCAAACCTTCAAATACATATCCACTGTAAATTCATATTAAATCATTTCTCTATTAAATGATAAATGAATGCATATCCCCTGTAAATTCATATTAAATCGTTTCTCAATGAAATGTTAAATGAATTTTTATTAATTATGAAAGAATGTAAGCTTATTTTTTAAAATAAATTTATAATTAAATTAAATATCTCTGAAGAAATGACGAAATAAGTTTAACAAATTCTCATTATAATTTTTTTTGGCTCCGCCCGATGCTCCGCCCGGCGATGTGTACTACCATGCTGCTATCTTGTAGCGAATTAGGCACATGTATAGTGTGCAACTACAACGCAGATGGCTCTTACTCGTACAGAATTAAAATGTGTTACGCGGATTGACTATAGCATTGCCAATCTATATATACTATTTAATCAATGATAATACGTAACAATGACATACAAAAATGACAGATAATTTTCTTTTGTTTTAATAGTTGAATGTTTCTTAGCCTACTTAAAAAAATTAAAATACTAACTTTGAATTAATTTTTATCAAATTTTTCAGTGTAAGCGTGTAATATTATTATATTGTTGAATTCAGAAGAAAATTCGCTATTTAATGAGTTAATAAAAAGTATATGATGACTTTTAAAAAAATATAACATTGATCCATAAGTTGAGTATCACGGGCTCTAAACTAATAATAGTTATGCCAAAATGTGTCCCCCTCTATTCTTTACAAAATATCTTAATCACTTTTTTGTGTAACTTTTCATATTCACGAAAAAATGGCACTGAATGACGGAAGATACTGTACTGCCCACATCAGATTTTTAATATTGCTATTGTTGTTAATATTATTGATACTACCTGTGTTGAAAATGTATAACATTGGTTAATGTTAAAATCATCACATTGAAACAAAAGTAGTGATTCATTGAACATTGGGACTTTTTTGTATCCGACTTTCTGAATTGTTCTGTAAATTTTACTGCTAATGATGGAATTAATAGTAAGTGACCTGATAAGAATATATTAATGATTTTAGGTCATGTTGCAGCCGCATGTGGGGTATCAAACACTGGTACACATTTTTGGCATTTTTACCTCCCGCTATCCTTGGCAAGGGCGTGTTAAAAATCGCATATTGGGATTTTGATAAATGACCACGTTTTAAGGTCGCTAGAATCCAATTTTAACATTTTCACGATTATGTCTGTGTGTATGTATGTGTGTATGTATGTGTGTGTGAGTGTGTGTGTGTGTTTGTGTGTGTGTGTGTGTGTGTGTGTGTGTGTGTGTGTGTGTGTGTGTGTGTGTGTGTGTGTGTGTGTGTGTGTGTGGATCCTCTTTACGCTATAACTCAAATACTACCGTTCAGAAAATTTTGAAACCTTGTACATATTTCTATCTTATTGCTATATGGGAAAGAAGCCATTAGATTTTGGTGTAAATCAGATAACCGGAAATGGCACTTTAGTTGAAGCACAACATAGTTTGTCTTCGAAAAATACCTTTAAATGTTATTTTTTCGAGCTTTATGTTATTATAAAAATTCAAGATTATTAAATTATCTATAGGTTTGCATTTTTTTTTTATAATATATTATATTGTTAGCAATTAATTTTATTTTCGGCATTGTTGGAGATTAGTTTACATTCGATATTATTAAAATTCAGTTTTATTCTTGTTATGAAGGTATTATGAAACTTCAGGCTACCATTAATTTGTAAGTTGTTAATTTGAAGAAATTAAATTATAAATAATTGTTGTTATGCCATGTAACTGTTGATTACGAACCGCTGGCAGTCGTGATGAACTGACGAACAGTCAGTATCAATCGCGCTTGCGGTAGAAACAGCCGTTCGTATTTTGGGTGCATCAATAAACGTTTGAGTGGTAGTTTTCGTTTTTTTTTGTCTCTTCCTTTTTCAGTTCCTAACATCAGAAGTGGGATTCACCTTAGTGCCTAAACGTATCGGTGTTAGTGTGAATTAGTGTTGTGTTCTTGTGCTTAGTGAAAGAAAGAGGGTTGTGAAGGTTCAGTGCTGTGTTTTCCAGGGATTTGCAAATGGAGTCTCTCCTCGCTGAATTGGTTAAAGCCATAAAGACGCCCAAGACTACATCGGAGCAAATAGATATTCCAGTTTTCCGTCCTGATTTCACCGATGCTAAAAAATGGATATCACAACTGGAAAAAATAAAAGAAGAGTTTGAATGGAGCGATCAACAGCTATTACTGAGGCTTGGACGCTCGTTGAGTGGTGTCGCAAAAATTTGGTTTAACACATGGAATCCCGATAGTAGAAGTTGGGAAGTTTTCCGACGGGATTTTTCAGAGGCTTTTCCGCCCAGAAAGAATTTGGGTCAATTGCTCACTGACGCCGCATTATTTGGAAGCAAGCAGTGTAATACTTATGACACCTACGTATTTGAGAAACTCGCATTGTTGAGGAATTTACGAACTTCTTGGGAGGAAGCCGATTTAGTGGAATTAGTTATTCACGGGATACAAGAACAGGACGTACGAATAAACGCAAGTAATCATAATTTTAAAAAGATACCGGAACTGATTTCTTTTCTCACTTCTATCACTAAGCGTTCTAAAACCGGACGTACTGACTTTGAAAGGGATATTTCTGATCAACCTCCTCGTAAACGCTTTCGCGATAATCATAACAATACTTATCAGAATCACAAATTTGCTAAATGTTACAATTGTGGTAAAGTAGGTCACCTACAAAGAAATTGCACAAGGAAACCGATACCCAAAAAGGAAATGACTACAGTTACGAAATCAAGTACGATAACATCTAACGAAACTAAGCCAAAACTTTGCGACTTCTGCGCAAAACCGGGACATAGTTCCTCAGATTGTTTTACCCGTAGGGCAATAGAACAACGCAGGGCTGTAAATATTTGCAGTATCGGAACTCGTCTTTCACCAAATAAGGTAAAAATCGATGGACGTAATTATTTGGGTATAATTGACACTGGAGCAGATGTCTCCCTTATTTCAGAACGTTTCCTTCCTTACTTTTTACACAAACTTAAGCCATGCCATTTGACATTATCGGGTATTCTACCGGGAAGTGTTACTATGGACCAGGAGTTTTCTGCCACTGTCGGTATTTGTGGTGAAACCACGGAGCTTAACTTTATTGTTGTACCAGACCACTTCCTTGACTACGATGTTATAATTGGTCGTAACTTATACAATGATCCAGATTTAATCTCTATTACGGATTATAGTGGAACTCGCGTTGTACGTAACCAATCTGCATTTGTACGCCGTGTCATGCCTGCTATTACTACCGAAACATCAATCGATGTTCCTGAAGAATTCCGTTCATCTGTTTTAACAATTCTTGGTAGTTTTCCCTAATATATTTGCTGCTGGAAATGCAGTTCGTCCAGTTAGGAACACTGAGATGCAAATCCGACTACGAGAAGACATCGTAGTAAATCGTAATCCTTATCGCTTATCAGCGACTGAGCGAGAAGCTGTTCGTGGTATTGTAGAGGACTTACTAAAAAATCAGATAATACAAGAAAGTGAATCATCCTTTGCGAGTCCTATTATCTTAGTACGTAAAAAGGAAGGCACATACAGGATGTGCGTCGATTATCGAGAATTGAATTCTCATACAATCAAGGACCGGTATCCTCTTCCCCTCATCGAGGATCAACTCGATCGACTAGGAAAAGGAAAGTTTTTCACATCTTTAGACATGTCATCTGGATTTCACCAGATACCCATTGCGTCGGATTCTATCCATAAAACCGCCTTCATAACGCCTGACGGGCATTATGAATATCTGAGAATGCCGTTCGGATTGGCAAATGCTCCTGCTGTTTTTCAGCGTGCGGTGAATACAACTCTGGGCGATTTAAAGAATTCTGTGGCTCTAGTATATCTGGATGACATCCTTATTCCTTCTAAAACTGCCGAAGAAGGGCTAGAATCTCTCGAACGAGTTCTTGCATCTCTGCAGGAAGCAGGATTCTCTTTGAACATCCAAAAGTGTCATTTCTTGCAAAGTAAATTAGAATACTTAGGTAGAGAGATATCAGCCGAAGGAATTAGACCTAGCACTCGTAAAGTAGAGGCGCTATGTAAAGTCACTTCTCCCACAACAGTTAAACAAGTTCGACAATTTATGGGACTTGCAGGCTATTTTAGAAAATTTATTCCGAACTTTGCATCTCACACTGCGCCTATTACCAAATTGGTTAAAAGTAAAGAGCCTTTCGCATGGGGTAAAGAGCAAGAAGCTGCCAAGAACTACGTAATAAAATGCTTAATTTCAGAGCCGTTGTTATCAGTATTCGACCCAGAACTTCCAACAGAACTACATACAGACGCTAGCTCGATTGGATATGGAGCAATACTATTACAGAAATGCGACGGAACCACGAGAATTATTAGCTATTTTAGTAAAAGGACCAGCCCAACTGAGGCCCGATACTACTCGTATGAGTTGGAGACGTTGGCCGTTGTGAATGCATTAAAACATTTTTGCGTTTACCTACTGGGTATTCATTTCACCCTAATAACTGACTGCAATGCAATAAAATCTACTGCAACAAAGAAAGATATTTTACCACGAGTGGCTCGATGGTGGTCGTATATGCAAGACTTCAACTTCACCATTTTGTATCGTAAAGGTAGTTCACTGGCGCATGTGGATTATCTTAGCCGGAATCCTATAACAGTAAGACGTGTTCCTGCTAACCATAACTGGCTCTACATTGAACAACGCGGTGATGCTGAAATTCGCCAATTAATAAAAGATTCAGAAGATGGACACCTGGATTCTTCTCGCTATATAGTCCAAAATGGTATCTTATACTACAAGAGAGTTACTTTAGATGGCATGGTTACAAAACCGTTTGTACCACGTCAAAGCAGGCTTGGTCTGTTGAGAATTTTTCATGACGAACAGTGTCACGTTGGTACGGATAAAACTATTGACGCCATACAAAAGCACTTTTGGTTTCCCCAACTCCGAAAGTTCGTTAATAATTATATTAAACACTGTTTAATCTGCGCTGTAAAGAAAACCCGGTCGGGACCGCTACAAGGATTTATAACCAATATTGAAAAACCGTCAGAACCGATGCAAGTTCTTCATGCAGATTGTTTGGGACCATTACCGATTACACCAGATGGGCATAAACATGTACTTGTCTTGGTTGATTCATTTACAAAATATTGCGTATTACAGCCATTAAAAACAGTAAAGTCCAACGAAACGAAACTTGCATTTCAAATGTATATCTCCTTATTTGGAACACCTAAATGCATTGTGATGGACGCTGGAACCAACTTTAAAAATTTAAGCATTCCAGAATATCTTGATTCACTTGGAATTATGTATCATTACATAACACCTGACGTCCATCGTTCTAATGGTCAAGTAGAGCGGTATATGCGTACGATTATGAATCTTCTTAGAATCGAAACCTCAATAAAGTCAGGATGGTCGAGTGGATTATGGAAAATACAACTGGTTCTAAATTCAACGATTCACAAAGCCACCCAAACATCGCCTCTTAAAGCATTGATCGGTATCGAGGGCGCCACTCCACTCATCCAAAGTGTGCTGGGGAATTTAAGTAGCGACTTAAAACCAATACGCAATTTAGAATTAGATCGTGAACGTATCAGGAACCGACTGAGTGTACAAGCCAGTAAACAGCTAGGCGTTAATAAAAAGCGCAGAGATAGTGTACATTTTAGTGTGGGTGACTTCGTCTTAATGCACAGAGATGACAAAATGCACCAAAGTAAACTAAATTACGAATTCCAAGGTCCGTTTGAGGTTGTCGGAATTACTCCGGAAGGGCGATTCGAGCTCCGGAGAGTTGGCAAAACATTGGTTACAAAAGCGGCTAAAGAACAATTAAGACTTTGGCCTAGTGATTGGTCACTGACATTGAATATGCCTGAACTATTAGCTGTGTTGGAAAATAAATCAGGGTATGTACCAAGCAATGTAGTGGTTTGGACGTTGAAAGCGTAACGCTTTGCGTCATGGTGTTGAAAGCTTCGCGCTTTGCACAGGGTGTGTTGAAAGCCTTGCGCTTTGCACAGTGTAAGCAGCTCTCGCCCTTAAGTGGTAGAGCCTGCGACGTTGAAAGCATAACGCTTTGCGTCATGGTGTTGAAAGCTTCGCGCTTTGCACAGTGAGTGTTGAAAGCCTTGCGCTTTGCACAGTGAGTGTTGAAAGCCTTGCGCTTTGCACAGTGTGTGTTGAAAGCTTTGCGCTTTGCACAGTGCATGCAACTCTCGCCCTTGAGTGGTAGAGTCTGCGATTATAGTCATTGGTTTGTAAATTGCATTTTCATGTTATTTTTTGCGAATTAAAGAATGCACAGTATATTGAGTTGAAATTAACAGTTAACAACATTTGAATTTTGTTACAGCAGTGATGATGAGGTTGTATCCTTAGAGACCGAACCATCCCCTGGGACATCAAGTGAGCTTCGAGAGCGAAGCTCATGTCAGGATTGGCCGTGTTAGCAATTAATTTTATTTTCGGCATTGTTGGAGATTAGTTTACATTCGATATTATTAAAATTCAGTTTTATTCTTGTTATGAAGGTATTATGAAACTTCAGGCTACCATTAATTTGTAAGTTGTTAATTTGAAGAAATTAAATTATAAATAATTGTTGTTATGCCATGTAACTGTTGATTACGAACCGCTGGCAGTCGTGATGAACTGACGAACAGTCAGTATCAATCGCGCTTGCGGTAGAAACAGCCGTTCGTATTTTGGGTGCATCAATAAACGTTTGAGTGGTAGTTTTCGTTTTTTTTTGTCTCTTCCTTTTTCAGTTCCTAACAATATGGATGATTTAAAACTCGAAGCCTACGCTTTAAACACAACTCCATGATGTGTTAATTTGCTTTGTATACAAATTTCAGTAATGATGATATATTTGTATCATGCGGGCGTTTACCAGGCGTCACCTCACGGACACTCATTGATGGCGTGCTCCACAGGGGTCAATATTGTGCTATTTAAAATTCGAAATATTCGGCGTCGGTCAGGATCGAACCCGGTTCCCCAGATTCGCGACCAGACACTCAGACACGTGGCCACGAGAACGATATGTATTGAAATAAATTAATAAAAATTAAATGGCGGGAGGTATTGTGTTGGTCACATCAGATTTTTTTATTAGTTGACACCCACTGGCAATAGCATTTTTCAAAAAAACATTTTGTATTTCCATTATTTGATTTCCCATAAATGCAGCTACATGCATAGCAAAGAAAAGAAACATAAAAATTATAAAAATGCAAAAAAAATAATCACTGAATTACTGCCAGAAACGTACGCATAGGTACGGCTGTTATAACCAAATAAGAGTTCCAAAATTCTGTGGCCTCTAATGTGGGAAACATGTACTGAAGTTATTTCAGAAAATATTTTAAATTAAATTTTACAATGTGTACAACTGGTACATTTATGTGGCAATTACTAAAAATTTGATAACTGACAAATGTCAACTAAATGCATTTCATTTTCTCATTTTGATAATTTATTTTTATAAGATAAATATTTACAATTTTATTTTTTCAATGAATGCGAATAATAGCCTACAATAAACCATGTTTTTAAATAACAATATTACACATTTTCATCTCTTAAATTATCAACTACCGCTGCTTCTACCTTAATTGTATAATTCAATATATTATTTTAAATTTATATGTATTATATTTCAAACAAATTTGAAATTATCTCAAAACTTAACGTCGGAAACGAAAATGGTTGTATTTTATAATAAAAATGTGAAAAGTTTTACATATTTATGTTGTGTCATAACAAGCAAATGTGATGAAAGAAGTCTGAGGTATTAGTGAATGACAAAATAAGAAGTGTATAGGATCTTCATAAGCGACTAAGATAACTTGTTTTTCTACTACGCCGTGAGAATATCTTGATTCCTAAAGATATCGGATTAAAATTGATGTAACTTTGGATTTAAAATATGCAAATCTGAAGGTTAACTATATACAGGGTGTTGATCGCGACACCGGAACAGGACTTTAACATATAAAATCATATTTTTGTGATTTCCTGCGTCTCTAATTAGTTTAGGTAAAAAAGCTTCAAATAAACGTTGTAGAGCATAAAATTCATCATCGGAATCAAGTAAACAAAATTAATTCTTCATGATCTGTAACGGAAATTAGGTATAAAAATGTCGAAAATCACACCAAAAATAGCAACAGCCATGGAATGTAACAAAAAATTATCAAATGTTAGCGGTTTATCTGTCAAGCTAGCTTAATCTATTTTTATTTGTAATTTCTGTTAGAGTGATTAATTATTTATTTAAATTAATAGATAATTATTATGGTGAAAATGATTAGGCAGAAGACTCACGTCATCAACCTGAATAAAACCTTATAAAAAGAAATATAACTTGTAATAATTATTAGTTATTTATTTTTAAAATAGAAGAAAAAATATACTAGTATAAAGAAACGTATATATTAATTAATTTCCAATTATTTCTAAGTCAATCCTTATTCCTTTTACGGAACATAAAATTATTTGACACAACATGATCATTTTCAGTAATGCCAACGTATGGTACAAAAATAAACTACAATTATTTCAAATAATTTTATATTCCGTAAAAGGAATAACGATTGACTTAGAAATAATTGTAAATATCATTAATATATACATTACTTAACACTAGTACTTTTTTTTCTTCTTCTTTTAAAAATAAATAACACCCAACAATTTCTACAAGTTATATTACATTTTATAAGGTTTTTTTCAGGTTGATGACGTGAGTCTTCTGCCTAATCATTTTCACTATAACTTGAATAGATATGGTAGAAATGGATAGACAGAACACGCACGTCATCAACCTGAAAAAAACTTTTAAAATGAAATGTAACTTGTAGAAATTATTGGGTGTTGTATTAAGTAATGTATATATTAATGATATTTACAAATATTTTAGTCGTTATTCCTTTTCTTTTCGTACCATACGTTGGCACTACTGAGAATGACCATGTTATGTCAAATAATTTTAAATTCCGTAAAAGGAATAATTGACTTATAAATAATTGTAAATTCATTGATATATACGTTTATTTGAATTCGTCAAGTAATTCATTATAGGACGATTTCATGAAATGTAGTGTTGCCAACCTTATGATAATTATTGTATATATAAGATAATTTGGACAGACATACGTTGTCCAATAGCAAACTTGTATGTAAAATGAC
This sequence comes from Harpalus rufipes, assembly GCA_951394225.1. Taxonomy (NCBI): domain Eukaryota; kingdom Metazoa; phylum Arthropoda; class Insecta; order Coleoptera; family Carabidae; genus Harpalus; species Harpalus rufipes. The sequence goes on from OX596279.1 coordinate 47,373,211, forward strand.
AAAAAATATCTGCAAGAAGAACGAATTAAATAATTCGGAAGAAGAAATTTAAGATAACACGCATAATTTTGAGTATACATTACAATAACTTCTATGTCCGGAGGTTTGCAACACTGAACATAAGTTCGTTTGTTTGACTGACAGCAATTAACAGATAACCTATAAAAATATCTTTTCATTTTCACAAAATTCCGATTTCAAATAAAATTTAATATGCACCTCGGCACTGAAATTCCTTTCTATCACTCATATTATTTTCCTCGGCCCTACGGCCCCAGCAACTAAATTCTACATTCGTGATAAAAAATAAAACTTCAATGCCTTTATACATAAATAATTCTTTAATACTAATATATTTTTTCTTCTTTTAAAAATAAATAACACCCTATAATTTCTACAAGTTATATCGACGGTGAAGAATGGAAACCTCCTGTCAAAAATCGCTTTTATTCAAAACATTAAAAAAACATATTTATAAAAAAACCTTTTTACAAATAAAATTATAGCTAACATTAAACTTTTAATAATTATCATTCGAATTTATGTAACAATAAATTTTAAATATACTTTTAATTCGTAGACTCCTAAATTGTATAATTGTATACCGCATGACTTGGGAGTAATTTGCAGCAAAATGTTTTCAATGCCATACAAGAAGTATGTTTTTCTCTTTATATTACTACGATATCGATATAGGAGGTAACTGCACCATATGTGGAATAATTTTGTAGATTTTATTTACATAAAATGTTAAAAGGGTCAAAATTTGACATAGTAGGTTTCCATTCTTGGTGCGTCTTCTGCCTAATTATTTTCACTATATTACAAATAAAACCTTATAAAAATATATTAATCTAACTTGACAGGTAAAACGTCAAATATTTGTTAATTTATCTGTTTCAATTCCATGGCTATTTTTGGGATGATTTTGATCATTTTCATATAGTTTGGTTCACGAAAGAAGACTATTCAAGGTCACTTGTTCGAAGAAAGAATCCACAGCCCTTTATACATTAGTAGCTTGCAACATTTCATGTTAGAGAGGGAAAGATTATTTAACGTATGTCTATCTAATTTATGTCGAGTGATAAACTTGCTTAAATTGGCGACATGACTTTCTAACACACTACAAATAATAATGACGTATGTCGTAGAATTACATATATCTAAATATCTACTACACTGTCCCCTGGGCTAATCTTTACCCAGTGACGTTAACGTTTAAATCAAATAATTATTCCATGGTTTATGTCAAGTATTGTGTTTTGCAAAAACATAGGTGAAGAGCATAAATCTTTGAGAAAGGCATTATTTAAAAAGAAACATAATTTTTAAATAAATTACTTATTTTTTTCAGTTCAAATATATCCATAAATATTTCATGTTGCACGTCTATGTACACGAAATGCAGTGAAGTTATCTGCAAGTAATATTATACCATACGGTCAATAAATGACCTTGAATAGTCATCTTTCGTGAACAAACTATACCTAATTTCTTTTAAAAAGTATGTAAATTTAATTTTTCTTATTGATTCAGATTCAGAATTTTAAGCTCTACTTTTGTTTGAAGCATTTTTATCTATATGAATTAGGGAAGGAGGAAATTACGAAAATATGATTTTATATGTTAAAACGTTCCGTTGTCGCGGTCAACACAACATCCTGTACATATATTCTTATAATCTTATTTCATGAATATCAAATATCAAAACTATACGATAATATATTAAAATATATTACTGATCGTATTATTATAAGAATTTTTTAACTATTGGACAAATCTGTTATAAATTATATTTTCTTCTTGTTATTCTTGCGTTAAGACACAGGTGCTCGTAATACCACGTCCTTTCAAACCTTGAGAAATTCAATAATTCTTTTTCACTATAAATGGAAATATTTACAGATGTCTCTGAAATAGGAGGGGGCATGGCTTAACCACAGATTCCTGTGCTCAAAAAGACAATTTAACTAAAGTTACCAATATCCGAAAGTGCACCGTTTAGCCATAGTATTCTGCTTCAAAAATTAATTTTATTTATAATAACGGAACGCTTTCTACAATTTGAATGAAATTTGGTATCATAATCCATATGGATATAGTTCATCTTTTAAGATGAACATTTTTGTTAGTGTACCACTATGGTCTGACGACCATGATTAGGCCATAACTTTTTAATTGGGCGGTCAATAACGTAAAGTTATTGTTTTCCAGAAATATACATTCAATAGTAAATTTTTCTGTCTCTGCGAAGTTGTGATATCTGTAACGATTTAGGCAAGAAAAATTAAATGTGAGTGATTGCACCGTGCTTTTAAACTAAATTTAATCCAGTAGTCTATCCAAATGTAAAACAACTAATTTTTCAAATTGTTTATGAGTTGTCAAGCTTCCCAAGTTGTTTAAGAGAAAGTTAACATAATTTAATCGTCTTATAATAACAATGGCAGTAATAGTATATTACATCCGAGGTGGGAATTGTTTCATTGTAGCCGAGGGCTTGTGAGATATCCTCTTTTTAAATCAATGATTTATAAATAAATTTAATTTAATTAATATTTTTGAGAGCTTTATTAAAAGTTATTTAGCCTACTTTATTATAAGGATCTATGACAATGTTTCTAGGCAACCCTTCATAAACATTTCCCGTGGGATGGAAGCGTTTTTTGTCATTTCCCACCCAAGAGATTGTCATTGCAGTTAGGAATGACGTATTTCCCAACTTCTAAAAGGTTAGGAATTGGAATATTACTATATAATGATTGCGAATAAAATACTATTAGGCCTTCCAACCGGATATGTTATAATTTTACAATATTGCGAAGGAAATTTTTGACAAAGTTTAATTAAATCGTCTTATTTTGGACCCAGGAATCTATGGTTAAGCCATGTCCCCCCATTTGAGATACATACTGTATATTAACTATATGTTTGCATTTGTTATATATTTATACAATCAAAACGATACATACATCCAGGTGTTTAATACAAGTATAAAAAAATCATTATTTAAAATCTACGTGTCATTTCCTAATAACTCATTATGAATACGGATACTGCAATTTTACCGCGAAGTCATTCTTAGCATGAGCAATTCATAAAAACTTGCTTGTATTTAATTCGTGACAGATTATACATAAAATTAATAACAACTACGATATTTAAGTATGTAATTACTTAAACATGTAATGTGCAAATCTATAATTTCTTTATACAGAAATAAAATAAAATAAATAAATATTTCATTACGGCATATTACCCATTGCTGGATGTGCCAATCTGCTTCGTAAACAGATATTAGTAATGATGGAATATTTGTACCGTGTGGGCGCTTACCAGGCGTCACCTCACGGGCACTCATTGCTGGCGTGAAGAGTGCGCCACAGGGGTCAATTTTGTGCCATTAAAATGCGATGTAATTTTTGGCGTCGGTCGGGATCGAACCCGGGTCCCCAGATTCGCGACCACACACTCATGCACACGGCCACGAGACCCCATAAACAAATATTTCATCACGGCATATTACCCATTACTGGGTGTGCCAATCTGCTTCGTAAACAGATATCAGTAATGATGGAATATTTGTACCGTGTGGGCGCTTACCAGGCGTCACCTCACGGGCACTAATTGCTGGCGTGGAGAGTGCGTCACAGGGGTCAATTTTGTGCCATTAAAATGCGATATAATTTTTGGCGTCGGTCGGGATCGAACCCGGGTCCCCAGATTCGCGACCAGACACTCATGCACACGGCCACGAGACCCCATAAATAAATATTTCATCACGGCATATTACCCATTGCTGGGTGTGCCAATCTGCTTTGTATACAGATTTCGGTAATGATGGAATATTTGTACCGTGTGGGCGCTTACAAGGCGTCACCTCACAGGCACTCATAGATGGCGTGGAGAGTGCACCACAGGGGTCAATTGTGTGCCAGGATGGCCCATATTATTATTATTATTAGTATTAAAGGGGTCCTATCTCAATTTTTACCTTCCGTCACCTTTAGGTAAGGAAGGTATTGTCTTTGGTCAAAAATTCGATAGTGATTCTCTAATAAATAATTACATTTTGGACTCCCTAGAAGATGAATTTACTATTTTTACGATGATATCTGTGTGTGTGTGTGTGTGTGTGTGTGTATGTATGTAACGATCGTTTCGGATCGCATAACTCCAATACCAAGATACCAAAAATTATAATTTATTCGTATTCCTCGAATTTAGATACATATGCAGACGTGATTAGATTCTAGTTATAATTTGTCCATCGGAAGTGCCCTATTTCGCAACTTTTAATAGTTTTTCTTGAAAAAAACGCAGTTAAATATTATAACATAATATATAAATATATAAATAATATAGATATAGATTTAAAGAATTATAAAGATATTAAATTTCATACATCAGGCAGCTAGTGAAAATGATTAGGCAATGACCCACGTCATTATCCTGAAAAAAACATTATAAAATGAAATATAACTTGTAGAAATTATTAGTTGTTATTAATTTTTTAAAAAGAAGAAAAAAAAGTACTATTGTATTAAATAAACGTATATATTAATGAATTTACAATTATTTAAGTCAATCGTTATTCCTTTTACGAAATATAAAATTATTTGACAGAACATGGTCATTCTCAGTAGTGCCAACGTATGGTACGATAATAAACTACAATTATTTAAAATAATTTTATATGCCAAACAAGGAATAACGATTAACTTAGAAATAATTGTAAATATCATCAATATATACATAGTCCTTTTTTCTTCTTCTTCTTTTAAAAATAAATAACACCCAATAATTTCTACAAGTTATATTTCATTTTATAAGGTTTCAGGTTGATTACGTGCGTCTTCTGCTTAATCACTTTCACTATATGGTAACCATGGAAACTGCTAATATAATTAGATAATTCAAATTGATAGATATCAATATCAATGAAAAGTAAATGAATGTGGCAGAAATGAGGATGTTGAGATAGATGGTGGGAAAGACACGGAAAGATACGGTAAGGAATAAAAGAATAAATGAAATAACTCGAGTGTTAGAAGTTTCTAGAAAGATATATGAGAGACGATAGAGACATTGATGGCTTGAACATGTCATGAGCAGAGAAAAATAACGATCCCTAACGAATGGAAAAAGATGTCAAGTGCAATTTGCATAGTTTATTTATGAAATAATTTTACTGGAAATTTAGAATATTTTGTAAGAAAATTTATGTATGGCATTTGTACATAATACACAGTATTGACGGAAGATAATGTGCTGGCCACATCAGATTTTTTGAATTATGTATGAAAAATAATATTATTGTAAATTATTTCTGTTTTTCGTTTTTACGGCATTTTTAATGTCTTAAATTGCTGGATATTCCAGAAATTATTAACATACATCCGATCCTTCAAATAGTCCAAAAAAAAGTCTGGTACTGTCAAATCAGGCGAACATGGAGGCCAATTGAAATTTTAATTTCGTGAAATTATTGGCTCTTCAAAAATCTGCCACAATGTAGCAGATATGGCTATATATCCGCATGAGCAGTTTTCCAATATTGCTGCCACCATATCTTCGGCATGTTCTCCAATGCAAGACACATAATTTTCCAGCATTACTCGATACCGATCGTAACCGTATTGCCATTTTCGTCCGTAAAACAGTAAGTCCCAATTGCTTTTTCAAATATTATGCAACACCAAATCGTGATTAGGTTTTTTAAAAGTCTGGACAGGGTGCATTACAACACAACAAAAACAGTTAGTAAATTTATCATAATCGCTATTTTTACCGTAACGGTAATTTCCAAATATGGAAAATACGTTGTAAGGTAAACAGTTATGATGTGTACAATTAAAAATCATTTTGATCATAAGTTCATCGATCTAGTGAATGAAAACAGTGACAAGAAAAAGGAAAAAATCTGAAACCTGCTTCAAGTTCTGGTTTGAACCAGTAAAATCTTGAATTACTTGAATGGCCAACAGAGGCGTAGCGTATGTGCTGGAAATAGGGCATTCATATTTTACTTTCTTTTTGCAATTTTACCTTTCCTGATTCCGAAGGAGAAGAATTAAATCGTAACTGATTCAAGCTGTCCGCCAAGTTTTATGAAGTGGAAAGAAAACAGTTTGTATACATTTAATATATAAAATGGTATTTTCTATTGTCGAGTTGTATACAGGTAGACTATATCATGAATAAAAAATCTGTTGTGGCCAGCACAATACCTTCCGTCAATCCTGTGTATTATGTACAAATTCCATACATAAATTTTCTTCTAAAAGATTCTAATTTTTTGGTATTTTATGATTCCCTTTCTCGGCAACTGAATTCCATTCTCCTGATAACAAACAAACCACATGAAATAAGAAAATCATGAAATTTTGAATGAAAAATTATGACACTTGTCAGTTATGGACATAATTAATTGCTGTCATTTTGATACGGGTTCCCATATCTGCTTGCCAAAGGCACGCGCCCTATACATATTTTTTTTTGCAAAAGATGCTATATTTCCAGTAAAGTTATTTCATAAACAAACTATGCAAATTGCACTTGACACTGACATCTACTTCTTCTTCTTTAGTTTTTCCCATTCGTTAGGGGATCGCTATTTTTTATTTTCTTCTTCCACTCATTTTTGTTTTGCGTGTCTTCCTCATTCAGTTCCTTTTCTCTCAAGTCTTCTGCAATACAATCTTTTCATCTTATATTTGGTCTTCCTTATGTTTCTTCCACCTTCTATTAATATATTCATCGCTTCTCATGACATGTTCAAACCAATGTAATCGTCTTTCTTATATCCAGAAACTTCTAACACTAGAGTTACTTCCCTTATTCTGTCATTGATTTACATTTTATTGATACTGACATCTGTCAATTTGAATTAGCAGTTTCCATGGTTAAGTTAGCATAGCTGGCTGAATTATGAAATTTATATGAATTTTTTTATCTTTATTATTCTTTAATCCTATATCTGTTAAATATGAAATATAAAATGCAATCAAATCGTATAGACAATAATATAATCTTTAAGTTATAATAACATTTAACTGAGTTTTTCAAGAAAAACTGTTAAAATCTTCAAATGAGGGTACTTCCGGTTGACCAATTATAACCAAAATCTAATCAAGTCTGCATATGGTTGTAAGGAAGAGGAATACGCAAGAATTGTAATTTTTGGAATTCTAGTATTGGAGATATCGTGCAGGAAAAAACGGTCACATACACACACACACACATACACACATACACACACACACGCACATACGAACACACACACACACATACAGACATCATCGTAAAAATAGTAAAATCGTATTGTAAAGACCCTAAAACGTGCTTATTCAATGGAAACTCACCACCGATTTTTTTGACCAAAGACAATACCTTCCTTACCTATAGGTGACGGAAGGTAAAAAATAAATTAAAAAGTAAATAGTAAATTTAACGTAGACTTGTGGTCTATTTTATTTTGACAGAAACGTCAAATTGTATGCTACATAACCTATCTTTTTAAATATAGTTGTAGTAGTATGTAATATTATATTGAAATGCTTGTATTTCAAATAAACTAGCAACAGTGCAGTTTCTGGACTTGTGATAGAAATAATTTGTTTATTCGTCAAATTTTTACTTCAATAATACCTTGTTGTCAAATAATAGACGCGTTCAATTATTTCTTTCGGTGCACTTGGAGCTGTGTGTGATTTTAGATGTCTACTTAAAGCATACAAAGCACGATTTTCCTCGTCAATGTCTAACTACAGATTCATTCGATACTTTGTTCGAAGGAAACAGATCATGTCCGTAAATATTAATAATTAAAAATGACATAGAACAAAATAACCAAACGCACCTATAAGTGAATATACGAAGGTAGGTATATTCGAATATACAAAGGTTCGTATATTCGTTCACCATGGTTACTTAATAACAACCGCTGAAATACGTGGTAACTAAGGAAAATTACGCATTCTTATTTTTTATAAATTTAATAAATAATATAGTCTCCTTTATAATGGTACCTAAAATAGAACCTTAAACGTACTTATTCTTATAACAGCAGATTGCAAAACATAAGCAGTTTTGACATCACTTAATTTATGATGAATTTTTGGTTTAATCTTCAAATTACCCTATGAGTTCCAATATGTCTATGTCCCAGTCAGGTTATAACCCGTAAAACCCAAATACACCTATTTTTATTTTCTTCAAAAAACATTACAATTTACTTTTTGCCTTCCGTCATAAAATTCGGTGGAGAGTTTTTAAAGAATAAACACGATTTAGGGTGTTTAGAATTTAGAATACTATTTTACGATGATGTCTCTGTGCGTATGTGTGCGCGCGACGATAATTTCGGCCGCGATAACTCAAATACTACAATTATAAAAATGACGATTTTTACGTATACGTCTTCCATACATCCATATGCAGACGTGCTTAGATTTTGGTCACAATTGATATACCGGAAGTACTGTCATTTAAAGATTTTAACAGTATCTCTTGAAAAAACGCTGTATAATATAATTTTTTCATATTAGTGGTATACCTATGTAATTGTAACCAAGATCTTGGTTTAGTAGTCCGAAATTACAAAATTACTGAATAAATTACAATTACGGAACGCGGTTATTGAAAGATGGTTGCTGATTTTGTTACCCGAGCAACTGAGCTCGAGGATCGGTTGTTTTCTGGTTTTTACCACCACTACTACATGTTAGCGGGATCAGTCGACTGATAGAAGTAGAAGTAGACATTTTATTTAATATTACGAGGGTCGTTCAATAAGTCCTTAGAAAAAGATAGAAAAACAAATTATTTTTGGTAATTTTTTTTAAATTTTTTAACATAAGCCGTCCAAAAAGTAGGATTTCGGAAGATCTTCAAAATAAGCATCCGTTTGAGCGATGACCACCTCGTTCGATGTAAACCGTTGTCCACCGAGCCATTTTTTTAAGTTTGGAAATAAAAAAAAATCACTAGGAGCCAAATCTGGTGAATTCGGTGGATGTTGTAGTAATTCAAATTTTAGTTCCATAATTTTGGCCATCGAAACAGCGCAGGTGTGCACCCGTGCATTGTCTTGATGGAAGAGGATTTTTTTCTTTTTAAAATTAGGACGTTTTTCTTGATTTCTTCGCTAAACCTATGTAATAATGACGCATAATATTCTCCAGTTAATGTTTTTCCTTTTTCCAAGTAATCGATGAAGATGATTCCCAAAAAACCGTGGCCATAATCTTGCCTGCCGATTTGACCGTCTTCGTCTTTTTCGGAGCTCGTTCGCTTTCAAAAAACCACTGTTTAGACTGTTCCTTGATTTCTGGCGTGTAGTGGTGTATCCATGTTTCGTCTACTGTTACGTATCGACGCAAAAACTCATCAGGGTTGCAACGAAAAAGCGCTAAAACAGCCTCAGAGTCGACCACACGATTGCGTTTATTCTCCACCGACAACAAACGCGGCACCCACCTTGCCGAGATTTGTTTCACACACAATTTTTCGTGCACAATTGAAAACACTGTACCTTACGATATGCCTGTGACTTCAACTATGTCGCGCACTTTGATTCGTCGATCACTCAAAATCATATCGTGGATTTTATCCATCATTTCAGGACTAGTGACTCCACAGGACGTCCTGAACGATGTTCATCTTTTGTAGACATACGGCCACGTTTAAACTCATTTACCCAATTGTAAATAGTTGCAAATACAGGAGCAGATGTACCATGAACTTCATCCAACTCAGCTTTGATCTCTTTCGGTGTTAAGCCTTTTAAATACAAGTGTTTAATCACCGCTCGAAACTCACTTTTTTCCATTTTTTTTACCTCTCGCTAAGAGAGGTATTGCATTCATGCTAAAAATCGCATATCCAGATTTTATTGAATAAGCACGTTTTAAGGTCCCTACAATCCGATTTTAACATTTTTACGATGATGTCTGTGTGTGTGTGTGTGTGTGTGTGTGTGTGTGTGTGTGTGGATGTGTGTGTGTGTGTGGGATGTTGGAAGAACGGTTACTCAAAAACTATAAGACTTAAAATTTGTTTAACAACGTATTTCCCAATCGGACATTCATGGGAAGAACTGAAAAGGTTTTGGTAATAATTGGACAACCGGAAGTAGAAGATTCTTGAAAAAAAATCTTCTAAATATTATTTTTTGAAAATTTTTCGTGGTAATATTAAAGAAAATTAAATTCTCTATCTGATACATTTAAATATTTTATTATATATTCCATAGATTTAGAGATAAAAGAAGTATAATATATAAAATAATCTGTTGTAATAAATTTGACAGCCGAAAGAATGCCATGAAAAATAGTTGATAATTTAAATTATTTGTAACTGACAGATAAATGTCAGTGTCAGAAATAATGAGTAATGAAAGAAAAATGTGCTTGGAGAATCCCTTAGTTCTTGATCTGTGACTATTATGGAGATGACAAGTCTAGGTTGAAGGACTTAAATTTGTTTCAAACATTATGGGACAATGTACACCAGTACTATAGACTAGAGTAACTTTGAATTGCGAAAAAGCTATCAAATTCTTCTCAAATAAGTTGTAAATATTGACAAAATTACACATCGATATAAGAATAATCGGAGTGCAATCTATCCGTCACTTTATTAAAGGGAATTAGTGTTATTTAGATATAACATGTATGAAAAAATAAAATGTAAAAGAAGATATGTAAGAATAGATGCACAATCCATATATACATTTTAGACCGCCCAAAATTAATGTTTTTACTAGAAGAATATGAAGAGAAAGTAAACAACGTTGTTCGAATTGAAAATTGCAGTTACCAGCCTAATATTTATATATGGTAAACTCTACTTTGTAATTTATTGTAACATAATTTATGGTAAAATATCTTCATGTTGAGACATGCTATTATTGAATAATAAAGAAGTTTATGCGTCATAGATTTATATGAATATATTATTTGTATTTATAAAAATATTCTTTGCTTTATGCATACAGCCAGGTAAAATATACGGCGAGAGGTTATGTGCTGGCCACATCAGATTTTTAAATAAGCAAAAGTTTGTTGCTTCAATCGACAATAAAAGTGAAACCACGTGATGGATATAACTAAAACTTTGACAGCTGTCGGGTGAGTGATGATGCTTACTAAAAACAAAACGTTATCTATACTACGAGTGTCAACTCTTAGATTTTCTAAGGACTTATTGAACGACCCTCGTAATATTAAAATATTTTAGTCTAAAAATAATTGGGAACTTTTGCACAAGGAAAAAATGATATTACATGTTAAATGCCTATGGCACGCTTTTAATACCCTTCATATTACGGTACAAATGAATAAAATACTACCGATAGGAGTCTGGTGTAACGAAGTACCAGATTGCCTGCAATAATAATTGAACTTTCGCTGAAATAGTGTTCCTCCGAAATTAAATTACATTTATAGCTATTTTATTTTTCAACAATTCCAGTATACAGGGTGTAACAGAAATAAGTACATTAAATTTAACCAGTGATAGAACTCGTCGAGTGCAACAATATTCCTTAATAACTTTTTTCGAACTCTCAATTTTACCCCCCCCCCCCCCCCGCATAAATTAACGAGTCGTGTAGGTTTTTTCATAATAATATGATCCAGTAGCAATAACAATGAAACAATTGTTTTTGACATATGTGAGTTGTCCACTTTTTCAAATAAATTTTGAAAAATAAATCGATTAATAATTATATTATTATAAGTTAAAATCAGTAAAATTGCCTGCCTTTACGGATAGCGAGTATACAGCTCAGGGAAACGCTTCCCAAGCCCATCAAATTTATTGGGAACGTTGTCGAATCATCCTCCAAAAGTTCGTATCTTTATATATGTTGTTCTGCATCTCCGAGATCATGGGTCCTTTAAACCTGCTGCTCAAGATCGTGGTAGAACACGTCCACGGTCTAAGAATAGCACTAGCACTACAACACAAAGTGTCACATATGACATTTTGGAGGATATTGAAACAACAACTAATCCTTGAAAATGCAGCTACAAGCATACTCAACAACAGGCAGATACTGGAAAGGGTAGAGGATTCATTTCGTCGTCGCCTTCATAGACAGTGACGGTGGCCATTTTGAACATTTATTGTGATTTCATTTATGCCTGCATCACTTTTAATCATCTTTATGCGTTTTCTTGTTCCGCCAATTGTAGAGTTGTTCTTGGTCGACTACATACTATAAAAATCCTACCATTTTTGGATTGTCCAACCTGTTGTAACATAAAATTTTGACGCATGATTTTATGTTACCTTACTCGAGGTATTCTATTCTATCTTTTATTTTCTCCGATTTGTGTATAGTTTCATCTTCTGGTGTATCTGTCAATTTATTCAACAGTTTCTAATTATTATATTCAGTTGCAACTCATGGCGCATAACGGTTGTCACAACCACAACGGACACAGGCTGTTTGTAGACGTACGAGCAGAATAGTCCCATTTTAAATTTTGACATTATGCAACGCGCTTTACTTTTTCGAAATGCATTTGTTTATTTTATTCAACCACAGGCGGGAAATGAAATTTGGTTTATAAAAAAAAGTTATTAAGAAATATTGTTGTACTCGATGAGTTCTATCACTGATTAAATTTATTGGACTTATTTCTGTTACACCCTATATAATTAAATGTTTATGGGTACATACTAAAATTTTCGGTCTTTCATTTTCAAATAGTCATATATTATACAACAAGACGATTGAAAATTATCTATTATACGAAACGTGTATTTCCAATAGGCAACTCGTTGAGTATGTCGAGAATTTTCTATTGTCGAGTTGTATACTGGTAGACTATATCATGAATAAAAAATAAATTAAATAGTAAATTTAACGTAGGCCTGTAGTCTATTTTCTTTTGACAGAAACGCCAAATTGTATGCTACGTAACCTATCTTTTTAAATATAGCTGTAGTAGTAGGTAAAATTGAATTGAAATGCTCGCATTGCAAAATAAATGCCCGTATTTCAAATAAACTAGCAACAGTTCAGTTTCTAGATTTGTGATCCAAATAATTATTTATTTACTTGTCAAATTTTTACTTCAATAATATCTTGCTGTCAAATAATAGGTGCGTTCAATTATTTTTTTTCGGTGCATTTGGAGTTGTCAGTGTCATTTCAGATGTCTACTTAAAACATACAAAACACGATTTTTCTCCTCAAAGTCTAACTACAGATTCATTTATACGAGTATACTCGATACTGTGTTCGAAGGAAAAGTTCATACTTTATACTCCGTAAATATAATTTAAAATCACATTGACAGTTCTGAGTACATAGAACAAAATAACTAAACGCACCTGTAAGTGAATATACCAAGGTTCGTATCAGGGAATACCTGGTTCATATATTCGTTCACCATGGTTACTCAATAATAACCGCTGTAATACGTGGTAACTAAGGAAAATCACACATTCTTATTGGTTTATAACTTAATGAATGATATAGTCATATATTATATTACAAGACGATTGAAAATTCTCGATTATACGAAACGTGTTGCCTGGAAACACCACGAGACCGAAGGTCAAGTGCTATTTCCAATAGGCAACTCGTTGAGTATTTCGAGAATTTTTGATCGTTGAGTTGTATACATGTAGAATATATCATGAATAAAAAATAAAATAAATAAAATAGTAAATTTAACGTAGACCTCTGTGGTCTATTTTATTTATATTTATACAGAAACATCAAACTGTATGCTACATAACCTATCTTTTTAAATATAGTTGTAGTAGTATGTAATATTACATTGAAATGCTCGTATTTGAAAATAAATGCTTGTATTTCAAATCTACTAGCAACAGTGCAGATCTAGATTTGTGATCCAAATAATTTTTTGTTTACTTATCAAATTTTTACTTTCATAATGCCTTGTTGTCAAATAATAGATGCGTTCAGGGCCGGCGCATGGGGTGAAACAGTGAAGCGAATGTTTCAGACGGCATATTTTTAGGGCGGCATTTGAGATGAAAAATATTTTTATAACATCATGTTGCTCGTTACAGTTTACATTATACAACCCAATAATAAAATGTCTTAAATTTCAAAATGTGTTTTTATTGTAAGAAAACGTTTGTGCAACGCGATGGGAAAGCCGTATAGAAGCTATCTCAGGTATCAAATCGGAGAAATATACGATGCACTGACAGAACTTTCCTTAAATAAATATACAGATTGTGATACTAATATAAAAGCAAATGTTTGGCCGACAAAAATTCAAAATTTAAGTTTATTTGTAGTGTTATAGTTTGGCATGATATTCTGTCGCAAATTAACATAGGATCAAAAATATTACAAAATAAATCTTTAATTTTATCAGAATGTGTCAAAATTTTGAGAAACATTCATTCTTTTTTGAAAGATTATCGTTTAAACGATTTTAAACAAATGTTACGTTCGTTAAAAGAAATTGCGACAGAATTGGAAATTGAGACAGAATTTGAACAAATACGTCCGATTAGAATTCGTCGCAAATTAAAACAATTTACGTATGAGGGCAGAGATACACCTATAGAAGATCCTCTTAAGATAAAATTGAATATTTCAATGTAATTATTGACGTCTCTATATATTCAATTGAGGAAAGATTTTCACAACTAGAAAATCACAGCAATATTTTTGAGTTTTTTGATACCATCCCTTGTTAACAAAGAATTGGATGATATTTTTAAAAATTGTCGATTTGCATGTTCATTTAACAGATGATATTGAACTTTTAAATTTGTATAATGAATTTTTAATTATAAGAAACATTTTAAGCGGTGAAATGACGCCTTTAGATGTTTTAAATTATATAGATAAACAATCTTTGACAGAAAATTTTCCTAATTTGTTTATTTCTTTAAGAATCCTAATAACGCTGCCTATAACTGTCGTTCATTTTCCAAGTTGAAACTGATTAAAAAATATTTACGTTCGTCAATGTCCCAAAAAAGGCTCCTAGATTTGACAGTATTATCAATTGAACAAAGCAAAATTAATTAATTATGATGATATAATTGATGATTTGGCTAAGAAAAAAGCTAGAAAAGTTAGACTCATGTAATGTATATAAACATAAATATGTTCATTTATATTTTTTAAATATATACATTCATTATTCTTGAAATATTTTATTTTTCTTCATTTTGTTATTTAATTTTTAAGTTATTTTTATGTGATAATAAAACTCCCGACTAAAACACACAATAAATATAAGGGCGGCAAATTGAGCGCTCGCTTCAGGCGGCAAATATGTGCAAGCCGGCCCTGGATGCGTTCAATTATATGTTTCGGTGCACTTGGAGTTCTCAGTGTGATTTCAAATGTCTACTTAAAGCATACAACGCACGATTTTCCTCCTTAAAGTCTAACTACAGATTCATTTATATATTCGATACTGTGGTCGAATGAAAAAGATCTTGTCCGTAAATATAATTAAAAATGACATTGCCAGTTCTGAGTACATAGAACAAAATAACCAAACGCACCTATAAGTGAATATACGAAGGTAGGTATATTCGAATATACAAAGGTTCGTATATTCGTTCACCATGGTTACTTAATAATAACCGCTGTAATACGTGGTAACTAAGGAAAATTACGCATTCTTATTGGTATATAACTTAATGAATGATATAGTCAACCCTATTTTCACTTACGTAACGTTGGTTATCAAATACTCATACTTTGGCTACGATAGTTTTCTTTGCATTAGTTTTCAACTATACCAATATTACATACACGTAGATAATATTACAGAGAACAGTAAGGATATCCATTATAATTATAAGATCCTTTTTTAAAAGCTATACTTCATTTCATGTAAGAAAATAGTAGATGGCGCTTGAGAGCCGACCGTTTTTACATACATTAAATAAATAAATTAAATTCGTGAAATCAAACTTTGTCAATAATAAATACTTTTATCTGTAAAAATGTACAGGACCTGAATATTAAAAATTATAACAAAACGTGGACAAACATCACTTAATTCTGTAGATTTTATTGGACAACTGACGTGATATTTTTTTCGTTTTTATGAACTAGGTTTGCATTCTGCCCAATCAAAGGACAGAATTTATATCCCTATCTAAACCAACGCTATTTTCTTACTTGAAATGAAGTATAGTAACTCCTTACGTATTTTCGCCAGAGGTGAAATAAATTCCTTAGCTCGAATGAGACCTGGTGTCTCTTTGGTAATGACGACATATTTGTAATACCATTGTAATCCCAACCAATTATTATTTATTGCGTAGGTGATAACGTACGACCTTATCTAAAAAAAATCGATAATTTTTATTAACAAAAGACCGCAATTACATAATCTTTATCTATTTGCATATCGATTAAAGTTGCGATTAAATTTTAGACTAATGAATAGGGCACACCTAAATAACGACCTAAATTACCTAAATTTATACCTGCATATAAATTACATTCATATGTATTACTATGATTAAATATGTTTATCTATTAGATTAACTATGTTATTTATGCATGAAAAAAAATTACATGAGAACGATCTCTGAACCAAACCCAATGTTTTGAAAATAAATAAACATAAAAATGACACTTAGATCTGTCGAATGTAAATACTTCGGTTTATGAAAAAATAATAATTTAATAACGTATGTCCTAAAATTTTGACACAAATATCTACATTTTTTTTTTTGTAATATAAAATGCATTTACTGAAAGTTTTGTAATACTTAATAATTAAGTGTTTCATAAGCAACAAAATTACGAACTTAAATTAAATAAATATGGGCGTGTTCTTCTTCAATAATGTTGACTAATTTTATTAGATGTACCTTTGACTATCCACGGCTTCACCTCACTCGGCCCACATAACGCCTGGATACACCGCTTGTGGATATAATACACCATACCACCTTATCTGAGAATTTGGCCTTTTGTTTATATCTGACATTATTAGGGACCTCTGCAATATTTTCAGTATAAAAATCTGTTGTGGCCAGCACAATACCTCTCGCCACTTCCTTTTTTTTCGTTATGGCATATATGGCACGAACAGTCATGTTACATTGTTGGCCTTAACAAGCAGATGTGGGGGCCCATTTCAGAATGATAATTAGTATGTACATAGATGTCAAATGTCAGAATTTTTCATTAAAAATTTCAAGATTTTCTAAATTCACGTAGTTAATTTGTCACCAGGAGTGTGGAATTTACTTGCCGAGGAAAATAAACCACATGGAATTTGAAAATCTGACATGAGCTCCATATCTGCTTGTCAAGTCACATGACTGCTCGCGCGCTAATGTATTTAATATTTCTTGTATACCTACACTCTACACCAACAATTCTATTTACATCTATTCCATATATTTAGATTATTTTAAATTCAAATTCATTCTATGAAGAAATTTTGTCCTACTCTTCCAATATTTCGAGATGTTTCCAATTCATTGTCGGAAGTAACAGTATTTCTGAAGGGTATGTGTAATATACCTATAATGTTAAATATTTAACTATTAATACATTAAGAAATAATATAATGTATGTACTTCCCAGAAAAAGTCTTCAGTAATGTCTACGGATTTCTGACACTGACATTTATCTGTCAGTTACAAACAATTTAAATTCTCAACTATTTTCCATGGCATTCTTTCGGCTGTAAAATTAATTACAACAGATTATTTTATATATTATATTTTTTTTATCTCTAAATCTATAGAATATATAATAAAATATTTAAATGTATCAGACAGAGAATTTAATTTTCTTTAGTATTACCAAGAAAAAATTTCAAAAAAAAATATTTAGAAGATTTTTTTTCAAGAATCTTCTACTTCCGGTTGTCCAATTGTTACCAAAACCTTTTCAGATCTTCCCATGAATGTCCGATTGGGAAATACGTAGTTAAACAAATATAAAGTCTTATGGTTTTTGAGTAATCGTCCTTCCAACATCCCACACACACACACACATACACACACACACATACACACACACACATCCACACACACACAGACATCATCGTAAAAATGTTAAAATCGGATTGTATGGACCTTAAAACGTGCTTATTTAATAAAATCTGGATATGCGATTTTTAGCATGAATCCATTACCTCTCTTAGCGAGAGGTAAAAAGGATCATTTTCCGTAATTTCTGAGTTGCTCAGTCTGAGGTCCGAGAAATCGGTGTAAATGTCGTCCAAAACCCAATACTAGGTGTCCGTAGAAAGTTGCACCTTATGGAGGAACACGCCCATCTTTCAATTCATAATTTTGTTGCTTTCTGAAGTAGTTAATTATTAAGTATTACTAAACTTTAAGCAAATGCATTTTATATTACAAAACAATCTAATGTGACCAACACAATACCTCCCGCCATTTAATTTTTATTAATTTCAATATATATGGCGTTTCGTGGACTTGTGCCGAAATGTCTGGTCGCGAATCTGGGGTACCAGATTCGATCCGAACCAACACCAAATATTTCAAATTTTAAATGGCACAAAACTGACCCCTGTGGTGCATTCTCGACGCGAGCAATGAGTGTCCGTAAGGTGATGCCTGTAAACCCCCCGCACGATACTAATAAGTCATTACCATTACCGAAATCTGTGTACAAAGCAGATTAGCACACCCAGCAATGGGTAATATCCCGTGATAATACATTTATTTAGTTTTTTATTTACATACATACCTGCATATTTACTAGGTGGAAACCATATTATATTCCTTTCCATATAACTACTGTTCTGTATACAATTTTCTTTTTAAAACGTTACTATTATTAATTTGAAATGATTATTTTTTTGACAGTGACATTTATCTGTCAGTTACATATATTTGAACTGAACTGTGTAACCATGGAGTTGTGTTTAAAGCATAGGCTCAGGGATATAATTTTTATATTATTTCATAAATTTATCCATAAAATATATAGAAAAACTATTAATGCAAACCTATAGAAAATTTAATAACTTTTAATTTTTATAATAACATAAATCGCGGAAAAATGACATTTAAAGGTACACTTCTGTGCAATAAAACTGAGCACAAGTTTTGCGACTATTTTTTCGCAAATCTTAGTTGTATTTTTCTTGTTTATTTTAATTGCTTAGCATCAGTTTCAATGAATGACACACACCATACTTGATCACTATAAAATTGGTAAATAAATAAACTTAGCACTTTGCGTTCCTTAATTCTGAAAACGGTGTCTTTACCGATGTTCATCAGTCGAGCGATTTGTCTTATGGAGAAACCATCTTCTATTCTAGTTGTAATTCTAATCTTAGAACTACTGTCTAAATGACGCGGCATTTTGACATTTATAAGAAAAATGACAAATTTATATATTTTCGTTACTAGGCATCTTATCATGTCCACTTTGAACTATAAAATATTTTGCGTGCTTAATTTTATTGCACAGAAGTGTACTTTAGGAAAACTATTTTGAGTTTCAAATAAAGTGCGATTTACAGTTATCCGATTTATACCAAAATCTAATGGCTTCTTTCAATTTTAGAATAGGTTCAAAATACAAGGTATCAAAATTTTCCGATTGATAGTATTTGAGTTAGAGTGTCCAGAAAATCCACACTCACACACATACACACACGCACAAACACATCCACAGACATCATTGTGAAAATGTTACAATCGGATTCTATGGACCTTGAAACGTGGTCATTTACAGTCCATACGATGTAACTTGGCAAGCCAAAAGAATGTAATTCAGATCACTATTCCTAAAGCCTATTTTACATTATCATAAATTTACATGCATTTTTACAACTTCGTATTTGATCACAAAATTTCAATGATTACACGGTAATAAATTTACAACTTCTTATAGTACCATACGATGTTGTAGAAAATTCTCAAATAGTGCATGTTCTAATTTTGAAGGTTATTTGCTTCACATTTTGGTGATATTTAGGGGTTTCATTAAACAAAAGTTTACATTTCGTGTGTAGTTGCAGTTAATTGGCTACTCTGTTCTATGAAACTTTTCACAAAACCAAACGTCAAGATTAAATGAAGAACAATGAATAGAAAAATTAAAAAAATATTTGTAATTGTCGCAGTTGTTAATGCACGAAATAAGATTTTGAAGCATAAACGAATTTGGGTCAAGCCGTGGATTCAAAGGCGACAAAATAGAAGTATATTAAATTTAGTACAAAATGAATTGTTGCACGAAGACACTGAATAATATAAAAATTATAATTTTGCACAACACTTCCTCCAAAACTTAGTTTACAAAAACGAGCGTGACACACAGATGAAAACATCAGCGGTAAATATTTGAGAAGTTAGTAAATCGTAGTAGTAAAGTGTCACCAACATATAAAAATCTACTTAAGTTGGCAACAATCAAACATGTCACAAATATTTGGCCGTGTAAAACGAAAAGATTTTGATCAAAAAATATTATGTAAAAATGAAAATATTTTGCATGTAAATTTAATTGTAAATATATGATTGTCTAAAACAGGCTTAAGTTGCGTTTTGTCAAATATTTACATTTACTACGATGCTGCACAGCTTCAGAAGTGAAATAGTGATTTTACAATGTTTTATTGCCTTACACAAAGCAAATTTCACCCAAATACACTCAAACTCGGGGTGTCAGGTACTTTTCAACCCAAGAAGTTATATTCATACATAAGCGTTGATTCATTTTTTTTCAATAGCAATAGAAATTTTATTTTCTTAACTTTATTAATTTAAAAAATAATTAATTATAATATGATTTATATAATAAATAATTCATTCCAATATTTGTAATATTTTTTTTGTATAAATAATTTCTTTTTTTTGTAATATTCGTAATTTTATTGAACTTCATTCTTCTTCGGTACGCCTATGGATTTTATAACTTTCCCATTACCGCAGTCATAATGTGAATTGCCCCAACTCGCCAAGTTACATCGTATGGACTGTAACAAAATCTCGATATGCGATTTTTAGCATGATCCCTAACCTCCCTTACCAAGGGTAGCCGGAGGTAAAATATTATTGAAATTTGTGCCAAAACTATTAGGACCTATACGTTAATAATTTACAATAGATCACCACCACATATTGCACATTACGGACGTCACGGGCACTCATTGCTGTTGTGTAGAGTGCACCACAGGAATTACTTTTGTGCCATTTAAAATTCAGAATAATTTTTGCGCCGGTCGGGAAAATAATTAGGTTTTCGTGATTAACGTTATTAAAATAAATAACTTTTCGTTTGTAATACATATTGTAATGCAATTTAAATTCATGCGATGACGAAATATTAATATGACTAATAATTTTAGTTTCATATTTTTGGGTGCGGTATTAAATACAATTATTATTTTTGATTTAATATGTATACCATATATTTATTACATTAGCATATTAAATATGATAAATTTATCGGGGCCATCGCACAAAATTGGAATATTAATTTCTTATCTAATTAGTGGGGTATTGTTAAACGATTATGTTCTATAAACCTTAATAAGATCTACAGGTGCGCCGAGATAGTAAAATTAATACCATCATATATGGAACACATCTACCTACAGTGTAGTAAAGTACTGATATTATGTCAGGCATTGACTAAATGTGATAGAGACAGATAATTATTTGTACAATTGGCGAACTTGTAATTCGAAATTGATATTATATCATATCGCATAACCTAATAACACACATACCTATATTTATATTATTTTACTGAGTACATTTCGCCCACAGTATTTCATAATCTACATTAAAATAAATGCTCTTCACAGACTATTACTGTTACAGTATTAGTTAATATTGTATACACATAGCATTTTTTTTTATACTTTCAATTATTCTCAAGTAATACGGGGGATTTTAGAAATAAATTACAGAATTAATGTTTTCTTGAAACTAGTTTATTTCTACCTTAAAATAACTTATATTGAATTTATTTAATTTGTAAAACTTTGATTTTTGTCTGGACATAAAGATAACAACTATCTTAAAAATCTGTTGTGGCCAGCACAATACCTCTCGCCACTTCCGTTTTTGGTTACATAATTTTGGGCGCGAGCAGTCATGTGACATTGTCGGCCTTAAAAAGCAGATATGGCTGCCCGTTTCAGAATGACAATTATTAATTATTTACGTAGATGTCAAATGTCAAAATTTTTCATTAATATTTTCAAGGTTTTCTAAATTCACGTATTTAATTTGTCACTTATCGCGGAAAATAAACCACATGGAATTGGAAAATCACTAAATTTAGTATGAAAAATTATGATATTTGACATCTATGTATATAATTACTAGCTATCATTCAGACACGGGCCTTCATATCTACTTGTCAAGACCAACAAAGTCACATGACTGCTCGCGCTCTATTGTATTTAACATTTCTCGTATACCTAAACTCTACACCAAAAATTCTACTTATATCTATTCTTCATATTTAGATTTTTACCTCCCGCTATCCTTGGTAAGGGAGGTATAGGAATCGTGCTAAAAATCGCATATCGAGATTTTGGTAAATGACCACGTTTTAAGGTCCCTAGAATCCATTTTTAACATTTTCACGATGATGTCTGTGTGTATGTATGTATGTATGTATGTATGTATGTATGCATGTATGTATGTATGTATGTGTGGATCCTGTATAGTGTATACGCTCTAACTCAAACACTATCATTCAAAAAGTTTTGAAACCATGTATTTGTACCTTATTCTAATATGGAAATATCTGATTAGATTTTGGTGGCAATTGGATAACCGGAAATGGCAGTTTACTTGAAGCTCAAGATAGTTTTTCTTCAAAAAATACCTTTAAATATAATTTTTTCTCAATTTGTTACTATAAAAATTAAAGATTATTTCATTTTCTACAAGTTTGCTTTAATACTTTTTCTATATATTGTATGGATAAATTTATAAAGTAATATAAAAATTATATACATAGGTAAATGGCGGGAGGTACTGTGTTGGTCACATCAGATTTTTTAATTTGAAATTCATTGTATGAAGACATTTTGTCCTACTCTTCTAGATGTGTCGAAATATTTCCAATTCATTGTCGGGATTGACAGGATTTTTAAAGGGTATATGTAATATACTTAGGCCCGGTTTCATAAAACAATTTAATCTATGATTAAATTTTACTTCCGAGGTAAATGCAACGCGATTTCAAAAAATAATATTTAGAAGAATTTTTTTTAAGAATCTGCTACTTCCGGTTGTCCAATTGTTACCAAAAACTTTTCAGCTCTTTCCAGTAATGTCCGATTGAGAAATTATAGTATTTGAGAAATCGTCCTTCCAACCTCCCCACAGATACACACACACACACACACTCTCACACACACACACATACATACACACACACACACACACACACACACACACACATACATCCACACACACACACACATACATCCACACAAACACACAGACATCATCGTAAAAATATTAAAATCGGATTGTAGGGACCTTAAAACGTGATTAATCATTAAAATGTGGATATGCGACTTTTAGCATAAATCCAGCGACAATTTATTACTTTTCTGCATCGTTTTATTTTAATTAATATTATTTTTTATATTACATCCTTGTTAACTTCCCCCAAGATCTTCTTAAAACACTGAGCAAAATGTCTTTTCTTGACTTTGATCTCTAATTTTTCGATATATAATTTCCCAAAGATTCGCTTTTGGATTTAAATCTAGAGACTGTGATGGCCATTATAACTTTATAGGATGTTTACATGCAGAGGGCGCTGCAGTCGCTGTTTGGTATCAAGTGTTAGCGCGAAGCTCGACGTGAAAACAAAGTTAGACAATTAAACCATTGTGTTAATAATTTGACTCTAAATAAACAAAATTCCGTACAACTGCTGTGTACCACAAAGTTCATCCAAAACAATAAAAAACAGTTTAATGTTTCATAAATTTCCAACTTCCAAAAACAAAGAAAATGTGGTTACAAAAATTAACTTTTTTCTTCAGTCACAGCTTATGTTTTTCATTTCTTAATGATAACCAGCTGACACATTTTAATGGATTTGATCGACCAAGTTTTAGTGTAGTCTAGAATTGAAGAAATACTATAATTAAAAATTCTGCATTGTACGTTAAAGTACTGCACTTATTTTAATTAAACTTCCGCCAATTTTTATTACAAACTTTAGCTTTATTAATTTATATTAACCAACGTATTGTAACAAAAGTTTTTGATTTTTTGATTAATTACAAAAAACTATATATTTTTGGAAATCTTAAAAAACTGATTATGACGTGACGTAATAATTAGTAGCACAGAAATTCTTGTGATCCTTTAATTCAACAAGCTACATATTTCAAGTACAAAAGTACAAATACTTTTAAAGTTGTGGTAGTATATACAGAACATGAATTTGTAATATTTGTATCAGAATTAAATTGTGGATCAATATCTATATACCTTACGGAAAAATCTGTTGTGGCCAGCACATTTTATGTTGCATAGGGCGCAAGCAGTTATGTGACACTGTTGACCTTGGCAAGCAGATATAAGGGGGGCATGTTAGAATGGCATCTAGTTATAATGTACATAGGTGTCAAGTATCATAATTTTTCATTTAAAACATCATGATTTTTCAAATCCATGTGGATTATTTTCCTCGCCAAGTATATTCCATACTATTGATGACATATAAACAACATATCAGAATATTTTGAAATTTTTAATAAAAAATTATGACATTTGTGACATCTATGTAAATAACTACTAGCTGTCATTCTGACATGGACCCACAAATCTGCTTGCCAAGGCCAACAAAGTCACATGTCTGCTCGCGCCCTATAAATAACGAATTTAACATTTCTTGTACATACAAATAATTGAAATTGTATATCTTCTTTCGTTCTATGAATAATTTTGTCCTAATCTTCTAATATGTTCAAAGTTCTTCAAATTAATTGACAGTATTAGCGGTATTTCTTAAGGATATATGTAATATTAACATACCTATAATTTAAATACATATTTAATTAACAATACAATAATATATATTAAATGTACTCGTACTTCCCAGAAAAACTGTTTTTTGAACAACGAAATTTATTACAACAGATTATTCTATATTATTATATACTATATCTACAAACCTATACAAGATATAATAAAAAAATTAGATATCAGATAGAGAATTTAATTTTCTTTAATATTACCAAGTTTTCAAAAAATAATATTTAGAAATTTTTTTTCAAAGTATCTGCTACTTCCGGTTGTCCAATTGTTACCAAAAACTTTTCAGATCTTCCCATGAATGTCCGATTGGGAAATACGTAGTTAAACAAATATAAAATCTTATAGTTTTTGAGTACCTAGAGGCCCATTCTGTAAAATCGAATCGTTATCATAACGAAATCGTTATTTCTACTTAACGATAATCGTTATCTTCGTATCCATATTATGTAACACATTTTGAAAAATAATAACCTTGGGATCAAGTTAAGAGCTTTATTTCCTAAAATCAAATTATATTTTTAAATGAAATATCTGAAATAATTCAATATAACTCACAAAACTTCTAGGTTAGATTAGTTCTGTTGGGAGTCTGCTGTCAACCTGTTAGCTGTCGGATCCTTTCTTTTTCTTGTTGCAGGTTATGCTAGAGCAACTACTGCCATCTGTAGACAAATTGGGAAGCTTGCGCTAGGCGCTACGAATAAAAACTTATTAAATTATTTTGATATTACCTTGCAGAAAACTGTAATGATTGGTTTTTGAGATCACTATTCAACATAATAGCAATTTTATTTTGACATGAATAAAAATACTGACTTATTGACAAAATGTTTATGTAACGAATGATTTTTCCAGTCGTTAAAAAATAACGATATCGTTATCCTTTTTTCGTTATGTAGAATTAAATTATTGTTTAAAGAATACCACTTTAACGATTATCGTTATAATAACGATATAACAATGCATAATGTCATAACGATCGTTTACAGAATAAGCTTATTAAACGATTTTCGTTATTACCATGACGATATAACGTTTTAACAATTCATTATGTCATAACGACAGAATAGCCCTACTAATCGTTCTTCCAACGTCTCATACACATAAAGACACACACACATCCACACACACACACACACACACACATACATCCACATACACACACATACACACACAGACATCATCGTAAAAATGTTAAAATCGAAATGTAGGGACCTTGAAACGTGCTTATTCATTAAAATCTGGATATGCGATTTTTAGCATGAATCCAATACCTCTCTTAGCTAGTGGTAAAAATAGCAGTATATAAGAGTCGACAAAGGATTTAATATTTCAGATTTATTGGTGCTTAAAATGTTTATTTATACATACCGACTAGTAATATTTACTCAGCATTTAGTCACCCTATCTAATTACCACGAATACCATTTAAAAATACATTGGTATGACTAAAAAACAACTGACTTTGTTATTTTCGTCATAGTTTAACTGATTAAGAATAAATACTACCAGTGGCTTCAACAATAGCCATAACTAATAGAAGTGTAATTATTGAAAAAATAAAAGGATTATAAAAAAAAATCTGTTGTGACCATTGTGGTATATACAGGGTGATTCATCGGTCTGTCCTCTCTTTATAACTCTTTTATTTTAAGTCAGATAGAAAAACTCTTCAAATATAATTTATATAATATATTTTTGTCTATCTACGTACTATATGCATTTGTATACAGGGTGCTCCGTTGAAGCGCAACAATATGTAACTTTATATTTCTTAATGGAACACCCTATATATATTTATTTATTTTGATAGTAAATTAGATTCCCTTTGAAAAACTATTCAGTAATAAGGGGTCTAAAATTATAAATTAAGAAGTTATTTACGTTCATAAAAAATAGTAGTTCATAGTGGAAAAAACCATAATTTAATACAAAATTTTGATTCTTTTTTATTAATACTTTTTTTAAACATTACACTAATTACAAAGAGGCTATTAAAATTTAGGGACAGACTAAATAATGCAAAATTATAATAAATACTCGAAAACTTGTCCTTCAACTTCAATACATTTTTCTATTCTTTTTATAAAATTAGTTTGTACAGAACGCACCATATCAGGCGAAATGCTTAAAAATCCTTCGCGGATTCTGTGTTTCATCAACATCAACTATGATAAACTAAGAGTATTTTGACAACTTGCTTGTTTAAATTCGAAACAATTGATCAAATTATCCATAGCTTACTTTGTTAATAACATGATACAAAAATATCATTCAACGAATAAAGGTAAATAACTTCTTAATTTATAATTTTAGACCCCTTATTACTTGATACTTTTTTAAAGGAAACCTAATTTACTATTAAAATAAATAAATATATGTAGGATGTTCCATTAAGAAATATAAAGTTACATATTGTTGCGCTTCAACGGAGCACCCTGTATACAAGTGCATATAGTACGGAGATAGACAATAATATATCATATAAATTTTATCTGAAGAGTTTTTCTATCTGTCTTAAAATAAAAGAGTTATAAAGAGAGGACAGACCGATGAATCACCCTGTATTCTATAAGTATTGTATTTAACATTTCTTGTACACACAAAAAAAATCTAATTACACCTAATCTTTACGTATTTGCTATGATTTTAAATTCATTCTATGAGTAAGTTTTCTCCATTTCTTCTAAATGTTCGAGGTTTTTCCAATTCATTAACGGGATTGGCGTTATTTTTGAAGGGTTCATGTAATATACCTATAATTTTAAATATATAATTAATACAATAAGATATATTAAATATCGTTCAGAAAAAGCCTTCAGTACTATCTCCGAATTTTTGACACTGACATTAGTGACATTTATCTGTCAATTACAGACATTTTAATTTCTCAAGTAGTTACCATGGAGATGTTTGGGCTCTGAGCAGGCTGTGAGATTTACTACAACAGATTATTTTATAGACTATATCATTCATTAAGTTTTAAACCAATAAGAGTGTGTGATTTTCCTTAGCTACCACGTATTACAGCGGTTATTATTGAGTAACCATGGTGAACGAATATACGAACCTTGGTATATTCGAATATACCTACCTTCGTATATTCACTTATAAGTGCGTTTGGTTATTTTGTTCTATGTACTCAGAACTGGCAATGTTATTTTTAATTGTATTTACGGACATGATCTTTTTCATTCGATCACAGTAGGGAGTATACGAGTATAAATGAATCTGTAGTTAGAATTTGAGGAGGAAAATCATGCGTTGTATGCTTTAAGTAGACATTTAAAATCACACTGACTGCTCCAAGTGCACCGAAACAAATAATTGAACGCATCTATTATTTGACAGTAAGGAATTATGAAAGTAAGAATTTGACAAGTAAACAAATAATTATTTGGATCACAAATCTGGAACTGCACTGTTGTTGGTTTATTTGATACACAAACATTTATTTTGAAATACGAGCATTTCAATGTAATATTACATACTACTACAACTATATTTAAAAAGATAGGTTATGTAGCATAAAGTTTGACGTTTCTGTCAAAATAAAATAGACCACAGGTCTACGTTAAATTTACTGTTTACTTTTTAATTTACTTTTTATTCATGATATAGTCTACCTGTATACAACTCGACAATAGAAAATTCTCGACATACTCAACGAGTTGCCTATTGGAAATACCACTCGACCTATACGGTCTCGTGGTGTTTCCAGGCAACACGTTTCGTATAATCGAGAATTTTCAATCGTCTTGTTGTATAATATATGATTATATACCTATATCTTTAAATTTATAGAAGATATAATAAAAAATTTAAATGTGTCGGAGAGATAATTTTGTTTTTACTTCCTTGTACGTAAGTAAAGGAAGTATTGTAATCGCGAAAAATTTCGGTTTTCAGATTTCAGCGGAAATATCCATTTTGTTCATCTCTGAATCCATTTTGACTAATTTCGTCGTGACGTCTGACGTATGTCCGTACGTACGTACGTACGTACGTACGGACGTACGTATCTCGCATAACTCAAAAACGGTAAGCCGTAGAAAGTTGAAATTTTGTATTTAGGACTCCTATAACATCTAGTTGTGCACCTCCCTTTCTGGTTATTACACAATTTCCAGAAGTGGCACTTTACATGAAGCCTATAATAGATTTTAATGAAAAACTGTTTTAAAATATAATCCAAAACTTTTCAAATTTGGTATACAAGGCTTTTATGTCAATCGAAATAACATAATAGATTTTGGTTAAAATAGGCTAACTGGAAGTGGTACAATACTTGAAGTTGTTAACAGTTTTTCTTGAATAAAATGATTTTATTTTGATTTTAGAAATAAATGCTTCAAATAAAAGTTTTAGAGAATTAATTTCTGAGTCTAGCAAATCAAGTATTATTAAATTAGCCCTTCGTATAAGCGAGATATGTAAATTTAAAAATTATATACTTTTTTGTTTTTGTAATAAAGCTTGCTATGGATTAGGATAAAAAAAAATGTTCATGTCAAATTACGTTAAATACGTGCAATTTTATGATTCGTCCAATAACAAATATTATATTTTTATTGTAAAATTAGTCATATTCATTGTTGTAATCAAATATTTCTTTGTTGTAATCAAAACTCTTTTTAAAAAGAACCGGGTTAGAATATGGTCGCTATATATCTTACCGTTTTGAAGTTAAAATTAATATTTTGTAATTTATTTATTTAAAAAATATGTATACTTTAATAATCGTACAAGGAAGTCGTGTGGTGTCCACATCAGATTTTTTAATATTTGTAATAACATAAATATTCAAAAATAATATTTAGAAGATTTTTGTTAAAATACTACTACTTCCGGTTATCCAATTGTTAGCGGAATCTATTCAACTCTTTCCATTACTGTTAGATTGAGGAATCCGTAGTTACACAGGTCTTAAATCTTATAGAATTTGAGAAATCGTACTTCCAACAACCTCACGTATATCCACACACACACACACACACACACACACACACACACACACACACACACACACACACACACACACGCACACACACACACACACACATACACAGACATCGTAAAAATGTTATTATCGGATTATAGGGACCTTAAAACGTGCTTATTCACTAAAATTTTTAGCATGATTCCAATACCTCTCTTAGCGAGAGGTAAAAATCGAATGCCTGTTCATATATGGGCACTTGCAAATCAAATTGTTTAATGCAAATGTACCTGTTACAAAATAACTACAAAATATGTTACCGCTAGGTGGCATAACATATAACTTTTTGTACAATGATTAATTAATTTTACATACGAATTAAATACCTACAAGGAAGCGAATAGGTACAATTTAAAAATCTTGTTCGTAAATCTATCCATTTTATCGCTGTTGTTATTTAGTAAAAATTCTAAAAAAAAAATTGAGCGACAAAAAAAAAGATTTCTTAAAGAATTATTTTTCATAATTTTGTCTGTCTATTTAGAGGTTTTTTAGTTAACGAGGTATTGTAGAAGGAGCAATAGTAATTTTACTACGAAAACGGCTTATTATAAGCCATACTTCAGACATGTAAAATAAATGTTTCCGAAATTTAATTTTGTGAAATATCATTTTCATACTATCAGATTATTATTTTCGAATATCACTGGATACAGTCTTATTGCGACCCATGATTTGTTAATACAAATTCATATTTTTTGAACAATTACATGATATACGCGTTGAAATTTGGAAAATAAACAAGTAAATGCAAATAGTTGCTATCTTTATGTCCAGACAAAAAGTTATACAAATTAAATAAATTTTATAATTTCGATATTTTAACGTAGAATAAACTTGTTTGAAGGGAACATTAATCCTGTAATTTATTTCTAAAATTCCCCTTCTTACTTGAGAGAAATTAATTTTTTTTTAAAGTTGCTATCTTTATGGTCAAATTTTTAATTTAATTATAGCCATGAAAACCGCTGCCATATGTTTTTTAACTACATATTTTATTATATTTAAATTAAACAATTCAAGAAAAAACCAAAGGAAATTGATAATGAATCATCTCTTTGACGATAGTTAGTTTATCATATCCGCTGTAAAGTTGATAAATATTACCAAAGATATTTAAGTAACAAAATTCAAAATTACAAAATGCAATCAACGAAAAAATCATGTGATCATAAATAAGATCTATCATCTTAGCTTATAAATACAGGTTGTTGGCGGGTGACAGTGAACATAGGGATTTAACATGGGATTTTTGTTTTATGCTCTCCTATTCATTTAACGGCAATAACTGTAACTGCAAAGATGTACAGAATTTAAAGTTTTATAAAAAGGAACTTAATACAGTTTCCAGCATATGTAGGAATATAGGTAAGATAATAAAAATATATAATATATCATCACGGCATATTACCCATTGCTGGGTGAGCCAATCTGCTTCTTACTTACACAGATGTCGGTAATAATGATGATATATTTGTACCGTGCGGGCATTTACCAGGCGTCACTTCACGCGTATCTGGAGAACCGTAATCGATTCCGACCGACGCCAAATATTTTAGAATTTTAAATAGCACAAATTGACCCCTGTGCTGCACTTTCCACACCAGCAATGAATATAGGTAAGTATATAAATAAATAAAATAAATATATCATCACGGCATATTATCCATTGCTTGGTCTGCCAATCTGCTCTGTACAGAGATTTCGGTAACGATGATAACATATTTGTAACGTGAGGACGTTTTACCAAGTGTCACCTCACGAGCACTTATTGCTGGCGTGGAGAGTGTACCACAGAGGTCATTTTTGTGCCATTTAAAATTCGAAATATTTGGCCTCGGTCGGGATCGAACCCGGTATTTAAATTTAATTTAATATTATGCATTTACACGAATAAACATCTGTTGTGGCTAGCACAATACCTCTCGCCACTTCCTTTTTTTTGGTTACATAAGTATAGGGCGCGAACAGTCATGTTACATTGTTGGCCTTGAAAAGCAGATGTGGGAGCCCGTTTCAGAATTATAATTAGTAATTATGTAAATAGATGTCAAATGTCAGAATTTTTCATTAAAAATTTCAAGATTTTCTAAATTCACGTAGTTAATTTGTCACCAGGAGTATGGAATTTACTTGTCGAGGAAAATAAACCACATGGAATTGGAAAATCACTAAATTTAAAATGAGAAATTATGATATTTGACATCTATATACATAATTACTAGCTATCATTCTGACATGGGCCCCCATATCTGCTTGTCAAGGCCAACAAAGTCACATGACTGGTCGCGCCCTATTGTATTTAACATTTCTTGTATACCTACACTCTACACCAAAAATTCTACTTATATCTCTTCCATATATTTAGATTTTTTTAAATTTAATTTCATTCCATGAAGATATTTTGTCCTACTCTTCTAATTTTTCGAGATGTTTCCAATTCATTGTCGGAAGTAACAGTATTTTTGAAGGGTATGTGTAAAATACCTATAATATTAAATATTTAACTATTAATACATTAAGAAATAATATAATGTATGTACTTCCCAGAAAAAATATTCAGTAATGTCTCCAGATTTCTGACACTGACATTTATCTGTCAGTGAAACAATTTAAATTTTCAACTATTTTCCATGGCATTCTTTCGGCTGTAAAATTTATTACAACAAATTATTTTATATATTATATTTCTTTTATCTCTATGCGATTTTTAGCATGATTACAATACCTCTCTTAGCGATAGGTAGAAATTAAATTAAACGGGAGGTATTGTGTTGGCCGCTACAGATTTATTTTCTATAAGTCAGATTGACGTTTGACGTTTATTAATAATTTCTAAAAACCAGAAAAAAGAAAAATGTCATGGCTATTGCTATGAAATAACAGAAATTTTGAAATACCTTTTTAAAATTGTGAAGAAACTAGAAACAATAAAAAATGTAAAAACAGTTTTTTTTCTATTTTGCATCTGTAACAAAGCTATTACAGCACCAAAAGGAGTTCGTTAATAGCTCGTTTGAGTGTTGTAACAGCCTAGTACAATTTATTTTTATAAAGTTGGTAGCATAGCTGAAATGTTATGTCAAAAAATATCAAATGTCAAACCTCACTGAATAAACGATACTAACGATTGTTAAGGTTTTATATTTGTTTATATATATATATATATATATATATATATATATATATATATATATTTAGGGCATAAGTAGTTCAAAACACTATTAATTGTTGATATTTAAAATATGCAATTTATTTTTATTAATTATGAACTCTGTCGGTAAATTAGTTCGAGCTTTTTGGCGCTGATGTCATAGCCAAAGTTACGCAGGTTGTGTAGTAGTTCAGACAAAAGCAAAATGGCGGCGGAGGAGAAATGTCAACAAGAATTAAGTGTTTATTTATAAGAAAATAGTGTTTTAAATATAAGATGTGTATAATTATATAGTTTTACACTTCCCACATCCTTTTCAGTTAATTTTATACAATAAAATGTAAGTAACTTGTAAAAATTTTAAATTTGGTTATGACTGAAACCTAACTTTTTCATTGTTTGTTTTTGGAATTATAAAATGTATTTTCCGTAATTTCACGTATTTCAGATGGAGTACACAAAAAATCGTCTGTATTCATTTTTAATTTGATATGAATTTGATTGTAAACAACACGAGACAATTTTAAATTCAAACAATTGACTTTTCAAATGTCACTTTATTACCAACTAATACAAAATTCCCTAAATTTTGAATTTACGATTTTTTATTTAAAAAGATCATAAAAAGCGCAAAATAGAAAAAATAGTATAAAGAACTCATGTTATAATTGTCGATTATTTTGTTCGAAGGTTTGGGCAACTCCGCTACGCGTCGTTACCCAAACTTCCTTCTCACAAAATAAAATGACAATTATGACATTCGTTCTTTAATATACTATAAATGCATCTTTTAATTCTGAATTTTGCACTCTACAAATTTTGGCGTAAAATAAATAGTGAGCAGGAAATTGCATAAATCAAAAATCCCAT
This sequence comes from Harpalus rufipes, assembly GCA_951394225.1. NCBI lineage: Eukaryota > Metazoa > Arthropoda > Insecta > Coleoptera > Carabidae > Harpalus > Harpalus rufipes. The sequence continues at coordinate 47,407,236 of OX596279.1, forward strand.
GTTAAATCCCTGTGTTCACCCCTAACTGCCACCATCCTGTATACGAGTATATACTGTTGAGGATGTTTAGCAGGTGTCACCTCACGGACTTTTAAATCTGCCATGAACACACACAGTGTGGCTATAAAGTTTTAGGATTTCCCTCGTAAATACGACAAAAGTCGTGATATTATCACAATTTGTTCTTCAATATACATTGGCGCGGTCCTCCAGTTCATTCACGGTGTTCTGGAAGACTAAAACTGGGATGCTGTTCAATACCTTCGTCACGATGGTTTAAGTGTGTGTTAATTGTAGCGATTCCCTTTCAGCTTCAATTTTATTTTAGGGAAGGAGAATATTCAGCCGGGCCCAAATCAGATGCATACGATGGATAACACAACAGAGTGACAGAAATTGACGCACGACTGTAGTTTTATAGGCCGATGCGTTAGCGTACGCGTGTTTTTCTTCAAATAATCGACGATAGTCAATCCAGCTGTAACTTTGTCGATGTTCATCTAATCTTCAACCATTTTAATCGTTACACGTCGATCGAAAACCAACAGTTGTCCAACTGTTTCGATGTTTTCGACGTTTCTGGGTTTCTCCTTGATGCGGGCCAAAAAACGTTGCCACGTGTCAACGAAGTATCCCCAAACGCTTTTTAGACCAAAGTTCAAAGCAAACAATTAGATTGGTTCTTTACATAAAATTTGATTACGTACCGCTATTCGACGGATGCATCCATGACGAGACAGATTTAAGAGGTCAACAAACTACGCCCATACGAGAACTGTACTGAACCAATATTAGTAAAACTTGAGGGGATGAAGATGATGGGTACTTAAAAATAGTTCGAATGCCAATTCATAGATAGCGCAGTTGTTTGACGCTACAGAAAATCAATCCTAAATTTTTATAGCTATACACTATGTAATTGTTACTTTTCTATTGTTTGTTAATTAGAAATATTTTTTACTCGCTAAGAGAGGTATTGGATTCATACTAAAAATCACATACACAGATTTTAATGGGTAAGCACGTTTTAAGTCCCTATAATCCGATTTTAATATTTTTACGATGGATGTCTGTCTGTGTGTGTGTGTGTGTGTGTGTGTGTGTGTATATATATATGTGTGTGTGAGGATGTTGGAAGGACTATTTCTCCAAAACTATAATACTTATTAATATCTGTTTTACTACGTAATTTTCAATCGGACATTACTGCGAAGAGCTAAAAAGATTTTGGTAATAATTGGACAACCAGAAGTAGCAGATTCTTAAAAAAAATCTTCTAAATATTATTTTTTGAAAATTTTTGTTCTTGCTAGTATTAAAGAAGAGTAAATTCTCTATCTGATATATATAAATATTTTATTATATCTTTTATAGATTCAGAGATAAAGAAATATAAGGTATATAATAATCTGTTGTAATAAATCTCATAGCCAAAATAATGTCATGGAAACCAATTGAAAAATTAAAATGTTTGTAAATAACATGTAAATGTCAGTGTATTTCTGGGAAGTATATACATTATATTATTTCTTATTGTTTTAAAAGTTGAAATATTTAAAATTATAGGTATATTACATGAACCCTTCAAAAATACTGTCAATCCTGACAATAAGTAGGACAAAATTTCTTCATAGAATGAATTAAAATTAAAAAATCTAAATATAAAGAATAGATATAAGTAGAATTTTTGGTGTACAGTATAGGTATATAAGAAATGTTAAATACAATAGGGCGCGAGCAGTCATGTGACTTTGTTAGCCTTGACAAGCAGATATAGAGGCCCATGTCAGAATGATAGCTAGTAATTATGTACATAGATGTCAAATATCATATTGTTTCATTCTAAATTTAGTGATTTTCCAATTCCATGTGGTTTATTAACTACCTACGTGAATTATATATGAAATATTCTGACATTTGACATCTATGTACATAATTACTAATTGTCATTCTGACACGGACCCCCATATCTGATTGTCAAGGCCAACAAATTGGCGAGGGGTATTATGCTGGCCAGATTTTTAAATTTAAAGTTCAGCTTAAACAGATTAAATACAACCTTCATATAAATCACATTATTTTAAATGTTATCATTGTTACGGAAGGAAAAACCGTCCAATATACCACACAGACACTTGATAAACAGTAGTCTAAATCTAAATGTTCAGTCTCTATCGGGTCTAACCACAATGTATGCAGTACATACATTTTAATTATGAGTTGTTTATTAGTGTTAGCATGTTAGCAACTAAATATGGATATTTTCATATTATGGTAAGAATAAATTTGTCTCATTTGAGATGTCAAGTTATGGTGAAAATGATTAAGCAGAAGACTCACTCGTTAAACTGAAAAAAACATAAAAAGAAATATAACTTGTAGTAATTATTAGTTATTATTTATTTTTAAAAGAAGAAAAAAATACTAGTATTAAAGAAACGTATACCTACATTAATTAACTTACAATTATTTCTACGTCAATTCTTATTCCTTTTACGGAATATAAAATTATTTGATACAACATGATCATTCTCAGTATTGCCAACTATGGTACGAAAATAAACTACAATTATTTCAAATAATTTTATATTCCGTAAAAAGAATAACAATTGACTTAGAAATAATTGTAAATATCATTAATATATACATTACTGAATACTAGTACTTTTTTTCTTCTTTCAAAAATAAATAAAATAATTTCTACAAGTTATATTTCATTTTATAAGGTTTTTTTCAGGTTGATGACTTAAGTCTTCTGCCTAATCATTTTCACTATACATATAATCTGTAATTTTTGTAGGCTATTTACTTTATTTTTTACAACTATCACCATGCATAGCGCAATGTCAATGACAAACGAAACAGGTAATGTGCCTTATTATAAACCTATTAATAATGATAATAATACAACTATATTAAGTTATTACTTTAAATATTGTCTTGTAGTTTGCAAGCCAGGTTTATATGGAAACAATTGTACACAGGAGTGTGGAAAGTGTACTAATAATAACATATGTTCTCCTATTAATGGAGAGTGTACCAATGGATGTCAAAAAGGATATATCGCACCATTATGTAAAAAGAGTAAGACAATACTCAATATTATTATACTTTGTTAATATAAATAAATTTACTATGAAAGTAAATTTATCTCGGCCTTTATTATTTTTTTAGCTTGTAATGCTGGTTTCTACGGCAAAAACTGCAAACAAAAATGTGGTATGTGCCGACATAAAAACGAAACATGTTCTGCGATAAATGGAGAATGCAAAGATAACTGTAAAGATGGATATATTGCACCCTTTTGCCATAAACGTAAGCTCTATTTACTTATCCAGTTCCGGTTAAAATTTTAACTGCCAATAATATTCTTTATATGCAACCGGTAAATAAAGTTAACTTTATTCTTATCAAAATCATTAATTAATGTGCTTCATTATTTCCCGAGGGAAATACAAATGACAAGTACTCCCTAGGGAAATAAAGTGATTCAAGGCCATTGACAGTGTCACTTAGGAATAATTTTATTTTCTTAGTGTTCAATTCTTAATTGATATTTACATACAAATATGTAGAATATTATCGATTATAATTATTTTGAAAAAAAAATATAATTATTTTTGTGAAAAATTTAAAAAAAAATAGATTTTTCGTTTATAGGAATTTGCTTCATTTTTACTAGTTTCACATGCTGTTAGGCTATTTTGTAAGCTAAATAACAATTTTTACCGTTTGTATATAAAATATTGTATATAACACGGGAGTAAAGTGTCATTATTTGCCTCAAGCGATTGCATCCTTCAAGCTACGCCCTCAGGATTCAATATTCGCTCTCGACAAATAATGTCGAACTTTACTCCCTTGATATATAAACTACTATTATTTACCTGGAAATTAAAATTTTAAATGGAAAATGTAAGATTGACCCTAGGGCGTTTTCACACGGCGCTATATATCGCGGGCGATAAACAGTCGCGATATCACTTTTCATAAAAAATATGTGCTTTTAAATCAGCCATTTTACACGTCCGCTTTAGACGCGTGCACACAATATGTTCTACAGATATCGCACCATGTTCTATTGTCGCGATTCTAGAGACCAATACAAGTTTTCACACGACTTACCATTAGTTGTTCATTTCAATTTACGCAGTGTTGCATTGCAATTGGTTAGTTGTGAAAGATGGCCAAGAAGATGAAATACCTATGATATATATGAAAGTATATCTCTGGTGCGTGAGCAAAAGAGTATAAGTCAAATTTTGGTCAAAACAAGCTAATTGTGTTACTAGGTTTAATAATTCAGTATCTTTAGTGTGGTTATGACAGTATGAGTAAAGCTTGCTTATTTTGACCATCAGGTTATGTGATCTTTTAAGTCTATGTTGAAACGTATTATTCACTAGTGACCAATAGAGTATAAGTGCAGTTGTACTGTTTGTACCAGAGATTTTAAAAATTGGTCCTAATAGTATATATATGTACTTATACTGTTAGAACCGCTGCATTAAATTTCCAAGTGTTCATTTGTACTATTTTACATGTAGCAACATAATCTAAAAGTTTGTAAGTGGCGTCTGTGAATATTGTTTTTAAGCGTTTTCATATGTTTTTACATATTCTCGTTCCAGTATGTCAGTTTTTTTGTACTTTGTTGGTTAATTTAGTATAAGTCATTTGTTAAATGTATGTTTCTGTGATCAAAGTAGTATAAGTCACTTATTTTTTAAAAATATGTATTTTTTTTCAAAATTATGGTGTATGTTTGTTCTTGTGCCGTTTTACAAACAATAATCATTTGTTATTTTATTTTTAGTCTTATCAATGATCTTACAAGTCACGTTAAACATTCAAACCTATCTCCTGCGAAATACAGTTTTTGTAGTTATACTCTTTTGCCCACGCACCAGAGATATATGATCCCATGGATCTAATCTAGAAAATTATAAAGATCGAGTCTAGGGTACCTCTATATACAGGATATGGCCATGGACCATCGCCGCCATTAGTGGTCCAATGTCAAACATACTGAGAATTCATTTCCCTATTTATTTGTAAGAAATGTGATATTATTATATAAATAATAAAATAAATATATCATCACGACATATTACCCATTGCTGGGTGTGCCAATCTGCTTTGTACACAGATATCGATAATGATGAAATACTTGTACCGTGCGGGCGCTTACCAGGCGTCACCACACGGGCACTCATAGTTGGCGTGGAGAGTGCACCACAGGAGTCAATTATTATTATATTATAAAGGAATATTAAATAATCACACTATGCATCTATAAAGGTAATAAAAATTCATTTATTTAAGAGATACACAATTATTATTATTGACACAGATTTAGAGGTTATGTAGAATATAAGATATAGGTTGTTATTAACACATCTAATTTAATACCTGTAGTTATTATTTACATGATAATTATATTTTCTAAACTTGCCTTGTAAATTTTTTGTGCTTAATATTGGTAATTTTTATTTGTGTTCAATATTGTCTGTAATCATAGTCAGTATCTCAAGAATATACACAAGTAAATAAAATAAAAATATTACTTACACCTTAAATAAATATTAAATGTATATCTAAATGTGTTTTTCATTAAAATAAAACAAGTAGCCACGAAAATACATTATAATTTGCGCAACAACGCATTTGACATTGGACCGCTAATGGCGTACAAAAACCGAGCCACACCATGGTCATACCTATATATAGAGGTACCCTAATCGAATCAAGAAGGAAGCATCTGTATAGATAGTATAGAACATATCTTGTGCGTAATAGGCAATGGACCCAAAAACGTCATTTTTTTCGTTTCTTTAATTTTTCTTGTATTTAAAATTATTGCCAATAGTATACAGAGTCTTCTCTCCATGCTTGTTCACAACATAGTGTGGCACTTCATTCGCAGAATTTTATAGTAGATAATTATCGTTCTGTGTGAAATTGTTTACCATATATGGTCAACGATAAATGGTAAATATATTTTCACAACAATAATTATCTACCATAAAATTCTGCGAATAAAAATACACTGTGTTGCCACATTAAATTGATAATTACCATGGAGAGAAGACACTCTGTACTATTGGCATAATTTAAAATAGAAGAAAAATTAAAGAAAAGAAAAATCCTTATATCCCATTATAAAAATATATATTACAGTAAAAACATTCAAAATTCAAAAATAAGTCAACTGGTAAGTTTATAAACAAATGTAAAACCAAATATGTTAAAAATAAGATGACACAATGTCAGTGTGTGACTCTGACAGAAAATAACGTTGTTCGTACGGCTATGAATCAAGGTATGTATCTGAATTAATAAACTTACGTTACAGCGAAAGTATTATCAACAACGAGCATCGTATTAAAGTGGAATGTCTTAACTTAGTCGAAACAATATGAATTTTGGAAAGACAAACGTGTTATATCCATCCTTATTGCACACTCTTATAGCCTTTGCAAAAGAAAGAGATAAATGTATGCCTATTTGTTAATTCGTTCGTGATACAGATGACCTTGATCGGACATCTTTCAAAAATTTTATTGTAGATGGTGCTTCCCTTTTTGACACGGCAATAGAATATGGTACATTCCGTAAAACAATTGCGTGCACACGCCATATAGCGTCGGCGTTACCATATTATTTATTGTATTGCGGACATGTGAAAATGGCTGATTTTAAAAGATGTATTTTTATATAAAGCGATATCGCGACTGTTTATCTCTCACAATATATAGCACCGTGTGAAAACGCCCTAAACATAGGGCACATTCAACACCCCTGGCAGTACCGATGTTTGCCGAATGGAATTGCAGGACCAATTGCGTTCGTCCATTAATTACGTTCGGCAAACTTCGGTACAGGCGCTGAGAGGTGATGCACATAGCTATTATTTTAGGTTGCGATTTTGGTGTCTTCGGATTTAACTGTTCACGTAAGTGTGGTTATTGTCGTAACAATGAAACCTGTTCAGCAGTCACTGGAGAATGTAAAAATGGATGCCAGGCAGGTTACATCACATCCTTTTGTGATAAAGGTAAATTTTATATTTTTAGTATGCTACGTAATATTCTACTCCATTACTACTACTACAATTATATTTTCCTATTTCGCGTTCACAAAGTGAATTTTTTGTCAAAAACAGAGTTACAATGAACAATTTTGTATAAATCGATGTATAGTTCGTATCCAAATGTGTAATAAGTAGAAGAATATCGACTGATGATGGATAAATTGATGGAAATAAAATAATATACTCCTTGTTGCAAACGTTTCGGATTTTATTAATCCATCCTCAATGCTGGAAGACAAGAAAGAATAAAAATGTTACAGAATAAAAAACAGCATAGCCCAGCAATAATTATACAATAATAAATAATGCTTACCATCAGAAGATTGTTAAAAAAAAAATTAAATACACGAAGTTATACATGTGACAAAATTAGTTGAAAAAAATTATACATTGTTCTTCCTGTCGCAGTGTCTCGCAGTTGTACTTACACTGCGGCAGGAAGAACAATGTGTAATTTTTTTTCAACTAATTTTGTCACATGTATAACTTCATGTATTTAAATTTTTTTGTAACAATCTTCTGATGGTAAGCATTATTTATTATTGTATAATTATTGCTGGGCTATGCTGTTTTTTATTCTGTAACATTTTTATTCTTCCTTGTCCTCCAGCATTGAGGATGGATTAATAAAATCCGAAACGTTTGCAACAAGGAGTATATTATTTTATTTCCATCAATTTATCCATCATCCGTCGATATTCTTCTATTTATTTTGTATAAATGTTTTTGATGAATTTTTAAATTATGAAGTTGGTAACTTAGTCTAAGTATCAAATAAATATTTTTCATTTTAGTTGTCATTACCTGTCATTACTTTTATGGAAAATTACTGAAATTATGTTTTTTTATATTAAAATATTTACATCACACTGTAAAGCACTCTTTTAAATTAAAATTCAGGGTATTTATTTGTACGTTCATAATATAATAAATATAAATTTCAACTCTAACCTAACTTGTAAGTAACCCTTGTCAAAATGTCAAATATAATAAATTAAGCCCGATTTATAAACTTGACGTTGACGCTGCCGTTCGCTGTTGACGTTACCGTTCAAAGTTAAATATGGGAGAAACATATGTTTCATTTATAAAATCAGTTTACGTTGCCGTTCTGTTCGTACCGTACGACGTTCGAGATAACTAAATTTAAACTTTTGAAGTTCACCGTTCGGTTACGTTGGGCTTTCAGCCAATAAGAATTGGTTAAAAATTCACGTGATATTTGTTGTTGAGTTGATGGTAGGTTATATACTGTACTCTGAGTACTGGCTATATATTATGTAATATTTTAATAAGATGGATGATGATTCTCAAAATTTGGAGAAAAGGTAATTAATTTAGTGTACGTTATGATAATATCAAAGCTTAAACAAGGAAATATTTGTAGACAAAGTGGCTCTTCTTATAGAAATTATACAAAATTATGATTTCTTGCATTATTAATAGGCCTAACCCTAACCTTAAATCTGCGTCTTTGTCGTTTTTGTTTCATTTTTACGGCAGCACAAATACACAAGATTACTCCAAGAAGACCTAAATACTTGCGCTGCTCTTCAATATCCATTTGATAAGTTTTCTTTTGAATACGAACAAACCAAAACACCAAATTGAATAAAATAGAATAAGTTGTCACAACCGCAAACTTCAAGTTTATAAAATCATCACATAACATACAACTGTAACCGCAACTTTACCGACAACAGCGACGGTAGCGTAACAACAACGCCAACGTCAAGTTTATAAATCGACCTTTAAATTTCAATCATGGAAGTAGGCATAATATGGAGAGAGCATAAACTTCAACAATGTAGTGGGGATTCCCGAAACATCATATATGTAACAGAAATAAGTACATTTCTCCAATACACATACAAAAACATGAAATGTACAATTGACAGCAATAACCTTGTAAAGCTGACATGGGACACATTGTAGAGGAGGAAGCGGATTTACTAGCGATTGCAAAATACTCCCTTCATATTATTCCTACCTCCTAATGTCAATGTTACCAACCTTGATATTTTAATATTTCTTTAAATAATAATTTTGAAATAAAATTAAATTAATGCGAAATAGGAAAAACAGTATGAAAAACACGTATACATTAAGGATCATTGTAATACTTGCTATACTATTATGCAGGTTGTTCATCTGGTTACTATGGTAACAACTGTACAAAACTATGTGGATTTTGCAAAACCAGCAAATTATGCAATATAAGTACTGGAAAGTGTTCCACTGGCTGCAAAGATGGGTATATTCCTCAATTATGTCAAAAAAATCTGTTGTGGCCAGCACAATACCTTCCGTCAATCCTGTGTATAATGTATAAATGCCATACATAATTTTTCTTGGAAAATATTCTAAATTTCCAGTAAAATTATTTCATAAACAAATTATTCAAATTGCACTTGACACTGACATCTTCTTCCTCTTTAGATTTTCCCATTCATTAGGGGTCCCTATTTTTGCATGTCGTTCTCACTCAGTTCTTTTTCTCTCAAGTCTTCCGCAATACAGTCCTTCCATTTTATCTTTGGTCTTCCTCTGTTTCTTCAACCTCCTATTACTGAACTACTCATTCTTGTTCAAATATAATTTTTCATTTCTCCTCATGACATGTTCAAACCAATGGAGTTATTTTCTTACCGTGTCTTCCCCAACATCTACTTTAACATCCTCAACTCTGCCACATTAATTTACTTTTTATTGATACTGACATCTGTCAATTTGAATTATATGAATATATTAGTAGTTTCCATGTTTAGCATAGCTAGCTGAATTATAAAATTTAATTTCTTTAAAATTCTTTAACTCTGTATCTACTGAATATGAAGTATAAAATGTAATCAAATTGTATAGAGAATAATATATTCTTTAAGTTATAATAACGTTAATGTCAATAAATCAAATTTAACTGTTAAATCTTCAAATGAGGCTACTTCCGGTTCACCAATTATAACCAAAATCTAATCAGTTGTTCTTCTGGATGTAAACTGGAGGAACACGGAAAAAATATAATTTTTGGAATCGTGGTATTGAAGTTATGAGATCCGGAACTTTTGTCACACACACACAGACACACACACATAGACACACATACATACATACAGACATCATCGTAAAAATGGTAAAATCGTATTATAGGGACCCTAAAACATGCTTATTCACTAAAAACTCATCATTGAATTTTTTGGCCAAAGACAATACCTTCCTTACCTAAAGGTGACGGAAGGTAAAAGTAAGATTTTTCATATTAATATTCGCAAAATTCGATAATGATAATATAACTGTACTGTTAAGACGTTTACCAGGCGTCACCTCAGGGCTTTCTAAGTTGTCGAGCAAAGAGCTTTATCTAAAAGTTATTAAATAGAGCTTAACTTTACAGCTATCACGATTACAATTTTTTGCCTCCCGGCAACTTACCTACATAGGTAATGGAGGTAATGTTTTCAGTCCAAAAATGCGATATTGAGTTTTCAGTGAATAAGCACGAATTAGGGTCCCCACAACATGTTTTTACTATACTGTGTATGTGTGTGTGTGTGTGTCACAATTTTTTCATCCACGATAACTCATCAAATTTCCAAAAATTTCTATTTTCCGTATTTAAACTTTCTACATTAATATAAAGAATTGATTAGATTTTGGGAAGTGGTACTTTACTTGAAGTCCATAACAGTTTTTAATGAAAAACTATTTTAAAATATAATCCAATACCTTTTAATTTTAGTACTTACCACTTTTATATTTGAGAATAGCATATTAGATTTTGGCTGAAATTGATAAACCAGAAGTGATATTTTATTTGAAGCTCTAAACAGATTTTCGTGAAAACATATATTACATGTCAAATTTGGTATTTAAAACTTGTATATGATGAGAACAACATATTAGATTTGGACTGAAAAACTATATTAAAAAAATCTGATGTGGACACCACACGACTTCCTTGTACGATTATTAAATTATACATATTTTTTTAATAAATAAATTACAAAATATTAATTTTAACTTCAAAACAGTTTAAGATATATAGCGACCATAATCTAACCCGGTTCTTTTTAAAGAGAGTTTTGATTACAACAATGAATATGACTAATTGCACAAAAAAAATATAATATTTGTTATTGTACGAATCATAAAATTGCACGTATTTAACGTAATTTGACATGAACATTTTTTTTATGTTTTTGTCCTAATCTATAGCAAGCTTTATTACAAAAACAAAAAAGTATATAATTTTTAAATTTACATATCTCGCTTATACAAAGGGCTAATTTAATAATACTTGATGTGCTAGACGCAGAAATTAATTCTCTAAAACTTTTATTTGAAGCATTTATGTCTAAAATCAAAATAAAATCATTTTATTCAAGAAAAACTGTTAACAACTTCAAGTAATGTACCACTTCCGGTTAGCCTATTTTAACCAAAATCTATTATGTTATTTCGATTGACATAAAAGTCTTGTATACCAAATTTGAAAAGTTTTGGATTATATTTTAAAACTTTTTTTCATTAAAATCTATTACAGGCTTCATGTAAAGTGCCACTTCTGGAAATTGTGTAATAACCAGAAAGGGAGGTGCACAACTAGATGTTATAGGAGTCCTAAATACAAAATTTCAACTTTCTACGGCTTACCGATTTTGAGTTATGCGAGATACGAATGTACGTACGTACGGACGTCACGACGAAATTAGTCAAAATGGATTCAGGGATGATCAAAATGGATATTTCCGCTGAAATCTGAAAACCGAAATTTTTCGCGATTACAATACTTCCTTTACTTACGTACAAGGAAGTAATATAATCCAAAACTTCTCAACTTAGATATTTAAAACTCGTATATGATTGGAGACAAAATATTAGATTTTGACTATATATATATGATAAACCGAATGAGGTGGAGCTCGTAACAGATTTTCAAGGAAAAACATAATATAATATAATCCAAAATTTCTTAATACATACTTTCTATTTATTAAAACAACAAATTAGATTTTGTTTACAAATGATCAACCGGAAGCTCATTGGTATTTTAAACATGGAATTGGATTTTTTCGTAGAATGTGATTCTGGATTCTACGGATACAATTGTACTCTTAAATGTGGACTATGTCAAAACAATGGAACATGTTCAGCATTTACTGGCTACTGCAACAATGGTTGCGAAGATACATTCATCCCCCCGTTTTGCAAAAAGAGTAAGAATTATATTTAATAACAACTATTATTTTTTATAATATTTTAATATTATTAATAATAGCCCCACCAGAACTTATATCTGATCCTTTAATTGTTGGCCTGACTGATGACAATATAATAACTAGCGAAAATACAGCAACAATAATTATACCAGGTGTTAAAACCATTACACAAAGTTCAAATTGGTAAATATGTTATATTTTGATTTTTTTTAATAATTTAAAGTGATTGATATTTTTATAGCTCTGTATATATAATAGTCAGTATCACAAATTCAATTTTTAAAACGAATGTGAAAAAATCGAATAATTTTAAACAAATAATACTTAATCATTCTCGCTACGAACACTCTTGGATAGCTAAGGAAATATTAGAGGTAAAATACCTAATAATATATTTTTTTATTCAATTTTGACGTTTTAAACTGTCATTATTAACTCCATAGCAACAACTAAAAGTAACTGTTTATTTGCTAATGAATTAAAAAAAAATTAAGTCACTCTCACAGATTTTTAACTCACTCTGCAACAAAAAATACATTTAAAATAACATCGGACACAAAAATAAAACTTTTACCACAGTCTTTATCAGATAGATCAGCCATTTTATTATTTTTCACGGTACAAATGACAGAAAATAAAGCTCATTCATAATTTATAAACAAACGACTTGACGTCTATCAACAACGATTGTCATGTACAGCCTCTAATTGATTAGTTTTTCATTTTGTCAAAATTAAATATTTTTCTTATTATTTCGTCAAAATTGAATAAAATATTGTATAAACCACGTGAGTTAAGAATGTTTATTCAATCAAAGAAATTAACCCACTTACCCTACGGGCTCGTGGCTTAGACGTTCTTTTTATAAATAAACATTATTTTAATTCACTTGGTGTATAAATATCTATTAATTTTTTTTTTAGATAAATAAAGTGCAACAAATTTTACTTGGAAATGAAGAAAAGTCCGAATCAATTGAATTAAACGAAACCATTATTAATTATAAACTAGAACCATTCACAAAATATGAAATTACTGTTGTTGTGATCAACAAATATAGCGATGAAATCTTATCGAACGTGTTTTGTATAAAATTTCAAACAGCTTTAAAGCGACAAGTATCGCATTTATATATTTATATTGTCTTATTGGCTATACCATATATATTTTTTATTGGTATCTGTTTATATAGGACATACAAAAAGAAAAAGATAATAAATGTCAATTATACTGCCCCAAATAATGGAATTACGTCATCGAGTAAGAAAATATAAACTTATAAATATAACAAGATATATAATATTATTTTCCAGATACTTATATAGACAATGAATATTTACAAATAATTGATATTAACATACCAAATAATGTAAAAACAAAATTTACCTTAAATTAATTGTCACTATATAAATCGTATTTTTCAGAATATCCAAATCCAAGACGTCGAATATGACAGTTTAAAAGTTACTCAAAATGAGGTTTATATGGTAAAAATCTTTCAAACTAGAAATATGGTTTGGTTCACGAAATATGACTATTCAAGGTTATGAGCCGTCTGATATATGGTGAAACTGATTAGGCAGAAGACTCACGTCATCATCCTGAAAAAAACCTTACAGGGCTTGGACGCTCAGCTGTTTCCAGTAACATTGCGATCAGATGTCCCGGCTCCCGGCGTGGGAATCCGTTTGCCGTCTTACATTGACGTGTAAACAACATTTATTTTGTGCCTAAAGTTTTTTTGTAAATTGTGTTTGAGAATGTCAACATGATATTAAAAATATTTCATATGAAATTATTGTTTTCGGAACAATACCGTATTAAATACCTACTAAACGACAAACACCACAGACCATACACTACCACAAAACAACAAACAAAATGGCTGTGGCTCTACTGTCACTATGACAAGTGGGGCGCCTACACATATGTTTTCAAGGTCACTTAAAACAGCTGTATGCCCGCGCCCTATAAAAAGATATATAACTTGTAGAAATTATTAGTTATTTATTTTTAAAAAAAGAAGAAAAAGTATACTAATATTAAAGAAACGTATACAGAGTGTATCCGGGAAGACGAACCCCCCCTTATTTATTTTTTATTATAAGGAATAGAATTTTTTTCTTCATATAGAAGTTTTATTATAGTAAATATACTATTTGATGACAGGTATACAATTTTTTTATAAAGTCAGGGTTACATGATACGACTATCAATTTTTATTTTTCAAATGGGAACCTAAAATTGTTTTAAAATAAAAATCGCCATTTTCTTCTCTTTTCAACGATTTATTACTTGTCATAAATGAATATGAAAAAATTCAAGAAAAAAAAAGATAATTGAAACATATCAGAAACTATTTTTATTTAAATGTTCTAGGTAGCTATACGAAATTAATGACAATAAAGCAGATATTTATTTGTTACCTGTTTCACGTGCTTTGTAAAGTAATTTTTGAAATGTTTGCAAAGGATGAATTGATTGATATGATTTTAATAATGAGTGGAGGGAACGATGGATAGGACGAGGTGGACATATTTCATGGCCAGCAAGGTCTCCTGATACGACCCCAATGGATTTCTTTCTATGGGGGTATGTCAAAGATATTGTTTACCAGGAAGAACTTACAGATGAAGAAGATATGAAACAGCGTATTCGGAATGCTTTCCAAAGTATTCCACAAAACCTACTAGAAAATGTTCGTACACACCACACTCAACGTTTGAATTTCTGCATAAGAGAACGGGGTCGTAATTTCGAGCATTTATTTTAAGTTATTTTACCTTATTACATTTGTTAATTTACGTTGTGAAGTTATTTTGCCTGGTTACATTTTGTTTAATTTCGCATAGCCACTTAGAACATTTGAATAAAAATAATTTCTATTTCTCAATTATCTTTTTTTTCTCGAATTTTTTCATATTCATTTATGACAATACATCGTTGAAAAGAGAAAAAAATGGCGGTTTTTATTTTAGTAAAACAATTTTAGGTTCCCATTTGAAAAATAAAAGTTGATGTCATATCATGTAAACCTGACTTTATAAAAAAATTCTGTACCTGTCATCAAATAGTATATTTACTATAATAAAACTTCTATATGAAGAAAATTGTTCTATTCCTTATAATAAAATAGTTAAGGGAGGGTTCGTCTTCCCATAGATACACCCTGTATATTAATGAATTTACAATTATTTCTAAGTCAATCCTTATTCCTTTTATGAAATATAAAATTATTTGACACAATATATGATCATTCTCAGTCGTGCCAACGTATGGTACGAAAATAAACTACAATTATTTCAAATAATTTTATATTTCGTAAAAGGAATAACGATTGACTTACAAATAATTGTAAATATCATTAATTTATACAGTACTTAATACTAGTACTTTTTTTCTTCTTTTAAAAATAAATAACACCCCAAAAAATTCTACAAGTTATATTTCATTTTATAAGGTTTTTTTCAGGTTGATTTTTAAATAATGCCTTCTTAAAGATTTATGTTCTTCGCCCATGTTTATACAAAACACAAAAATATAAACTTGGCATACACCATGTAATAATAATTTGATTTAAACGTCAACGTCACTGGGTAAACATTAGCATAGAGGGCAGTGTAGTAGATAATTAAATATATGTAACTCTACGACATATGTCATTATGTTTTGTAGTGTGTTAGAAAGTAATGTCACCATTTACTATACTCGCTGTCAAAACTGTCACACAACATAAATTACATAGACATACGTCAAATAATCTTTCTCTTTCTGACATGAAATGTGGCTAAGCAACTGCTGTATAAAGTGCTGCTTATTCTTTCTTTGAACATGTGACCTTGAATAGACATCTTTCGTGAATCCAAATATACTATATTATAAATGAATTAAAAAACGATATTAAATTGCAGAATGAAGCTCCCTCCCACGAAGATAGTACTTATGACGAAGTAAAAACTCAGGAACCTGATGACGATTCATTATATGATACAGTAAAAAATTCTGCGGGTCCACCATCATAAATGGTAATATTAGGCAACATATTACAAAAATACATTAATTTTTTTTTAATTTCAGAATTTAACGAAAAAATATACTATAAAAAAATAAACGAGGCTGAATTGTAATCTAAAAGCTTAAGTATGTATCAATAAAACTAAAATTCATAACATATTGATTTCAACAATAGAAAGTTTCATAAATATAATACTTGTTTATGTAAAAGATTCAAATGTACAGTTTAATTTTTAAAGATGTTTGATCAAGGTCATCTTGGAATTATATAATAGCGGTTTTACACTTAACAATAAATCGTTCAAATTATTGACGGATAAATCGATCAATTTATCTTAAAAGGCATTTAAAATTTACACAACAATTTTCTGTCAATTTATTTTTGTTGAAATCAGGACTACCAACTTCTTAATATTATCTTATGTTTGTGAGTTTAGAGTAGTTTTTCTTGTTAAAAATGTGTAAAACTATAGTTGCCGTCAAATGAGTATGGTTTGGAGATTTCTACACTGTTACCAATTCAGGGGCAATGTTGAAAATGCTAAGATATGAAGAAGTGGCAACACCGCAGTGCAAGGGACAGGGTGCGGAGAAGGGAAAAAGTTGAGCATCAGTCCACATTTATTTGACGGCGAGTATAGTGAATATGCGTACTTATAACCTTACAAAGAAAGTATATATCAAACACAGTTTGATTGAAATGTCAAAGACTGTAGAGTTGGCAATAGAAAAGTAACCAAAAATTCTCAAAAAATCGACGGATAATAGAACTCGTTCTATTTCTTCAATTTATTTTCGTAAATAAGTCGATCGATTTTTCTGTTTTATACGTATCGATAATTGAAGGTCAAAAGTCGACCAATAAATTAGTCGATTTATCGTTAAATGTAATACAGCCATAAAAGGTTAAAGTTTTAGCTCCACCCATTCTCTCAAATTCAGTAGTGTCAGACATTTTTTGCACACACATGTGTTAAGTGCTAATTGAAACATTTATTAGAAAATAAATGGAATATTTGGTAGTTTATTAATTAAACATAGTTTTTTTACCTTCCATCATCTTTAGGTAAGGAAGGTTTGTCTTTGGTCAAAAAATTCAGTGGTGAGTTTTCAATGAATAAGCACGTTTTAGGGTCCCTACAATACAATTTTACTATTTTTACGATGATGTATGTGTGTGTGTGCGTGTGTGTGTGACTATAATTTCGGCCACGATATGTCCAATACTAGAATTCCAAAAATTACAATTTTTACGTATTCTTCTTCCTTACATCGATATGCAGACTTGATTAGATTTTGGTTATAATTGGTCCACCGGACATTTAATGATTATAAATTGTAAAGAATATATTATTCTCTATACGATTTGATTGCATTTTATACTTCATATTCAATAGATATCGAGTTAAAGAATTATAAAGATATTAAATTTCATAAATCAGCCAGCTATGCTAAACATGGAAACTGCTAATATATTCAGATAATTGAATTGACAGATGTCAGTATCAATGCAAAGAAATGAATGTAATGAAAGGTAAGGGAAATGGCTCGAGTGATAAAGTTTCTCAAAGATACAAGAGAGACGATTACATTGGTTTGAACATGTCATGAGGAAAGATGAAGAATATATTGGAAGAAGAATGAATAGCTCAGTAATAGAGGTAGAAGAAACTGAGGAAGACCAAAGATAAGATGGAAGGACTGTATTCCGGAAGACTTGAGAGAAAAGGAACTGAATGAGGACGACACGCAAAACAGAAATGAGTGGAAGAAGAAAATAAAAAAACAGCGACCCCTAACGAATGAGAAAAGCTAAAGAAGATGTCAGTGTCAAGTGCAATTTGCATAGTTTATTTATGAAATAATTTCACTGGAAATATAGGATGTTTTGCAAGAAAATTTATGTATGGGATTTGTAAATAAACAATACACAGGATAGACGGAAGGTAATGTGTTGGTCACATCAGATTTTTACATCTAATTTCTGCCGTTTTAGAGCATGCAAAATTAATTTTGTTTATTGTTTATAATGTAGAATTTAATGCTCTACAACATTTATTTGAAGGTTATTTACCTAAAATAATTAGGGAAGCAGGAAATTACTAAAGTATTATAAAATTTATTTATACGGATGAATTGTAAAAATCAAAAAATATTATTAATTAAAATAAAAGTTTATTAAACGATATATAAATAAAATAATAAAAATAACCAACACTATAATTAAATAAACAATATTTATTTCACTATTTATTTATATAACTATATTTATGTTCACTATTCGTAAACTAACTGTAGAGTATTATTTATATAAACAATTAATCATTTCACGATGCATGTCTTTATCAGAATGCCTGGCTGTCTTCCCTGACGGGGTTTATATAGTCCTAGAATGTTCTCCACTGTTCTATACGATAATAACATCGAATACAAAGGATCAGGCGACCGTAAGCAATTAAACGGGTCGAGATCTGTTTGTTTACTCCGCCGGTTGCTCAACACGATTACGTCATCGACAAACTAGACGTTCGCCCTGCGCGGCGAAACGTTCGACCAGCGGCGTCGGAGCGTATTCGCTAGACTTTATATTTTAAAGTCCTTTGTTCCGGTGTCACGCTCAACACCGTGTATGTCATATATTATTTTTAATTTAAATTATACTTAGCTTGCAATAAATGTGCTGAAAAACAATATATTACATTTGAAAAACGTCTATTTAAATAGAATAAACATTTTGTTATATATTTTTTATTACTAATAAAATTCAGTACATTTAAATTATTATTACACAGAAATATTAACAACAATTAGTGAAACTTTATTGACGAACGCGTTTGTCTGCGATTTTCATTTAACAATAGATTACAACTATTTTGATCTTGCATTTTCTCAATTTCTAAATCTTCCATACTTTGATCTATTAAAAGAGGATCTTCATTTTCTTTATCATTCTCACTTATAATAGACAAATCTTCTACTACATTTTCCATATTTGTCTCAATGATTTCCACCGAATCATTAAGTTGTTTAAACGGCTTAATATCCTCCTCATTTATTTTCTCAGCAATTTTTCTCTTGGGAGGTCGTCCCCTTTTCTTTTTAGGAGTGATAATATTTTCAATTAACACATCCTTACGTACATCTAATAAATCGCTAGCAAAATTTTCGTTATAATTCGGCGTGTAAATTTCTTCAGTGACTAACTTTACTGGTTCGTCAACATATTGGACGTTATCTTCGTTTTTAGTCAAAATGGAATCGAAAGTTGTCGAAGTTTCAGGATAAGTAGAATCGTAATCAGAACTGACTGTGTCGGCGACAAGTTGTGTAAAAGTTAAAGGTTTTTTTGATTCAGAAACATTGTTGACTAGTTCGTAAGGGGAATCCTGTTGAGTGGTATCCAACTGGACGGAATATTGGCCGAAATTGTTACAAATATATTGTTGAAAGTCTACATTGCCGTCCTCTGGCATAACGTGATATGTAATGCCGTGGGAGTTTTGTAAAGATTCTAATATTTGATTGTTGACATTTACATTGATGTAACTTCCATCATTCGGCTTGTACAACATTGGAACATTAGTTATTTCGTTCATTCTATCCTCAATGGGACTTTGTTTCGTTTTCGGAATCAAATTATTAATATCTATATTATTTTCTTCAGTAACTAATTCCGAAGTATCATTTTTAATTTCGTTTTGAATAACATACTCTTGAATCTGCATAACATTATTCGCGTTTTCGTATTGAGCAGTAAGATTTGTTTCTACTGTCGCTTCAGTGCAAGTCTCGTCAATGACAAATACATTTGAAGTATTATTGATGTCTTTTTTTAACATTTCGAGGGCAAAACGACTTGCGGCTTCTTCTTTAGCTAAAGCGACATGCGCTTCGTCGGTTACTTTAGTGTGAGGGTGTTTTCGACGGCCCAAGTTGTCAAATAAAGCATAATTTGTATCTTTTTCTTTAAATGAATACTTTTTATCGTTCTTTGAAAAAAATAGCGGTGGTTTTTTGGCAAGATTACTTTCAGCGACTGAAAGGAATAAATATATTAATTAATACCCATTTCTGGGTGTACCAATCTGCTGTTATCTGTAAATTTTGATAATGACGATATACAGGTTGTTAAAAAAAGAGTATGATACATTTCGAAAGATTTTTTTCAAAATTCGCAAAACTAATAGGCCAATTCTGAACGAAGCTGTAAATCTTACAAAGAAGACACACATCGTCCTAATGTTCATATCGCCCTGTTCATTTATTGTTTCGTTCAGTTTCATAACGTTCAAATCTTGACCATGAAGTTGGCGCAGATGAACTAGGCGGGCTCACAATTTAAAAAGTACACTCCGGGGTACAAAAATGTACATGAAATTTATTATTTACTGAATTGGAGTAGATAGTTATTGTTAGTATTTTTTTTAATTTGTGCTGCGGAGTATACTTTTTAAATTGTGAGCGACTTCATGGTCAAGATTTGAACGTTATGAAACAGAACGAAACAAGAAATGATCAGAGCGATGTATAAACATTATGATGCTTCATACCTAGCCAGTTTTACAGATTTATAAATCTGATAAAAACGCATCTTTTTTTGTTGATTAATATAAAATTATACTATGAATAAAAATATCTCCAAATATTTATAAAATTTTACACATTATTTTAAGGTAGTTATATCGTGAAACCATTTTACCCAGAATTAATTGAAATTTCAAGTACATCTCAACTGAAGTATAATCTATCTGTTCTCCAAGTTTTAAAATAATTGACCACGCGGTACCTGTGTTATTTGCAATTAAATTTGGCCCTTTTAACACGTGAAGAATAGGAAATGGCAAAATAAACACATTTTAAATTATAACTTTTATATCCATACCGACATTTAATCGAAAAACTAGTATGTTATAGAAAACTAATTAACGGATTTTATGTAAAAATTTGAAAATTATTTACCATCCAGATTTAGTTTTATTGGCTCTAGAAAATTATAATCTGAAGATACGATAAATAGGTAGAATTATACTTGACAACCATGTACAAGCGTTCCAGATGGAGTATCAGTTAAGTTAACAACGCCCGCTTGGTATTAGCGAATAAGAGGTGATCTTTGGTTAAAGGAATTTCAGACGTACATTCGAAGGAAATATTTTTTAAATTGGTATTTTACGTGAAAAGCATGAAAACTTTAAACAGTATAATACTACTTTTGTAATTTTAAGAAAGAAATATATTAATTTGTTTTGTAGTTTAGAATTAGTATTATATCTCAAAATATCTTATTACTTTTATACACGAATGTACCAATAAATGTCTAGGTGCGACGTTACCACAATTATTCTTCAACATTCATACTGTAGTGCGAGTATATTGAAATACGACACTTGTGTATGTGTTAGTGCGAGTGGTACAATTTAAAACAAAAAACTTTTCAACGGAAAAATAAAGAAAATTCATCTGTTACAGTGTTTGATAAGCTTTTAATTATTTTGATGCAATCTGTGTATATAATATGTTAAAAATATAAGTTATTGCAAACATAAACAACAATAGCTTAATTTTTATTTTGAACATAGAACAAGTTTTTGAATAGGTGCACTTGAGTGACAACCACCTTAAATATAATTTCCTTGTACCCTTGAAACAACACGTAGCTTATTTTTACCGCTAGATGTTTGAAAAAATATTGTTGTCGATGACGTGTTTTGCAATAATCAACGAGCATAAACTTATTAATTAAATATTAATATCGTTGAGCTGTACGTAATACTTGTTGAACCTCGCCTGCTAACTACCTGTTAAAAAAAACTATTTAATACATGTTTAATGCTTGAAAATCGTCTTAGAAATTAAAAATATATCCGTTAATTAAAAAAAAAAACGAGGGCAGTGTTAGTGTAGTGCATAAACTGCTTCATGTGAACTTTTCAATGGTAGGTACAACTCTGCCACGGATAACGCTAGGATTGCCAAAACGACATATGGGTCATTCCATTTGTGGTACAAAGGTAGGTGACCTATTTTTCCGATAAATACTACGTAAAAGGGCTAGATTTGAATGCGCCGTCCAAGTCTATGGCTTTTTAGAAATTACAAGTTGCATATGAATTATGAATATAAATAAATTGAAAACGAAATAAAAATTGTTATCGGTGTAACAGCTAAACGAGCTACCTCAAATAATTTATTATTAAAGATACAATAAAATACTATAAAGCAATCTTATAGAAGACCAAGGGGGCCATTGGATTAGAGAAGAAAATATTTTTTTAAGCCAGTGGTTCTCAAGTTACAACTCAGTTATATTTTTTTAAAAGGGATAGTACATACAGTCCATACGATGTAACTTGGCGAGCAAAAGAATGTAATTCAGTTCACTATTCCTAAGTTGCGTTTTGTCAAATATTTACTTTTACTTCGATGCCGCACAGCTTCAGAAGTGAAATACTGATTTTACAATGTTTTATTACCTTACACAAAGCAAATTTCATCCTAATACACTCAAACTCGGGGTGTCAGGTACTTTTCAACCCAAGAAGTTATATTCATACATAAGCGTTGGCGCATTTTTTTTTCAATAGCAATACAAATTTTATTTTCTTAACTTAATTAATTTAAAAATAATTAATTATAATATGATTTATATAATAAATAATTCATTCCAATATTTGTAATATTTTTTTTTTGTAATATTCATAATTTTATTGAACTTCATTCTTCTTCGTACCGCCTATGGATTTTATAACTTCCCCATTACCGCAGTGATAATGTGAATTGCCCCAACTCGCCAAGTTACATCGTATGGACTATACATATTTTTTAGGCCCATTCGATGCAGAATTTTTTTCTGAATTCAACCATGTAATCATTTTATATCATTACAAAACAAAAATATTGAGAAAAATTCAATTGAAATTCAAATAAATTTTATAGTTATTTTAATGTATGAAAAACAACTGAGCTTAAATTAAAACCTAACATGAATATGTGTATTAATAACTTTTATTCACAATCATTATACTATCCTTTTAGAGGTTGGGAAATGAATAGGAGAGCAGGAAATTGCATAATACAAAAATCCTATGTTAAATACCCATGTTCACCTTTAATCGTCACCACCCTGTAGAATTTTATTATATCTTTAATAGAAATTATTTTAGGTAGCTCGTATGTTTTTTTTATATTTTAGTGAAAAATGGTCGCCATGTTGTGACGTCATCGTTATTACAGTCGTCCAGTTACCCTTTGAAAATGTCATTATAGTGAGGACCATGCATAATTTGCTCGTAAATACGCGATTGACTATAAAGATACTCTAACACAGCGATTCTCAACCTTAGGGTCGCAAAAGATTTTTTTGAGTCGCCATTTATCTTAAAGTAAAACAATTCCAAAATACTTTATTGTTTATGTATTTGATAGAAAAATGTTGTTCATATTGTTTTCTTCCTATCTTTAATATTTTTAATTTTACTGTACTTATTGTGGGAAAAGAATAAAATATATCTAATTATTTACAAAATAACTAAATACTTCTTCATAATTATATGTATAAGATAAAAGTGCATTTATGTGAATGGAGATTTTCAACACATATAATTTTTTGTTAATCTTCATAAAAAAAATTGGTTTGCATACGGGTCCATTTGTACTTGCTACGCCATTGTACATAAAGTCAAGTCAAACAACAAAGCATGTGCGCAAGGCCCAAGAATTTGAAATTAACGAAACGGGGGAAGTGACAACACAAAACTATAAAAAAAAATAATTTATAATAAATCATTACCTTCGTTTAATCAAAACATACTTGAGGCAAAAAAATGTATTGCATATCAGGCAAAACATTTTTTTTTTAAAAAGGTGTTACTTTAGAAAATTGTTGAGAAACGCTGTTCTGACATTAAATATATCGGAGTAACTTTTTTATGAAGATAAAAAGAAACTTATTTAATACATTTTTATTAGTGTTTCGGACGAGACGAGACATTCTCGAATCTCGTCTCGGCGAGACGAGAAATTTCGAGACGAGAAAGCTTTTTGAACTCACGAGACGAGGCGAGACTTATATGTCGAGATATCGACAATTATTCCGAGATTTCTCGACATTTTTTTTTATTTTTAAAAATACATTTTTTTTTAAAATGATTGGGACATTTTGTAATTTTTTTATATTTTTGTAATTATAAATCTAAACAGAATCGCTAAAATTTCTTAAAATCCAAGTACCTCCTACTTTCCTGACGTCACAGTATTACACCCAGTAATGGGTAAAAAGCGTGATGATATATTTATTTTATTGTAATAATTTATTATTTATAGGGATTCTTTTTAATAAATGTTTAAATAAGCAAAAGATTCATTTACAAAATTGACATTACATGAAACAAAGATGCATGAATATGAATATTAGAAAGAGATAAAACATAAAACATGGACTAAATATAATTTAGCCATATGCAATTTATACAATCTGTTTATTGAACACTTTTGATTTGCAAAATAAGCTTATTTATTTGTTTTATACGCTCTTCTTTAATTTTCCTTATTTTGAATTTTCGCGCCAATGAAACTTCCCAGCTCAACCGGATTTGTTTGTACTCTAGGCATAAAATTGATAGTGAAGAACATAGTTGTTTGACGCAAACTTTTAAATCACTCTGTATATTATTTGTATTTCGGTTATATATCAATTTAAATCGCATATTGGATTTATTTTTAAAAAATCGAGAAATCTCGTCGAGATTCTCGACCGAGACGAGATTACATTGTTCGAGACGAAAAAAAATCGATACGAGACTTAATTTCTTGCCTTCTAGACGAGACGAGACAACGTTGTTTCTCGTCTCGATCGCCTCGTCAGAAACACTAATTTTTATTATATTTATTGCAAATTCAATACTTGTCATTGTTGTAATCAGTTAGGAAATATGAATGTAAATGTTGGATTACTTTCTATCACCTATGTTTTGATTATTGTTATCAATACTGTCATTGTTGTAATATATTATAAAAACAATATTGCTTAAATACTATTTTAATTGTAATAAACACAGGTGAGGAGTATGATAACCTTCAATAGTATATTAAAGAAAGTCTGTCACAAAGTAAAACCAAAAATGAACCTTATTATGAAAACGAGCGAAATTAATTAATTGCAGTGACGCTGACGTCATAACTTTCGCGCCAAAACTTTAATAACCATTTTAGGCGTTATTAAGCAAAATTTCAATAAAACAAAAAATATGGAATTTCTACTTTTAAATTGTTAATAACATTGATAAATTTTTAAAAAATGGATGGGCCCAAAATATGGTAGGCCGTGGAAAACAAAATTTGCACAATTATTTAGCAAACATTTTCGAAGTTATGAAACAGCCTGTATAATGACAGTCAGCTTTTACGTCACCAGAAAATAATTTGACAGTTTTGACAATTTTTAAGTGTGTCAGAAATTATTTTGAAAGCATTCCAAAAGAAGATTGGTTGGGAGCTTTTAAGACGCTGGAAAAAAGAATGGTAAAATATATTGTTGTTTAAAATAAAGTTATAAAAAATATAAACCATTTGTCTTATACTCAATACAAAATGATAATACAACCCTGGCCATTTATAGTTCTGCGCGATCCTCGTATTAGATGCGTAAAAAAAATTCCCGCGCTTTTTACTGACAGATATATTAGTCGAAAATTTGATTATTACTGGAAATATTAATAACTGTATCATTTACATTTTGAATACTTTATAAACTACTTTGATTGCAACAATAAAAAATCAATATATTATATTTTCGCGATAACTTACTTTGATCAGTATTATTTTCGGCTATTTTGTGGGGAATAATGCAAGTTATGCCCCGAACGCAGAAAAATTTCGCTGCGGCAACTAACTCGTTCATATTTTCTTCAGGAATCGAAGTTTCCCCACAATACATGAATTCAATTAACGCTTTTAAAACGGTATGCTTAATACCATTAATAACAACCCTATCAATCGACATATCCTTCTGCAGATGATCCTAAAATCATTAATCATTATTAAAAAATGTAACTTTTACTATATTTAATGTAGAAACTTACGCGAAAATATGTGCTATTAGCAGCTAGTACACATTTGTGTACTTTAATGGTATAAGAATTACAATTGACAGTTAAGTCTACTAACATTTGCGACTCTACTAAAGAACTCAATACCTTACTAAGATGTAATGGTTGTTCGTCCCATTGTATAACGTATCGTGCTTTTGCCATATCTGATACAAATTTAGAAAAACTACAAAATCAAACAATGAACATATGTAACCTTAAAAACTCACCTTATTTAAATATATTATGTTATATTATCACTGTTATATAATACAATTACTATAACTTAAAGAAAATGAGTATAAAACGATGTGTCTAGTAAAGAATTTTCGTTTTGTGCTAATTTTTATAATTACGTTGTTTGACTTTTATTGTTTACAAACATTACTTTCTTTCTTTTCCATGAAAGTTACAAGGGTTCCCCGCAATGATACCAACCTAAACCTTGAATACCAATATTATAATTCATTTCACATAAAAGAAAATAGTAGATGACGCTTGAGAGTCGACCGTTTTTACATGCATTAAATAAATAATTTAAATTCATGAAACCAAACTTTGTCAATAACAAATATTTTTATCTGTAAAAATGTACAATACCTGGAATATTAAAAATGACAACAAAACATGGTTAAACATCACATATCACTTAATTCTGTAGATATTATTTGATAACTCACAACTGACAGGTGTTTTTGTGAACTAGGTTTGTATAATTTCTAGTGTTAAAAATACAACAGTGGCAACAATGATATTGCATTAATAAGTGCTGCAGTAGTCCAAGTATAGCAACTCATTTCAAGGTTACATGCGCAGTAGTAGAAGGGAAATTATATTGTACAATCTTAAGCATAAAGTATACGCGAAAAAATTCAAAGTAGCTGACATCTGGTGGCAAAATTTAATAGTTCCCAAGTAAGGAAAACGTTTTGTTGTTGACATAGAAAGAGATAAGCATTTCATAAAGAAAATGAGTAAATGTAAAAGATATTGCTCAGTTCCACAATGTAACAATTATTCAAGTGAAAATATATCCTTGCATTATTTTCCTAAAGATTTAAAGATACGACAAGCATGGATTCACGTATTAAAAATAGGGAAAAAGGTTACAAACACCCCGGTGCAACTTGTATTGGGAAACTGGCAGCAAACAGTAGGCAGTGAGAGTAGTGTACCCAATGTAACAGAGATGTCACTAAACGGTTCATGTCGCTGCTATAGTTTGAAATGAATTAAGTAATCTATGAAATAAAAAATAAAAATTTATAAAATTATTTGTCAACAGTAAAAAATATTGTTCGAAGATATTGTCATTGCTGCATTGTCAAGTATAAATCGATGGTTTAAAAAATATATATTATGGCTTATGATAAGTAATAATTTAATAATTTTATTTTAGTTTATTTCTTCTAATCTAACTAACATTTTCAGCTTTAATCGTCGTTATAAATTTAAATGTCGGCAACCCAACTGCGAGAATAAATATATAAATGTTGTAAGTGATTCACAGATTAAACACATCTATAGATTTCCTTTAAAAAATACTGCCCTATATGATATATGGAAAAAAAATTGTAATATTAACTCAGATGAAAATTTGTCATATTCCTTCATTTGCGAAGATCATTTGTATATAATCTTCCTTTAAATAGTAATCATGGTTGCGTTAATTTTGTTAGCTTACTATAAATTCGTTAACCTTTAATGTTATTGTAGGATGTTCATAATATGCATACTCAACAAACTTATTTTACAAATGAAGAATTTTTTTTATTAGTTTTCTTTGGCTTTCTTCATTTTTATAATGTTAATGGTTTTAAATGGTTCATGTAATTTAGATTTATATGAATAAATATATAAAAGTTAAAATTGAGGAGCTTTTGGGCACAAACAACCATACTCCAAATATTGTAAATTTGAGTTTATCTAGAGCTACATCTACAATCGAGGATGCCAAACAGTTTGGTAAAACTGTTTCTCGCAAAAAGTATCTTAGTTTCAAATAATTTACATTTAGGTTTAAGTGTTTCTACAATAATGTTCTATAAAAATGACTTATGTAATTGCTCACCAACGTTTATTTTTCTATTACTTAACACCCAGTAATAATTTTTGAATATTTCAACATGATCTTGAGTTAAATTAAAATACAGAAATTTTAAACAGTAAGAAAGGTAGAATTTTTTTATTTGATTATCTCAAATTCAAGAAAATGGAATATGGTTGTTTTTGTAAAAGCTTCTCAATTGTAAATATCCGTTTATGTTGTCGGTAGGCCTAAAAGTTTCAAGAATCGTAATAGAACTTAAACAGACTGAGAATTCGCCAGAATTAATTATTGGTGCCCCATTATGTATTAGACGATGTTTTATTTGTTATTTAAAGAACTTGGCAAAATAATATTCACTTAATAGAGTATGATGATTTTTCCCCCAAATACATTGAGCGCAATGTCTTTGAGGAATCTATAAATGCATTTATCTTTGTGATGTATGTTTCTGGGGTCCGTGAAGTTGGCACGTCATTGGAAGCACAAATATTCTTTTTTATATTAGTAATTAGTGCTTCGTTAGTGCTCTTTTGTGCTTCAAAAAAATTTAAAATTAATTGAACGGTTCACGAAATAATTAACATTATATGATGACGTGCCAACTTCACACTTAGCACGTCATTAATAAAATTTCAAATTACTTATTACATCTTTTGTTACTGCTTCGTTAGTGCTCTTTTGTGCTTCAATAATTTTTGAAATTAATTGAACGGTTCACGAAATAATTAACATTATATGATGACGTGCCAAGTTCACACTTAGCACGTCATTAATAAAATTTGAAATTACTTATTACATCTTTTGTTAGTGCTTCGTTAGTGCTCTTTTGTGCTTTAAATTTTTTTGAAATTCATAAAGCGGTTTATGAAATAATTAAGATTATTTGATGACGTGCCAAATTAATGGCATTAATAAAATATTATACTGTTTAACACATATTTTGTTAGGGCTATGTTAGTGCTCTTTTGTTTTTTATAATTTTATAATAATTTCGAGCAACTGATTAAATTTTAGCTATGATCAACCGAAATTGGTACACTGGTTTGCAAAAAAATCGCGTACACCTATTTTTTGTTGTATTGAGTCGATCTTGATTTTTAACTTGTCAATGTCATTAGTGTCAATTAGAATGTCAAAATTAACCGATATTCAAATACATACTTGGTTGTTCTTTAATTTTTCTTGTAAAAGTAGGTAAACAACAAAAAAAATTGTATGACTGCATACGGTTGAAATATATAACTTTTTTTAAACTGAGTACAGATACCGATGTTTTTACCTCCTGCCAATAGTAGAGATATAGGATCAAGTTAAAATTCACCGGTTTAGATTTTCATGAATAAACAAGTTTCAAGGCCTGTGTAATCCGATTTTAACATTTTTACGATAATGTCTTTGTGTGTGTATTAATGGAATATACACTAGTTCATATATTATTTAAGAGAAATGGCTACACCTGCGTATACCGTGTGTCTGTCTCAAAAGGTGTACATAGGAAATTAACATGGGAAACCAGTTTTTTGCAATTCCCTGCTTGCCTAATTATTTAAACAAAAACGCGTCAAATAAAGGTTTAGTTTATAAAATTCTGCATCTAAATCAATAAACAGAATTACTTTTACATGCTTTGTAGCGGCAGAAATTAAATATGAAAATTTCGAAAATTACGTTGAAAATAATATCGATAACCATGGAATTGTACAAAAAATAAATAAATTCTTGATATTTTATCTGTCACAACGTATGTTCTGACAATTTGATTTTGTCTCTGGTTTTATTGTTTGAAATTATTAAAAAATGAATATTTATACTAATAAAAAGTTTTTATTAATAAGTGTAGACCACTTCTGTAGTACTAGATATATTGGAAATGAGTTGGGAGTACATCACAGCATCATACAAAATATTTAAAAAAAAAGTATTATTCTTATAAAATGCAGTGTCACAAAGAACTTGTCCCATACGATGAAGAAAGTAGAAGAGTGTTTTGCGTAGATATGCAGAACCCGGCTAATAATGATCAAAATTTGTTCCATTTCTTTCACGGACGAATGCACTTTCACTTTGAACAATAAACCAAATATCCAAAATACCCGTTGTTGGGCTATAGAAAATCCTGGAATTAATATTTCAACAAGGACACAATATCTTCGAAAAGTTAATATTTGGGCAGGAATTTTAGGTCACCACATAATTGGTCCTATTGAAATACGTGGCAATCTAAATACCGAAAATTATTTGGAGATGCTACAAAATGAAATTGGTCCTGCAATACACGATGTTGTGCGCCCAGATCGAGAGGTCTGGTTCCAACAGGATGGATGTTCTGCACACTAGGAACTTTAGAGAATATTTGGATCTGGTATTTCCTGGGCGCTGGATTGGACGAGGGGGTATTATTGACTGGCCTGCTAGATCTCCAGATCTTGCTCCATGTGACTTTTTTTATGGGGTTACATAAAAATCAAATTTATAGAAAAGGCACGAAAACATAAATGATCTAAGAGATTCCATATTTAATGAATGTCATCGTATAATGGTTCTGCATTTAAATATTTATTGTAACTATTATCTTTATAATTACTTGTTATCCGTTTACTAATTACTACAAAACTTTTCTTGCTTGAACTGTATTTTTTAAATTTATTAATCTAATATTTCTATTGTTGTTATAATTAACGATATTTGTCCAAATAGAAAAACGTCAAGCATTTATTTATTTTTTGTTCAATTCCATGGCTGTCGATATTTTCAAAGTAATTTTCGACATTTTCATGTTTAATTTCTGCCGTTACAAAGCATGTAAAAGTAATTCTGTTTATTGATTTAGATGCAGAATTTTATGCCCTAAAACTGACGCGTTTTTGCTTAAAATATTTAGGCAAGCAGGGAATTGCAAAAAAAAAGATTTCCATGTTAATCTGCTACGTACACCTTTAAGATAGATACACGGTATATGAAGTGAAAATTAAAATAAATTGTTCCTTTACTAGAACTATCAACATTTTAAAAAATTCAACATTAGATGAACATAGTTCTAAAATAAACCTGCGTTTTCAAAAAGTATTTTTGAGATCTATTAGTATTTGACTATGATTTTATGACGAAAACAGCATTTCTCGTTTTCCCTATAAAATCAAAGTCATATACTAATAGATTTCTATAATACTGTTTTTAAAATGCAGGTTCATATTAGAAGTATGTTCGTCTAATGTTGAATTTTTTAAAATGTTAACTATTCTAGTACATGAACAATATATTAGAATTTTCGCTTCATATATAGTAGGCAGGGGTAGCCATTCCGCTTAACCATTTATCTAATTTTTTGTATTCAATTATTTTTTACTCATAAAAAGTCCTCATTTAATTCAATAGAATATCTCTAGCACTAGATATTTAGAAAAGAATATATGACATTTTCGTCAAAAATCAGATAGCCATGGAAATAAAAAACAAATGAAACAAAATCTCATACTGACAGTTCAGTTCAGTGTTATTGATGTTAATTGTTGCAATCATTGTGTCTACACTGTTGTAATCAATAAATTGCATCACTGTTCGTCTGTGCATTATAAAATGGATTTGTTCAGTACCAAAGAAAAATTTCGATTGTCAAATTACATTGCAGACGAAATAGTTATGAAGAAATTCGTACAATATTTCGTGTAATTGAGAGATTTAATAAAACAGGAAGTGTTTTAAAACCATGCAAGTGTCAAAGGTCAATTGCAGATGAAGATGAAGAAAGACAAGCAAATAAAATTAATGTAATTGCAGCCATTGAAAATAATAAAAATTTAAGTTTGTGGCAAATAGAAAAAGACACTTCAATTCTATTTAGTACCTACTGTAAGAAATTATTTAAAAGAAGAAAAATATAAATCTTTTAAATATGGCAAACACCAGGAATTGAATGAAGAAGATAAGTTTCTGAGAGCAACATTTTGTGAATTAATGCTGGAAAAAGCAAATGCAGATTTACATTTTATTGAAAATATTTGTTTTTTCGACGAAAGCACATTTACAATAATGAGCCAAATATTCAAAATTTTAGATATTGGCGTAAAAATAATGAACATCTGTATGTTACGACTCATACACAATATCACCGAAAAGTCAACGTTTGGACTGGAATTTAAAAAAACCATATTATTGGGCCATATTTAATTAACGGCACTTTAACTGGTCAGTCCTATTATGATCTGCTGATAAATGATATTGGACCGGCAATTGAAGAACTGGCCAATGATCGTGAAGTATGGTTGCAACAAGACGGCTGTCCATCTTAATGATGTATTTCCCGATACATGGATTGGTAGAGACGGACCAATTCACTGGCCCGCACGGTCTCCGGATCTAGCGCCAAATGATTTTTTTCTATGGGGACATCTAAAATCAAATTTTTTACACTGATTACAAATATCTAGATTTAGAATCACTAAAAAACAGAATATCCCTGGAATATCGTGCTACCAACTAGCGAATGTTAGAAGTTCTTTTTATGATAGATTAGGTTATTGTTTGGCGCAGAATGAAGACATATTTGAGCATTTAATTTAAATAAAAGTTCTCTAGTTTGCTGCTATTCTTTTCTTCCGATTTGTATGATTTATTTTATTATTAAATATTTGATAATTTCCCATTTTTAATATTCACCAAAATCTCAGTTGAGTTCAGTGTTATTGATGTTAATTGTTGTAATCATTGAGTCTATTATTATAATTCAGCATTAAATATTAAAGTATTATGATCTTAATTAATATTTTGTTTTATTTGTTTTTTATTTCCATGGCTATCTGAATTTTGATGAAAATGTCATATTTTATTTTCTAAATATCTAGTGCTACAGATATTCTATTGCATTAAATGAGGACTTTTTTAAGTAAAAATTAATTCTAAACAACTTTTAATTCTTGTACTTTTGCTTTAAAATGTACAGGAGAGCCAATTTCCGCACATTTTTAAAATCCCATGTTAAAGTCCTATGTTCTACGTTTCGTTGCACACACTGTATATATATATATATATATATATATATATATATATATATATATATATATATATATATATATATTTACATCCCACTACCATTGTGGCGTCCCCTGTGTCATTTTCTACATTCAAAGTGACGTCCTTGTGCATATGACGTCCGGTATACGGACGTCACTTTAAAATGCCTTGTAAATTTTTTTCTGGCTTCAGGGGGGGGCCTAGAATCGTTTAGCAAAATTTGTTATGGACGTCACAATGATAGCGGAGTGAAAAATGTATATTTTTTGTAGTTCAAAAAAATTCCACTTGTGGCGTTAGTGTCGTCCGGCGTATATACACTGTATATACAGAAGTTTCATTACACCGACAATCTGAACTCCGTATACTTGGCAACAGTGGGCACTGGGCAATACATTAGCGCGCAAGTCTTTTAATCGGAATTTAAGTTATATTGTGCACTCCTGATAATATATTAAATTAATATTTAAATAATCAAACATTTATTTTGTACTTGTAAAATCCTCTTAGTAAAGACAAAATCGATAAACTATGAAGTCAAAATAGAAATGTACTCAATTTAAAAAAGGAAATTATTTAAATAACATAAAGCTGAATTATTAATTACAAAATATTGTGCAAATTGTAAATAAATGCCAATTGTAAGAATAACAAAATTTATGATTAAATGTATGGAATAAATATAAGGACGGTATGCTACAGTGAAATATAAAAATAAAATCTTTATAAACTTTTGTTCTAAAATATCAAGATTGAAATTTGAAATAGAGTAGAAAAATGGGGAATCTAAATAGAAAAAAAATGTTTTAAACAAATTAACTCCCAATAAACTAAACTATTTATTAAAAAATATAGATAATTTAATTACTCTTATTTAGATGTTTCTTTCGATTTCCCCTCTACTTACTAAAGTGTTTAGCCAAAGTGAGTTGCCGAGTAATTAGAAAATATTTTTATACTTACTCGTAATAACGATATTTATATTTATTAATAAATATTTTTACGTGCCTATAACTAATAGCATAAGTTTATGGGTCGATTCTGTTGACATCTATGTCTTACAGACCTCTAAATCTCTAACAACGTCATAAAAACACATCTATTCTTGTTGATTAATATAAAATTATACATAAGAGTGTCAGCTTTCGTTGCGATTTTGTTCATTATTTACAGATTTACAAATACGTATGACTTACAGATGTGAGCAGAATATAGACCCATTAGATAATTTTGTTTACAAATGTAGGTGTAGGTACCTAAAACAAAATTTATAAGATTATTTTGTGAAAAAAATTGTTAAGCTATTTGCTTTTTATTTTTATTATAATGTAATTTGAAAATTGTGATTATATTTCTTTGCATTATGTAAAAGAACAATTTTAAAAAATTAATAGCTTTTAAAAACTCTGAATTTTATTGTAACCTACACTACTTAGAAAGAAACGCGGAAAATTAATTTGTTTATTGGTAACAATAACGAATTTGTGTGGTTTTTGAAATATTATTTCTGGAAATAAACTGAATAGTTCTCCATAATAGTATTTCATGAATTTAAATCATTTGGTTTTTCATTTTATTTTGCTTAGAAGGGGCTCAAAAAGTCCCACGTAAAGATATTTATGAATAAGTATACATAATTAAAATCGTTATTACTAGTAAGTATAAAAATATTTTCTAATCACTCAAAACTACGGAGCATTTTTCATTGAATTTGCGGGTCAAAGCTGTAAAGTTACCAACACTTCTTAGTATTATCGTAACTAAGTAATTTAATTGTTGCTATTATGATTGAGACATTTGGTTCTGTAACAGAATGAAACATAGATCGTAACTAGGCGTTGGGAATATTTTATTTTGTGTCAAATCAGTAATTTTAGCGACACAATAATAATACTCGTATTGGTACAAAAGTAGATAATTTGTGCACAAAACTGATTTCGTGCGGGACAAAATAGGTGCTTAATTATTTATTGAGTGTATAGATTGCTGTTGATTTGAAAATAGTTTAATTAATTAAATTAAAATTAAATTTAAGACAAAAATATATGTGTGGGATTAAGTGAATCTCGGGTCTTGCGTTTGGTAACTAATAAGTATTTTGATGATAAATTCCTTTTTACTATAACAAATATAAAGAAGAACTCCGGTTTACTTGTATTCATTTTCTTTATACAGTAAAATTTTTGAAAGATGATCAAGGGCACCTGTATCACGAACGAATTAACAAATAAGCATACATTTATCTCTTTCTTTTGCAAAGGCTGTAAGAGTGTGTGATAAGGATGGATATAACACGCTTGTCTTTAAAAAATTCATATTGTTTCGACTAAGTTAGAACATTCCATTTATAAACGATGCTCGTTGTTGATAATACTTTCGCTGTAACGTAAGATTATTTATTAATACAGATACATTACCTGGATTCATAGCCGTACGTATAACGTTATATTCTGTCAGGGTCACTGACACTGACATTGTGTCAGTATCTTATTTTTAACATATTTGGTTTTACATTTGCTTATAAACTTACTAGTTGACTTATTTTTGAATTTTGAATGTTTTTCCTGTAATATATATTTTTATAATAATAAAATAACAGTAGTATCTTATGTACCCTCATAAAAACTAAGCAAACGACACTAATGAATTTGTCATGATGGGGCGAAGCAAAAATCTGAATTCATACATTTCGTAGACAACCTTGATCGGACATCTTTCAAAAATTTTACTGTAAATGTATAAATAAATAAAAAAATCAGTGTAGTAAAACAAACTGCATTGTACTAATGCGTCACTGTTACAAAATAAGCGAAAAATGAACTTATTAAATATATTTATTTAAATCACAGCAAAATACAGATAATTATTTTTAGTAACCACTAGGCATGTAATATGAACTGAATTAATAATTGATGTTTTTTTTTTTGTAAAATTAGTCTCCATTTCCTTGGAATTATATTATATAAAAGTTGTACTTTTGCGAAATTCATTTTTTTCTCTTTTAATATATGGTACCCAGTGGCCATGCGCCTGAAATCAAAATTATTTCGAATTTTAAATGACACAAAAGAGACTCCTGTATTTCACTTTCTACACCAGCAGTAAGTGCCTGTGAGGTGACGTCTGGTAAATGCCGGCATCCGGCATGATACGCATATGTCATCATCATTACTGATTTCTGCGTTCAAAGCTAATTGACACATCCAGAAATAGGTTATATGTCGTGATGATATATTTTTTTTGTATATATTATATTAAAAGGATATTCAAATTTTGAAGATATTTCGAATAACGGCACGAAATTAGTTTTGTGTAAAAATTATGTACTTTTTCGCTAATACAAGTATTATTATTGTATCGCCAAAATTACTGATTTGTCACTAAGGAAAATATTCTCAACACCTAGTTACGATCTGTTTTTTTTTTTTGTTACATTCGTCATCATAATAGCAACAATTAAATTACTTAGTTACTTTAAAAATAATAAGTTTTGGTAATTTAACAGCTTTAACTCGCAAATTCAATGAAAAATGCTCTGGAGACCGATTTGCAAGGGATATGGATCAACGCAAATATATGCATAGAACACGTGATCGTAAAAATTATATAAATCCTATATAAACTCCTGGACAAAATTAACGCACCACTTTATTAAATTCATATAATAACAATTTTAGAATTAATATTATAACAAAAATGAAATAAAAACGTATAAATTAGGTTTATCTAATCGTTTGCAAACGAAATCAACGAAAAATGAACTTATCTTAAATTATTATTGACTTAAAAACTTTTTTTGTTGAAAAATTGCACAACATAAAAAAAGAAAAAAATAAAAAAAATAGAATTAGTGGATTCAACGCGATATTAATACCGTGTATGTCCTCCCCTACTCCAAATTACAGCATTCATGCGCCTTGGCATGCTAGACATTAAATTTTCAATAAATGCTGGGGAGTATTCTTCCATTTTGCAATTACTCCTTCTACCAGTTAATTGTGGTGGGCAGGTGGGGGTGAACGACTTCGAACCTTTTTTTTGAGAGCGTCCCATAGATGCTCTATAGGATTTGAATCGGGACTGTTCGGTGGCCATTCCATAAAACGAATATCAACAGCATTTAAGTAGTGAATAACTTGTCTAGCCACGTGGGGACCAGCATTATCTTGCATGAATAAAAAAATGGGTCCCACAAAAGGAGCAAATGGCATTACATTTTCAACTTCGATGTTTTCCAGATAATAATCCGCATTCATTGATCTTACACGTATAGGGACCAACTCTGTGCGGCCGTTGAAACAGATTTCCGCCCAAAACATTACAAAGCCACCGCCAAACGGCACTCTTGGAGAGATATTTCAACTTGCAAATCTCTCTCCTGCCCTTCGCCAGACACGTTCATGTCCATCAGGAGATTTTAGGCTAACTCTCGTTTCATCTGAGAATAAAACCTTCTTCCAATCATTAACAGTCCAATGTTCATAATTTCGGGCAAAACGCCATCTTTGAATTTTGAGCTCTCTGGTGAGTAATGGTTATTTTGCCGGTCTTCTGCTACTTAATCGAGCTTCATTTAAACGTCTTCTAACTGTTCGAGACGATATTACAAGATTGCAAGTAGCGGCAAGCTAATTTTTTAGCATATTAGTAGTGATTCTCCTGTTTCGTACAGCAGACTGCCTAAGAAAACGCTCATCCCATGGATTGGTACATCGTTTTCGTCCTTGCCCTGGCATTCTAAAGTAAGATCGTGTATCGTTAAATCGTCTTACCATCCAACTTACGCTCGAATGATTTCTACGTATGTCATTATCAACATAACGCTTCGAGTATCCCTCATCCAGCAAAGTTGATGCTCTTACTGTCTTCTCCACCGATATTTTTTTTGGGCGATTCATTTTTCAACTTTAAAACACTTGTATCTGATACAGTTGATAACAAAAAAAAACTTTGTGGCTAAAGATAATTTGTCGTAACAAGCAATATCCGAACAAATTTTAAATTAATTTTTGGTGAAAGTGGCTTTAATTAACAATTTTAATTTTAAAACAAAACATTTCTTGGTAATATTTGCTTGAAATGTCAGAGGACATCCAAATTCTACTTGCAAAATAACTTGTAAATAATAGTTATCGTTATATCGGCATTTAAAAAAGTGGTGCGTTAATTTTGTCCAGGAGTTTATTATTGAACTCTACTTGAGGTGTAGAGTTAAATGGTCGTATGTAAAAATCGATTTTGCATTCAACAGAACTAGTTTTTATCTAACATTAAATTTCAGCTCTTCCTGCATCCTAATTAAACCACGATAAATGGTGTATTTGCCGTCCGTGAGAAGTTATATGTATATTAAGCGTCGTTGGGAGCCAACACGGAGCGAAGCGGAGAATTTTGATGAGTAGATCTTTTAAATGATGGAAAATATTTAATAATAAAATGTATTTTTAGTTTAATAATAATAGATTTATTGAATGCCCGAGAGCATACAACATAAATACAGTGTAAACATTATTAACAAAGACGATTTTTTTAATGTTTGATTGGTTTTACTGATAACAGGAATGCATTAACAGATATTTGTATTGAAACAATTTGGTGATCAGAATTTAGTGATTAATACCCTATCTATAGGAAATACATACAATGGTAAAATTTTAATTTTAGGACAAAAGATTAAATAATAAAGTTACTCATAATTTAAAATGGCAATTAATTGAAATAATATATTCCTGTTACGAAGTAGTAGCAAATTAAAAGTTTCTTTTTATGTTGCTTATACAGATAGTCATGAGAAATGATGATATGAAACAGACAGATAGACCTAAATAAATGTCACTTTAAGGCTTGAGTTAAATTAAAATTAATATTTTCACAAATAAAGACCATTTCATTTTAAGAGGTTCCATTATCTTTAATAATAATAAAATCAAAGTAAAAAATACATAAACACAGACCAACAGTTTATTATTTGTTATATTTCTCATGGCACTGTGTAAACAGCTTGAAAATAGAACTTTTAATTTACGTATGATTAATGACAGGATTTCTAGCACATCAATAAATTAGGATTCATTGGATGCCACTTTTAATTTGGAACATTTTTTTTGTAATTACACTTTTGATCTAAAAATTATAATAGGGAATTATCTTTAGCCAAACGAAAATTTTACCATTGATTTCTTACACCGGGTGCCGGGTATTAGGATCAGGTTATTATGTTAAATATCCTTTCTTATAGAAAATAAATCATATTACAAAAATTACAAGAAAAATTACACATTAAAAACTGCAAAATTATTTTTGTAAAATATCGTTAGGTTTAGATTAGGAATTTTTATGGAAAGGAAGATTACGTTGATTAATTTTCGTTAGTTTAATGATATTTTTTTTTTTAATAACATCTATATCCTGCTTTAAATCTTCAAACATTGAACTAAACTAAATCAAATAAGTATCAGACATTTATATCTGTTAATTATCATTACCAGAGATTGTAAAAAATCTCTAACATATGGGTGTGCATATGACTATGAAAGATTACGCTTTAGTTTCTACATCAGAATAATGTATTTAATATTGGCAACGTTGCTGGACGTCATTGTGACGGTAGTATGAATAAAAATATACAAATCGGACGTCACAAAGTACGGGATATGCATGAAGTATATACTCTGGACGTCGGATTCACTCAGTTTGGAGGAGTTCATAATATCGTGAAATAAACGGAAACGTATATCGTTGTAAATTGATTTAATTGAAATTTGAACCGAAATTCATAATCAGGGGAAAAAAATAGTCGATATACTTCATAAAATCGAAGCCTATCTCTATTCCTTTCGGTGGTTGCCACAATGTCCGAGCCATGAAAGGACGCAGCAATGATAGTGGGATGTAAATATATATATATATATATATATATATATATATATATATATATATATATATATATATATATATATATATATATATATATATATATATATATATATAGGGGAGATAAATTAATGTTGAAAAAAGTTGTAGTAACCTGTGCAATGACAAATTTCTCTCTTTTGTATATATATATATATACTACAACTTTTTTCAACATTAATTTATCTCCCCTTTATAAAAACTAAGATATTCATATCTTTTATTATAAATATTTTACCAACGTGTTTTAATGTTTTTCGCCTTCTTTTGACCTGTAGTATCACCCATTAAAAAAAACAAAAAGACCGTAAACACGCTGTATATATATATATATATATATATATATATACAGTGTGTTTGAAAAAGTGGTTACACCCATTTATCTGGCTTATTATTGCAGATACGCTTATTGATTATAGGACATAATTTATTCAATACAATATCTGCGATTATTTTATATGAAAAGTGTAATTCTGGGACTTCAAGTGATATCAACTTTTTAAATTTAAATACGACCTATACGTTTTTTATAAATTTAGATTGTATTTTTATTCTCTTTACGACCATACCAAATTTCTTAGTATTTACCATATTCATTTGTTAAAAATACTTATCATTAATGGATGTAATTTAATAACACACACACACACAACACAGACATCATCGTAAAAATGTTATTATCGGATTATAGGGATCTTAAAACGTGCTTATTTACTAAAATCTGGATATGCGATTTTTAGAATGATTCCAATACCTCTCTTAACATTTATTTCAATCTATTTCTTGCATATATTAATAATATTATTCAATATTTTGGGCTTTGCTACATAAGCACATTTTTAGTCATTCTTGTAATACTTTGTATTGTAAGTAAAAATCTATTTATCCACAAGTATTATTTACTTAGTACAAGTATTAAACCAGCAATGCCAAATTTCTTGTTTTTCAGTGTAATCCAAGAACGGAAATTAGGCAATGCAATAATATAATAGATTCTACAGACGGAAAAGACGCTTTTACCGTCATTTTAGGTAAGGATGATATTATCTTGGGTCAAAAAATTCGATGATGAGTTTTTAGACAATAAGCACGTTTTAGGGTCCCTAGAATACGATGTTACTGTTTTTACGATGATGTATGTGTGTGTATGTGTATGTGTGTGTGTGTGTGTTTGTGTATGTGTGACGATTTTTTCATAGACGATAACTTCAACACTACAATTCTAAAAATTATAATTCTTTCGTATTCCTTTTCTTATTGGATTTTGGTTACAATTATTGGTCAACCTGAAGTACTATTTGAAGATTTTAACAGTTTTGTTTTTTGGAAAAACACTGTTAAAATCGTTTTCTGACATTTAATGTTATTATAATATTGAAGAATATTCTAGAATCTACGAATTTTGTGCATTTTATACTTCATATAATGAAAATGATTAGGCAGAAGACACACATCATCAACCTGAGAAAAACCTTATAAAATGAAATATAACTTGTAGAAATTATTAGTTGTTATTATTTTTTTAACAAAGAAGAAAGAATATACTAGTATTAAAGAAACGTATATACGAGTATTAATGACTTTATAATTATCTCTATGTCAATCCTTTTTCCTTTTACGGAATATAAAATTGTTTGACAAAACATGGTCATTCTCAATAGAGTCAACGTATGGTACGAAAATAAACTACAATTATTTCAAATAATTTTATATTCCGTAAATGGAATAACGATTGACTTAGAAATAATTGTAATTGTATCATTAATATATACATTACTTAATACTAGAACTTTTTTTTCTTCTTATTTTAAAACTAAATAACACCTAATAATTTTTATATTTTTAAAGTTATATTTCATTTTATAAGGTTTTTTTCAGGTTGATGACGTGCGTCTTCTGCGTTATAATTTTCACTATATTCAATGGATATAGAGTTAATGAAATTAAATTTCATAAATCAACCAGCCATGCTAACCATGGAAACAACTACTATATTAAGAAAATTCTAATTGACAGATGTTAGTGTCAATGAAAAGAAAATGAATGTGACAGAGAGATGAGTATGTTGAGACTGATATTGGGGAAGGCACCGAAAGATAAGATAAAGAATGAGAGGATAAGAGAACTGGCTCGAGTGATAGAAGTTTCTAGAAAGATACAGGAGAGGCGATTATATTGATTTGAACATGTCATGAGAAGAGAGAGAAGGAATTGAATGAGTACGATAACCAAAATAGAGAAATGAGTTGATGAAGAAAATCAAGAATAACGATCCCTAACGAATGGGAGAAACTAAAGAAGAAGAAGAAGATGTCAGGGCCAAATACAATTTACATAGTTTGTTTATGAAATAATTTTACTGCAAATAGAATCTTTTGCAAGAAAATATATGTATGGAATTTGTACATAATACAAAGAATTAACGGAAAGTAATATGCTGGCCACATCAGATCTTTTTATTCAAATATCACTGCGATTTTGACTATGGTCTCTGTACCTTCCTTATTTTATTAATGACGTGCTAAGGGTGAAGTTGACATCATATAATGTTAATTATTACGTGAACCGTTCAATAAATTTCAAATAATTTTGAAGCACAAAAGAGCACTAACGAAGCACTAACAATAGATGTAATAAGTAATTTGAAATTTTA
Source organism: Harpalus rufipes (assembly GCA_951394225.1). Lineage (NCBI taxonomy): Eukaryota > Metazoa > Arthropoda > Insecta > Coleoptera > Carabidae > Harpalus > Harpalus rufipes. Next base: position 47,450,269 of record OX596279.1, read on the forward strand.
TTAATGACGTGCTAAGTGTGAACTTGGCACGTCATCATATAGTGTTAATTATTTCGTGAACCGTTCAATTAATTTCAAAAATTTTTGAAGCACAAAAGAGCACTAACGTAGCACTAACAATAGATGTAATAAGTAATTTGAAATTTTATTAATGACGTGCTAAGTGCGAACTTGGCACGTCATCATATAGTGTTAATTATTTCGTGAACCGTTCAATTAATTTCAAAAATTTTTGAAGCACAAAAGAGCACTAACGTAGCACTAACAATAGATGTAATAAGTAATTTGAAATTTTATTAATGACGTGCTAAGTGTGAACTTGGCACGTCATCATATAGTGTTAATTATTTCGTGAACCGTTCAATTAATTTCAAAAATTTTTGAAGCACAAACGAGCACTAACGAAGCACTAACAAAAGATGTAATATGTAATTTGAAATTTTATTAATGACGTGCTAAGTGTGAAGTTGGCACGTCATCATATAATGTTAATTATTTCGTGAACCGTTCAATTAATTTTAAATTTTTTTGAAGCACAAAAGAGCACTAACGAAGCACTAACAAACGAAGTAATAAGCAATTTAAAATTTCATTAATGACGTGCTAAGTGTGAACTTAGCACGTCATCATATAATGTTAATTATTTCGTAAACCGTTCAATTAATTTAAAAAAAATTTGAAGCACAAAAGAGCACTAACGAAGCACTAATTACTAATATAAAGAAGAATATTTGTGCTTCCAATGACGTGCCAACTTCACGGACCCATGTTTCTGTGCGTATTTGTATGTGTATGTATGGTCCCAGTTGGGTTTTGCTATTTTGTGTTGTTTCATTGATTTTAATTTTTAAAAAAATCAACAAAAAGGTCATTTGTTATCAATTGGACCTACGGCCGTTATGGAAGAGACAAGCTTACGTTAAAGGATTCTTTCAAGGAATCTCTTCACGGACATTGACAACAGGAAGAATACAAAATTTCAAGGATTTATGGTCAATCACTAAATTTGCTGAGCGTCGCTTCCACGAGGACATCTTCTTGCTAATTATAAGCAACAACATGATCAATGAAAAAATGTGAGAAAAGCAACTCGAGTGGTACAGTACGTATGCCGTATTGCATCTGTCTTAGAAGTCGACATCTCGGCGGAAGACCAAAGTACGGCTGGCAAGACAAAATCAGAGCAGGTAGAAAATAGAAGAACCTACATCCCGAAAATGCATACGATCATTTGAAAAATACACGCAGAACAACGTTCATAAGGAGACCATGTTGAAATAATGGGTAATCAATATGAAGAAGAACTCACCCGGCTATTCCAAGTAATCAAGAATGAGAAGAAAATGCTTTTATTATAAAATATTGGATTTAAATAATGTATTTTTTACATATAATAAAAATAATGAAAATAAATAATTTTTTATTTGAATATAACGAAATTATAAAATTAAGTAATCACTGTATATTAAACAAATGAACGTTGACAGGTTCATATGACATATATTTAACATTTACTTGACATGTACTTGACATATGTCAAAAATAGTGTACCCAATGACACTCAGAGGGCAATAGTTCCGTGCTGCCCACTTGATACATTGACTTGCACTTCTCGTTTACCTTATTGTTTTGTGGTTACAAAGTATATGAATGTGTGTTCTGATCATTTTATCTCTACAGATTTTATAAGAGGTACGTATTTATAAAATATGTGTAACTAATAGTTTATTATTATTATTATATATATAATGTTGTCAACATGATATCGTGCAAAGGGAAGAAAAAAATTAAAACCTGATGCTGTACCATCACAAAAATTACCAGTAGGTAGTTTTTCTACACAAAAGAATACAGAATGTTCAACCAGAGAAGCCAGAACAATAAAACGGAATATTAATAAGTAATTATAAATATAATTAGAAAATTGTTCATTGTTAGTAATTTAAATATATTTGCAGAACAAAGTCACTCATTACAGAAGATAGGATTGAAAACGAAAATATAGATATTTCATCGCAAGCATCTTGTTCCTATGAATCCGAATCGCTGGTTTTAACATCAGAATCACATAACACATCCGCGATCAATTGTGATAAGGAGTGCCAAATTAATTTAACATTTCGTGATGTGAAAGAAACATTTATTGACTGTTTATTCCAATCGGATAAAAACATGTGTGCATACACCGGAATAAATATTAAAACGTTTATTAAAATTGAAGAATGTATGCAATTTGCATTTTCTACTTGGAAATTACAACCAAAAAATTTAAGAGAAAAAACATTTTTAGTTTTGATAAAATTAAAAACAGATTTAAGTTTTAGAGCTTTGGCTGTTATGTTTAAGATTTCATTTACGACAGCTCAAAATTACTTTCATGATACAGTGAACATAATGGGGGAATCTTTTCTAAAATTAATTTATTTTCCAACCAGGGATGAACACTATAAAAATTTACCAAAATGCTTTTCAAAATATAAAAATGTTCGTATGATTTTGGATGCTACTGAGATAAAAGTGCAAAAATCTAAATGTTTGACTTGTAACATTAGAACTTATTCTAACTACAAAAAAAATCATACAGTCAAATATATGATAGGGATAACAACTCCTGGGGCTCGATTCTCGAGCGTTCGTAATCGCCAAGGTTATGCGCTTTCGTACGAATAGCTACATAAAGCTGGATTCAGAGATTGCGTAGTAAACATAGCATAGAATAGCACAGAAAAACATAGATAATGAACATACGGAAAAGCGTGTACTGATTCAGAGTTACAGACATAGCATAGCACAACACAGCATAACACGGGGAATTGGTCATATTTTATTTCGAAGCTATGTTTTGCCATGTTCGGCCATGTTCGCTATGTTTCGTGAGTATTCGTAGTTAAACCACGCCTACTACTACAGCGCGTTAATGTTGACAACTAGCTGACATTTGTTTTGAAGTTTGGTTAAGACAACTTTTAAGTTATTTTGTATTACAGCTGTGCTTATTATAATTATTTAAGAAGTGACAGCTAAATAAAACTTGTGAAAGCACCAACAAATACTGACATGAAGTTTTCTACATACAACAGTTCTATGTTTCCTGTACAATCTCTGAATTGGTTTTAAGTTTCTATGTTTTCCTGTGTTGTGTATTCCTATGCTGTGTTTACTACGCAATCTCTGAATCCAGCTTTATAACTGTATTCACGACCCTTCGTTTCGTTGCGAATTCGTGGAATACTGTTCGTATTGCAGCGAGAGGGTAAAACCATTCGCTTTCGTGTTAAGTCATTCGCTTTCATATACTGTGTCTTGTTTACGTTGTTTTTACCAGTATAAAATGGACGAAATATTTAATTTTATACTAATAGATCGATTAGAAAATGAAGAATTAGATGAAGAATATCAAAATGTAACTGGAATACCAATAAATGATCTATCGGATATTTCGCATTGATGAGATTTTTTCGAAATTTCATTGGATTAGCACCTTTTTAGAATATTAAGCTACATCTATAATAAAATAGTAATGTAAAAATCATTTTTCAAATATTAACCCAAGATTACAGTTATACTTGTAGACATTTGAATATCAGAAATGTTAAAATATGTATTTTATATATCCACATTTTTCTTGTATTTTACTTTTGATGGAATATAGAAATAAAAAGGGTTTCAATAATTAACAAATGTATGTATTCTATAAAATTCTCTAAAAATTCTATAAAATTAAAATTACATTATAATTATCGATAACATAGAAACAGTTTACCTATTTGGTTATATTATGTATACAATTTTACAAAACATTTATAACTCATCACACATATATAAAAAATAATATATGGTTCCATCTAAAATTAGTCGTTGGAATTAAATAGATAAATAATAATAATAATAATAAAAAACTTTGAATGAAGCTATACACAGTGAAGAGAAGTATAACTTATTTTTTCTATTTCGGTGTTCTTATGTTTCTATAAACGCACTGTTTTGTACTGCAAACACGACGTTTAGAAGATCTATAAGCGTACTATTTTTGGCGCCTTTCATGTTCTCGAGTTGGTAGTCATGCTTTCATAACTTACAGATGACAGGTAACCTCAAAATGATAAGTTGTTGATAATATTTCAACATATTACTTTTAATTATGGATTTTTATACTTTCTTTAGGTGATAGGACTAGAAAGAAATATAATATTAATTTCACAACCAGAATCAGACCTTGAATCATAAATACAATACACCTTGCAATACACTAATTAATCTATAATTGACAAAATATGAAATTTCAATTGTTAGCGAGAAGCGTTACCAACATAAACATAACTAACAAAAAAATACCTAGTCATAATTTGACGTCGCAATTTAAATAAATTTAATTGTAAAATTACCTCAATAGAAAAAATTGTATAAAAAACACGTATCATAAGGCCTGTTGACGCACTCGTCCTTTGTAAAACTCGCCTAGCGGCTCGTTTTCCAAACTTGGACTCGTACGTTAACAGATTGCCTTATGATACTTGTGTTTTAATGTACTATATTCTTCTACAGAATAAAAATAATAATTAGTATATTTTTTACTTTTTTAAATTCTTTTAAATTTAATATTTTAAAGGATGCCGATAGATGATTGTATAGTTTAACATTAATTGTATTTTTATATGAGGTTGCAAGTCTATACCGTTTAGCACTACGCATATAATTGTTATTAGTGTTATAATTATGTATATCACTTACTTTTGTATATTTATTTATATTTTTATGTATTTCAACAAAAAAATCCTCCCATTTCTTTTAGAGTCTTTATATGTAAATGTTGTAGTAAATTTAGAATTTAGTAAGCAATTGTTCATTGTTATATATTCTATAAGTGTTTTTCTTTGGTTTTCCGATATTTTCTAACTATTCTTGTCTAATTATATGTTAATATAATAAAAATAAACTTAAAACTCAAACTTCTTCTACTCGCAAAATGGCGAACAGTGAAATGTCAAAATATATGTAAAGTTGTCCAGCAGCCTCATGCAACGTTGCCAAATATTGTACTTCGTGTAATTCGTGTTCATACGATACCAACGACCACCTACACTGAAAGACTTGACAGTACAGTGCTTTCAAAAATTACTTAATTCTCACACCGATAGAACAGCGCACGTTGCGGTGCTGGCAAGAACTATTTTTGACGCGCTTAATTTTGAATGCTGTAATTTTTTACCTCGGATTTATATTTTGAAAGTAGTGTAAAGTAAAACAACAAAATTTGCAATATGTACATTTATTATTAAAAATATATATATACAAAAAAATAAAAACAAAAATATATACAAAAAAATAAAAACAAAAATATATACAAAAAAATAAAAATAGTTATTTGTATATCAAGTGCTGAAAGTCTATCTTTGTCGAACCAAAACGAAAGTTGCAGCCTGAGCGAAGCGAAGGTTGCAATCGTTTGTGTTTGACAAAGGACTTTCAACACGTGTTATACACACTATTTTTTCTACTCCTGCAAGATAAAAAATAAGGAAATAAAGAATTATTTTTTAAAAATAATTTGACATTTATTTTCAATGCTTTTATTTGTGATGCGTATCTATGACAACAACAAACATTCTATACAACATTTGTAAGTAAAATTCGTTGCTAGGATACCGAAGCGTGCTGCAAAGAGTTACTTTCAACATGAAAAACAAACCAGAAAATTGTATTTTCAGAGCAGGAGTAGAAAAAAATATATGTACAACAAAAAAAAATATATTTACACAATTGGTAATAATTTTCAATAACATTATTGTTTTTTATAATGTCAAGACATCTAATTTTTTTTGTTAATTAGTGTGCAAAAATGATTTAATAAAACCACTGTCAATAAATTTGTAACTTTTTTCTTCATTGCACTCTCGTGCACTTTGCAAAAAGTGGAAGGCATGGGGGAGACGTCCAAATTTGTTGTTAAAATGTTAGGAAGGGTAATAATAGAAGGAATTCGAGAAAAAATCTCTTCTTTACTTTCCTCAACTATTGTAATGAAACGTTCATTAGCATATTTCAAAAAATGGACCTCGTTCCCCTCGTAGTCACGTAAAACTGTTAAATCGTGAATGCTCGTTGATGTTTTTCAACCACTCACGACGCACATCTTCCGTCCATGGAAAACAGAACAAACTTCCCCGTTCCTTCACTGGCAAGGTGTTAATAATGCATCCTTTGTCCACACAAAATTTCTTGTGCTGAAAATAATAAAACAGATATAATGTTTGAACACTTTCTAAAGATCGGTACTTCACAATTAAAATTGAACTTTTGTGTCATGGTAAACATTTAACAAAAACTGTTTAAAAAGTTACTAATTTTGGATACTAATAAGCATATAAGAATATACACATATTCCAACGCCAAAACATAAAGCTTACAATATGTCATTTAAAAAAAATGCGTATAATGTTATAATAAACAGTGTAACTTGAAATAGAATTATAATATATTTATACTTACAGCACTCATGGTTGACGATTGTTCAAAACAAAATAAACACTTGGACTGAAACACCGAGCAAACACTTAAAAAGGCCTTATTGGTTCGAATGATAACCAACATGACAACAAACAAATGACCGTTGAATGTTTTGAAATTCAAATAGCTGTCACTGACGGTCACGTGAGTGGTGGGAGGTACAAATTGTGAACTGCACTAGCGCCAGCGGCAACTCTAGTGGTGCTGGCGATAATTACATACCACACCAATACATATGCAACTCGGTAATTTTTCCCGCATATGAGTGTCAGGGGCCTGTACGATACGCGAAGCGAAGGGTAGTCGAGAATACGTTTTAGAGTACTGTTCGCATTGGAGCTTCGCTTCGTTTTCGCATTCGTGCGAATACGAACGATGTCGAGAATTGAGCCCCTGGAACTATATGTTTCGTTAGTCCAGGATATGGTGGCCGCACGTCAGACAAAACAATAATTAATAATGAAAAATGTTTACAACTATTAGATCCATTTATTGATGCTGTTATGGTAGATAAAGGAATACTTATCGAGCAAGAGTGCTTAGATAATGGCATTCGTTTAGTTAGGCCACCATTTTTGAGGCAAAAGAAACAATTAAGTAAAGCAGAAGCAATAGAAACAGCCAACATTGCTAGGGCAAGAGTGCATGTAGAACGAGCGATTCAAAGAATCAAAATTTTTAGAATATTTAATAGAACTGTAGAATTTAGTTTATTGCCTTATATTGATAACATTATGAATTTAATATGTGTTCTTGTAAATTTATCTCGGCCAATATTATCTGATGATAAATTTTAAAATAAAACTATGAACATAGTATATCATAATAGTGTCTTTATTTACATATACATATTTATCCTAGGCAGAATTTCCTGAAAATATACATTTTTCAACACATTTAATAACTTATGACAAAAATCATAATCATATGGTATTTCCAACATAGCACAAGAGCTATCATATGATGCAAAAATAATAAAGTGGCACATTCTCAAATTTAAAATACACATACCAAACTGCACCTGTGCATAATATTGGTGTTTTTTTTTTTAATTGCGGTAAATTACCATGAAATACTATATACGGCAATTTTTGCAGCAGATCTTCGGCTGATATATCTTTTCCCAAAATGGGACATTTAATTTCAACTAAAATCCCATCTGGGCTATAACCTAGCCATGGAACAAGGGGATTTATGCAAAAACCAGATGTTTTAATTTCAATGCCGGTTTGTTCTTTATAAAATTCCAAGGCAATTTTTTCTGTGTCTTTTCCGTATTTTGTGTTCTTATTTCCAAAAAATGTAGGATTTAAAAAAATTTCAATTTTCTTATTCCAATCTGGGTTCTTGTTTTCTGAATACGTGTACAAATTATAGCAAGATGTACCTGTAATGCGGTATTTTCTTGCTAACTTCCAGAATTGGTCATTTTGGCACAATGTTTGTGCGTAAATTTTAATAGATTCATCTATGTTATTTTTTATAAAAAATTTATATACATCTGTTTCCAGTTCTTCAGTGGACTGAGCTATTTCATCTAAAATAGAATGAGGTGTTTCAAAAAAAATTAACATGTCTTTTTTCTTCTGAAATTCAAATAAGTACGTTCTATAGTACTGTTTCTCATAATGTTGATAATTGCCTATCTCTTCATTTTACCACTGTTACTAGTGACGAAATCTGCAATGCTATTAATAAATTGAAGAGTAAAATGACGATGGGCTCTGACCTCATTCCTGCTTTTTTAATAAAAGACTGCAAATCAATTTTTATTACACCTTTAGAAATTATTTTCAATCTCATTCTACGAACATGTACTTACCCAAATTTATGGAAAATAGCAAAAATAACACCAGTTTTTAAAAAAGGTGACAAAAATGAAATTAGTAACTACAGACCTGTTTCGATTATTTGCAACTTTAGCAAAATATTTGAAATAATTCTCCACGAAAAAATATACAGTCACGTACGGAATTTGTTGTCTCCTGAGCAACATGGGTTTTTTAAGGGCAGATCTACTGAAACCAATTTAATTGCTATCACTCAGTTTATATCTGAGGCTATAGATGAGAACTCTCAAGTGGATGTAATATACACTGATCTGTCTAAGGCATTTGACAAAATTGACCATGCCATTCTCATAAACAAACTTGACCATTTTGGTTTGTCATATTCTTTAATTGAACTTTTTTCTTCCTACTTAAATGAGAGATATCAGTATGTGTATTATCAGGGATTTAAATCAGAATATTTTTTACAAGAATCTGGTGTTCCCCAAGGTTCGGTGTTGGGGCCTTTGTTATTTAATATTTTTATAAATGGCATAGTTACAAATTTGAATACTCAGTATTTATTGTATGCAGATGACCTAAAATTGTTTAGCAGAATATCCAATTATAATGATTGTGAAAATCTTCAAACAGATCTTAATACTATAGTCAATTGGTGTCACGAGAATAAACTGGAACTCAATATTTCTAAATGTCAAGTGATGACGTACACCAGAAAACACAAGCGTGTTACATATAACTACTCAATTAACAATACCACTCTTGATAGGCCCGTATCTGTCCTTGATCTGGGTGTGATGTTTGACACCAAATTGACGTTCTCTGAACATATTGATAATAAAGTATCATGTGCTGTTAAAAATTTTGGATTTATAGTTAGAAATGCTACACAATTTAATACAGACATATTGAAATTACTGTTTGTAACACTTGTGCGGCCTCACATTGAGTATTGCTCCACTGTTTGGAATCCTATATATTCCGGTAATACAAACTTAATTGAAAAAGTACAAAGAAAATTCCTAAAATCCGCTACTTTCTTTATTGATGGATCTTACCCCGCTAGAGGTACGCCACAAGAAACACTACTTGCGAAGTTCAATCTTCATTTTTTGCAACAACGACGAAATATGCATGCTGTTACAATTCTTTATAAAATTGTGAATAATATAATTGACAGCCCTCATTTACTATCCAAAATAAATTTCATTATTCCACGATTGTCATCTCGTCATAGTAATACACTTTATTTGAAAACAAGCAGATCGAACACCTTAATGAAATCGCCCCTGCACTATATGATTAGTTCTTGTCATGAGGTTGACAATAACTTGGATATATTTTCTTGTGAACTTAAAGAGATTAAATGTTTATTTCGTCATCTCTGAATGCATACTGTTAATACACTAATTCTACTTTCCTCCCCTGTAATTGAGCTTTGTCTTGTTGGGGATGGTATTAAATAATAATAATAATAATAATAATAATAATAATAATAATAATAATAATAATAATAATAATAATAATAATAATAATAATAATAATAATAATAATAATAATAATAATAATAATAATAATAATAATAATAATAATAATAATAATAATAATAATAATAATAATAATAATAATAATAATAATAATAATAATAATAATAATAATAATAATAATAATAATAATAATAATAATAATAATAATAATAATAATAATAATAATAATAATAATAATAATAATAATAATAATAATAATAATAATAATAATAATAATAATAATAATAATAATAATAATAATAATAATAATAATAATAATAATAATAATAATAATAATAATAATAATAATAATAATAATAATAATAATAATAATAATATATATATATGTTTCTAATCACATACTAATATTATAATTTTGTTAATATTTTAGAGCTACGAAGCAACACTACGGTGATTCAGCTATAGGCTTTGTCCAGTTGTCGAGAGAAAATAATTTATGTACTGTGAAAGCACGTATAACACCGGAACATCGTATCCGTAACAAAGATTATAACGTTACGGTAGTGATTAACGAAGAAAATGACAGTATTTGTACCGGATCTTGTTCAGACTGTGCTGCCTCGTCAGGTGGATGCAAACATATTATTGCCTTCATCTTCTGGCTACACCGTAAGAGTGAAGAACCAGCTCCAACGTCAGTATCGTGCTATTGGAGAAGTAGTGCCTTATCAAGATTGGGAAGAGGTGGTACTTCTATGACAGCGAGTGAAATTGCTCACAAGCCAATACCAATTTTGACACCAGCCATCCCAAACTTTAAAGAACTAGTTTTAAGGAATGGTTTAGTCCGGGGAGCATCGGGTATACTGTTTGATTCCCCACCAGAGTATTTATTAAATACATCATTGCATTATTTGTCATGCAATTTTAGAGGAAGCACAGCTGATGTTGATATTTCTGTACAAAATTTTTCATTATTTTGCTCGTCAAAAATGAGTGATGAAGTTTGTACAAAAATAAAAAATTTAACTGAACTGCAGACCAAGACAACATTGTGGGAGAAAATTCGTTTCGGCAGAATAACTGCATCGAGAATTTATGAAATAGCTCGATGCAAAACAGCTGATGGGGCATTGACGGAAACAATCATGGGCGCAGCATTACCTTTCAAAGTAGATGCTGTTGTCAGAGGACAGAAGTTGGAGGATGAGGTACTTGCAGTTGTTGGAGCTCGAATGGATCTCAGTTATGAAAAATGTGGAATTTTTATAAATAAATCCGATCCATTCTTTGGCGCATCACCAGATGCTATCAACGAGGACTACCTTTTCGAAATAAAATGTCCAAGTAAGGAAAGGACAGTTGAAAATTACATTAAAGACGGTAAAGTATCACCAAAACCGTACAGTCAAATTCAGCTTCAAATGCATATGACAGGTCGCAAGAAAGGGCTATTTTGTGTGGCATCGCCCTACTTCGAAAACAACAGTGAAGTAAACATTATTGAAGTAGAATATGACAATGACTATTGTAAAAATATAATGGAACAAAGTAGACATTTTTGGGAGACAGTAATTTTCAAGCATTTGATGAAATAAAAATTCTTGTTATTATGTACACATACATACATTCGTTTTCATTCATATTATTAAAAAAAAAAAATTAAGTACAAATACAATAGAAGAAATATCCCGGCTAAACTATTTATTAAAAGGTTATAAAAAAAAAAACTAAATTCTGTTGTCAGCCAAAATAGAGAATCAGAAATTTTCGAAACAAAAAATTGTTTGAGACAAGGGGGTGTCATAAGCCTAGTCCTGTTTACAATAAACATGGATAAAATTATGAAAGGTTGTGATACCCGATTCAGAAAATTACACTTATGATACAGATATTTACAAGTACCAAAAATATCAATGTGCGTATTCGCAGATAACGTAGTAATTCTGGCAAGCAGTGAAGAAAAAATGCAATTTAATATAAATGACTAGAATGAAAGCATATCTAAGTAAGTTTAAAAATTAACACAAGAAACTTGAAACAATGAATTCGACGATAAATTCACAGAAAAATAAAGTAAACAAGTTTCAATATTTTTTAAGGGTCCAAATTGAAAATAATGGATTACAATCGTCAGAATTCAGAAAACAGCAAAAATAATCCATGCAATAAAGAACAGCTTCGTAGGAAAACAGAAGATTAACATCAATATACAGATCCATTTTAACATACGGCTGCGAATCTTGGATATTATCTAGGACAATGAAAAGTAAAATTCAAGCACTTGAAATGAAATATTTAAGAAGAGTACTGGAAGTAACACTACGAGATAGAATCAGAAATGAAATGATTAGAGAAAAACTAGAATATAAGTCTGTATTGGACTTCAGCGAGGACAGACAGCTAGCTTGGTGGGGCCACATCAGAATGAACGAAGATGGACTGGTGAAACATATATGGATGACTAACGTGGTAGAAAAGAAAGACCGAGGAAGATCTAAAGACAACTGGGATAAGGTAATACTGAAGATCTTGGAGAAGAAAAACTCTACTATTCAAGACGCTAGGAATAAGAAGCATTCGGCGAAATTTGTAATATATATATATATATATATATATATATATATATATATATATATATATATATATATATAAAGAATAAAAAATATCACTATTCTCTTTGTAAATATTTTTTAGTTGTGTAAGATTAAAAACAAAAGCAAAATATGTTTCAATATCTTCTTCTTAACGTTATCCCGCTGGTGCAGGATCCGCTGTTTTCGTATGTGCATGCCATTTCGCACGATCGAGGGCATCATCCGCAGGCAAATGCAGAAGTCTGATGTCTCTGCTGATGGTGTCTTGCCAACGTTGCTTGGGTCTTCCACGTGGTCGCTAGCTATCATTCAACTTTAAAACTAGGCTTGCACCTTCTTTTGTGTTTAAAATTTCATAATAATTTTCAATATATATATATATATATATATATATATATATATATATATATATATATATATATATATATATATATATATACATATATATATATATATATATATATATATATACAGTGTGTTAATTAAAAACCTGGCCATAGGCGTTTAACATGGGAAATCAGTTTTTCCTTACGCAAAAGTTCCCAAATTATTTTAGGCAAAAATACTTCAAATAAATGTTGTAGAGAATTAAATTCTGCATCCAGATTAGTAATAAGATTTTATTTTCGACGTTTCATAACCGAGAAAATCAATTTCAAAGTTTTTCGAAAATTGCTGATTTATAGCGATAGCCATGAAACTCAAACAAAATTACAAACAATTGTATGACATTGACACAATGAATTAGCCTAACTTAATGTATAAAACAAATATGTTTCTTAAATACATGGTTTAATTTTAGAATACATAGCTGTCAACATATACAAAATAAAATAAAAAAGAAAAACAGAAAACTAGAATGAATATAATTTTATATTAAATGTTCAAATAACCCTCCATTTTGCGCTAAGCAATACCCAAGTCTATTATAAAAGCCATGTCGAACATTATGCAGCTGTCTGGCATTTATTTTTCTACATTCATTGGAAATTACAGCTTTAAGTTTTTTTAATAAAAGATTCTATTGTGGTTTTACTTGGAATTTGTCGATGTGACCACATTACACTTATTAAATCACGTATTTTTCTATAGCTTTGTCCACAGTAACACCATTTTATAATCTGAAGCTTTTCTTCATGAGAAAACTGTTCCATACTTCCAAAAAAATATGTTACTGAACGAAAATCACAAAACACAAACTTTCTTTGACAGTTAAGATGTCATACAATTGTTTGTAATTTTGTTTGACTTCCATGGCTATCGCTATAAATCAGCAATTTTCGATAAACTTTGAAATTGATTTTCTCGGTTATGAAACGTCGAAAATAAAATCTTATTACTAATCTGGATGCAGAATTTAATTCTCTACAACATTTATTTGAAGTATTTTTGTCTAAAATAATTTGGGAACTTTTGCGCAAGGAAAAACTGATTTCCCATGTTAAACGCCTATGGCCAGGTTTTTAATTAACACACTGTATATATATTTCTTTTTATTTTAATTCTCTTGATGTTATACCTTTATTTTAAAATAAAATAAAAACACTAATTTAATATCTAATCGATAATAATACAAGAAGTGTGATATATATATATATATATTATTTTATCAATGAAGTTTGTAAATTTATAATGCCACATACTATAATAACAATATAATCTAACATTGAGATATGTTCATGATGAATTAAGGCATGTGGTCCAAGCATGGCAAACTCCCTAATCCTGCCAATAACTCGTTCAATGTGAATCCGCAATGCGGCTATCCGTTTGCTTTCTTTAACTTGAGCTTTAGATGGTTTTTCGGTAGCGGAAACACTTGGTGGACGAATTAAATTGCATTTTTTTGATGCAAAACCTGCTGCAATTTGTTTGAAACCTCGGTCCGTCATAACATCTGTCCCATCTCTAAGTACGTTTAAGTATCCACATTTCTCAAATAATAATTTGTCGGATGTTCTTCCACCAAAACCTCCTGAACAAAAATTAACAAACCCGTGTGGAGTCGATGAAACAAGGTATTTTAGCGTGTTACATTTTTTGTACTCCGACCATGTACTTGACTGTTTAACTGGATCAGAAGGCTTTTGAATCTCAATTTCAAAACATTTAATTGAACATAATCATGGGTGAGAAAGGAAAAACTTTGCGAAGGCAAGCTATTCAATTTGTGCATAATGAACACGAATATTTTCAACGGGAAACAGAAAATAATGAACCATTATTGGATGTTCATCAGGTGCAGCAGGTAATATATGTGAATATATTTTTTTAATTTCTTTGAAAATTGAAATTGCCAGACAAAAAATGTTTCATGATTAATAAATGAAATTTAGCAAGTATTTTATTTTAGCGTACAGTAAATGCGCTACAAATATCTGAAACCACAGTAAACAGGATATTAAAACGTGTTAATAATATCGAAAATGAAGAACAATTAACTTCTTCTGGAAAAAAAGACCCAGAAAATCTACTGCAACAGCTGATCTTGATACTTTTAACACTGATGCAATTAGAAGAATAATATATGAAATGTATGCTAACAGTAAGTAGTTTATTACTTATTTTCAAAATATGTTTTATATCATTGTTTTCAGTATTTTTGTAACTATATCTAGGTGTTGTATCTTAATGATCATTATTATATCAAAATAAAATATATCTTTGAAAATGTGTAGACGTTTAACATTTAATTTTGAATGATTAAAATGTATCCACAAATATTATACCTGGTGCACGCCTATGTGTATGGAATGTAGTGAAGTTATTTGCAAGTAATATTATACCAGATGTTTTGAAAATGACCTTGAATTGTCATCTTTCGTGAACCAAACTATACCTACTATATGAGAGGAATCGGAATCCCATACTCGCAGTTATTCATATAATTCATTCCAAATAATTTGTCTGGGACGATAAAAACGACGGTTGATTTTCTCCAAACTATAGGCCTATACCATCTGATCCAAATAAATTTATTGTTTTCTAAGAAAATAATTTTATTGCAAAATTCAGGCCACATTTTTCGCGAAGTCTAGCTAGATACAAGATACAAATAATTTGTGTGGCACGATTAAACCTATGGTGTAATTATTTATGAGTTTAAAAAGAAAATTTGAAAACTTCTACGGTTAAACTTGGACTGGGAGAGGATTATATACTCCCGCAAGATAATGGCTGTTCTACAATATACCGAAACAACTTACAACACCTCCCCAGTCTCCTGATTTTATCCCTATTGAGAATTTATGGTCGGAACCGAACTAGATAGGCGACCCCCCCAAAAAATATTTTCCACTATTTAGGAACTCTGAAGGAATCTGACAAAAGAATGGGCAAAAATTTCACCTTGTACTCACTTCATTGAATATGAAGAAAAAAATATAATTAAATCGAATAGAGAATAAAATATTATTTTATTTGTAATAACATAAAAGGTCTTTGCAAGAAAAACTGTTAAAATCTTCAAATTAGGGTATTCCCGATTAACCAATCATAACCAAAATCTAATCAACTCTTCATATGGACGTACGAAAGACGAATATGAAAGAATTATAACTTTTGGAATTATAGTATTGGAGTTATCGAAGGAGAAATTTTTGTCACACACATACAGACATTAACGTAAAAATAGTAAATTCGTATTAGGGACTCTAAAACGTGCTTTTTCATTAAAAAACTCACCATCGAATGTTTTGACTAGGCCAATACCTTCCTTACCTATAGGTGACGGAAGGTAATAATTAAAAAATAGTAAAGCAAAACAATTTATCAACAATAGAATAAATTTTAGAATTTATTGGTAATAGATCTATTACAGCATATGCCAATCTATACAAAGGAGAAATTAGAAATTAAGTTTTCATTTAAAAAAAATGCAACTTCGTATGTACGTGTGTGTGTGTATGTGACCGCTGTTTCGTCAACGATATCTCCAATACTAGAATTCCAAAAATTACAATTCTTGCGTATTCCTCTTCCTTACAACCATATGCAGACTTGAATAGATTTTGGTTATAATTGGTCAACCGGAAGTACCCTCATTTGAAGATTTTAACAGTTTTTCTTGAAAAACTCAGTTAAATTTTATTATAACTTAAAGAATATATTATTCTCTATACGATTTGATTGCATTTTATATTTCATATTCAACTGATATAGAGTTAAAGAATTATAAAGATAATAAATTTTATAATTCAGCCAGCTATATGCTAACTTAACCATGGAAACTGCTAATATATTCAGGTAATTCAAATTGGCAGATGTCAGTATCAATAATACGTAAATTAATGAAAGAATAAGAGAAATAACTCTAGTGTTGGGCGTTTCTAGAAAGATATAAGAGAAACGATTACATTGGTTTGAACATGTCATGAGGAGAGATGAGTATATTGGAAGAATGAATAGCTTATAACAGAAGGTGGAAGAAACAAACATAGGAAGACAAAATAGTATAAGATGAATGGAGAGAAAAGGAACTGAATGAGGACGACACACAAAACAAAAATTAGTGGAAGAAGAAAGTAAAAAATACCGAACCCCTAATAAATGGGAAAAACTAAAGAAGAAGATGTTAGTGTCAAGTACAATTCGCATAGTTTGTTTATGAAGTAATTTAACTGGAAATATTGGATCTTTTGCAAAAAAAAATTATTTGTAGGGCGCGTGCAGTGACGTGACTGCTGACTTTGGCAAACAGATATGTGGACCCGTGTCAAAATGACAGCAATTAATTATGTCCATAACTGACAAGTGTTATAATTTTTCATTCAAAATTTCATAATTTTCTTATTTCATGTGGTTTGTTTGTTATCAGGAGTATGGAATTCAGTTGCCGAGAAAGGGAATCACATAATACCAAAAAATGAAATTTTGAATGAAAAGTTTTGACATGAGGATGACCCGCAAAACAGAAATGAATGGAAGAAAAAAATAAAAAAATAGCGACCCCTATCGAATGGGAAAAGCTAAAGAAGAAGAAAATGTCAGTGTCAAGTGCCATTTGCATGAAATAATATTACTGGAAATTTATAATATTTTGCAAGAAAATTTATGTATGGAAATAAAGAAGAAGATGTTAGTGTCAAGTGCAATTCGCATAGTTTGTTTATTCAATAATGTAACTGGAAATATAGGATCTTTTATGTGTAGGGCGCGTGCAGTGACGTGACTTTGCTGACTTTGGCAAGCAGATACGAATGTGGACTCGTGTCAAAATGACAGCTATTAATTACGTCCATAACTGACAAATGTCATTATTTTTCATTCAAAATTTCATGATTTTCTTATTACATGTGGTTTATTTATTATCAGGGGTGTGGAATTCAGTTGCCGAGAAAAGGAATCATAAAATACCAAAAAATGAAATTTTGAATGAAAAATTTTGACATGAGGATGACCCGCAAAATAGAAATGAGTGTAAGAAGAACATAAAAAATAGCGACCCCTAACGAATGGGAAAAGCTAAAGAAAAAGATGTAAGTGTCGAGTGCAATTTGCATAGTTTGTTTATGAAATAATTTTACTGGAAATTTAGAATCTTTTGCAAGAAAATTTATGTATGGAATTTGTACATAATACACAGGATTGACGGAAGGTATTGTGCTGGCCACATCAGATTTTTTATATTATTTCTAAAAATATTACCGTTTGCTTTTGCATGGCTTATACATTTTTCTGCAGCCCTGCACACAGTGCACACGTCTACAACAAAATCAGAAGCCTGCTGTAAATTGCCGTACAAAATGAATAAGAACGTGATGAGTTTTTAGAATTATGCACATCTGATTTCAATACTTATTTGGAAAAGGCATATTTATAGAATAATAACATCGAAAAACAAACAAAACAGAACTTCACAACTGCCAAAATCCAAACAAAGGAGCAAAATGTTACCAATATATTATAGGTCGTATTTGTGAGTGCGTGTCGCGCAGTCGACAACCACGCCATCGAATAGCCGTAGCATCGAAAAACCGTGCCATCGAAAGTCGCCACGTCGACACCTACCCCCCACCACAGGCCGTAGCTACGAAAACCGTCACGTCGAAAGTCGCCACGTCGACATCACCCCCCACCACTGACCGTAGCTACGATAGCCGTCACATCGAAAGTCGCCACGTCGACATCACCCCCCACCACCGACTCCCCACCTAATCACCACTGAGTCTTTCAAAACGTTAATTCAGCTGACTCGCTATAACATAGTTTATACTTCATATTATTTACGTTAGATGGCACCGCCATGTACGAGTTTGTAATGGCATTTACTCAAATTATTAAATGGAATAAAATATCTATTTTGTAAACACTTTAATGTTACACAATATAAAACAGTTAAACATTATATGATAGACAACAAATATATGTGTGTATTTTAAAATAGTGTAGGTATATAATATTGTATGTTTAAATATGTTTTAAAATAGGTGAAATATTTACCATTTTATTTTATAATGCAGATTTATAAATTTGTTTTAAATGTTAGAGAAAAACAGTAACATGCTATTAGAATTGTTTTAAAATTTAACACCATACTAAAAACTAGATTGAAATAAGGAAAAAAATACATACTCGGTAAATTTCACAAAATTTAAAAGATTCTTAATTGCAATTTAGGCGTTGCTGCCATCATCAGAAGAATTACAAGAACGAATTTTAAAATTCTGAATGCTCACACAGGGTGATTAAACATAGTGCAAAGATTAAAGAATTCTAGGGAATACTGAGATTAAATACTCCAGAATCGGAGATGGACAAAGATCTAACTGTTTGTTCATAAGGTTATAGCCATTAAGAATAGCTTTCTTGATTTCGAAGGATTCCAGGAAAGTTAATCTTGGCCTTTTCCTTTCACAATGCAGAATACTTAAATTATCTTTATTACATGTATGTTTATTTTCTAATAAATTTTAGGCTACATTTGAATTGGTTTTATTGTTTTTAAAACTGTTCATGTGTTCATCGCATCTAATGCTGAAATTACGAGCTGTTTGCCTAATATAATATAGTCACAATCATTGCAGTTTATTTGATAGATACCGTACTTTTTATAATTATTTTGGGAGTAAATTTTATTATTGACTAGTATTATTTTCAAATTATTTTTATTATAGAAACCGCATTCTATATTAATTTTTCTTAGCTCAAAGGATCATTTTTCACTGAATTGATTTATATATAAGTTCGTACCTCTCGCTAAGAGAGGTATTGAATTCATGCTAAAAATCTCATATTAATTTTAGTGAATAAGCACGTTTTAAGGTTCCTAGAATCCAATTATAAAAAAATTACGATGATGTCTGTGTGTGTGGATGTGTGTGTGTGTGTGTGTGTGTGTATGTGTGCGAAGACGTTGTAGGTACGATTTCTGAAATTCTATAAGACCAAAGACCTGTGTAACTACGGATTCCTCAATCTAATGAGAAGAGTTTAATAGGTTCTGGTAACAATTGGACAACCGGAAGTGGTAGTTTCTAAAAAAAATCTAAATATTATTTTTTGACAATTTGTTACTGCAAATTATAAAGATAATTAAATTCTCAATCTGACACAATTAATTTTTTCATTATATGTCCTATAGGTTTAGAGATATAGTATATAATAATATAGAATAATCTGTTGTAATAAATCTCGTTGCCCAAAAAAGTCCATGGATATCAATTGAAATATTTAAATGTTTGTAATTGACAGATAAATGCAAATTGTCAGTGTCAAAAATTTGCATTACTGGAAGATTTTTCTGGGAGGTACGAGTACATTTAATATATCTTATTGTATTATTAATTAAATATGTTTTTTTTTAATTATAGGTATATTAATATTACATATATCCTTAAGAAATACTGCTAATACTGTCAATGAATTTGAAGAATTTTGAACATATTAGAAGAGTAGGACAAAATTCCTCATAGAACGAAAGAAGAGATAATTTCAATTATTTGTGTGTACAGGAAATGTTAAATTCGTTACTTACACGGCGCGAGCAGTCATGTGACTTTGTTGGCCTTGGCAAGCAGATATGAGGATCCGTGTCAGAATGACGGCTAGTAGTTATGTACATAGATGTCAAAATTATCTTAAATCATAATTTTTCATTCAAAATATTCTGCTATTTATTTGTCATGTGTGTATGTGTATCTCAACAAGGTATCTGATATAAAAAACTTATTATTGAAACAGGTGATTTTTATTGATCATAATATTTTTAGTCATAATAAAATAATTTATTTAATTAAAATAACTAACATGACATGTAAATATTACAGGTATACTTCCAAAAAAAGAAATTTCATGAAAAAAAAAAATGAAAAACCTTAGATTTTAAAAGTAAAACAAAACTAAAACATAATAATCCTTACACCATTGGAAAGAGAGAAAAATAAGTATTTTTTTAAAGTAAAAATCCAATATGGGTCCATTTAAAATAAGAAAGTTGCTATTAATATCTTGGAAACTGCCATCTTGAATTTTATTCTAACATCAGTTTAAGTTTTTCTCATCAAATCATGAAACTTTTATATGAAACATTTTTTTTATATATCTTTTACAATTACGGAGTTATTTGGTATTTTCTAAAATCGTGATTTTCAATTTTTTTTTGAATAACTTTCAAACTGTTCGAAATTTTAATTTGTTCTCAGCGGAATCTGAATGAGCACTCAAAACTGTAATATTGCCTATTTAACCGACTTCGTAGCTCTTATAGTTTCGGAGCTCCCAATGCTAGCCTAATTAATTTGGGACATCTGTATACAGGTTGGTTGGTTTTTCATTGTCCAGCTTATATCTTCTGAAATTTTCTAGATATACCTAACAGCTAATAAAATATTTTGTATAAACAATTAATCTCTATAAGTATTTTATTCTAATTTTTAGTATTGAGAGTGTTTAAATTTTAATACAATTCTAATAGCATGTTTCTGTTTTTCTCTAACATTTAAAATAAATTTATAAATCTGCATTACAAAATAAAATGGTAAATATTTCACCTATTTTAAAACATGTTTAAACATACAATATTATATACCTACACTATTTTTAAATACACACATATATTTGTTGTCTATAATATAATGTTTAACTGTTTTATATTTTGTAACATTAAAGTGTTTACAAAAATAGATATTTTATTCCATTTAATAATTTGAGTAAATGCCATGACAAACTCGTACATGGCGGTGCCATCTAACGTAAATAATATGAAGTACAAACTATGTTATAGTGAGTCAGCTGAATTAACGTTTTGAAAGACTCAGTGGTGATTAGGTGGGGGAGTCGGTGGTGGGGGGTGATGTCGACGTGGCGACTTTCGATGTGACGGCTATCGTAGCTACGGTCAGTGGTGGGGGGTGATGTCGACGTGACGACTTTCGACGTTACGGTTTTCGTAGCTACGGCCTGTGGTGGGGGGTAGGTGTCGACGTGGCGACTTTCGATGGCACGGTTTTTCGATGCTACGGCTATTCGATGGCGTGGTTGTCGACTGCGCGGCATGCTCCGGTATTTGTTTGGGATTTTTGGATACAACCCTAAACTGATCTTAAACCTACCCGTGTTGGTACCAAATAAACAGTGGATTATTCTACTGTTGGTGAAAATGTAAAGCGGTAAATTCAAATAAATAGGAACGTTTATCGTATTGTACTTGTAAGAGTCTGTGCCACTGAACTCTAATACTTATTGAGAACTGACATGTCCGATGGCGGCAGCACCATCGGGCCGATCAGCTGGTTCTGAATTGGTACCAGGCCCCTGACACTCATATGCGGGAAAAATTACCGAGTTGCATATGTATTGGTGTGGTATGTAATTATCGCCAGCACCACTAGAGTTGCCGCTGGCGCTAGTGCAGTTCACAATTTGTACCTCCCACCACTCACGTGACCGTCAGTGACAGCTATTTGAATTTCAAAACATTCAACGGTCATTTGTTTGTTGTCATGTTGGTTATCATTCGAACCAATAAGGCCTTTTTAAGTGTTTGCTCGGTGTTTCAGTCCAAGTGTTTATTTTGTTTTGAACAATCGTCAACCATGAGTGCTGTAAGTATAAATATATTATAATTCTATTTCAAGTTACACTGTTTATTATAACATTATACGCATTTTTTTTAAATGACATATTGTAAGCTTTATGTTTTGGCGTTGGAATATGTGTATATTCTTATATGCTTATTAGTATCCAAAATTAGTAACTTTTTAAACAGTTTTTGTTAAATGTTTACCATGACACAAAAGTTCAATTTTAATTGTGAAGTACCGATCTTTAGAAAGTGTTCAAACATTATATCTGTTTTATTATTTTCAGCACAAGAAATTTTGTGTGGACAAAGGATGCATTATTAACACCTTGCCAGTGAAGGAACGGGGAAGTTTGTTCTGTTTTCCATGGACGGAAGATGTGCGTCGTGAGTGGTTGAAAAACATCAACGAGCATTCACGATTTAACAGTTTTACGTGACTACGAGGGGAACGAGGTCCATTTTTTGAAATATGCTAATGAACGTTTCATTACAATAGTTGAGGAAAGTAAAGAAGAGATTTTTTCTCGAATTCCTTCTATTATTACCCTTCCTAACATTTTAACAACAAATTTGGACGTCTCCCCCATGCCTTCCACTTTTTGCAAAGTGCACGAGAGTGCAATGAAGAAAAAAGTTACAAATTTATTGACAGTGGTTTTATTAAATCATTTTTGCACACTAATTAACAAAAAAAATTAGATGTCTTGACATTATAAAAAACAATAATGTTATTGAAAATTATTACCAATTGTGTAAATATATTTTTTTTTGTTGTACATATATTTTTTTCTACTCCTGCTCTGAAAATACAATTTTCTGGTTTGTTTTTCATGTTGAAAGTAACTCTTTGCAGCACGCTTCGGTATCCTAGCAACGAATTTTACTTACAAATGTTGTATAGAATGTTTGTTGTTGTCATAGATACGCATCACAAATAAAAGCATTGAAAATAAATGTCAAATTATTTTTAAAAAATAATTCTTTATTTCCTTATTTTTTATCTTGCAGGAGTAGAAAAAATAGTGTGTATAACACGTGTTGAAAGTCCTTTGTCAAACACAAACGATTGCAACCTTCGCTTCGCTCAGGCTGCAACTTTCGTTTTGGTTCGACAAAGATAGACTTTCAGCACTTGATATACAAATAACTATTTTTATTTTTTTGTATATATTTTTGTTTTTATTTTTTTGTATATATTTTTGTTTTTATTTTTTTGTATATATATATTTTTAATAATAAATGTACATATTGCAAATTTTGTTGTTTTACTTTACACTACTTTCAAAATATAAATCCGAGGTAAAAAATTACAGCATTCAAAATTAAGCGCGTCAAAAATAGTTCTTGCCAGCACCGCAACGTGCGCTGTTCTATCGGTGTGAGAATTAAGTAATTTTTGAAAGCACTGTACCAACGACCACCTACACTGAAAGACTTGACAGTACAGTGCTTTCAAAAATTACTTAATTCTCACACCGATAGAACAGCGCACGTTGCGGTGCTGGCAAGAACTATTTTTGACGCGCTTAATTTTGAATGCTGTAATTTTTTACCTCGGATTTATATTTTGAAAGTAGTGTAAAGTAAAACAACAAAATTTGCAATATGTACATTTATTATTAAAAATATATATATACAAAAAAATAAAAACAAAAATATATACAAAAAAATAAAAACAAAAATATATACAAAAAAATAAAAATAGTTATTTGTATATCAAGTGCTGAAAGTCTATCTTTGTCGAACCAAAACGAAAGTTGCAGCCTGAGCGAAGCGAAGGTTGCAATCGTTTGTGTTTGACAAAGGACTTTCAACACGTGTTATACACACTATTTTTTCTACTCCTGCAAGATAAAAAATAAGGAAATAAAGAATTATTTTTTAAAAATAATTTGACATTTATTTTCAATGCTTTTATTTGTGATGCGTATCTATGACAACAACAAACATTCTATACAACATTTGTAAGTAAAATTCGTTGCTAGGATACCGAAGCGTGCTGCAAAGAGTTACTTTCAACATGAAAAACAAACCAGAAAATTGTATTTTCAGAGCAGGAGTAGAAAAAAATATATGTACAACAAAAAAAAATATATTTACACAATTGGTAATAATTTTCAATAACATTATTGTTTTTTATAATGTCAAGACATCTAATTTTTTTTGTTAATTAGTGTGCAAAAATGATTTAATAAAACCACTGTCAATAAATTTGTAACTTTTTTCTTCATTGCACTCTCGTGCACTTTGCAAAAAGTGGAAGGCATGGGGGAGACGTCCAAATTTGTTGTTAAAATGTTAGGAAGGGTAATAATAGAAGGAATTCGAGAAAAAATCTCTTCTTTACTTTCCTCAACTATTGTAATGAAACGTTCATTAGCATATTTCAAAAAATGGACCTCGTTCCCCTCGTAGTCACGTAAAACTGTTAAATCGTGAATGCTCGTTGATGTTTTTCAACCACTCACGACGCACATCTTCCGTCCATGGAAAACAGAACAAACTTCCCCGTTCCTTCACTGGCAAGGTGTTAATAATGCATCCTTTGTCCACACAAAATTTCTTGTGCTGAAAATAATAAAACAGATATAATGTTTGAACACTTTCTAAAGATCGGTACTTCACAATTAAAATTGAACTTTTGTGTCATGGTAAACATTTAACAAAAACTGTTTAAAAAGTTACTAATTTTGGATACTAATAAGCATATAAGAATATACACATATTCCAACGCCAAAACATAAAGCTTACAATATGTCATTTAAAAAAAATGCGTATAATGTTATAATAAACAGTGTAACTTGAAATAGAATTATAATATATTTATACTTACAGCACTCATGGTTGACGATTGTTCAAAACAAAATAAACACTTGGACTGAAACACCGAGCAAACACTTAAAAAGGCCTTATTGGTTCGAATGATAACCAACATGACAACAAACAAATGACCGTTGAATGTTTTGAAATTCAAATAGCTGTCACTGACGGTCACGTGAGTGGTGGGAGGTACAAATTGTGAACTGCACTAGCGCCAGCGGCAACTCTAGTGGTGCTGGCGATAATTACATACCACACCAATACATATGCAACTCGGTAATTTTTCCCGCATATGAGTGTCAGGGGCCTGCACTGTACTGTCAAGTCTTTCAGTGTAGGTGGTCGTTGATTGGTACTCGCAGTGTTGTGACATATGAAAGCAAACAACAAAAGCAATTTTTTTCACTTAAAATGGGGTTTGGTACCACAGAACATTTTAGATATCTGGAAGCAACAGCTACTTTTAAATGTATTATAGAAGATATGTTAAAATGTATTTATAATTTTATATGCATTTAATCAATCGAAATTGATGATCGCAGGTGAGCGAATTATAAACGCTAATCTCAATATTATGTGGAGTATTAAAAAATGATGGTATAATGTGGGTAATATTTGCACTTTGTCTGCGAACCAGTGCATTTTCTGCAAAACCACATGAAATCAAAATACATTTAGAGAAAATTTAAAAATTATTAGTGCAGAATGCACGTGTAAAGCTAGATAAAGACCACGAAATATGTAATTATCCGATTTAAAATGACGAGAACAAACTTTCATATGTTTTGTTATTTGTTTTGCACTACGAATTGCATATTCCCATGCTTTTCGTCGATCCATATCCATTTCAACACTTGCTCTTGTCGTAATTTTAACTTTATTTTGGCCATGTTTCGGAAAATTATAAAACCCAATGCCTGTGTCTCGACCAGATCTTGAGAGTGACGTCAGAATATACAACAATTTGTACAACTTTTTCCCATTTTTATTCACATCAAATGATCAAACCACATGTAACTCAAGCATACAGTCACAATATAGTACCAAATCGGAAAGTTCATATTTTCCCCACCAGATGTCATGTCGCAGCTTGTCAGTTGTCAATAATAATAATAAGTATTAGAGTTCAGTGGTCTGTGCAGTGTCAAAATGGAGTCTATTGACAACTGACAAGCTGCGACATGACATCTGGTGGGAAAAATATGAACTTTCCGATTTGGTACTATATTGTGGCTGTATGCTTGAGTTACATGTGGTTTGATCATTTGATGTGAATAAAAATGGGAAAGTCGTACAAATTGTTGTATATTCTGACGTCACTCTCAAGATCTGGTCGAGACACAGGCATTGGGTTTTATAATTTTCCGAAACATGGCCAAAATAAAGTTAAAATTACAACAAGAGCAAGTGTTGAAATGGATATGGATCGACGAAAAGCATGGGAATATGCAATTCGTAGTGCAAAACAAATAACAAAACAAATGAAAGTTTGTTCTCGTCATTTTAAATCGGATAATTATATATTTCGTGGTCTTTATCTAGCTTTACACGTGCATTCTGCACTAATAATTTTTAAATTTTCTCTAAATGTATTTTGATTTCATGTGGTTTTGCAGAAAATGCACTGGTTCGCAGATAAAGTGCAAATATTACCCACATTATACCGTCATTTTTTAATAATCCACATAATATTATGTGGTTAGCGTTTATAATTCCCTCACCTGCGATCATCAATTTCGATTGATTAAATGCATATAAAATTATAAATACATATTAACATATCTTCTATAATACATTTAGAAATAGCTGTTGCTTCCAGAAATCTAAAATGTTCTGTGGTACCAAACCCCATTTTAAGTGAAAAAAATTGCTTTTGTTGTTTGTTTTCATATGTCACAACACTGCGAGTACCAATTCAGAAGCAGCTGATCGGCCCGATGGTGCTGCCGCCATCGGACATGTCAGTTCTCAATACAGGTACCGAATTTTTGTATTAAAATTCTTATGTTAGTACTTACATAAATTTATTATTATAGAATTTGTTAATTGAAGAACTGCTAGCACCTAT
The DNA here is from genome assembly GCA_951394225.1 of Harpalus rufipes. NCBI lineage: Eukaryota > Metazoa > Arthropoda > Insecta > Coleoptera > Carabidae > Harpalus > Harpalus rufipes. The sequence goes on from OX596279.1 coordinate 47,477,562, forward strand.
AAGCAGCAGTAGCGAGGAAGAATATGATTTTGAAACATCTTCAGAAGATTCTGGTTCACCAAACGGCTTGCAAAAAGAAGAAAAAAGAAAGCAAGAATAGAAAATTATTCTACTGTAATAAGGTCTTATAATGATTTAGATTTTAGAAGTCACTTAAGACTTCGAAGACGAAGTGCTGAAATATTAATTAGTAATTGGAATTGAAATTATTTTTACTTGATCATTCTAACCTTAATATTTTTGTAGATATGTTCAGTACTAGTAATATTATGCCCCCAAAAACTCATGGAGGACGTAAACAAATTTCCTACGAGAACAACATTTTAATAACATTGTGGTACTTAGCAAATAAAGAGCCTTTAAGAACAATTGCAGATAGATTCAATGTTTGTGAAACAACAGTATTTAATGTGGTCCGTGATTTAATGTTATTATAAGAATAACAGAATGGCTTTGTACATTAAAACATAATTACATAAAGTGGCCCAGTAATTATGAAGCAAATAGAATTATTAAAAAATTTAAACAAAAAAAAGGTATAGATGGTATTTTAGGGGCTATAGACGGATCCCACATTCCAATTATAAAACCCACTGAGGATAGTGAAGATTTTATGAATCGAAAAGGTTTTTATTCAGTATTAGTACAGTGTGTCGTTGACGATAAAAAAAGATTAATAGATGTATCTTGCGGATATCCTGGATCTATGCACGATGCAAGAATGCTTAAAAGATCCAATTTATATAAAACTGCAGAAATACTAAATAAAAAAAAATGAAATGTTTCCAAATAACTCTTTTCTTTTAGGAGATTCTGCATATCCGGTTCTGAATTGGCTGGTACCTCCGTTTAAAGATAACGGGAGGCTTACAAAAGAACAAATAGAATTTAATTATCGACATTCCGCCACCAGAATGGCAGTATTGGCAGTAGAAATGTTTTATGGCCTACTGAAGGCAAGATTTCGAAGACTAAAATATGTAGAAATTTTGTCCATTACAAAAATAACCAAAGTTATATTAGCATGCTGTATTCTACATACATAATTTTTTAATTAAAAATGAAGATGCTGATGAATTTGAACATGATATGCAACAGGAGGATAATGCAGATATCATTGAACCTGAATAGGATGAAGCAGAAGACGCGGTTAACAACAGAAGGGAAAAATTATATCTCCAAATGTATAAAAAATAACTTTATTTGTTCACATGTACAAAAAATACTTATTATACTTTTATTTCATAAATTAATAGTAGTTTATATATCAAGGGAGTAAAGTTCGTCATTATTTGTCGAGAGCGAAGTTTGAATCCTGAGGGCGTAGCCCGAGGGATGCAATCGCTTGAGGCAAATAATGACACTTTACTCCCGTGTTATATACAACATTTTATATACAAACGAAAAAATCGTTTTTTAACAAAAGAGACTATCAATAATAGCATGTAAAACTAGTAAGAATGAAGCACATTCCTATAAACGAAAACAAACTATTTATTTTTTTACTTCAGACGTTTGCTTTTTTCATCAAAATAAGCAAGCAGAACATTTTCACTGTAGTTGGTTACACATTCCTCCTAAGCTTTTTCATATAATTTTCTCGATTTTACGGGCAGCAAATTTAACACTACATTCTGTGCTGCTTCCGCTACATCTGGAGGTGTACACAATTCCTTTCTTCGTTTCTCATTGTCAATATTTAATCTACCACCAAATATATACCAATATGATAGTATTTTAGGTTAGGTCAAACCTCCTTGGGTTAAACTCACAAACTTCAAACCAAAGTAACAAATGAAAGAACGAAAGAAGAATACGCCATCTATCAAAAAAATATGAAAACAAAAAGGCTCTAATCATTATATTTTTCTCTAAAATAAATATAATTGATAATATTCGACACATCTGTTAATAAATATGAGTTAATAATTGAATATTAAGAAAATAAAATTCTTCCTAGGTAGCACCGTAGCATTGTCAATGACCTTGAATCACTTTATGTCCCTAGGGAGTACTTGTCATTTTTATTTCCCTCGGTAAATAATGAAGCACATTAAGTAATGATTTTGATAAGAATAAAGTTAACATTATTTACCGGTTGTATATAAATAACATTATGTTATATTATAAAAAGAAAAAAACAAAAATTACTTTATGTAATAAAAATCTATAATCCTACTTTTTTCCATATTGGATTCATTAAGTGTGAATGTTTATAAATTAAATAACATTATGCTTTGTCTATTATGAAAAAATAACATTTTGTACTAAAAATCAGTCTTCAGTAGTTAACATATACATAATACTTATTTTTTTGTATTGTATTTACTAATTCTTTTAATAAATTTAATTTTTCTATTTTAAGTCGATCTTCGTGTCTTTTATTTTTGTTCTCGTTTTTCTCTGCCATGTATTTCTTCCATTTGTTTCGTCTTTCGTTGTTCCTTCATAATAAGATATTTTTTATAGGGACTTGTGTTCTGTTCCATATTTCTTTTATATTTCCTGGGCGTTGTTCCCTTTGTAGGGCTTATGATTTTATTTTCGGTTCGGTGTTTATTATTTCTTCACGGTTTTTATTTTCCATTTCAGTCGATCTGTTTGTGGATTCTAATCCAGCTTCATTCTGTACACCACTTTCCAACACATCTTTACACTCAACTGTTTTCTGTTTACCGAATATTTCGTCCATTTGATCAAAAAATTTGAACTTTATAGCCCCTCTTCCTGTTAATTTTTTATTGTCTATCACTGTTTTGTATGATTTAATTAAATTTTTTATTTTATTTCGTGCCTGTTGCTCTGTAGTATTAATGTTATTAAATTTCAATTCCATTATTATTTTATTCCATGCACTTTTTCTTTTGACTGTATGATTCAAATCATCTTTATACTTCCTGAATATATCCAGTAAGCACATCACTTCGTTATCCGCCCATTTTTTTTATATTTATTTGATTGTTTTCTTCTTCATTGGGGTACATTAAATTATTATCCATTTGCGATATACCGCAGATATGATGATCAACTTCTGGCAGCGATAGAACAGCACTACAACCAGTGCACAGGTACTGTTGCTGATCCTTATCTGTATTCAATAGTAATATTATTAATGTAGGTATTAAATTATAAAAGTAAATAAATGATTTACCTTATTTAATTTGTGATGTAAATAAACAAGAGCCAAGTAACCACAAATATCAACAGAAACAGAAAGTTCTAGATAGGGATAACAATATTTAAACAAAGATGAAAACAGGTTCAACTCACCAACCCAGCAAAATAGCTGGGTGAGATAGATCAGTTCGGGAATAGTTCCGGGTTATTTAAACAGTGTCAACTAAACAGAATTAACCTACTAGGTTACTTAAAAAGTCCCAAATAAATACGGCCATAATGAATGACCATAGAGACATCTCTCGACGTACTTTAGAGTAGACTTTATATATCTCTATCTCTAGTTATCTCTTTCTGTCCAGCCGAGAACATACAGGGCCGGATTTACATACAAGCAAAACAAGCTCGTGCTTGGGGCCCCCGGCCTAAGGGGGCCCCCAAGGCTGAGGCTGAACCTTTTTTTTTGTAATGGAGAGCCCGTCTGTAACTTAATATTTTTTTCTTTCATTAACATTTAACAATAAATGTATTTATGGCAGTTAATTACTTTTGTTTCAATATTAATTTATTATATTATTAATTAATAATTATATAACTGTATAATGTATAACTGAATCGAGTTTTGTTCAAATTAATCTGGGGGGGCCACACCTACGCGATTTGCTTGGGGGCCCCGCGGAACGTAAATCCGGCCCTGCTTATGTAACATTTTGTCCGAATATTATAATTCATTTACTATAAATATAAGACTGTTCCAGACATCTATTGGCGTGAAATGGAAACTTTTACCCGCTATTTTAAAAATCAAATTCATTGAAGGTCTGGCTATTAAAAACTACATAAATGAAAAATATATAACAATTTAGACATTTTTAATACTCTCAGAAAAATCTTTTAACAATAATGAAAAGGAATATATTTCACATCAAACCAGATGTATTTATAAATGATAATATCAGAACTTTTATTGGAAATACAAAATTTACACTAATCATTACATTTTAATATTAAAAAGTTCTGCAGTATTGATTCATTCAAAAGAAAATATTTACCAATAATAATTACTATATAATTTGTATACAAACATTAACATTTTATAAGATACGAACTATTATTTTAATTTAGATGTATGCATATTACCCATATTTCTAAATATAAATTGCAAAAGAGCACTCTTGTTTTATACAAGTACTAATTTTGAAATAAAAATATGAATAGAGTATTAAAAACTAGCATTTATTATAATGAAATGAATACAATTTAGACATCTGAAAGGAATATGAACATTAAGGACTAATTAAACTAATTATAAATGCTGAATATAAACATGTCTTTAATTCCGAGGTCATCATTATTGTTGGCAAACTAAAAATAAAAGTAATAATAACTATAATCAATTTTGGAATTTCATTTCGGAGCTCTGATAAATGTTTGTATATTTCTTTTTAAAATCTTACACTAATATTGCCACATATTTCGGTACGCGTACAATTTAGCGTTCGTCCCAAAGAATCGAAACGCCGGACATGATAACATGGCAATAACAAATTTGTTTCTTATAGTTTATATTCGCATGTAGCTAAAACATAAGTGAACACAAGTCACCAGCTTCTGGTGTGCACATATTTAAGTAAACCTAAGAAGAAATTGTCACAAATACCATTTATATAAAAAAACGAAATGTAGAAAGAGCGAGTGCAAACGACACTAGCTGTCCTTCATTAACAGTTTATATGTGCCGAACAATATTAAAACACATCATTGACACATTAGGGATAATACACATCTGTACAGGCTTTTACAAAATGGCGGGGATATTTATTTATGCCGGTTGCGAGTGCGCTCCCTTTTTGCCAATGAGGGACTTGTGGATATGCGGGATCACACCACCTCCCGCGATGGTCGCTTTGATCAGGCTGTCCAGTTCTTCGTCGCCGCGGATGGCGAGCTGCAAGTGCCGAGGAGTGATACGCTTCACTTTCAAATCCTTCGAGGCGTTACCGGCCAACTCCAACACCTGTGTTACAATCATATATTTTCTTTTAATATAACAATAATAAGCTAACCTAACATACAAAATTCGATGAGTATTTACACCAATTTCAAGCAAAAATGTCTAGCCAGATTGTAAAATATCGCAAGTCAACGAAGGTTTGACTATTTACACCATCACACATATTCTGCACAACCAGATCATATCGATGCCGTAGACAGATTGTAGTCGTCGCCCAGTATATTCATCTCTAAAACTGTCTGTTGCCTACCAGTTAAAATGAAAAATATAGCATCGATATTACTGTTCGTTTTATTTACGTTGAAACAGGATTTGCAATTTCCTGAGTAACTAAATGACAGCAATGTATAAGAGTATTCCATTTAAAATAGAACCAAGTACTTCAACTATATTACGAATTGTTAACAATTTTAAGAGAAATGGTTGCGTTAAGGCTCATTCAAAGCTACGAAAATAAGAAATATAAATAAAATTATAAATAAGACTGTGGTTGATGTTCACAGCTTCGAAAATAAAACGTAAATTAATGTCAGCTGTCATTTAAGTACATTCATAATTAACAAGCAATAATATCAACTTCATACCTTTTAACGCACTGTACGCAATCATACATGCGATCCTTTGTCTTAAAACAACTTTTTACCTCCCGCTACCTTTGTAAAGGGAGGTATAGGGATCGTGCTAAAAACCGCAAATCGAGATTTTGGTAAATGATCACGTTTTAAGGACCCTATAATCATATTTTAACATTTTGACGATAATGTCTGTGGGTGTGCGTGTATTCTCTTTACGCTCTAACTCAAATACTATCATTCTGAAAATTTTGGAACCGTGTATTCTTAGTCTACTTTAATATGGAAAGAAGCCATTAGATTTTGGAGTAATCAGATAACCGGATATGGCACTTTACTTGAAGCTCAAAACAGTTTTTCTTCGAAAAATACATTTAAATTATTTTTTTCGCGATTTGTGTTATTATAAAAATTAAAGATTATCAATTTTTCTACAAATATGCATTAATACTTTTTTTATATATTTTATGAATAAATTTATAAAATAATTCATTTTATAGATCCCGAAGTCTATGCTTTAAAGATAAACATATGTCCTTGGTTACACAATTCTGATCTCTAATTTATGTAAATGACAAATAAATGTCACTGTCAATAAATTTATTATTTTAAATTAAAACTGGTTGTATTTTAAAACGTAAATTTTAAAATATGAATTTATAAAATATCTAATTAATAAATCAATTTTCATGTTTGTAATTGAAAAGAAATTAACGTTACTATTACACAAGAAATTATGGTAAGATTCTGAAGAAGAAAATACGGATAATACATAATAAATTGGAACAATAGTTATATTACTACGAGTATATCATGCAAAGGAACCTTAATGTAGTAGCCAGCATTAGTAAATACGTAGGTATGCATTTATGTTAACATTTAAAAAAAAATTATATTCAAATATAAATCCTTTTATGAGAGCATAAATTGACAACTCAAATGACAGTTGTTATGTATGTATGTGCTTATGCTTGTTATTAACATTTGGCAAATCCTTATATTCATGTCTTATGTTTATTTTCGAGAGCTATGAACATTTTCATAAGAATTTATTGTTACCTCCCACCATACCGTAGGTCAGAAAGGTAATATTTTCGATCAAAAAATTAGATAGTGAATTTTCAGTGAATACGCACAACACGTTTTTACTATTTTTACAATGATGTCTGTGTGTGTGACAATTTTTTCCTCAACGATAACTGAAATGATTCTTCGCACATTATCTCTGGCTATTTTGTTTATGTACTCTTTATATTTTTTATTATAACTAAATTTATTAACCTTATCAGTTCGTCGCTTACTTAAAACGTTAAAAATAGTTGTCACTTAATTCTTCGCGCCTGCGCAGTTGTCTTATTCACGTTTCTAGTGAAAATGTAATTAAAATGAATAATGTGCTAGCATGAACACGTCCAATGATTTTTATTATTTTAACTTTTTAGATTTAAAATATAATGTAAATGAAATTAAAATGAATGTTTCATGAATCCACCTTTATTTAAAACAAATGTTTGCACATCGTAAGATCGGACGTGGCGGAGAAATGGCGTAGCCCGCTAGGTCTCCCGATCTCACACCACTGGGGATTTCTAAAATCTAATGTATACATTAAAAATATTTTAAATTTAGATCAATAGAAAATTATTAATGAGTTTATAACCGATTGGGACATTGTTTAGCTGTAAATGGGGGATTTTTGAAAATTTGTTATAAATTGTATTGTGTATAACCATCTATTAAATGTTTATATTTCTTGCAATCTTTTTCATTTCTAAAATGATCAAATCAAAATACATATTTTATTTGCTATGTTCTATTTCAAATGGAACGCTCTTATACATTGCTGTCATTTGGTTATTATGGATATGACAAATCCCATGTTTCACGTTAAATAAAACGGACGGTATAGTATATAAGTAGTAAAAATTACAAATGTGTCAATTTTTCAATGCGACATTTTTCGTTTGAACTGGCAGTTACATTAACAAGCAGTTTAATCCGAGATGAAAATACCGGGCCTTAGAGATGTTTAACAATAGTGTTAGCAGCTTCAACGCAAAAATAACGTGCGTCATGTGACAGCCCGAATGCGCATGCCTACTAATAAGCAGGGATGGAAAACGTTAACATAACGATACCCGATAATGTTAATGTTTCACTTATTAATTTTTTTTAATAACGTTATGTAACCGTAAGTAACAACTAACGATTCACCATAACGTTATCGAAGTTCACAAATTTTACGATATTTTTGCCGTTTCAAAGTATAATTTCCTGATAATTTTTTCGTGTTTTATAATAAATAGATATCACTAGTGCTCAAATTCAAACGTTGAACACTTTATTTCATTTTTAGAATAATTGTGTAATTTTTTTTTAAAACAGTTTTAAATTTTAATTTTATTACAAACTTGAGAAAAATACGGTTATTGTAACGGTATAAAAATGAAATAAAAATAACATTATTATAACGTTACATAACGTTATTTTGTTTTTATTAAGTTATTTATAACGTTATGTAACGAATTATTTGTCATATAACGTTATTAATGTTATCCCATCCTGCTAATAACGATCACGTTAAATGAATTAAGACGTGTGCAATGGAATAGCGCGTTCGTTCTGTATATGTTAGGGTACCTATATACTCAGGGTATGGCCATGACGTGGCTCGCGTATCGTCCGCCATTTGCGGGCCAATGTCATATTCGTTGTTGTTGCGCAAATTATTATGTATTTCCATGGCTATTTGTTTTATTTTTATGCAAAACACATTTAAATATACTTCTAACATTTATTTAAAGTGTAAGTACATAATACTTTTATTTTATTTATCTGTGTATTTTCTTGAGATACTGACTACGATGACTGGCAATATTGAAAACACATAAAAATTACCAATATTAAGCACAAACATTTAAATTTTTAAAAGGTAAGTTTAGAATATATACTTATGTAAATAATAACTATAGTTATTAAATAAATAAATAAATAAAATAAATAAATATTTCATCACGGCATATTACCCAATGCTGGGTGCGCCAATCTGCTTCGTACACAGATATCGGTAATGATGGAATATTTGTACCGTGTGGGCGCTTACCAGGCGTCACCTCACGGGCACTCATTGCTGGCGTGTGATAATAACAACCTACATCCTATGCTCTACATAACCTCTAAATTTGTCAATAATAATTGTGTATCTCTTAAATAAATGGTTTTTTATTACCTTTATAGATTCATAGTGTGATTATTTAATATTCCTTTATAATATATCACATTTATTACAAATTAATAAGAAAATGAATACTCAGTATGTTTGAAATTGGCCCGCAAATGGCGGCGATCTTGGCTCATGGCCATACCTTGTATATACAGGTACCCTAGTATATGTAAGGTAATGTTTCGGTGAAAAATACGGCTTAACTTCGTTTGTGTTGTTTCTAGCGTTAACGTAAACTAATTAAATGCAATAAACATTGAAAGTCCAATGTTTAAAATAGCATGAACCTTAAAATTCCAGATAAAGTGAACGTTTGCGTTACATAAAAATATATAAATATATCATATCATACGACATATTTCCCATTGCTGGGTGTGTCAATCTGCATTGTTACATCAAAATATATTTTCACTTACTGTACATGACATTTGATCTGTCTAATTAAAATGAGGTAGCTAGCTTTATCTAAAGATTAGGTTATGTCTGCTTTAATTTCAATTATAAAGTAGTTTTCGATGGACGGTATTTCTGGACAATATACTTATTAGTCTATATACCGTTGAACCCCTATCTCTCGTATAAGTGTAAAGTGCGAAAGTGTCCGCAACATTACTCTATCCAACTTTGTCTAGTACTCGGACGTGTACACGCGCAGGCGCGCACAGCCGGTAGACGAATAACGAATCGAATGCCGTGTTTACGTTTGAAGAGTGAGATGTTGCAGACATTTCTTGTGTGCCTTTAAGGGTATATAGTTTAATAGGTATATTTTCTGAAAAAATAAGGTTAAATGCTATAATATATACCGTTAAAAATAGACGTACACATGCGCATTGATGCCAAAATGAGCTTTAACGTTCACACTATTTCTTTTAACATAATGTGAAAACTCTAATAACTCCGTAATGTTGTGACTAAGTCGTCTAAGCGTTTTATAAAACGACGAACAGCTTACTTATAGCCGTATTCTGTAAAACAAAACTGTATCTTCTTACAAGATCAGTAAAAAAACTAACAAAAACATCTATGCTCTGTTCCATTTAACGCATTCAGCAGATGGCGTTCGCATCAGCGCCAGTTTTCAATCAGAGAAGTCAAAACTATGCCCTATTCTCTGCAATACTGAATCCGTAAGATGGAACAAGGTATATAATTGTTGATTAATATTAAATTATACATGAGTGGCAATATTCATTATGATTTTAATTATTTTAAGAATTATAGATCTGTAAGACTTACAGTTTTGTACACAATACGGCCATTGCCTTGTATTTTCTCTAAATATAACTAACATAAATTAACGCATAAAACTCGGCCGCGTTATCTAAGCGTATATTTTCTGCGTTAGGTTATTGTTATTATATTTAGAGAAATTGTAAGCAAAAATGTCAAAATATTAATATTACAATATGGGCATAAATTGTTAGTCATTTTATAAAATGTCTAGCCAAATTGTAAAACATCACTAAGTCAATAAATATTAGACAATCTGATCGTGTTTTATAATACGATTTTAATAATCTGGCTACGATAAGTTGACAATGACATTGCGCAATAAAAAGTGTATGATTCTTGACGACATACGTAATTGAAGTAGTTTATTTTTTATAAAATCTCTTCGTAAGTCGAAGTATGTTGTAACTCCGTTCAGGAAAAAAATTGGAACTGTCAACATAGTTCGTATACATTGGCGTGTATTTTAGCATTTTTTGTCTCGTGTTAATTTACCAATAATATTATAAAAAGTTATCGAAAAGGGCATGTGTGTTTCTTGATGCAGAAAAAAAATCTAGTAGGTCAACACTGATTAGTGATTATAGAGCGAATTGATCTACATATACCTAACCGAATTATTATTGCGCAATGCCATTCTTATATGAAGATGAAGGTACTAGACGCTAAACAAACCACCGCAAAGCCAAGCATCACAGCATGTAACATATTGCAAATTAATACGCTCGGTATTGCGTTAAAAACTTTCAAATCGCCAATTAATTCCTTTTTTTAAATATGTAAAACAACACAATAAACTGAATATATGTTTCACAATCAGGCTAGTCGTCTGGACGTTTTTAAAAACGATAAACAACTTATTTAGTTTGTATATTTCTCTAAATACAACAACAATAATCTAAACTTTGAGCGTTAATTTATTTTTGTTGTATTTAGAGAAATATACAAGCTAAGTAAGCTGTTCGTTTTATAAAACGCCTAGACGACTAGCCAGATTGTAAAACAACGCTAAGTTAATGAAATATTAACAATTTGGCCGCGTTTTATTAAAAGACGCGTTTTACAATCCGTCTACGACATAAACCAAACAATTTTTTCATCCCAACTTCCCGCCAAAAATGAAAACTATTACAAGACAAATAATAATTATTCAATTTGTTAATTACCAAGTAAACATAACTATTTTTGTGGAATGTATTTCCAATGTAACGTGTGAAGAAACCAGAGCAAAGTTTGTGGAAAGTTAATCATAACAAAAGAATAACAAACATGGCAGCCATTTTGAATAACCTACCTCGGCGGTTAAATACTCTAAAATAGCGGCAGAATAAACGGCTGCTGTAGCTCCAACACGCCCATGACTTGTAGTTCTGTTTTTCAAATGACGGTGAATTCTGCCCACGGGAAACTTAACAATAATAATAAAATGTTAACCAGTTAACCTATATACCTCAAAACAAACAAAATAATGTTAAAAGTAATCATAATAGCTCGTTTACAATGAAATTGTAAAAAGAAAATGACAAAATGATTTTTAAGCTACAAAACGATGTATTAAAACAGCATTATTATTTAAGAAATTATTCAAATAACCTATAACAAAGTTTAATGTTTTAAAATATGAAAATTATATAAAAAAGCAAACATTAAATCATACTTAAATGTCAAAAACAATGTTTTGGATAAAAATAAATAACATAAACAATCATTTTAAATTGACAATAAGTTAAATTTATCCATTATAAACGACTACAAAACTAGGCAAATCAAGATCTGTAACATTTTTTAAATCAGTATTTACACTAATTACAAGCAAATTAAAATAAAATAAAAAGCAAAATACGATATATTATACATAAATAAAGCCATATTATCAATATATCAATACCTGCAAGCCGGCACGCGCCGAACGAGAAACGGCTTTTGCCTTCGCCTTTCCGGAATCCTTACCAGCCTTGCCTCCAGCCTAAAAAACATCCACAAATACGATTAATTTTAGAGCTACGCATATAAAACTTCGTCAGCCGATGCACAAAACCGCACTGATTCCGATGGTGCACAAATTATCACGTTCACATAAAAATATACCACGAAAACTTGTATCAACTTACCATGACGCTTCACTTTCGTATGTCAAGAGCACTCGATTCTCGAACGAAGTGTTCGTTGCCGCGTACCCGCCAACTGAGCTCTAACGGAAATCAGACATACACAGACCCACGTGACGTGTTTCAACCAATGGGAGGACGCGAAACATGCCTCACGAATTGGGACGCCGTAGACATCTATTGATCAATTCTATAAACAAGAAGAAAAATCTATGGCTTGGCGTGGGTTTATTAAAATTGGAGGGAAATTATTTTAATAACTTATTATTAGTTTTAACTGATATTGACACACATGGAAATATATTTGCCACGTAGATTTTCACTCGCAATTTGAAAGTAATATTTCGCAATATTTTCCTCATTAATTTAAATATTTCATTGGTTGATTTTGCAAGATAAGGAATTAAATGCACAATATATTGTATTACTAGCTCATACTCCGCCGGTTTCGCAGCCGCGAGTCAATTTATATTTATAACCCCAAAAATACGATTTTACTGTTAATTTAAAAATATTTCAAACAGTTCAGAAGTTATGAGCCCCTAAAAATGCTTATTTTCATGTTTAGTTGCGGCCAAAAATGGTTCAATATCTCGATTTCGGTTAAAGATAGAGTATTCATTCTTGCAAAAATGAACTTGAGAGGATTGATTTGTATATTTTTGGCATAATACTGGTTAAATTTCCGATTAAAAACTCCTCAAACCCGAGCTCAAAAATTGTACATTTTTGACTAGAAATGTAAGGTTAAAAATCGACTAATATATCGATTTTGGTTAAAGATAGAGTATTTATGCATCCAAAGATGAACTTTAGAGGGTTGATTTGCATATTTCCGGTATAAAAGTGGTTAAATTTCTAATTAAAAACTCCTCAAACCCTGGTTCAACAATTGTACATTTTTGGCTAAAAATGTGAGGTTAAAAATCGATCAATATATCGATTTCGGTTAAAGATAGAGTGTTAATTCTTGCAAAAACGAACTGTGAAAGGTCGATTTGATATAAGAATATTTTAAGTGTCAAAAAGGTCTTAGGGATTCCGAAAAATAAGGTTGAAATTTTGGAAAAAAATGGGAAAATTTTACTCCAAAAACATGCATTTTATTTTGCTCACAACTCCTCGACGGTTTAAATTGTCTTCAAATTAATGGAAAAATCGTGTTCTACGGGGTTTAAAATATAAATTAACTAATTTCCAAATGTTAAAATCGTCTGGACAAAATTTTATTTTAATATTTCTAAGATGACGCTCGCTGCGAATTTTTCGTAATTCTTCCAAAACATCAAAACTTTTATTTGGTTATGAATTCGGCTGAAATTTACACGATATACAAAAAATTAACTGAAAATAATTTATTTATACTTCAAATTAGCCACAGCAGAAAAGTGTGGTTCAAAATTATGCACGTCTCTAAAACATTCGGCTGGTTTACAGCGTCAAAATGCTCAAACTATGTTGTAACATTTTGACTTTGTGAAGCCGCTCTCGAAACCAAGGCCAATGGTTTTCTTATCTAAATTTTGAAAATTAATTATAAAAAAAATGTGCAAAATTTTAAATTCTAACTACTAGTACGATACACCTGGAAGCTGAAAGAACATCTCTACAGAATTTAGCGTCGATATGTATAGACGTGACACTTTTATGTATATGTTTATATATTTAAAATTTTATAATACAAAATCACATTTATACTAATTTGGCACTTTTGAACAATACAACTCAAAACTTTAAAGCATAATTGTTATTTATAAAATAATGGCAGTGTTCAGTATTTATTAAAACATTGAAATAATCTAAATATTATACAAAAAATGAACACAAATTTATTAATAAATGTACATAATTAATATCAACTGTAGCACCATATATTCGGCTGTAAACTATGTATTTATTAATTAATAATATAATTAATTCTAATTAAAGGGAATATAATTCCTAGGATTAATTCTCTTCAATTTCTTCACACTTATCTTCGACTTCGGACTGAAATATACAAAATTAATAAAAACACAAACATATTATCGATTTTTTTCTACCTCATCGATTTCTAAACACTTGGTCCATTCTCCCAGTTTTATGCGATGATCATTATCGGAGTCACAGCCATCCAAAAACGGGGCGATGCAATGTTCGAGAGACATTAGCGGAGCCCTAATAGGGAACAGCTCGTGGCGAGAAATGGATCTGTCAAAAATAATTAAACACGTAAAGAAATCTAGTAAGTAAATAATTAAAATATTAGCTCCGCGAATCAATACATTTTGAGGCTGCGTGGAGTCCTGGAATTCTTAGAATTTTGAAATAGAAATAGGTACCGGGAATCTGTATTGATTGTATTTATAAATACAATATTATATATTGTTTAAAAAATAGTCTTTGTTGTTTCTAAAAATATTTAAACGAATAGTTGTATATAAAACATTTTTGTTTATATTACCGTATGATAATATTTAAATTAGTATTAATAACTCGATATTTATCTTGCAAATTATTTGCTAATATGACTAATATAGTTCACATGACAAAAATGTCAAGGAAAATCTATAAAAAGTTTATTAAAAACCAATTTTATAATCGTGAATATAATAGTATATTAAAGGATGAGTTTTATACATGTTTTCATTGGCACGCTTCAAAATTTAGAAAACAAATGACAAATGCAAAAAAGTTTTATAAAATGAGTCCTTTATACTATTTTTTTTTATATTTTGTGCCTTTAACTTACTAAAATATTTAAAAAAACTACTATAGTGCGCGGGCATATAGCTGTTTTAAGTGTCCTTGAAAACATATGTGCAAGCGCCCCACTTGTCATAGTGACAGTACAGCATTTTGTTTGTTGTTTTGTTAGTGTATGGTCTGTGGTGTTTGTCGTTTGCGTTGTATTTTTCTGGGATTTTAGTGTGATGTTAGTGGGTGACTTCTTAATATTTAGTATATATGTATGTGTGGGTGCCAACCATGAGTGGACAACATAAATGTTGTATTCTGGGTTTTAAAACGAGCTCAAAAGACAAAATTAAAACTTTCTTATTAGTATCATCTAGGAATACTAAAGATATTTATACGATTTCATGTGATTAGTAAATAAGAAGTACATTTTTACGTCACTACTTAATGCTTTAAAATAAGCTGACATTCTCAAACACAATTTACAAAAAAAGTTTAGACACAAAATACATGTTGTTTACACCACACCTCAATGTAAGACAGCAAACTGATTCCAACTTTTGAATTAGCGCTAACGAAAACTATGACAGAACAGATGGCGCTGTTATCAGGGCGCCAGAACAGCTGATCACAAGGTTACTGGAAACAGCTGACTGTCCGAGCCCTATAGGCGATGTGCACAAAAGTAGTCAGCGCCGACATCGAACAAAAATGAAAGTTTTGGTGGTTTTGGTAACGTAACAAGGTTATGTTTTATATCAGAATAATTTTGCAATTTATATTTTATAAAATATTTGCAATAAATGCAAATAGGACGTCAAATTATTATGTAACGCAGTGGAGGATGTAATAATTCTTACAAATTTACCGATTGAAGTATCATGAAAAAAAATATTTAGCTTCACATATTTTCACATTGTAAAAGATACTAATCGTATGAATAAAATTCAGACAATGGTCATACGATTGCAACAATGAATTGTACAAAAATGTGTTTTTTAAGTTAATATTTAAACAAGATATAAAACAAGACCATTGTTTGAATTTTATTCATACGATAAGTATCTTTTACAATGAGAAAATATGTAAACCTAAATGAATTTTTCATGTTAGATGTCAAGATAATTAATACTTCGCCCACTGCATCACATTACAATTTGACGTCCTATTCATGCAAATATTTTATAAAATAGAAATTGCAAAATTATTCTTATAAAACGTAACCTTGTTATGTTCCCAAAACTTTCATTTTTGCCGATGTCGGCGCTGACGCTGACGACTACTTTTGGGCACACTGCCGCCGATGTTAGACTGAGATGATTTATGGAAATTTATTTGAGTAATGTTGTGGTTGGTATCAATGGATGAAATTTATTCAATTATTTGAAAGTTCATGTCAATTCTGATTTATGATCTCTGAAGTAAATTACATCTAGTGCCAACCTTCTGGCACAAATTGGGTATCGAAATGAAGGCTCTTTCTATATGCAATTGGATTCCGTAATGACTTCATTATAAACGCAAAATATAAAAAATAGTTTTAATAATGTAAGTATTTTGAATGTGACACATAACATACTGATACTGTTTTACGCAAATATTATTTACATATTTTTCATCATAATTTGGCCAAGAGCAAATATCATTTTTACCTTCCGTCACCTTTAGGTAAGGAAGGTATTGTCTTTGGTCAAAAAATTCAATGATGAGTTTTTAGTGAATAAGCATGTTTTAGGATCCCTATAATACGATTTTACCATTTTTACGATGATGTCTGTAAGTATGTGTGTCTGTGTGACAAAAGTTCCGGATCGCATAACTTCAATACCACGATTCCAAAAATTATAATTTTTTCGTATTCCTCAAGTTTACATCCAGAAGAACAAGTGATTAGATTTTGGTTATAATTGGTGAACCGGAAGTAGCCTCGTTTGAAGATTTAACAGTTAAATTTGATTTATTGACATTTAACGTTATTATAACTTAAAGAATATATTATTCTCTATTCGATTTGATTACAGTTTATACTTCATATTCAATAAATACAGAGTTAAAGAATTTTAAAGAAATTAAATTTTATAATTCAGCCAGCTATGCCAAACATGGAAACTACTAATATATTCAGATAATTCAAATTGACAGATGTCAGTATCAATAAAAAGTAAATTAATGTGGCAGAGATGAGGATGTTGAAGTAGATTTAGGGAAAGACACAGAAAGATACGGTAAGAAAATAACTCTAGTGTTACAAATTTCTAGAAAGATACGAGAAAGACGATTACATTGGTTTGAACATGTCATGAGGAGAAATGAAGAATTATATTGGAAGAAGAATTATAGCGTATAGTAATAGGAGGTTGTAGAAACAGAGGAAGACCAAAGAACAGATGGAAGGACTGTATTGCGGAAGACTTGAGAGAAAAGGAACTGAATGAGAACGACACGTAAAAATAGCAAGCCCTAACGAATGGGAAAAGCTAAAGAAGAAGATGTCAGTGTCAAGTGCAATTTGAAAAGTTTGTTTATGAAATAATTTTACTGGAAATTTTGAATCTTTTGTAAGAAAAATTATGTATGGAATTTATACATTATGTACAGGAATGACGGAAGGTCTTGTACTGGCCACAACAGATTTTTTTATATTTAAGTTTAATGCACATAATTAAAAATTAAATTTTGTTTCGATGTTGATAAATGTAATAAGGAATAATCATTTTACTATATACAATATAGTTTAGATCGTAAAATAAATGTTAACGAAACGTATTTTAACTTAAAATTTTCGCATTAAAACGTATTTAGGTTTAGGACGAATTATTTTGACGAGAGGCTCGTAATAACCAAACTCTAACACTTTAATTTTAATGATAATTGTATTTTAATAAAAACTCTGGCATGGTTGACATGTTGAGTAATCTTGGCTAATCTATTCAATTTTTCTTAATTTTATACAAGTGATGATGAGAACTTACTTCTCGAAATACGTATTTACTTTTTATTAAAATCAATTTTAAGATTCACGGTATAACCTTAGCCTCCTATTATTAATTATTAAAATTTGTCTAAAAATTTTTGGGAAGAATAATATACTGTACAATAAAATCAAATATTTATTTAGTAATTTAGTTGATAAAATGTATTAATAAAAAGATATATTAAATTTAGATTGTGTTTTTATCTCTAAATAATATAAAAACTTTCTAAAAATTGTTACCAACAGGACAAAAAAAATTCAAGTCTAAAACTTTGACCATTGATTCTGTGAAAAATAGTCAGACCCTTGTAAAATTTATACCTCTTTACCTGTTTTTCAACCAATTACACAGGATGACGCTAAAAACGGGCCACTCAAAATAACTTTTATTTATAATTATTTATTAATTTTCTTGATATATTTGTAAACTAGACTTTAGGGGCTCACATGTCATGGTATTTGACATGATGGTAACGATTCCGGTTTGACCGGAAGTGACATTAACTTTCATATTTCAAATGGGACACCCAACATATTTTTACATATTTAAAATTTATGTAAAATTACAGATTCAACGATATGCTTGAAGTGCACTTTTAATGAAGAAATAAATTACAAAAACGTAAGAAAAAATATTAATAATTAACCTGCTAAACAATGAAATCTGGCCAGCTGTGAAAACAGTTGAGATAAATGAGTAATATTTAAGTTAATTGTTTAAATAGTAAGTTCTTTTTGTAATATTCCTAAATGATCAATTTGTTATCACGGCCTATCTGATATGGCTTATCAGGTTAATTATAATTTTCTGTTGTAATTCATTTCTTCAATAAAAATTCACTTCAAGCATATCGTTGAATTCGTAATTTTACGTAGATTCCAAATATTTAAAAAATATGTAGGATGTTAATGTCACTTCCGGTTAAACCACAAGCGCTACCATTATGCCTAATACCATGACTTGTGAGCTCCTAAGCCTAGTTTACAAATATTTAAAGAAAATTAAAAAAATAAATATAAATAAAACAGTTATTTTGAGTGGTCCGTTTTTCAGTGTCACCTGTATAACAGCATACCCTCTTTGCCTTTACCAATACCTATACCTAAATGTATATAACTATTCTTATCTATTTTTAAATCTTTGATATCCTTGTGCTATCTTTGGAAAAGATAAAGTCAGCTTACAGACACCAATATAACAAAAATACGTTTTTTACGTAGTTTAAAAAAAGTACACATTTTACCTCCCGTCATCTTTAGGTAAGGAAAGTATTGTCTTTGGTCAAAAAAATCGATAGTGAGTTTCTAATAAATAAGAATGTTTTGGGGTCCCTAGAACACTAATTTACTATTTTTACGATGATGTCTGTATGTATGTGTGTGTGCGCGTGTGTGTATGTGACGATCGTTTTGGATCGCATAACTCTCATACCACGATTCCAAATATTATATATTTTTTCATATTCCTCGAGTTTAGATCAATATACAGATGTGACTTGCAACTTTTAACAGATTTTTCTTGAAAAAACGCAATTAAATATCATTTATTGACATTTAATGTTATTATAAATTTTAAAGAATATATTATTCGCTATAAGATGTGATTGCATTTTATACTTCATATTCAACAGAAAAAGAGTTAAAGAATTATAAAGATATTAAAAACTACTAATATATGTGGATAATTCAAATTGACATGTCAGTATTAATGAATAGAAAATAAATGTGGCAAAGATGAGGATGTTGAGATAGATGGTGGGGAAGACACGGAAAGGTAGGAGAAGAAATGGAAGGATAAGGGAAATGGCTCAGTGATAAAAGTTTCTAGAAAGATACAAGAGAGACGATTACATTGGTTTGAACATGTCATGAGGAGAGATAAAGAATATATTGGAAGAAGAAGCTTAGTAATAGAAGGCAGACGAAACACAGGAAGACCAAAGATAAGATGTAAGGACTGTATTGTGGAAGACTTGCGAGAAAAAGAACTGAATGAGGACGACACGCAAAACAGAAATGAGTGGAAAAAGAAAATAAAAAATAGCGGCCTCTAACGAATGGGAAAAGCTAAAGAAGAAATCAGTGCCAGGTGCAATTTGCATATGTAGTTTGTTTCTGAAATAATTTTATTGGAAATATAGTTTTTGCAAGAAAATTTATGTGTGGAATTTGTACATAATACATAGAATTGATGGAAGGTAATTTACTGGCCACATCACATTTTTTCATTAGAATGATTTTTTGAACTTTTTAATTTTTTGTGTATTATTTTATTATTAGAATCACTTACCATCAGAACGTATACAAAACGTTCTGATCTTTACTCTTAATATACTTTTCCTGTGTTTTTTTTTTACACTTCTTATTCCATTTTGTATACCGTACCTATCATGAGGATGTCCATCCAAGTCGCACCATTTCCAAATGGCAGCATTCGCCCAGCGTCTGGTCATGTTGGTTTCGGCTTCGCGTTCCAATTTCAGGTAGTGTGGGGTCAATTCTTGGCGGTCGGCCATGTCGCGCATAATGTTGAAAAGCCAGTCACGCATGCGGCGCGGGAAGTCGGACATTTCTGCTTCGCTACATGGCTAAAAAGATTTAGTAAATATACAAAATAAATAAACTACAAACACTTATTACGAGCCCTGACTCATAATAGTTCGGCCGGCTTACATTTTCAATAAATTATAAAACCTACACAAATGGTGAAATATTTCTACAAAATTCTTTCGACTACTTTAGTTTAAATTTTAAACTTATAAAAACTGTGGGCCAAATAACAGGCGATAATAGTTTGACCGGCATACTTTTGGTACAATAAATAATAACTTCATAAAAATCCGGTGTGTATTGTAAAACTTACCTTGCAAGACAGTACTATAACGTGCGTGCAGCCGACGCCACTGAGGTAACGAGTACGTAACCGACGCCACTGGTCGAACGTTTCTAGAAACGCCTCGAAAACAATAACGTAATGAGAGCAGGCGGGCAAAGCTCAACGTAAATGGCAGCCATGTACTGTTGCCGCGGATAATTTTGAATGACTTCACTGACAGTGACAATTTTTTTATTGTGTTTCTGTGCTACAAGTAGTCAAATCCACATGAAACAATGTTAATTTTTATAATTTTTACCAGTTGTATAACTAAAAAATCATTTTTTTCAAAATGATCTGCACAAATAAATACTTGTTTTGTATTTGAGCTTAAAATTTTATTTTATTTTTTGGTAATCCACAAAACTATAAAGATTACTTACACTTTTGCATATACCTACTAGTAGAACACATATTTTTAAAGAAGAATCCAAGTATTTTAAACTATCTGTCACTTTTAATACCGGATTCTCCAATTATAAGTACTTTGTGCTAGCGCGCGCCTTTTAAAGTACACAAATTTTATTACATAATTCTAGAAAGTTGTAGTGTGGCGCCATACTTACACTATATCACCATCGTCTGATCCCATTGCACAGCGTAGCTCTGTAAACAACCCGTGCATGGCTTACCTTGTATTATAATAAGGGCGTACCATTTGCGTAGGTTTTATAAAGATGAAAATGTAAACCAGCCGAACTATTATGAGCCTAGATACAGTCCCTATCCACTCACCGGCATGTCGCGACAAATTCCATAATACTCAATATGTACGTGTTTATATTGAGGTCCCTTGCATCTGGCATCACCAGAATCGCACCAACATCGATGCTGATAAACGGCACAATCGCTGCCCCATGTCTCATTGTGGTTTGTGCAAACACGTCGACGCTCGTCCAACTCATTGGGGCAGTTTTCGATACAAACACAACGGGGGTCGCCGCCATCGTCTAGCTCGCAGATTCTTCCAGCTCCACAATGAACTTTGGAACAGGGATCTACAAGAATTTTTTTTTCAATACTAATATTTTCTTCTGAAAACACTAACAAGTTGTTAAAAATAACAATGAATATTTTTTTTAAATAAAGATGGCGCAAGCTCGTCGTAGGACATCGTACATTATGTTAAAATAATTAAATATGTGATATCCCCATTCTTTGAATTTCATTTTAAAGAAAATATGTTTTTATGTTTGATAAGAAACACGAATTTATATCAAACTAAATTCTAATAGTTAACCGTTTCTGAAAACTGTTAAACATATTAATATTAAATTAACAATAGATAATAATGAAATATAAATCCTGATTTTATTTGTTTACATTTAGTGTTGTACGTGAATAGCATCAAAATGAAATTTGTAAGTAAACAATAACATATCCACTATTAAAAATTTATAATAATATTTTTTTCAGCAAATAGCATTATTTTTTCTATTAGCAACATTGCTATTTGTTAGCGCTTTACCAATAACTGATTGTAAAGTACTACCACAAAGACATAAACGACCACCAAGAAATGAAACTGAAGAACTAACAACAACTAATACTGATAGTATAAAACTAGCAAATACTGATTTTAAAAAACTACCAACAAACGATGGTATAATACTATCAGAAAATGACAATGAAAAACTATCTTCAGAAATTGATAGTGAAATACTAGCAATATTTGATGGCGTAATACTGCCAGCAAATGATAGTATAATACCACCAACAACTAATACTGATAGTATAAAACTACCAGATACTGATTTTGAAAAACTACCAACAAACGATAGTATAACACTATCAACAAATAACAATGAAAAACTATCTTCAGAAATTGATAGTGAAATACTAGCAATATTTGATAGTGTAAGACTGCCAGCAAATGATACTATAATACTACCAACAACTAATACTGATAGTAGAAAACTACCAGATACTGATTTTGAAAAACTACCAACAAACGATAGTATAACACTATCAGAAAATGACAATGAAAAACTATCTTCAGCAACTGATAGTGAAATACTAGCATTATTTGATAGTGTAGTACTAACATCAAATGATAGTATAATACTACCAACAACTAATAATGAAAAAATACCACCAAAACCAGCAATAACTGATATACTATCAGTAACTAATATTGAAAAACTGCCAGTAAACGATAGTATAATACAACTAGCAAAATATACTGAAAAACCTGCACCTATTGATAGTATAATACTACCAGCAACTGATACTGTTGGTGAGAAATTATCACATATATCAGACATTAATTTTGAAATACAGTCAATAAATGATAGTATAACACGACCAGTAACTAATAATGACAAACTATTACCAGCAAATGTCAGTAAAATACTGCCAACGATTAATGTACATTCACTACCTGAAACTAATAATAAAAAACTACCGATAAGTGATAGTATAATACTACCAGCAACTACTCACGAAAAACCATCACCAGCAACTGTCAGTAAAATACTACCAACAATTTATACTGAAATATTACCAGAAACTAATAATAAAAAACTATCAGTAAGTGATAGTATAATACTGCCAGCAACTGCTAACGAAAAACAATTATCAACTACTGTTAGTAAAGTACTAGCAACAGTTGATAGGGAAATACTACCAGAAACAAAAAATGAAAAATTACCAGTAAATGATAGCGCTAGTGACGAATTATTATCAATTCGTAGTGGAATTTCAACACTTGGTACATTTAATGTACCAGAAATACAATCAAAAACTGCCAGTAAAATACTGCCAACAATAGGTAATAAAAAGCCAGCAACAGTTGGCAGTACAGTACTACCAACAACTGATACTGATAGTGAAAAAATTAATAGTGGAATAGTATCTGCAATTGATGGGTTTAAAATACCCGAATTTGATTTTAAAATACAATCAGAAAGTAATAGAAAAATACTGCCAATAATCGCTACAGAAAAACTATCACCTGTAACTGGCAGTGAAATATTATCAACAGTTGATAGTGTAATACTACCAAACAATAAAAATAAAAAAATACCGCAAAGAACTGGTAGTGACATACCATCATCAATTAATAGTGATATTCTACCAACAAATGATAGTATAATAATACCAGCAATTTTAACTGACAATGGAAAACTATCAGTTGCTAGTGGAATAGTATCAACAATTAATAAATTTAAAATACCAGACTTTGATTTTGATATACCATCAGGCACTAATAATGTAAAACTGCCAGTAAATGATACTATAATACTGTCAATAAACGGTAAAGAACAAGTGACACCAGCATATGGCAGTGAAGTACTAACAACAATTGTTAGTGTAATACTACAAATCAATAAAAATGAGAAATTACCCCCAAGAACTGGTAGTGAAATACTATCATCAATACTACCAGCAAATGATAGTATAATATTATCACCAATTGTTGCAGATAGTGAGAAACTGGCAATAGGTAATATAATAATACCAGCAAACGATACAGAAATACTATCAACAATTGATGTTGATATTCGATCAGGAACTGATAGTCAAATAATACCACCAAATCATACTGTAATATTACCAGCAAATCATAGTGAAAAACTACCAGCAAATGATAACGTAATACCTCCGGAAAATGATGAAATACTCTCATATGATGACATACTATCAACAACTGAAATGGATGAAACTGCATACGATTATGAAACAGATTACCCATCTGGAGGGACTACTTTCTCGTACGACATCTGGGCGAAGGAACAGCAAGAAGACGCAAAACTCACAAATTTCCGAGCGCGTATAATATTTACAGGCATGAATGTAGTCTTATCAATGCTTTTAATTATGTATTCATACTCTAGCGAAAATTTTGACGAAGTTTTACATTTTAATGTTCCAACAAATGATGAAAAAATGTGCGACTTACCACAAGAAAGGAATAATAGGAATAAATTAGATTACTTAGTGTCTCAGTGTAAAAAACTATGTCGATGTACGAATAAAAATGATTTTGTGTAGTTAATAGAAAATAAAAATATATAACATTTGTTATAAATCGAAATAGAACTTTACCCTACAAAACGACTATAACCCCTATAGGCGATGTGCGCATTTTGAGCGCCAGCACCTCTAACGGCTACTTTGTTACTTTTGGGTACCGAATAAATTTTGACATTTCAAAAAGGTGATACAATTTACTTTATTTTGAGTTTTTGCTATTGTATGTGAATAGTATATTAAAATTAATAAAGAAATTATTTAAAATACTATATGTGATGTGACTAATATAAAAAAGTTAAAATACCAGCGAAGGTATTGTAGCAAAAAATATATTTTTTCTCGCAATATGTGTGATTTCTGTAAACCATTTTATCATGTTTAGTTTTATATTTTATAATATTAGTTAAATATTACAAGATCCACCACACACGAAAAATGCGATTAGAGTTTGAGAACTTGAAGGATCATACGCAGCATATTTTTCTATTATATTCGCAATAAATGAAGAAGATTCTTCATAAAAATATACCCAGCTCAATATGTCAAAAGTAGACTTCTATTTTATACGTTACGACAATATTCTGCTTCTTGTATTATATCTTGTTCAAATATTAACTTAAAAACACATTTTTGTACAATTCATTGTTGCAATCATATGACCATTGTTTGAATTTTATTCATACAATAAGTACCTTTTACATTGAGAAAATATGTAAACCTAAATGAATTTCCCATTTTAGTAGAAGAGTTCTATTGAAAAGTTATTTTCTTAAACATCTATTCCTCATATAATCTAGGTTTTATACAACATGTTTTCATTCACACGTGTCAAAATTTAGAAAACAAATGACAAATGCGAAAAAGTCTTATAAAATGAGTCCTTAATGCCCAGTTGCACCAACAAGGCTTAAATTTTATATTTTGCGTCTTCAAATTTACTAAAATATTTAAAAAAAACTGCTATAGGCTGTGCGCACAAAAGTAGTCAGTGCCGACGTCGGCCAAAAATGAAAGTTTTGGGTGGTTTTGGTAACGTAACAAGGTTATGTTTTATGTCAGAATAATTTTGCAATTACTATTTTATAAAATATTTGCAATGAATGCGAATAGGACGTCAAATTATTATGTGATGCAGTGGGGAATGTAATAATTCATACAAATTTACAGATTGAAGTATCAAATTTAGAAATTTCCTAGAAGATTATATGAGGAATATGAAAATAAGTTTTTGTAGGTATCTTCTACTAACATGGAAAAATTTATTTAGCTTACATATTTTCACATTGTAAAAGATACTTATCGTATGAATAAAATTGAAACAATGGTCATATGATTGCAACAATGAATTTTACAAAAATGTGTTTTTTAAGTTAATATTTGAACAAGATATAAAACAAGAGCATTGTTTGAATTTTATTCATAGGATAAGTATCTTTTACAATGAGAAAATATGTAAACCTAAATGAATTTTTCATGTTAGTAGAAGAAATCTCTAGAAAAGTTATTATCTTAAGCAACTATTCCTCATATAATCTTCTAGGAAATTTGTAAAATTTGATACTTCATCTTCAATCGGTAATTTTGTAAGAATTACTACATCCCCCACTGCATCAACATAATGTTTTGATGTCCTATTATTCGCATTCATTGCAAATATTTTATAAAAAAGAAATTGCAAAATTACTCTGTAATTAATAAATAAAACATAACCTTGTTACGTTACCCAAACTACCCAAAACTTTCATTTTTGAGCGATATTGGCGCTGACTACTTTTGTGCACACCAGCTGTTCAACTTACCATAGAAGGGAACCTTATTGTCGTTCATCCTCTCTTGTTCTGCCTCTTCTTTTTCCTTTACTTCTCGGGCCCTTTGAGCAACGCGTTCTTGTTCAGAGAGCCGGTGCTTCTCTTCTTGCTTGCGCAAGGCTGCTTCAGCTGCTTCATCTTCTTCCATCTGCTGGAAGGCATCTTTCTCAGCGGAATGCTGCTTGTGGTGGCCGCGATGATGGACTTTCTTGTGTTTTTTCTACAGAGAAAAGAAAGAAAATAAAAGTGGCAATCGAAAAATAAGCGGCTTAGTTTTTTTTCAGGAACTACAAAGACTAAAAGATATATTAATTTGCGAATTTAGAATCAGTTGCGTTAAAATGTCTAAAAGTATAATAACAAGGACATTGATTTAGAAAATTTATTCATACGTGGGTGTATAGAGTGTTTCATTTTCGTTGTTTTTTTAAGGTATCTCGGGTAATATTAACGACAGAGAAAAACCGTTTGCACATTCCTGGGTCAACTTTTTGAGAAAAGTTTCATAGTCACCACAGAAATTTTTGATCTTTTGTTTTTGAGTTACAACCAAAAGCTCATTTTTCGCTAATTTAAAATATATCTCATATCTTATTTATTATGATAGAGAAAAATTGAAAAGCTTATAAAATAAGCAAAAAGATGAGACTATATATTCAGCATAGGTTCCCACTTAAAAAAATATGTTTGTGTTATATACAGACTGTCTGGGAAGACGCCCCCCACCCCCTTTAACTTTTTTATTTAATAGAATTTTTTTTGTCTTTTCAACGATATATTAGTTTTTATTAATGTATTTGAAAAAATTCGAGAAAAATAATATAATTGAGATATATGGGAAATAATTTTTATTCAAATATTATAGGTGGCTATGTGCAAATGAACAAAATGTAACAATGTTAATATCAACAAAGTATACATTTATTTGTTACTTATTTATTATTACTTATTATTTACTTATTTATCTATTTATTTTCACATAGCCACCTAGAATATTTGAATAAAAATTATTTCTCATATATCCTCAATTAGGTATCATATTTTTCTCGATTTTTACCTTCCGTCACCTTTATAGGTAAGGAATGTATTGTCTTTGGTCAAAAAATTCAATGATGAGTTTTTAGTGTATAAGCATGTTTTAGGGTCCCTATAATACGATTTTACCATTTTTACGATGATGTCTGTATGTATGTGTGTCTGTGTGTCCGTGTGTCTGTGTGTCTGTGTGTGTGTGACAAAAGTTCCGGATCCCATAACTTCAATACCACGATTCCAAAAATTATAATTTTTCGTATTCCTCAAATTTACATTCAGAAGAACAAGTGATTAGATTTTGGTTATAATTTGTGAACCGAAAGTACCCTCATTTGAAGATTTAACAGTTAAATTTGATTTATTGACATTTAACGTTATTATAACTTAAAAAATATATTATTCTCTGTACGATTTGATTACATTTAATACTTCATATTCAATAGATACAGAGTTAAAGAATTTTAAAGAAATTAAATTTTATAATTGAGCCAGCTATGCTAAACATGGAAACTGCTAATCTATTCATATAATTCAAATTGACAGATGTCAGTATCAATAAAAAGTAAATTAATATGGCAGAGATGAGGATGTTGAAGTAGATGTTGGGGAAAACACGGAAAGATACGGTAAGAAAATAACTCTATTATTACAAGTTTCTAGAAAGATACAAGATATATGATTACATTGGTTTGATCATGTCATGAGGAGAAATGAAGAATTATATGGAACAAGAATGAATCGTTTAGTAATAGGATGTTGAAGAAACAGAGGAAAACCAAAGATAAGATGGAAGGACTGTATTGCGGAAGACTTGAGAGAAAAGGAACTGAATGATAACGACACGCAGAAATAGCGACCCCTAACGAATGGGAAAAGTTAAAGAAGAAGAAGATGTCAGTGTCAAGTGCAATTTGAATAGTTTTTCTATGAAATAATTTTACTGGAAATTTAGAATCTTTTGCAAGAAAAATTATGTATGGAATTTATACATTATACACAGGATTGACGGAAGGTATTGTGCTGGCCACAACAGATTTTTTTTAATTACATTAATAAAAACCAGGGCATCGAACCCGAACCCGAACCTGAACCAAACCGTAACATTTGAGCGAACCTAAACCCAGAACCGAACCTCAGATATATTTTTCAATTGAACCCGAGTCGGAACCGAACCGGGTATAAAAATTCTGGTTTAGGGTTCAACTCCACTTCAGTTTCAATTTCAGTTCGAAACGTAAACGTAATCGTAACACTTATTACCAATCATCGACGATCGACGCCTTCTTCGTTTGCGTCGCTGTGTGTTGATTGTTCGTGAAAAATGTGTTCATGTTCTTGTCTTGCGTTGCATTAATTATAAATTCCGGCACGCATTATTTCTATATAAAGATTGTTATTCAAAAAACATTAATTCAATTTTCATTAGGTCGAACCGAACCTGAACCCGGAACAAAACCGCAAATTTTATACATGCCTGAACCAGAACCGCACACGAACCCATTTTTCAAAAAAAAAGAATTAACCTGAACCTGAACCGAACCCAGTTTTTGGCGGGTTCGATGCCCTGATAAAAACTAACACATCATTGAAAAGACAAGAAAAATGGCGGTTTATTTTTTAGTAAAATAATGGGGTATGTGACCATATTCTAATTTCAATATAAAAGTCATAAAAAATGAATACTAATCACTACAGCTTCTTATTATAATAATAAAAACTAAATATTAGTTTGTATTAATATTATTATTAGCAATTTAATGTTTTGAAGAAGGGATATATAATGTGAGTATGGTAGAATCGTGGAAGAAGACAGATGGACTGGGAGGGAAAGAGATAGTTATATAGATCAGCCGATCAGCGTCGCAATTATGTTGTGGTAGGTGTGACATGACGACAGCTGCCTATAACTATCTTTCCTTCTCATTCTATTCGTCTTCTTCCACGATTCTACCATGCTCACGTCACGTAGGTATCTCTTCCTCAAATTTTTAATAATTATTTTCTCGTAAACTAGGAATAATTAATCGACTTAAAAAGATATGTGTATTTTATTTTTTTTGTCTAGTATCATATTATGCAAAAATAAAAATTTGGTCACATACCCCATTATAGGTTGCTATTTAAAAAATAAAAGTTGATAGCTGTACCTTGTAAACCTGACTTTATAAAAAATATCTACATCTGCCATCAAACAATATATTTAAAATAATAAAACTTTTATGTGAGCCATTTTTACCTCTCGCTAAGAGAGGTATTGCATTCATGCTAAAAATCGCATATCCAGATTTTATTGAATAAGCACGTTTTAAGGTCCCTACAATCCGATTTTAACATTTTTACGATGATGTCTGTGTGTGTGTGTGTGTGTGTGTGTGTGTGTGTGTGTGTGTGTGTGTGTGTGTGTGTGTGTGTGTGGATGTGTGTGTGTGGGATGTTGGAAGGACGGTTACTCAAAAACTATAAGACTTAAAATTTGTTTAACAACGTATTTCCCAATCGGACATTCATGGGAAGATCTGAAAAGGTTTTGGTAATAATTGGACAACCGGAAGTAGAAGATTCTTGAAAAAAAATCTTCTAAATATTATTTTTTGAAAATTTTTCGTGATAATATTAAAGAAAATTAAATTCTCTATCTGATACATTTAAATATTTTATTATATATTCCATAGATTTAGAGATAAAAGAAGTATAATATATAAAATAATCTGTTGTAATAAATTTGACAGCCGAAAGAATGCCATGAAAAATAGTTGCTAATTTAAATTATTTGTAACTGACAGATAAATGTCAGTGTCAGAAATAATGAGTAATGAATTAAAAATGTACTTGGAGAATCCCTTAGTTCTTGATCTGTGACTATTATGGAGATGACAAGTCTAGGTTGAAGGACTTAAATTTGTTTCAAACATTATGGGACAATGTACACCAGTACTGTAGACTAGAGTAACTTTGAATTGCGAAAAAGCTATCAAATTCTTCTCAAGTAAGTTGTAAATATTGACAAAATCGGAGTGCAATCTATCCGTCACTTTATTAAAGGGAATTAAGGTTATTTAGATGTAACAAGTATGAAAAAATAAAATGTAAAAGAAGATATATAAGAATAGATGCACAATCCAGATATATACATTTTAGACCGCCCAAAATAATGTTTTTACTAGAAGAATATGAAGAGAAAGTAAACAAAGTTGTTCGAATTGAAAATTGCAGTTACCAGCCTAATATTTATATATGGTAAACTCTACTTTGTAATTTATTGTAACATAATTTATGGTAAAATATCTTCATGTTGAGACATGCTATTATTGAATAATAAAGAAGTTTATACGTCATAGATTTATATGAATATATTATTTGTATTTATAAAAATAATCTTTGCTTTATGCATACAGCCAGGTAAAATATACGGCGAGAGGTTATGTGCTGGCCACATCAGATTTTTTCTATTACTTATAGGGGAGCGTCTTCCCAGACCCACTCTGTATATCTCAAGATTTATTAAGTTTTCAAAAAATCTAATTACGCCATTTGATTCTACGCAAAAAACGATACAAAATTTGTTTAAACAATTTTTCTCTAACTATCATAATAAGTAAGATATGAAATATTTTCGAAATTAGCGAAAAACGAGTTTTTATCTGTAGCTCAAAAACAAAAGAAGATCGAAAATTCCTGTGGCTCTATCGTTAATATTACCCGAGATACCTTATAAATACATAACTCAAAAATAGGTGGAGATACAGACTTATGGGTATCAGCAATTTATTTTATCAATCCATTCCAAAGGTTTAAGTTCATGCGTTAATGTAATTTATAATTGAAAATTCAAAGTTCAGATTGATATATGGGCAATAAACTTAGAGCGTACATATACTAGCGGTCGTTGAAACCAAAAAATAATAGGAATAAACGGACGAAATTCAGCACACAGATTGTTTATTATTAGATAAATAAATAATTGAAATCGGGAATCGCTAAGAACATTCGTTCAGAAAATATGCAGGTTTAAACTTAATTGTCAAGCATATTCATTTATTCATCAAGTTAACATGTCTTGTCGAAGACAGCAACGTCCATTTGAGCAAGTCGGTGATTATGAAAAGGGCTGTACAAAGCGGATTGTCACTGCGGGATATAAGGGTGTGTTAACAAAATATTTGCACAAAGTTTAATTTATTAATATTCTTTAAAACGTAATAATATTTGGAGCAATTTTAATTTGGTTTGAAGTTTACATTAGTGTAATACCAAAAATAATATCATTTTTCTTTGAGTTGTTTACAAAAATTAAAATAAATCTCATGAAAGAAAATGTTCGAAGGCAAGTCATGGCGATTTTTATTTAAAAACGGATTACAGAAAAAATCATTCACTGTCAATCATTTTGTTCTAATGGGAATACCACGGCAGACTACGTATGATATAATTAAAAGAGTTGGTAGCAAATAATCACTATAAGCAGCCAAAGGTAGTTGTATAAAAGCTAAGAGAAGGGGCGAAAACAAGAAAAAGAAGCTTCAGACGGAATCTATTGGTAAAGATAAACAATCTTTAAGAAAATTAGGCAGCATTTAAAATTTCACATATGTACATAAACATGTATATTATAAGAAAGAAATATAATATTAAGAAACAGAAAATCTGTACCAAAGTGGCAATATGCAATGGGGTCATTACACATTTTCTAATTAATTTTTTTCTTGAAAGAATAGATCAAATTAAATATGTAGGTGTATGTTTTACATCTTACAAGTCTTTAGAATCAGAGATATGATTTTTTTAAAAGTTGTCTTTAATTTCAAATATTTGGATGCTACGTCACGGCTTGGCGGATGCGGCAGTAGCTCTCTACCGGTTGTGTTTGGAACTATGATTGTTTGGGTTATCACTTGCCAGTTTGATTTTGTGACAGCATCATATTGTTAACTAAAATAATATTTCAAACTTTTTGTATTTATTTTAATAAATGTTTTATTTACATCCCTTTACTCTTAACTCTGCTGTCACCTGTCACAATTTTAGGTTAGTTTGTAACAAGCCGTGACGTCCGGATTTTACAGCCGTGAAAGTTTATTAGCAAATTTATGAATGAAAAGTCGCATATTTTATGTTATTTTATATTACTTTAATCAGCACAGAATACCAGTGTATCTATGGATTAAATGAGACGGATTTCACGATTTTATAAAAAAAACTATTTTTTTTAAATGACCCCATTTTTAATAAATCAGAAAAACTTACTGCGTGAACTGCATCTGAAGCCTTGGAATAAGAATTTTGTAATTATCGATGTCGAATTCTATTTCATGTTAGATGATAGTGATTGTGCACGAAGTTAATGTTATTTTTATAAACAAGTCATTCATGGTCCAACAGAATATAAATTTAATCGACATATACGAAATTTCATATAAAGAATTAAAAATACACTTCGCCACTTCAAATGAGAGGAGAATGTTTTGACAATATTAGTTGGACTTTAAGACTAACGGCGGATTTATGTGCAGATTATATTACTTAACAGTGGTTTATATGAGGGTAAAGTGGTTTTAGTTTGTTGCGTTTTCGAAGTTGAAAACTAGTTAAAAAAATTGTGCAGATTTTTTGTTAACACACCCTTAGCGGCTCGTGTAACTCGCAGTATAAGCACAATTTCACGCATATGGCGACAGTGGGTACAGACAGGTACAGAAAAACAGCAGACAGGATCTGGAGCCCGGCAGAGGACATCAGCGTGAGAGGACCGTGATTTTATTCGGCTAACGTTACAAGACCGTTCTCAAAGTGCACCAACTGTAGCACGACAGTGGTGGCAACATCCCCACCAGTAAACGTGGTCGTTGAACCCCACTATCTATACGACGTATTCGTCACCGTTTGGCAAAATTTGGGCTGCATACGCGCCTTGCATTATTGCGACTTCCACAGGCCGCGCAGCATAGAATATTGCGACTGGATTGGTGCAAACAAAGGCGGTTATGGAATAATGAGTGCAATGAAATTATCTTTTCTGACGAATCGCGTTTTTATTTGTACAAAACTGCCGCTCGGGTGCTTGTAAGATGACGCCGGGGTGAATAATGGAATGTGGCCTGCATTCGTACGCATCATATGGCGCCTGCATAATGAAATATGGTGTGGGGAGTAATTTCTTACAACTGGAAATCTCGTCTAATTCGTATTCCTGGCACTTTAAATAGCCAGCGATACATTGACGAGATTCTAATACCGGAAGTTGCTCCACATATTTAAATTCATCCAGCAGTCGTATTTCAGCAGGATAACGCAAGACCCCATGTCGCGAGAAGAGTATTAACATTCTTTAATCAGCACAGAATATCAGTGTATCTATGGCCGACTCGTTCTCCAGATTTGTCGCCTATCGAAAATCTGTGGAATGTCTTACGCCTAGTGCACACAGAGAAACTTTTAGCTAAGTTTCCTGAAATGTGTTTCCCAAGAAGAAGAAGTATGAAAAGTTGCCCGAAAGTTAACGGCGCCGTTAAAACACGAGAAGTTTTGTGGAAACTTTTTGACATGCACCTAAATTGGTATAAATTTTGTTAGAATTCTTAATTATAAGCACATATAATTTAGTTTATTTTTCCATTTAATTTTTAAATTTAATTCCTACATGCAATTTTGTGTACTTCTTGTTCACTTTCGAAAAAATAATTCTCCAAGAGCCTATAGATTTAGAGAAAAATTACCAGTTTTGAGGAGACTTTTATTTTTCTCGTGTGATCATACGGTACGTAGATGCAAAAGTTTCTCCAAAACTTCTTCGTCTTTGGGAAACAAATTTCAGGAAACTTTACTAAAAGATTCTCCGTGTGCACTAGGCAGTGCGACGTATCCAGACGCCAAACAAAATGTAGAAAAACTATGGACTGTAGTTGAAAGGGTATGGAATTAAATATCGCAAAATGTTATTCGCAACCTTATTCAATCCATGCCTCTAAGAGTAGAAGCGGTGACAAGAGCGCGTGGAGGACACAGTTCTTATTGAATTTTTCATTTCCTGTATTTTTGATTTATATAAAATTTTAATCATTTATTTATCTAATAATAAACTATCTGTGTGCTGAATTTCGTCCGTTTATTCCTATTATTTTTTGGTGTTCCGATTTCAACGACCGATAGTGAATAATAATAATAAATCGTATATCATTTCAGGAGCAACTTTCTTGAGATTAATTCCTACTTGAAAAGCGCATAGAATATAGAGAGTACAGATTACAAACGGCTGTAAAATGTTGTGTGATTTTTGTGCATACTTACTGGCTTCTCTTCGGCTAAGACACTGCAAATGGCCAAAGCCAGAACAATGGCTAGTGCCACGGAACGGGCTTTCATCTTGAACCTGAATAAAAAACAATAAAATTAATTTTAAAATCTTTAATTTCATTACAAATTAAAATATTACAAACTTCGTCATATATAAATATAAGGGTTACGCTATTATTACAAAACTATTTTTTCCTATTAAATAAATTATAGAAACTAATATATGTAAATATCATACAATATATTGCAAAAATGTGTAGAAATTTCCTATTGGTTGACTGAATATTAGTTTTTCATTTTATGTTCTGTTTTCAACGAAGGACAAATTTATTTCTTCCTACATATTGTGCCGCATTTCTATTTTAAATTCAAATTTAAATAACTATTCCTGTGTCTTGATAAATAAATAAATATATCATGTCATACCAATTTGGGTATGGTCATTAAGAAACTACTTTTGTAGATTGTTCATTTGAACTATTAGGATGTATTTAGGTACAGTAGGACGCTTGTACATTCATCAAAAATAATTTGTTCTAGAAAGATAACTTTATAAAATGATAGTGAAGTATGAAAGTTATTTTACAATCATTGAAATCTTCATAAATTATAGGTACATACATAAGTCTATTAAATAGAAATATTTTAGATTGTTAATTTGTTTATAGTGTTCTTAAAGAATAATAATAATAAGTTTAATAATTATATTATTTTATTATTAATATTTTCCGAATATTTAAAGAATACATCTATCTGAAATAAGACTTGTGAAGCCATCTAATGACTATTATTAGCAAACCAAAACAATATTATTTGTATTTTATATTAATACATAAATAAAATAAAATTCCCGCTGCTAAATCATGTTTGCTCACTGATAAATAATTTAAAAATCTTTTTCCAAACAAAATAAAACGAATTTATTTGTATTTAAACATTGTCAGACTATTCTAAAAATAGATTTTTAGTTTGTACAAGTTCGCAAGTTATACGAGGAGAACACTGAAATCTAAAATAATGTTTTTCAATATTTTATCAATCACCGTGGGAAGCTATACCATGTTGCACTCGTTTTACCTCTCGCTAAGAGAGGTATTGGATTCATGCTAAAAATCGCATATCCAGATTTTATTGAATAAGCACGATTTAAGATTCATAGAAACCAATTTTAACATTTTTAAAATGATGTCTGTGTGTGTGTGTGTGAGGTTGTTGGAGGCACGATTTCTCAAATTCTATAAGACTAAAGACCTGTTTGACTACGGATACCTCAATCTAACATTAATGGGGAGAGTTGAATAAGTTTTGGTACCAATTGGAAAACCGGAAGTAGTAGTATCTTACAAAAAAAATCTAAAAATTATTTTTTTGAATTTTTTTATTATTATTATTAAAGAACGTAAAATTCTCTATTCGATACATTTTAAAATTATATTATATGTTCTATATATTGAGATAAAAAAAGTAATATATAAAATAATCTGTTGTAATAAATTTCAGAGCCTAAACAAACTCCATAACAACCATCAGATGTTTGTAAATGACAGAAAAATGTCAGTGTCAAAAACCAACAGTAGTTCATAAACCTATTTGAGTGATA
Organism: Harpalus rufipes; assembly: GCA_951394225.1. Taxonomy (NCBI): domain Eukaryota; kingdom Metazoa; phylum Arthropoda; class Insecta; order Coleoptera; family Carabidae; genus Harpalus; species Harpalus rufipes. The sequence goes on from OX596279.1 coordinate 47,514,062, forward strand.
TTGGCAGCTCAATTCTAAAACTTGACCTTAAGTCTATTTTAACTAAACACATGACAAAATTTGCCATAGTACGAGTCGAAAGAAATTTGTAGAAATTTCCCACCATTTGGAATTTGAATAGGTTTAAAATTTGTTTGTTGAAAATGTAAAACGACCGAACTATTATAAGCCTGGGCTAGTATGTATGTTTTACCCTTATTACCTATTTCTGGGTGTGCCAATCAATAAATAATTTTGCTCGGTTAAATGTTTATATTATTATTTTATAATAAATGCAATTTCGAATAACCTCTAAAGAAAATCTCCATGTGTATTTATAAAAATGTAAAAGATAAATTTCTCAATTGACAAGCGTGGGTATAATTCAACAGTGATGTAATCTCCAGAAGGCTGAAGGCGTTCGCGATGACGGCATTTGAGCCACACGCACTCATATATCCATAGCCTGCTTGTTAAACTAATTCTACATTAACATTGCGCACTGTGGTCCACTTGTTCTCTTCATAGGATTGTTTATCGCATCTGTATTTAGCGTCGATGACATTACCGGCTAGTGTCATGGCTCACTAAAAAATACATCATCATGCGATAACGATAATAAGAGAGCTACTTCCTTATCGCTGCAACAATTGCGAAATAGGGTCAGCCGAAATTAGGAAAAGAGATAAAAATTGTTATTTGGGACAGCTTTGTAAATTGGATTAAATTTGTGTGGTCCATTTATTAACAATTTATACTTCGTTTCAAAATGAGCTGGAGGCTGGAGTAGGTGATAATTAGCCCGTCAAAGATATTCCAGTGGCGAGTCTATAATTATTTGTTAAGAGATAGTTGAAAAGACTGAATTTAATAGTGAACCACCGTTTCAGTTCTCAATTATTTTACCTAAAGGTGACGGAAGGTATTGTCTTTGGTCAAAAAATTCAATGATGAGTTTTTAGGAATAAGCATGTTTTAGGGTCCCTATAATACGATTTTATCATTTTTACGATGATGTCTGTATGTGTGTCTGTGTGTGTGTGTGTGTGTGTGTGTGTGTGTGTGTGTGTATCTGACGAAATTTTCGGATCGCATAACTTCAATACCACGATTCCAAAAATTATATTTTTTTCGTTTTCCTCAAGTTTACATCCAGAAGAACAACTGATTAGATTTTGGTCATAATTGGTGAACCGGAAGTAGCCTCATTTGAAGATTTAACAGTTATATTTTTTTCGTTTTCCTCAAGTTTACATCCAGAAGAACAACTGATTAGATTTTGGTCATAATTGGTGAACCGGAAGTAGCCTCATTTGAAGATTTAACAGTTAAATTTGATTTATTGACATTTAACGTGATTATAACTTAAAGAATATATTATTCTCTATACGATTTGATTGCATTTTATACTTATATTATATACATATTCAATGGATATAGAATTAAAGAAGTATAAAGAAATTAAATTTTATAATTCAGCCAGCTATGCTAACCATGAAAATTGTTAATATATTCAGATTGACAGATGTCAGTATCAATAAAAAGCAAATTAATGTGACAGAGATGAGGATATGTTAAAGTAGATGTTGGGGAAGACACGGAAAGATAGGTAGGGAAATAACTCTAGTGTTACAAGTTTTTAGAAAGATACAAGAGAGATTATTACATTGGTTTGAAATTGTCATGAGGAGAAATGAAGAGTATATTTGATGAAGAATGAATAGCTTAGTAATAGAAGGTTGAAGAAACAGAGGAAGACCAAAAATAAGATGGAAGGACTGTATTGCGGAAGACTTGAGAGAAAAGGAACTAAATGAGAACGACACGTAAAACAGAAATGAGTGGAAGAAGAAAATAAAAAATAGCGACCCCTAACGAATGGGAAAAGCTAAAGAAGAAGATGTTAGTCATCGTAAAAATGGTAAAATCGTATTATAGGGACCCTGAAACATACTTATTCACTAAAAAAAACTCATCATTGATTTTTTTGATCAAAGACAATACCTTCCTTACCTAAAGGTGACGGAAGGTAAAAAAAACAAAAATATCCACAAAGTTTTCTTTGAAACACTTTAAGAAAAAATAGCATGTCATTCGGAGTAGAACGCCCTTTTTGTGTTTTAACCAGCTTGCCTGGCCTCGGCTGACACCTCTGCTGCGATGGTTGGGTTCAACACAAAAAGACCGCTTTCTATTCCTAATAATATAATATACTATTTTTTTATCAAGATTTTGAATAATTATTTAGTTCTTGTTTATAAGATCGATAGCCTACATATATGTGTAATTAATATTAATACAAGCTTACTTCAAAAATGTTATGTGTTTTTGTTTTACAAGAGTTTAAGTTCGTCAACTTTCCCAACTCTCCCCTAAATATATATATTTTAATAAATAACTTTTATTTGCAGATAATATAAATACATAAAACATAAACAAATACTTCCAGGTATAAAGTGCGCAGCATTCTATGAGCATCCTAGATTCTCCTTGTGTGTAAATCTCATGTCATATGAGTATGTGACTAATAATTTGAAAAGAAATGTTTGTTAAAGTAGGTCTTTAATTTTTTTGTCTACATATCTCGGTAGGGATAGAATTTCAAAACCATTCCATAACACTACCAACCTATAGTATCGGACATAAATAGAGCGACTCCGTCCTACTAATAAAAAATACTTCCCCATATTTTAAATATTCAATACACATATTTTCAAACTTCTTATATGCTGTAAACGTGACATATTCATAAAACATTATGAACGTTAAATACGTAATTCAAAAGTATCGTACTAAATTTCTCTAGTAGGTATGTACTTTGTAATAACAAAAATAGAGCAACTGTATAAAAATCTTATATTGCAGGTCGTGAAACGTTCAAATCTGATGTAAAAACTTGTCTCCAAATCGCTTGAAACGGCTTTATCTAAGCGAAATATGTGCTTTTTAGTGTTTTGTATTAACTTTAATAGCACTTAGCTGCGTAGGCGAGGGCATCACCGGGGGGCTTGTATTCACTGGAAAATAGTGTACTCCAGTGACGACTCGTGCACTAAAATTTTGGTGAGGCGAGGTATCCAGAAAAAAAATGCGCCACAGGCGAAATTTTCCATCTGAATCAAGAAGCGAAATTAATTTTGTATGCCTTGTAACAGCAATAATTAGGTATGAAAATGTCGAAAGTCACCTCAAAAATAGCAATAGCCATTCATGGAATTGAGACAAAATAAATAACAAATGTTTAACGGTTTATCGGTCACGTTAGGGTAATTTATTTTTATTAGGTATTATTTCTAATTTCTGTTCCAGTTAACAATTATCAGTTAATTTAAAATGATATTTGTTCATTTGAACAGAAATTACAAGTAATAAATAGTTATTTAAGTATTAAGGGCAGTAAGTGCACCTTACCGGTTTAGGATTAGTTTGGAAATCTCAACTTCGTCTCGATCTCCAATACATCCGATACCGGTAAGAAGCGCTTAATGCCCGCAATGCTTATTATATTTTTTGCACGATCGTCCCAATAATAACAAATTAAAGTTTAGAATTATTTAATAATTATTTTGACATTTTAAAAAAAATAGTTGTCATTTTTAAGTAAGCTATGATCGTTTTTTGTTATCGTTAAAGCTTTAAAAATTGTACATTTATTTTTTATTTATGTAATTTTCACCGCCACCAGATCGGTAGGTAGTCACATCACTTACCGGCCAGTCACATCACTTACTGATCAGTACCACATCACTTACTGATCAGTAATTTGTAAACAAAATTTACTGACTTGGAAACCCTATCGGTAAAGTTTAAAAAAAAAAAACCTGATCGTACAAAATAGTATATTACGTAATGAGAGATGTAAGAAGCAGATTACGAGTAAAATGATTGACACACGAGACGCGTAGCGTCGAGTTTGTAATTTTACGAGTGAGTAATTGCTTTACATCTCGAATTATGTACTATACTTTTTCTACAACCACTCATTAATATTTCTAAATTGAAGCAAAATTCAGATACATAGTTATAAATTAATTATTTTTTTATTGCGTTACTTACAAATTACAAATAATATTATCAATTAATTTTGTTTATAATAATAATTATTACCTCAGTATATGTATTTGTAATCACACAAAAAAGCAGCAGTTCGAAACGTCAAAAAGTTTGGTGGGTTTTATTTACGTGGATATAGCTATTTTGGGGGTGATTTTCGACATTTTCATAACTAATTTGTGCCGTTACAAGGCACACAAAATTAATTGTGTTTGTTAATTCAGATGCAGAATTGTATGCCTACAAGTTTTATTTGAAACTTTTTTACCTAAAATAATTAGGGAAGCAGGAAATTAAGAAAGTTAAGGTCCTACGTTCGGCTGCGCCGGTCACCAACCTGTATATAAGAAGTTTGAAAATATATTGAATATTTAATATATGGAGGAGTATTTTTTATTAGTTCTTATACGAAGTCGCTGTATTTATGTCCGATACTATATACAGTATTCGTTCATTCATAAATAATTTAAATGTTTACAAATAAAATCAACACAATTGATATTCTACCACTAGCGAGAAATAAATTCTATTACAATTCTGATAACCTTTAACTATGTAAAGAATTTCGCATATCAACACGTACTTGTACTTTACATTTACAAGAATAATTCCGCAATCTGAAAATAATGTGCGTGGCAAATAAATTTTAGGTTATGTATAACTTGACACATATTCCTTAAGTAATAAAGGCTGTATTTTTAGATGACCATGAAATGTATTGTCACAAGCATTGCAAATGCAGTAAATTTGTTTTATGGCGTGTAACAGCTGCAAAAATACACGAACACGTCATTCGGCTTCCAGTTTCATCACTGGAGATGAAGACAAGATTAAGATTTGAAATTGTAGATGAGTTTATCGGGTAGCTTTTTACTTAGAATGGTTACAAAGTAGAATATCAAAGAGGTTATCTTATTTCCTTGTAAATATTTATATTTCTTGTGTCATCTGCGGTTAATTTTCACTTGTTTTATTTTCTGCATAATGCATCATTTTTAACATTGCGGTAAACAGATGCAGTAATGCGTACAAAAATAGAAATAAAATAATATAAAACTTCAATTATCATTTGATAATGTATATATTTGCCGCATGTGCAATTGAGACTGACCTTGAATGCGCAGAACCTAAAATTCGTACTTGGACAAGTCGAAAAATAGTAATTATAATATGTAATTGTTATAACGAGGAAAAGACTCCATCAACATCCAAAATGGTTTCATTTATAAGCCAAAGTACAGTCCATACGATTTAACTTGACGACCCAAAAGAATGTAATTCAGTTCACTATTTCTAAGTTTCGTTTTGTCAAATATTTACTTTTACTTCGATGCCGCACAGCTTCAGAAGTGAAATAGTGATTTTACAATGTTTTATTGCCTTACACAAAGCAAATTTCATCCTAATACACTCAAACTCGGGGTGTCAGGTACTTTTCAACCCAAGAAGTTATATTCATACATAAGCGTTGGTGCATTTTTTTCTCAATAGCAATAGAAATTTTATTTTCTTAACTTTATTAATTTAAAAAATAATTAATTATAATATGATTTATATAATAAATAATTCATTCCAATATTTGTAATATATTTTTTTTGTATAAATAATTTCTTTTTTTTGTAATATTCGTAATTTTATTTTCCCATTACCGCAGTGATAATGTGAATTGCCCCAACTCGCCAAGTTACATCGTATGGACTGTATGCGCAGGTCCAGTCTCAACCTACGCTCGTCAGCTATACGTCTTTTCAAAATTTATTTCAATTTTGATCAATGATTACTTTGTAAGATTTTTTGTGGTTCAAAGTTCTGTATATTCGTAAAATAAAAAATCTGGTGTGGACACCACACGACTTCCTTGTACGATTATTAAACTATACATATTTTTACTTCCTTGTACGTAAGTAAAGGAAGTATTGTAATCGCGAAAAATTTCGGTTTTCAGATTTCAGCGGAAATATCCATTTTGATGATCCCTGAATCCATTTTGACTAATTTCGTCGTGACGTCTGTACGTACGTACGTACGTACGTACGTCCGTACGTCTGTACGTCCGTACGTACGTATCTCGCATAACTCAAAAACGGTAAGCCGTAGAAAGTTGAAATTTTGTATTTAGAACTCCTATAACATCTAATTGTGCACCTCCCTTTCTGGTTATTACACAATTTCCAGAAGTGGCACTTTACATGAAGCCTATAATAGAGTTTTAATGAAAAACTGTTTTAAAATATAATCCAAAACTTTTCAAATTTGGTATACAAGACTTTTAAGTCAATCGAAATAACATAAAAGATTTTGGTTAAAATAGGCTAACCGGAAGTGGTACATTATTTGAAGTTGTTAACAGTTTTTCTTGAATAAAATGATTTTATTTTGATTTTAGAAATAAATACTTCAAATAAAAGTTTTAGAGAATTAATTTCTGCTTCTAGCACATCAAGTATTATTAAATTAGCCCTTTGTATAAGCGAGATATGTAAATTTAAAAATTATATACTTTTTTGTTTTTGTAATAAAGCTTACTATGGATTAGGATTAGGACAAAAAAATAAAAAAAATGTTCATGTCAAATTACGTTAAATACGTACAATTTTATGATTCGTACAATAACAAATATTATATTTTTATTGTGAAATTAGTTATATTCATTGTTGTAATCAAAATTCATTGTTGTAATCAAAGAGAACCGGGTTAGATTATGGTCGCTATATATCTTACTGTTTTGAAGTTAAAATTAATATTTTGTAATTTATTTATTAAAAAAATATGTATAGTTTAATAATCGTACAAGGAAGTCGTGTGGTGTCCACATCAGATTTTTTTTAATAAATAAATTACAAAATATTAATTTTAACTTCAAAACAGTAAGATTATAGCGACCATAAAGGGAGTTTTTAAAGAGAGTTTTGATTACAACAAAAAAATATTTGATTACAACAATGAATATAACTAATTTCACAATAAAAATATAATATTTGTTATTGTACGAATCATAAAATTTTACGTATTTAACGTAATTTGACATGAACATTTTTTTTATTTTTTTGTCCTAATCCTAATCCATAGTAAGCTTTATTACAAAAACAAAAAAGTATATAATTTTTAAATTTACATATCTCGCTTATACAAAGGGCTAATTTAATAATACTTGATGTGCTAGACGCAGAAATTAATTCTCTAAAACTTTTATTTGAAGCATTTATTTCTAAAATTAAAATAAAATAATTTTATTCAAGAAAAACTGTTAACAACTTCAAGTAATGTACCACTTCCGGTTAGCCTATTTTAACCAAAATTTATTATGTTATTTCGATTGACATAAAAGTCTTGTATACCACATTTGAAAAGTTTTGGATTATATTTTAAAACAGTTTTTTATTAAAATCAATTATAGGCTTCATGTAAAGTGCCACTTCTGGAAATTGTGTAATAACCAGAAAGGGAGGTGCACAACTAGATGTTATAGGAGTTCTAAATACAAAATTTCAACTTTCTACGGCTTACCGTTTTTGAGTTATGCAAGATACGTACGTAGTCAAAATGGATTCAGGGATGATCAAAATGGATATTTCCGCTGAAATCTGAAAACCGAAATACTTCCAATACTTCCTTTACTTACGTACAAGGAAGTAAAAAGGAAATTATACTTTCACAGAGTCCTATTTAGTAAATTGTGAATAAAAAATTCAAATTTATATCATTTTTATTACACATATAAAGTAACATATTAATATGACATGAATTTCATTAATTTATTATGTGCTTTTGATGAGACCCGATTCTAATATTTGGATGTAAGGTTCAATACTGAGAATATTTGAATCCGAGAACCGATCCGGATACTGAAATTCCATATCTAAAATCCAATACTCATATTCGAATATAAGAACCGATACTCAAATCCGTTTCCAAGATTCGATATTCGGATCCGGATTGAAGATCCGATACTCAGATTCGGATCCAAATTCCAACACTCAGATTCGGATCCAAAATTCGATGCTCACATCCGGATCCAAAATCCGATACTCAGATCCGGATCTAAAATCCGATATTGAGATTAGGATCCGAAATCCGGATAGTTCAACATTCTATTATCCGGATATTATTGGATCCGAAACCGAAACTATCCGGATCCGGACTCCGCCCCTATAAAAAAACCCTCGAAAAAACCTCAAAGTAGACAGACAAAATTTTGAAAAATAATTCTTTAAAAAAATCTGTTTTTTTGTCGTTCGATTTTTTTTTAGGATTTTTACCAAATAATAACCGACAAAATGTCTTCAAGAACGAAACTTTATAGTCGTCGATCAGCAAAAAAATAACTTATTACAAAAAAATAATTTTTAAATTTACATATCTCGCTTATTTAAAGGGCTAATTTAATAATACTTGATGTGCTAGACGCAGAAATTAATTCTCTAAAACTTTTATTTGAAGCATTTATTTCTAAAATCAAAATAAAATAATTTTATTCAAGAAAAACTGTTAACAACTTCAAGTAAAGTACCACTTCCGGTTAGCCTATTTTAACCAAAATCTATTATGTTATTTCGATTGACATAAAAGTCTTGTATACCAAATTTGAAAAGTTTTGGATTATATTTTAAAAGAGTTTTTCATTAAAATCTATTATAGGCTTCATGTAAAGTACCACTTCTGGAAATTGTGTAATAACCATAAAGGGAGGTGCACAACTAGATGTTATAGGAGTCCTAAATACAAAATTTCAACTTTCTACGGCTTACCGTTTTTGAGTTATGCGAGATACGTACGTACGGACGTACATACGTACGTACGTACAGACGTCACGACGATATTAGTCAAAATGGATTCAGGGATGATCAAAATGGATATTTCCGCTGAAATCTGAAAACCGAAATTTTTCGCGATTACAATACTTCCTTTACTTACGTACAAGGAAGTAAAAATAAATATATCATCATTTTTTTACTGATTTCTAGGTGTGCAAATCTACTATTAATTAGTTCCCAGATATATTTGGTCGCCTACCTACTCCCACCTCCACCAGGGGTAATAAGATTTTGGTGCCCTCCTCAAATACATTTTCTCGTAAGTATTTGGCGCCTTTTGAAACCCTCTCAAAGTAATGCCTTTGTAAAATATGCCTAACGTAAATCTAAAATTGATTATAAAACTTACGCAAATAGAAAATAAATAAATTAAATCTTTACTAAGAATATAAAAGGAAAGAAAGCTAAATTAGGTCTAAACTAAGGTATTGTCTTTGGCCAAAAAATTCAATGATGAGTTTTTAGTGAATCAGTAAGGTTTAGGGTATGTATGTATGTATGCATGTGTGTGTGTGTGTGTGTGTGTGTGTGTGTGTGTGTTTGTAACGAAAGTTTCGGATCGCATAACTTCAATACCACGATTCCAAAAATTACATTTTTTTCGTATTCCTTAATCTTACATCCAGAAGAATACGTGATTAGGTTTTGGTTATAATTGGTCAACCGGAAATACCCTTATTTGAAGATTTTAACAGTTAAATATTATTTATTGACATTTAACGTTATTATAACTTACAGAATTTATTATTCTCTATATGATTTGATTGTATTTTATACTTCATATTCAATAAATATAGAGTTAAAGAATTATAAAGATATTAAATTTCATAAATCAGCCAGCTATGCTAATCATGTAAATTGCTAATATATTCAGATAATTCAAATTGATAGATGTCAGTATCAATGAAAAGTAAATGAATGAGGCAGAGATGTGGATGTTGAGGTAGATGTTGGGGAAGACACGGAAAGATACTGTAAGAATGAAAGAATAAGGGAAATAACTCTAGTGTAAGAAGTTTCTAGAGAGATACGAGAAGATTATATTGGTTTGAACATGTCATGGGGAGAGATAAAGAATATATTGGAAGAAGAATGAATAGCTTAGTAATTCAGTACAATTTTATGAGATGCACTCTCCACGTCAGTAATAAGTGTATGGGAGGTGATGTCTGGTAAAGAGTAAACACCTGCACACCGCACGGTACGAATATGTCATCAACAATGGCGGACTGGCAAATTTAATCGGCCCGGGAAATTCGGTAGTAACTGGTCTCCTCACTATGGATTTGTTATTGTTTTAAGTTGTCAGAAATATGACATATAGTAAAAATGATTAAGCAGAGGACTCACATCATCAACCTGAAAAAACCTTATAAAATGAACTATAACTTGTAGAAATTTTTGGATGTTATTTTTTTTTAAAAGAAGACGAAAAAAAAATACTAGTAGTAAATGATGTACAATTATTTCTAAGTCAATCGTTATTCCTTTTATGGAATATAAAATTATTTGAAATAATTGTAGTTTATTTTCGTACCATACGTTGACACTACTGAGAATGACTATATTGTGTCAAATAATTTTATATTCCGTAAAAAGAATAAGGATTGACTTAGAAATAATTGTAAATTAATTAATATATACGTTTCTTTAATACTAGTATATGTTTTTTTCTTCTTATAAAAATAAATAACAACTAATAATTTCTACAAGTTATATTTCTTTTTATAAAGTTTTTTTCAGGTTGATGACGTGAGTCCTAAGCTTAATCATTTTCACTATATTTGGTATGAAATGAAATGTTTTTTGAAAAGCTGCCAAGCAGAAATGTTAAAAATTTGACACCTCGATCGGCTTTTGTATATTGCATAAAGTTATCAGAAATATGTCATATTTGGTCTTTGAAGTCTCCGGGTGCAGGTAAGTAAATGATTTATCTGCATTCAAAAATGGATAAAATGTCGTGATGATATATTTATTTTTATGTTTACAAATTATTAAACAAAAAGAGTTTTGCATGAAATAATAATGATAACTCCGACATCTTTTTTTTTTAATAAACGTCTGACTAACGAACTTTCTTGTCCTCCATAAATGTTTATTGCATTAATGCGAAATTTACGTAATTATTTACATTTGCTTTAAACATAACTTATAAATATAACATCCATGATGAGGAACTACATACGACATACAGCACATGGTACACAAACGATGATATTTACATACATACGCATAGCTACATGTGTTCAACATAGATCGGCCTGGGGCCTGCTGGTTTTTTTATTCGTTTCATCGGGCCAGAATGCAGATATGTATAGTTCGTTAACTCATCTACATCGTTTAGTGATGCAATGAAATAAACCAGAGCACATAAACTGATCGTGTTAATGTTCTAAATCTTTAACGAACTGCTCTCGAATCGACCGTGATCTATTTGACCCTTGACCAGCGTAAATCAGACAGAATTTAAATTAAAAATATTTGTGCACGCTACAAGACATTTTAATTAATGAATTATAAATATACTAGACTTTATTAATGGGATCCATTATCTGCTTTTATTACATAATTATAAATATTTACATATTGAACTTAAAATGAGAAAAAAAAAGATTTTATTCACAATCATTATAGTAATATGCCAATTCCCAACCTTGTAGAGGTTGGAAAATACATCATTCCTAACTGAAATGACAATCTCTTGAGTTGGAAATGACAGAAACGCTTCCACCCCACGGGTTGAAATGTTTATGTAGGGTTGCCTATCAATATTGTTATAGATCCCTATAATAAATTAGGCTAAATAAATTTTAATGGAGCTGTCAAAAAATATTAATAAAATTAAAGGTTATAACGCAATGATTTATTTTGATAATTATTGATTTAAAAAGAGGATGCCTGTGAATAAAATAGAATACATCCCTCGGTGGGAGTTTCATTACAGCCTCGCCAATCTGATTTTATTCGCTGATTCGGAATGACGCTATATGAGTGCAACGATAGAATTATTTAGATTTAGAATAATACACACGCTTCATAATTTTTACCTCCCGCAATACCGTAGGTAAGGGAAGTAATGTTTTCGGTCTAAAAATTCAATAGTGTTTTCAGTAAATAAGCACGAATTAGGGTCCCAACAACACGTTTTTACTATTTCTGCGTGTGTGTGTATGTATGTGTGACACAATTTTTTCTTCCACGATAACTTTTATATCAAACTTCAAAAATTTTCTATTTTTAGATTTTGGGTAATATTGGACAACCGGAAGTAATACTTTACTTGAAGCCCATAACAGTTTTTAATGAAAAAGTATATTAAAATATAATCGAAAACTTTACAATTTTAGTATTTTAGACTTTTAAGTCAATGGGAACAACATATTAGATATTGATAAACCGAAAGTGATACTTTACTTGAAGCTATGAAAAAATTGATATAATCCAAAACTTATCAAATTTGGTATTTAAGACTTTTGTATTAATGAGAACGACACATAAGATCTTTTTTAAATTGATAAGCCGGAAGTGGTACTTTACTGGAAGCTCTAAACAGATTTTTTTGAAAAAATATATTAAAATATGATCCAAAACTTCTTAAATTTGGTATTTAAAACTTGTATATAATTTGAAACAACATATTAGATTTGGACTATATATGATAAACCGGAAGTGGTACTTAATTTGGAACTTTTAACAGATTTTCAAGGAAAAACAAAATAATATTCAAAATTTCGTATTACAGACTATTTATTGGATCACCAAATTAGATTTTGTTTACAAACGATCAACCGGAAGTAATATTTTGCTTAAAGCTCATTACTATTTTAAACATGGAATTGGCGGGAGGTCATGTGCCGGCCACATAAGATTTTTAGAATTTTATTTTAAAATAGCTAATACCCCGCGGGCTTTGCAGCCACGAGTTAATTAATTTATTTTAACCCCGTACAACACAATTTTAGTGCTAATTTGAAGATATTTAGTTTCGGCCAAAAATGTGAGGTTAAAAATGGTTTAATATCTTTCGAGAGATGATTTGCATATTTTCGGTATAAAAGTGGTTAAATTTCCGGTTTAAAACTCCTCAAATCGCCTGGACAGTTTTATTTAAATATTTCTAAGATGACACTAGTTGCGAATTTATAGCAAATCTTCTAAAACTTTTATTTGGTTATGAATTCGGCTGATGTTTGCAGAAAACATAGAAAATTAACAGAAAATCATTTATTTATACTTAAAATTTATTGAAAATGTTGATTTTTTATTGAAAATATTTTATTGACAGCAGAAAAATGTGGTTGAATGTCTCAAAAAAAATCGGCTGGTTTACAACGGCAAAATGCTCGAACTATGTTGTTACATTTTGACTCTGTCGTAAGGCCGCACTTGAAACCAATGCCAATGCTTTTCTTATATAAACTTTGAAAATTAATTATAAGAAAACTACGCAAAATTCTGAACTCTACTAACTTCTATGACACGTCTTGAAGCTGAAAGACCATTTCTACAAAATTTGATGTCAATATATAAAACTGTGTAGATTTGTATAGCGGTCAAATTTTCATTTTTATATTTAAGATTATGTTGACATATATTTTGCAAAGTAGATTTTACTGTACGCAATGGATTTTTACGAAGTTGCGGTTCATTGTGCTAAGCCAAAAGTAAAGAATCTCGTCGGTAGAAGATAAATCCGGACTGGACTAGAAGATGATCCATAAAATACCAATCGAAGTATTATTACCATTTTACCCAAAGTTTTAAGTCTATATTTTAAATAGCCGAAAGAATTTAGTAGAAATTTCTAACCATTTGTGCAGATTTTATAATTTATTGAAAATGTAACCGGCCGAATTATGTTATTATGCGTTTGGACTCGTAAACGTTTTGTATAATAATATAATGAAAGTCTTATACATAAATGATGATAAATAGTTTCAAATACAAAATTTAAATGTAAAACGAGCCGCCTACGTTCTACGTTCGTTTTCAGTTATTAATTATGACTACATACATACTTGGCTTCAGAATACTGGCATTGTAATTAACAATAACGATGATTACATTTCCAAGAAATCTTGTTCCTGATTGTTATAATTCTAATTATAGAATGGTATTTAAGTTCTTGCTTGATATAACATATGAGTAAATGCAAAGTTAAATGTTGTTATACATTTATATTTCAAGAGTTATTGTAGTATATTAGTGTTTAAAAAAAATGCAGTACCATATTTAAACATATATGAATCACATAATCAGAATGGAACACAAATGACAACAATTACATCATTTTCAATTGTTGTAATCAATAATATTATTGTTATAAATAATAGGTGTTGAGTTTTTTTTATTGAAATGCAAAGCATATTTTAAAAATAAGTACATACTCGTTTAAAAATATAAACAACGTTTAAACATATAGTTCTAAAAGTACCTTATGCAATTGTTTTCATTTCAATAAACTCAAACAGTGTGTGTCATTATTGTTGTAATCAAATATATTTTTACAGATTTATGTTAAGAAGAATATCACTCTTTAGTGTTTATCTTTATCTAGAAATTGAATCTAATGTAGGCGTACTATGTCACTTTCTATTTTTTATTAGACAACTCTAATTTTACTTGGAATCTTAATGAAGCAGAATAATGAAGAGATTAAAAAGACAAAATGCTTCTTTTATCTCGCATGTAACCGGAAAGCGTGTTTAATTATATCAGACGGATGTGACATTTAGATATAAAATTCGCCCACAACAACGACCTCTATACCATTTTACACCATCTGTTTGTGAATTGCAACATTGTAAATTTTTACATATGGCGATATAAACTAATATATCTGCATGTTCTCATTATCGCATTCGGTGTGATCGTATGATGTATGGTTTTTTGTATTTGTAATGCACTATTGACTGTCCTATATTTGCGTATCATTCTTTCCTACAGAAACTGGTTTGTTTTCGCTGCAGTCCTTATATGGATTCTGTAGAGTTGCTCGGTATTTGATGTAGCCACTGTCCATTGTGGAGCGGCTGACAATGGACACTGTATTATAACAATGTAACATATTCGGAAGAATGGTGTATTGATTTCGTCGATAATAATATGTATTGTTATATTTTTCAACATTCCATATTTAATAATTGAATTTAGAGTTGTTAAGACACCTCTGGCATGGATTGCATGTTGAGTAATCTCATTCTGAGAAAAGGACTGTTAGGGTTGAAAATCCTTTTTTTGAGATACGATCCAGGGGCAGGTGGATGGGAAGTTAACATTACAAAAAAATTCAGTCGTAAAATTAATGATCCGTATTACGGGCGAACTTTTATAATAAAAGCGCTTTTATGGAGCACCCTCCTCATAAGAATATGACGTAAAAGCGCGCTCCATAAAAACGTTTTTATTATAAAGTACGCTCCAGGGGCGGACTGAGATTTTTATTTTTAGCGGGATTATAGTGGCCGGCCTCAATCGTACCTACCCAATCGTACCTACGACCGGCCCCATATATGGATATTTTTTTTACTATATTTATTATCTTTAATTTGTGCGCTACCATTTTACAGTACGAATTAATAAATTTTGTGTGTATATACTTATACAGGGTGTAACACCAAAACCGACCACCGCCGTTATTTTCATTATTATTATAGTTACAAAAAAAATACTATAGAACAAAGTTGAAGGAGACCAAAGAGGACATCCCATTAGGGAAGAGAATATTTTTTTAAACCAGTGGTTCTCAAGTTACAACATAAAGTTATATTTTTTCAAATGTGATTATACATATTTTTTATGCCTATTCGATAGTATTTTTTTCTGAATTCAACCATGAGATTATTTTATTTTCTTACATAACAAAAATATTGAGAAAAAATCAATCGAAATTTAAATAAATTTTATTTATATAATTATTTTTCAATAGGCTATGATTGAAAAACAATTGAGCTTAAATTAAAATGAAACAAATATTTGTTAAAAACGTTATAAACAGTGTTCTATATGATTTATATCCTAAATAATTTAAATTGACAAAACGTAGCCTACTGGAAAATGACTAGGAAAATCAAATTTAGTTAAATTTCAATCGCATTTTTTTCAATATTTTTATTATGTAAGGATATAAAACTATGACATGGTTGAGTTCAGAACAAAATACGCTATCGAAGAGGCATAAAAAATATGCATAATCCCATTTGAAAAATATAACTTTGTCTTGCAAAATGAGAACCAGTGGTTTAAAAAAATATTTTCTTCTTAAATGGGATGTCCCCCTTGGTCTTCTACAATTTTAGTATTTTTTTGTAACTATAATAATAAAGAAAATAATGGCGGTGGTCGGTTTTGGTGTTACATCCTGTATATACAGGTCATATAGTCATTCTCTGCAAGTCAACAGGCCAGTTTACATGTTTTTTCGCAAAATCTAATCGGGCCTTCATGTTCTTTTTTGAAAGAAGTTATTTTTTTTGCTGATCAACGACTATAAAGTCTCGTTCTTGAAGACATTTTGTCGGTTATTATTTGGTAAAAATCCTAAAAAAAAATTCGAGCTACAAAAAAACAGATTTTTTTAAAGAATTATTTTTCACAATTTTGTCTATCTACTTTGAGGTTTTTTTATAGGGGCGGGGTCCGGATCCGGATAGTTTCGGATCCAATAATATCCGGATAATAGAATGTTGAACTATCCGGATTTCGGATCCAAATCTCAGTATCGGATTTTGAATCCGCATCTGAGTATCAGATTTTGGATCCGGATGTGAGTATCGGGTTTTGGATCCGAATCTGAGTGTTGGAATTTGGATCCGAATCTGAGTATCGGATCTTCAATCCGGATCCGAATATCGAATCTTGTAAACGGATTTGAGTATCGGATCTTAGATTCGAATATGAGTATTAGTATTGGATTTTAGACATGGAATTTCAGTATCCGGATCGGTTCTCGGATTCGAATATTCTCAGTATTGAACCTTACATCCTAATATTAGCATCGAGTCTCATCAAAAGCACATAATAAATTAATGAAATTCATGTCATATTAATATGTTACTTTATATGTGTAATAAAAATAATACAAATTTGATTTTTTTTATTCACAACTTACTAAAAAGGACTCTGTGAAAGTATAAATTCCTTTCTTCTTTACATTTGCACAAACTACCTGGCTATTTTAGAGGGGTGTTATAAAAGGTATTACTGTTTGTTTACTAATGTTTACACACCGCTGTAAAGATAAACTCAATTCCAGATATTAGCCTAAAATGAAGAATTTGACCCAGAATTAAAATTTGGATGCAGATCCGTAACAAAACATCGAATCAGGATCCATAAACAAACTATCGAATCCGGATCCAAATCAGGATTCGGATCCAAATACGAATTAAATTTTCGGATATCCGCTTCAATATCCGAATGTCGGATATCCGATGATCCGGATATTTTGAATTCCAGGTTCTCGGATCCAAGTTTTGTCGGATCCTCACAACACTAGTTTTTTAGTCAACCAGGTATTGTAGAAAGCGCAATAGTACCTTTACTTCGAAAACGACTTATTATACACGATTCTTTGGAGACTTATGTAAAATAAATGTTTTCGAAATTTCATTTTGTGAAATACCATTTTCATAGGATGGGATTATTAATTTTCGAATCTTAATTAATACAGTCTTACTACGACCCATGATTTATTAATACAAATTTATATTGTTGCTTGCTATCTTTATGTTCAGACAAACAACAAAGTTTTATAAATGAAATAAATGTTATAAATGCAATTGTTATTTTAATGTAGATTAAACTAGTTTTGATGGAACATTAATCCTGTAATTTATTTCTAAAATTTCCTTTCTTACTTAAGAATAATACAAAATTTTAAAAAGATGCTATATTTATGGCCAATACTGTAAGTAGAATACAACTTCTTTACTTTCATTTCAAGTATGTACCTTACGTAGGCGTATAATCTAATATTTTTTTAATCTTTTCTCGGTATGCTGACTTCGCTTCACAGGCTTTCTTAACACCGATAGCTGCTCATTGTATTAGTGTCCCTTTAGTCACCGTTATACTCATGTGAAAATCTATCACATATCTAGTTTTCACATAAAAAAATACACAGTATTTGCTATTCTTATCCGGGGTACCCTATCAAACTTTATCATTTGCGATAAGTTAGTGAACGTTTAGTTAAAATGTGGTTCAAAGACGAATTTCAGTTGTGTCAGCTTGCCCATGGAAGTCCAGTAGGACTTATTGATAAGTATTTGAACCTTCAAGAACTGTATTTAAAGATAGCAAGATGTTATGAAATTAATGTTCATGATATACTTTATTGCACGTACAATACACATAAAGTTGATATAAATAAGATAATGTTTAGCCTTCCAAAGGAACCTTTTAATGGGATTATATTCGCTCACAAAAAAGGTACGTCAAAAATTACATCGAATTTTCATTGCACAAAATTGGCCCCTGCCAGCTATGAGTGCCCGTGAGGTAACGCCTGGTAAACACCCGCACGGTACAAATATTCCATCATTACCAATATTTGTGTACAAAGCAGATTGGCACACCCAGCAATGGGTAATATGCCGTGATGAAATATTTATTTATTTTATCAAAATTTTTTTTAAACCTCGTATCTCTTTAAATAAAAAATCTGTTGTGGCCAGCACATTCATTTTATGATGCATTGGGCGCGAGCAGTTATGTGACTTTTTTCGCCTTGGCAAGCAGATATGGAGGCCCGTGTCAAAATGACAGCTAGTAATGTACATAGGCGTCAAGTATCATAAGTTTTCATTCAAAATATTATGATTTTCCAAATCCATGTGGATTATTTTCCTCCCCAAGTATATTCCATACTATTGATGACATAAAATATAAACAATATGATATCAGAATATTTTGAAATTTTTAATAAAAAAATTATGACATATGACATTTGTGACATCTATGTAAAAAATACTAGCTGTCATTCTGACATGAACCCACAAATCTGCTTACCAAGGCCAACAAAGTCACACGTCTGCTTGCGCCCTATAAGTAACGAGTTTACCATTTCTTGTACACACAAATAATTGAAATTGTATATCTTCTTTCGTTCTATGAGTAATTTTGTCCTACTCTTCTAATATGTTCAAAATTCTTCAAATTCATTGACGGTATTAGCGGTATTTCGTAAGGATATATGTAATATTAACATACCTATAATTTAAATACATATTTAATTAATAATATATATTAAATGTACTCGTACTTCCCAGAAAAATCTGACACTGACATTTTGCATTTGTCAATTACAAACATTTAAATATCTCGACTGTTTTTTGGGCAACGAGATTAATTACAACAGATTATTCTATATACTATATCTCCAAACCTATACGAGATATAATAAAAAAATTAAATCAGATTGAGAATTTAATTTTCTTTAATACTACCAAGAAAATTTTTCAAAAAATAATATTTAGAAGATTTTTTTCTAGAATCTGCTACTTCCGGTTGTCCAATTGTTACCAAAGCCTTTTCAGATCTTTCCATGAATGTCCGATTGGGAAATACGTAGTTAAACAAATATAAAGTCTTATAGTTTTTGAGTAATCGTCCTTCCAACATCCCACATGCATACACACATACACACACACACACACACACACACACACACACACACACACATACACACAGGCATCATCGTAAAAATGTTAAAATCTTATTGTAAGGACCTTAAAACGTGCTTATTCATTAAAATCTGGATATGCGATTTTTAGCATGAATCCAATACCTCTCTTAGCGAGAGATAAAAATATAATTAGCGAATAACTAGGTATATATATATTAAAAACTTTTGATAGAAATTGTAAAGTGGCCGAATAATCCATAAACAACTGACGGAGAAAAAACAATGCTAGTGAACTGCTCTCTAATCACCGTTAATTAATTGTACATACTAAGGGTTAATATATTCTGAAACTTATTTTAATTTTCAGGCAACACCAAAGTGATAGAAATATCTAAAGTGAAGAACATTTTGGGCATAACAATATGTTCAAATGGTAACGACTCCTGCATTATTAAGTCTATTGAAGCCGAGTCCGATCTCCATGCTACTCCGCAAATTCGTATCGGCGATTGTATCGAAGAAATCAATGGAATCAATGTCCGAGGAAAGAACGTGGAAGCTGTTACATCCATACTGAAGGCTTTCCAGGCGGGATCGGTCTTTACAATGAAACTTGTTGAGCCGTTGAGACCGGCATATTAGACTGTAGATTTTTTATGGATAATTACTTGTTATGATATATTGAATGTAATACATTAATTCTAATAAATTCCTTTCACTTTGGTATTCCGTATTTATCTAATGAAATAATAACACGAATCATAAAATATAAGTTTGTTATCTATGCATTGCAGTTGTGAGAATGAATACATTACTATTTATAGTATGGCAAGATAAACGATTATAATAAATAATATTAATCCTCATACATAATCTGGTGAGACAAAAATTTATTAATATTTTTGCATTCATTGATTATTTATTCTTATTAATATCAAATGCAATCAAAATATTTTTAAATATTCTAAATAATGCATTATATTTTAAGATTTTTGGATAATAAGACATTTCAGTCCGTGTAATTTGATTCTAACATTTTTACAATACGCAGAACTTTATAATATCAAAATGTAAAAATGAACTAAACATTTATTTAACTTAGTTATTTTTTTTAAATATTCGTGTAAGTAGTAATGTAGTGACTACGGTTCTGGCCGAATAACCGACTATTCGACCATTTTAGTAGGTGATTACTCGGTCCGGCCGACTAATTTCAAGCATCAATCCGTGCTTCAATGAAATTCATTTGTTTCCAGTGTAGTGTGTCAGTCTCCAATATACCTTTCCCTACTCTCTCTTCATCATAATCTGCCTTTGATTAATAAATGAAATAATTACATATGTATTAATAACATATAATCTTTTCTATATACATATCTAAAAAGGAAAGTTATCGTATTTTTTTTACCTCCCGTCGCCTTCAAGGTGAGTTTTTAATGTATAAGCACTATGCTCGGTTGCAGAAACGTTCAGTTACTGGTTCATCCAGGGCCGTGCGGTGATATGGAGCAAAGGAGCAATCGCTCCAGGCGCTCTTTTATTAAAAGGCGCACACAGAATTGAAATGATAGATATATTCTGATTGATACGCTCTTGATAATCACCTAGTTACGAAGCTAGAGCCAGTTCGTTCTATATTCTTCTGTATTGAACCAAATAAATGACTAATTCACTCTTTTATAAATAAGTATTGTTCTTAGGGCCAGTGCCGCTCCGTCGGTAAAAGGCGCCTTTGTGCAAAGTTATATTTCAGCGCCCCCCATAATGTATAATTTGTAAATTAAACCACTCTTTAAATTTTAAACTATATTTTTGATTCTTCGAATAATACTAGATTTAAAATATTGATGAAATACCCTTTGTTAAATTCATTCTTGTAATCAAAGTTGTTTATTGTAATTAACAATTTTACAATTATAACAATATCAGAAAATTATCCGTTTAGCAGGATATTCATTTAATTTTTTTTATTTCTACTAAATTCATTGTTAGATTCATTCTTGTAATCAATATTAATGAGCTATAACCAAAATATTCATTGTTGTAATTAACAGCTTTACAATTATTATTTGAATATAACAGTACTAGAAAAATATCCGTTTATTTAAAGTTAATTAGAGCTCTAATACAAACAAATTAATAAAAAAATATTATTCACTTCTACCACCTTACTATGTAATTTGTATAGGCATTTTTTTCTTTACGAATAAGAATAGTTTGCAAAAAAATACTATGATTTATTGTCGCCCCTAATGGTTGGTTAGGCGCTTTTGTGCGGGGCACAACCTGCCTACCCGCACGTAGCGGCCCTGCTTAGGGCCCCAAATTGAATATTATGTGCTCCAGGCGCCAAAATACAACCGCACGACGCTGGGTTCATCAAAAAGAACAAATGCAATGCAATCTTTTGACAGCAATAATTTAAATGTCATACGACCAAGCAAACTGATTCGAATATGTTCGTTTTGATGAACCACTAACTAAACAAGGCGTTGATGAGCGTTTCTGCAACCAGGCATTAGAGTCCTTAGAATACGATTTTACTATTTTTACTATGATGTCTGTGTCTGCATGTGCGTATGTATGTGTGTGTGTAACAAAAATTTCTCCTCCAATATTACAATTCGAAAAATTATAATTCTTTCATATTCCCCTGTTGTACGTCCATATGAAGAGTTGATTAGATTTATTGGTCAACCGGAAGTACCATAATTTGATATTTGAACAGTTTTTCTTGAAAAAAACGTTGCTAAATATCATTTTTTGACATTTTATGTTATTATGAATATCAAAGAATATTTTATTCTCTATACGATTAAATTACATTTTTTTCTTCATTTTCAATGCATTTAGAGTTAAAAAATTCTAAAGAAAAAATCTAGCATCCCATTCTGTTAAGAGATGCACCATGGAAACAGAATATTCAAATTACTAATTGACAGATGTCAGTGTAATATAACATTTACATATCTTCGTGAAATTTTTTAATAAAAATATAGAATCGTTTGCAAGAAACTTTCTGTATGGAATTTGTACAAAATACATAGAATTAACGGAAGGTAATGGGGCTGGCCACATCAGATTTTTTTGTTTTGTTTTAGTTTTCTTTATGTTATATCAAACAGACTAATGTCTGTTTTATATTTGTCAATTTTAAGAACTTGGTCAAGTTCTAGAAATTGAGCTTAAAAAAACATTTTCATTACACTGATCAATTTTAAGCCAATTATGCTTGAAATAGAACATGTTCCATTTTATATTAATTTTTAAATGTTTTCTAGTGTGTTTAATAACACACCAACAATCAATTGAATTATATGACTGTTACATGTCAATAGCTTTTAATATTTCAATATGAAAACGTCAGCTTGTCCAGAAATTGATCAATTTTACCAATTTTAAGCTCAATTTCTAGAACTTGGCCAAGTATATTATTATAGTGTGTTAAAAAAAACCTAACTCGGAGTAGGCTATGAACAGAAAAACGTATGTCTGATCATTCTTCAATTCGAAAGTCAAATTGTCAAAATTGATCATTAATTATAATTTTAAGGAGAAAAGATATAAGAAACAGAATATTGTCATTCACCGATTTCTAATTTATTTCCATTTCTAAAATAATTTCAAGAAGAAAAGCTCTGGTTTCTTTAGATATCATTTTTGACAATTTCTCGTGTCAAAATGACATTTAATTAAATACTTTTAAATTGACATACGTTTCTTTGTTCGTAGCCTACTCCGAGTTGGTTTTTATTTGAACACAGTGTATAAGACTATGGTCTTATCATAGCTAATCAAATATTAAGGCGATTAATCGGTCGTTTTACCGACTAATCGCCGACTAGAAAATTGGCCGGCCTAAGTAAAAATATGGAAGTAACTAGCTAGCATTTCTGAATCATGATTTACAATTTGACAGTTTATTAGATAGTTTGAAATTAATTGGACATTTTTTAGGTTCTCTAGTAATTAGATTAACAACTTTAGTAGTTTTTAAGTTACCATAAATTAATTTAACAGCTTTAATAAGTCTCCCAGAAATTATATTGAAAGCTTTCCTCATGAGGATTTGTTGGGAGCTTCTAAGAAGTGGAAGGAAATTATGGTTGTGTAAATTATTATTGAAGGGAACTACTTTGAACATATTTAAAACAAAATTATTAGTATATTTGTATATTCATTATCGTTGTGCTGTCGTTGTGAATTTTATGTATGCTGGGATTTCTACGGAATTTGTTGGTGTTGCTATGTTATAAACAATTTTAATTTAATGTCAAATGAAAATGACAGATATTGATTATTCCAAAGAAATATCGAATGAATTTGAGGCTGCACAGGGCAAGTTAGTTCCACAGAAGTCAAAAGACGTATACGAGAAAGAATACGAAAGTTTTGCGAGTGGCGGTATTCAAAAAATGTGATTTATCGAATTTGTTTTGTCTGACATTTATACATAAACCACGATTTTGATATTTTTGAATAGCAGTTGCCTGGCAATTTTATAGGTTCTCGGGAAATAAAAGCTAAATTGCGCCTGCTTTTGAGGGCGAATAAACTAGTGTATGATCCCAAAATAAAATAAACATTTTTAATGTATGTATATCAATCAATTAAAATAATTTGTACCTTCAGCACACAAAAAAATAAAGTTCTACGTTTTATACTTTTACAAAAGTGACAATGTGATATTCATCTTATGTCTCATATTCTTTTATCTATACAAAGGGGATTCACTGAAAACTGAAACCTAGATGCTATATCTCAGGGACTTACGTAATTATTTACAAATTGTGTTACATCTAATATTAAACTATTATAAATAAATAAATATATCATCCCGGTTTATTGCTCATTTCTGGGTGTACCTATCTACTTCTATTTGCAGATTTCGGTAATGACATATCTGTATCATCCAGAGCGTTTACCAGGCGTCACCTCACGGGCTCTCAAAGCTGCCGGGGAGAGACCACCACAGGGACACTTTTTGCTATTATAAATTGAAAATAATTTTCGTTTCAAAACTGACTTCGGAATATTTGTTTAACTGGCATAGTCAAAATTTTAATCGGAGATTGTAAGATTGCTTCCTAAAGTAATTTAAAAACAAATATACATTAATAGCGTATTTAATTCAAAACTAAAATTTCTTTGTTATATATTTTTAAACCTTCAAAAATATTTTCGGCTAATATAATTTGAACTAATTACACAATTTTCTAAATTTCTTGAAGTTCCGAAACAATTAAACCAAATTATAACCTTAAATATTTACAACAATAAACAATTAAAAAAAAAAATTATAAAATAAATTATTTGATACTCTACAAAAATGTTCCTAATTTATTCATTCAACAATATAAGAACTTAAAACACTTAAGATAGTAAGAGAAAATAAAAACTTACCAAATGCTTCCCAATCGACACAATCACAGCCGCAGCCAAAGACCAACTGATGTTGCTGCTACTCGCGCGAAGAAATAAAACTCTACTCTACAGGACTGCCCGTTCCAGCCAGCTAAAGTCATCAAGCATCAAGCAGGCAAGCGCCGAGTAAAAAATCACTGTGTGGTGCGATACCAACCAGGCATCCGCGATGAACTTATTGGACTTTCAATCAATTTTAGCAAAGCTGCATCATCTTAACGATAATTACTAACGAACTAACGCTTCCGCATACTTTAAATGCAGCCCTGAAATGGTGTGGCGAAATACAACTACAAATTTTGTTCATATTTATTTGAAAGAAGCATAACATTTCCTTCAAAATTATTTTTAGCTTCTAAGCTATATTACTTAATTATAAACATTTTGTTTATTTATTATGTTATTGTTTTATTATTATTTTTATAATTGATGCATATAAATTCACGGTCTAAGTGCCAGAAAATGTAGATTCTTACGAGAAGGCGTTATGTCAAGCATAAAATAAATTGTATCAATGTTATTGTTTCGTAGCTGATGTTAAAACGTAAATAGAACACTCAGATCCCTTGAAATAATTTCAAATTCAGTCAAAATTGTAATATTTAACAAATAATTATTGTAATCAATATAGCTAATTTAATCTCATTTTTATTTATGTTGGCAAAAAAAAATGGGTTATTAACTGGGTATTTGATTAATCGGTTACTGTGGTTTACAAGATTTGAGGCGTTTTTTGGCGATGCATTGGTTTAAAACTATTTCGTAGTGTTTCAAACCACGCAACGGTGACATCATAGACGAAATTGGTTGAAACTGTTTCGTATGTTTTCAAACCGATCCGCTGGGCTGGTTTGAAACAGTTTCAAATTATTTCGTAGTAGAGCGGGTAAACCTCGAGAACACGGAACACTGATAAACGTTTGTAAATCATTCTATATTAATTTAAAACATAATTCTGAATGCTCCATTATCATCTGCAAAAAATAAAACGTTTGTACGTATACATAAATATAAAAATACAGAGTTTACTTCTTAGAAAATAACAATAAAGTGCAGCCAAGGAACCAGTTTATAATAATTACAGTGTTTTGAATACTTTTTATATACACCACAAATTCAAACTCACTCAAACGTCCAATTTACATTTGACAGATTCAAATTTATACGCCATTAGTTCAAAACATAAGTATTTTAGCGATCCCATATTTATGACGTCATGTACGAAATAGTTTTGAAAACATAACGAAACTGGTTCAACGCCAAAAAACGGCTATAGTTATTTATGCAACAAGAGTGTAAACACAACCTTTATGACACGAGGTAGACAATTATTGACCGAATGTTATAAAGATTGTTTACATTTGAGTTACATACAATATTTTATAATTCCTGAAACAAATTAGAAATTTGACAGACAAGCAGACGACAATTTTAAAACACCAAATACCGATTTCACATTTAACAGATCTGAAGATACTGCAGTTCTGTCAGTATTACCAACATGAATGTATAGAAAAAACTAAATTTAGGTAAGACAATTTAAATGCCAAACGTGTATTGATGGGGGTAGCTCTGTAATGTGTAAATAAAATAAAATACGAAAATCGTTTACTTTACACATTGTCTGCAGTGTGAAAAGTATCAACTTTACACATTGGGGTATAAATTTTTTTTTTTGAATGTCCGGATAATTGGTTATTACAATAATAGTAATAAAGAATGTTTACCGCTATCCAATTAATCGATTAATAGTGATAAAGGTACGTATGAATAGCCGTTTTTTTGCACCGGTTAATCCTATTAGCCAGTTTTTGCGGTGAAACTGACAAATCCCGGTTTGTACTTGTACTTAGTAATCACTGTTAAACCGGCTGTGGTTTATTTTTTTACTCAAAGGATCGGCATAAAATAATTACAGAAATTGTGATAAAGGGTAGTAGAGATTTGTAGTTTTATTGTTTTAGGGCATTTGTTTTATACCCATATTTTTAGTAGAAAATAGTTGTCGGTTAACCGGGATTACTAACCGTATTTAACCGGCTAACTACGAAAAATCAGTTATTTCACTACTAGTAAGCGACTTATAAGGCGTGTTTGTTCAGATTGTGATTTTCTGAATTAAGTTGTTTAATCATGATTCCTAAACAATAAAACTAACCCGATCTACGCGAAACCTACATGACGTCGAACGAACTAGCCCCAAATGTCAAATCCGTTGTTTTGATTGCGCTATAGGAGAAAAAAAATACTGTGGATGACAGGCCGGATGACGAGAAAATCCTCCATTTGGCTGCCATTTTGTATAGTAAAATAGTGATATCGTTTGCTGTTTTTACTTCAAAGTATAAACATTGAAACGATTTAATGCAAAATATCATTTATATTCAAGATAAACATTTATTTCCCCATTTTGTTACGTTCACAAATCTCTCACCAGATATCGGCTAGTTTAATTTTTTTCTCCAAAATCCGAATCATGCACTGCTTTTTCTGCCATTTTTAAATCTTTTCTGATTTGAATTACAGTAATCATGAGAAAAGACTTAATTCAGAAAGGAAATGGCATGCTGTTATTACAAAATGAATGAATGGAGATAAACGAACGAAGAAACATAATTCTTCTTGATCGTTCATTTTTTTTAAATTTTATCACGAATCACAGTCCGAACAAACACGCATATTGTAAAGCAAAAAGTTTACTTCAGCCCAGTAATTTAATCTTTGGTTACATTGTCAGTTAAAGCGTAAAATTTCGCATAAAAAATTTGACACATTTAATTTTTACAACTTATGTTACATCGATTTAACAGGTAGTTTAACCAGAGATGAAAATACCGGGTCATATAATTAGAATCTGTAAGTACCTAATTATTATTATTGCAAAAGCTACTAAACGGACTAAGGACAAATTTCTCGACTAATCGTAATAGAGAACTATCCGGTTATTCGTTATAACAGACCAATTAAAATAACCGGTTTTATATTTCTTGTAAACCACAATAACCGTTAATGGAATAACCGTTTAAACAAATATTTTCGACACTCGTATTAGGAGCCAAAAAATTGAACTGTAGATGGCAGGTCGGACGACGACAAAATCCCCCCTTTAATCTAGAATAGTGATATTATTTGTTGTGTTCACTTCAAAGTGTAAACATCGAAACGATTTAATGCAAAATATTGTTTATAATCAAAATAAACATTTATTTCACTACACTAAAAAGTAATGTTTTCCTTATTTGCTACATTCACAAATCTCTCACCAGATATCAGCTACTTTGATGTTTCTCCAATGATTTTGTAATTACAATTAAAATTCTGAATGAAAAAACGAAAATTATACTTCATTTCATGTAAGAAAATAGTAGATGGCGCTTGAGAGTTGATCATTTTTACATGCATTAATTAAAAAAATTAAGTTCATGAAACCAAATTTGTCAATAATATTTACAAATATATGACCTGAATATTAAAAATTACAACAAAACATGGCTAAACACAGGGACAGGCCTACCCTGCAAAAACTCTGGGTAGTGTAAGTAACTATCCGTCGAATTTTTTTACAAAACATCTTTCACTACATGTGGTGTATGTTTAATAATGTTAAATGAACTTAATCCTACAAATTAATATGTTTAAATACGTATGTATACAGGGTGTATCAAGATCATGGAACAGTGCCATTTATTCATGTATATGAAAAGTTACACAAAAAAGTGATTAAGGTATTTTGTAAAGCATAGAGGGGGACACATTTTGACATTACAATTATTATTTTAAAGCCAGTGGTACTCAACTTATGGATCAATGTTACATTTTTTTAAATGGCATTATATGTTTTTTATTAACTAATTTAATAGAAAATTTTCTTCTGAATTCAACAATATACTAATATCATGCCTTTACATTGCAAAAAAATTGATAAAAATTAATTCAAAGTTAGTATTTCATTTCTATTTTAATTTTTTTAAGTAGGTTGTGTAAATATTTAATCATTAATTAATTTAATAATGGCAGCAGATTTAACAAAAACTGATCTTATTTATTGATGCAAGACCCAGCAAAATGCATTCCTAGCATCAATTTATATACAGAAAGTTATCCTAATTTCGCAAGACTAAGTAGTAATTACGGGAAATAAAAAAAAATAACAAAATTTGGAACATTTCGAAAAAATAATATAATACGGTTCGTAACAATGACATGCAAAAATGAGAGATAATTATCTATTGTTTTAATAGTTAAATGCTTATTTGGCCTACTTAAAAAAATTAAAATACTAACTTTGAATTAACTTTCATCAATTTTTTTACAATGTAAGGGTATGATATTATTATATTTTTGAATTCAGAAGAAAATTCGCTATTTAATGGGTTAATAAAAAATATATGAAACCATTTAAAAATATATAACATTGATCCATAAGTTCAGTACCACTGGCTCTAAAATAATAATAGTTATGCCAAAATGTGTCCCCCTCTATGCTTTACAAAATATCTTAATCAATTTTTTGTGTAACTTTTCATATTCACGAATAAATGGCACTGTACAAAACTTTTTTAGTGGCCCACCTAAAAAAATTTTGGCCCACCGCTGGCCCTCCCTACAAAAATATCCTGGCTACGTCTCTGGTTAAACATCACTTGATTCTGTAGATTTTATTTGATAACTGACAACTGATGGATTTTTTTTTTTTCATTTTTGTGACCTAGATTTGCATTCCGACCAATCAAAAGATAGACTTTATATTCCTATCTAAACCAACGCTATTTTCTTATGTGAAATGAAGTAGAAAAAATAAAGTTCTATAAAATTACTATATGAATTACTATTCAGGGAATACTTTTTACTTTTTCTCTGTTTTTAATGTTTGATATTGTTTTACATATTACAAACCATAATTTAATGAATTTATGAATGATAACAACAATGGACCATGATGTTTTACAGATTAATAATCATGCTGATATTACGTATTGATATTAATAATACTGATATTTTCGTGATAGTAGAATTTGGGAACTTTTAAAATAAAACGTCTATATTGTTAATATATTTTATTCATTGCCTGAGGTAACTTATGTTTATTATTATTTTTAAAATAATATAAACAGAAATAGCACAAATGTAAAGCAGTTATTAACCTGTAATAACAAAAATAAATTGAATAGAGTAGAAAATGATGAAACGAAAAGAATGGTAGGAAAAGAAAATAAACTAAAACCTGTGCAAATGAAGTAGTAGATTTTGCATTCAACTGTATTTTTGACTAGTGGAACTTGTACAATAGTCTAACTGTTTACAAAAAGGAATGCTGCTTTGGCTAGAGGATGAGTGAACAGTGATCATGAACATGAACAGGGATGGGGGGAGTTCTGCTTGCCTAAATGGACGGTTATCACAGGATACAGGAATACTGAGATGAAATGAGCGACAGAAAAATGACAAAAGTGCAAATTCCGTTTTCAGACCATGTTTATTTCTCGACAAAACAGATAAAGAAACTAACGTTATTTATAAATTCGGATGGTTTTCGTAAGCTCTACATATGTGATCAAATAAAAATAAGTACTAATATCACATAATTTTCCCTTTGTTTTAAAATAAATACACGTACAAATAGTTGATAATTCTCTAATATGAAACCCGCAGAATAACATGCGACGTCAGCGGAAGTTTAGGGAACTAGATTAATGGCGGAAAGTAGGACGAATCAAATTTTTAAACATCAAGAACCTTCGTTTCGTTTAACATAATTTCTTTGATTTTATAATTTCATTTAAAAATATGTGCAAGGACATGGATGTAGGAATAATATGAAGAGAGCATAAACTTAAACTATGGAAATGTAACCCGGTGCGGACGGAGGCAGATACTGTAGTAATACACATTGTAGTGGGGATTAGCGAAACATCTAAAGAAAAACCTATATAAAACACGATATATATCAAAGTCGCAAACGGCAAACACTTCTCCAACACACGTACACGTACAAAAACATGCAATGCACAACTGCCAGCAATAACCTTGTAATTTCAAAATGACATGCGACATGTAGAGGGCAGGGACCTGAACCGAAATGTATTTATGGTTCAGGTTCAGGAAATAAATGTCGATTCAAATTCGGTTCAAGAAAATGAAAATTATAACGGTTCATCAGATTTGGGTTCAGGTTCGAATTTCGATTCAGATCAGGAAATGATTACAAGCACAATGATTAGGTATATTTATTAATTTTAAAATCATATTAAAACTTTATTTTTAATTATATATTTAACTGATCTGACCCGAATCAGAATTTAAAACAGTTTAAAAACGGTTCAGGTTTATTGACCTTGACAAATAAAGGTTTAGTTCAGGTTTATCAAAAATTCGGGTTAATTCAGGTTTTCGGTTCAGGTTCGGGTTCAATTTCAGGTCCCTGGTAGAGGGGGAAGCGGCTTCACTAGCGATTGCAAATATTCTCTCCATATTATTCCTATCTTCATGTGCGAGGAAGTACCCAAAAATAACGAAATAATTTTCCGGTGGGTGGTAGGGCGCTAGTTTCGACTTCCTCCATTAGGTATTTTTACTAGACATTCGAGCGGTCAGGGTGATTTTTTTCGTAAGGGTCATTTCGTACTAAATCAATCCAATCCAGTCAAGTAAAAAAAAAAAATTTTCATCACGGCATATTAACCACTGCTGGGTGTGCCAATCTGCTTCGTACACAGATATCGGTAATGATGGAATATTT
Organism: Harpalus rufipes; assembly: GCA_951394225.1. Classification (NCBI taxonomy): domain Eukaryota; kingdom Metazoa; phylum Arthropoda; class Insecta; order Coleoptera; family Carabidae; genus Harpalus; species Harpalus rufipes. Next base: position 47,545,701 of record OX596279.1, read on the forward strand.
GTACCGTCAAGTAAGTCTAAATCATTAGCTTTCGCATTAAACACGTTTTGTGTTGAGAAATTGTGTAAGTCTGTGTGTTACAGATTGATTTAGTTGTTTTATTTTGCATTGTATTTGTATAAATTTATTATATGTAGTAGCCGTTGTAAAAAAAAAGAGAGAGTGACAGTTTTGATTTGTGACAGATTTGTAATTTCAGAATTATATATATTAAAAAGGATTTCATGTTTAATAAATAAGTGATCTATTAATTTAAACCCGAGCTGTTGGTTTTACGGGTATTTTCCAGGGGATACGCAAAAATATTGAACTTGGGGGCAGTGACATTTATATGTGATTTTTCTTCACTGTCATCAATAACATTAATATGGTGCCGAAACCCGGGACCCACTGGAACCTGTAGTTATTCAACAGCAGTTAAAGAACCTGAAGATATTGAAGAAGCGTCTTTGATACGCAAATTTTCATAATTGTGATTTGACATATCCCTCAAAGAGGAAGAACAACTTATTTATTTTGATCTGGAATTATGGCTGAAAAGCAACTGTCTGCATCTAGAGAAATTGGACGAGAAAGAGCGTCGAAACCAGTAAGCAGACTTACATATAATCAATTAGGAGAACCGTCATTTGTTGCTCACCAATCTGCTACAACTCAGCAAAAAGAAATCTACAAACCTACGCCTAAGCCTAGATCTAGTAAATCCTTACATGCTCCAATACCTAAACCAAGGACATCTCGTGCATCTTCAGTAAGGTCAGAAATAGAGCATTTATCTAATAGTGAGTTGCATATTAATAAACAACAAGCAGAAATAGAAAAGGAACGTACTAACGCTGAAGCTGAAGTACAGATTTTAGAAGAAAAACTAGCAGCTGTCCTGGAAAGAATAAATTTATTTAAAGACGATGAGGCTGATTCTGTATCAGCAGAAGAGAAGAAACATTTACGAGGTTTTAAACTGGAAAAAATTAATATAGAAGAAAATTTGAAGGTGTCAAAAATAAAATTGCAACGCCTGCTGAAGCACCATGCTATCGATCTACATTTACTGGATAATCAAAAGGGTTTGGAATTCAAGAATTTGGATGAAGATCATGCTAGTATATTAAGTAAAGAAGAAGAAGAAGAATATAATTATAATCGTACTGAAGAATGGATAAATAATAATCAGTTGAAATCATCCCCATCTAGTGATATTACTTCGCTAGCAAATGCTATCACAAGTGCTATAGCTAGTGCAACTGCATCCAAATCCACTACAGCAGTTTTCTCCAAAGAAGAAAGGGAACTTCCTATATTTGGAGGTAAACCAAAAGACTGGTCCGTGTTTCTAAATGAATTTGAAAGGACGACTGTCAAGTATAATTTGGTAAATTCGGAAAATATGATCCGGTTAAGAAAAGCTCTGAAAGGGACAGCGAAAGAAACAGTTTACCATCTTCTAGCAAATCCAGATAATGTAAAGGAAATAATAGAAACCCTTAAGAGAAGGTTTGGTCAACCGCAATTTATCCTAGAATCTCTCTCAAAGAAGGTGAAAGAATGTCCAGCACCAAACTTATCTAAGCCTGAAACAGTAATACAATTTGGGATAGCTGTGCAAGCTTTGGTAACAAATATAAAGTCCTATGAACAACATGAGTACTTGCAATCAGTTGACCTAGTTCATACGCTGATTAAAAAGCTTCCTACAGACATGACATGCAAATGGTATGATTGGTTAGATGATGACGACACTAGAAAACAAAATCTAGAAAATTTCAATACGTGGATTTCTAAGCAAGTTAACCAAGCCTATCGACGCCAAGAACCTATCTTTAAAGACGAAGAAAAACTGGAGAAAAAGAAGCACCATGTAGGAGCTTCTGGGGCTCGCGAGAATAAAAATAAAATAGAATTTTGCCTAAATTGTAACAAAGAAAGACATCATATTTCAGATTGTCGCAAGTTTCAAAAATTAAACGAAGAGGAAAAATTAAAGCTTGTCAAAGAAAAAGGCCTCTGTTTCAGCTGTTTAAGAAAAGGACACAAATCCATCGATTGCAAAAGTAAGAAAGAATGCGGAATCAATAAGTGCAGTCGCAGTCATCATCCATTTCTTCATGCATGTTATTCCAAGAAAAGAATCCCTGAATTTCCTACGCAATTGGAGAAAAACGAAATTGATCATGTTTCAGCTCACCATGGCAACATAACTCAACAAGGTGTAGAAGATCTTCTGTGGTACATTCCTGTGAAAGTACATGGACCTAAAGGTGTAGTATCATGCCACGCTATGATGGATAATGGTGCTCAACTATCTCTAATGGATGAACAGTTAGCAGAAGAAATTGGATTTTATGGACCGAAAGAGGCATTGTACATAGGAGTTTTCAATGGTAAAGAAAATAGACAAGATTCTATGAAAGTTTCGATTGAAATAGCTGGAGATTTTCCAAATGCAAAATTTTATAAAATGGCCGCAGTTTTTTACAACTTCTAATCTGGATCTTCCCGTTCAATCTTATGATTTGAAAAAGATTTACCGGAAGTATCCCACTTTAAGAAAAGCACCTCTTCGTTCACAAAGAAATGTCAAACCTCTTATCATCATTGGTAATGACTATTGGAGGTTATCTTATCCTAAAGAAAAAATTGAACCTTCCCCAAGTTCCCCTGCAGCGATAAAAACAAGACTTGGATGGCTACTGATTGGAAGCGGAGGACGATTAGTTTTGAATAAAAGGGGTTTATTTCATCTCAACTTGTATCAGGATAGTGATCTGGAGAGATTACTTAAAGAATTTATTGTCACTGATAATTTTGGACTCAATGAAATAACTCCCATCAGATCAAAAGAAGATGTTCGAGCTTTAGCCATTATGGAGAAGACCACTCAACGCGTTGGTGATAGATGGGAAACAGGGCTGTTGTGGAGAAATGAAAATCCTACTATTCCAGATAGTAAACCAACAGCATTGCGAAGACTGTATGGCATGGAAAGAAAAATGGACCGTAATCTTGATTTTGCTGTAATATGTGACAATAAGTTTCAAGAATATATCAAAAAGGGATTTTTAATGAAATGTGAAGAGAAATCAGATTTGACCCAGAAGAAATGGTATCTACCATGGTTCTTTGTGTATCATCCTAGCAAGAAACCAAGGATGGTATTAGATGCAGCCGCACAGGTACATGGAGTTTCTTTTAACCATTTCTTCATGCCTGGGCCAGATAAATTACAGCCGCTTCCAAAAGTCTTACTTCGATTTAGAAAGCCCAAGGTTGGAATAATTGGTGACATTAGTGATATGTTTCACCAAATTAGAATGATTAAATCAGACCAGCCGATGCAGACAGTCCTTTATCGAGGAAAAAACAGAACCAAACCCCCAGAAGAATATCAAATGAAAGTTCTAGTATTTGGTTCTATTGGATCCCCTTCGTCAGCTAATTATGTTAAGGATAAAAACGCATTAGAATTTGAAGATGAATATCCAAACTCAGTAAAAGCGATCATTCATGACACATATATGGATGATTTCCATAGCGGAGCTGATACCATTGAGGAAGCCATCAAACTTCAACAAGAAGTTACTTTAATACATGCGAAGGGAGGTTTTCCTATCTGCAAGTGGAATAGTAGCAGCGTGGAAGTTATAAATCAAATTCCTGAAGAGCTACGGGCATCTGGAACCAAAGAAATTAAAATCAAGTCTGATATTCCAATAACTAAAACTCTTGGTTTGCAATGGGATCCGGTAGAAGATTGTTTTCTTTTTACGCTCAATACGAGTAAATTACCAGCAGATGTACTATCAGGAATCTCTAGGCCTACTAAGAGACAAATGGCATCCTTCATTATGAGTTTATTTGATCCATTGGGATTTCTTACTCCACTGAAAATTAAAGGATTATTGATTTTCCAAATAACCTGGAAGTGTGGCTTGGGATGGGATGACGAAGTGACAGCAACCGTGAACGAGAAATGGCAAAAGTGGATACAAGAACTTCGTCAAATTACATCAGTAAATGTTCCAAGATGTATTAGAAAGACTGCAGAAGAAGATTCAATATACGAGCTTCACACTTTTTGTGATGCAAGTGAGGAAGCATATTGTGCAGTCAGCTTTTTGCGAGTAATATCTGGAGAAAAAATTGAACTAACTTTCCTGTCAGGAAAAGGTAGAGTAGCTCCAATCAAAGGTTTGTCCATTCCAAGAATGGAATTACAAGCAGCATTACTAGGAAGCAAGCTTGCAGCTTTCATTAAAAAGTCTTTTGGTGAAGATCTCACTTTCTCTCAAACAATCTTCTGGACTGATTCTAAAACGGTCTTATGTTGGCTGAAGTCTGAAACAGGACGTTTTAGCCAATACGTCTCCAATCGTGTTGGAGAAATATTAAACCTTACTAATGCGGAAAACTGGATGTGGATTCCTTCGAAGGATAATGTAGCAGATGACGGAACGCGGTCGACAGCAACAGTGCCATTTCATTCGGGCTGCCGTTGGCTGAAAGGAAGTTCGTTTCTGATGGAAAAGAAAGAGTTGTGGCCAAAGTATGAATTGAATGTGGAAGAAGTTAACCCAGATTATTTGGAAAAGAAGAAACTTATCATGGTCACAAGTCATACAGAGATGAAATTACCACTTCCTAATGTAGAAGTTTTTTCTAACTGGTTTACGTTGATTAAGAAATCTGCTTCATGGATTGCATCATTTCGGAAAATATTTCTTAAGGGATCAAACAAAATCACTATTGAAGATATGCAGCAAGCTGAAAAGATGTGGGCACACCAAGTGCAAATTGATTCGTTTCATGAAGAAAAACAATTTCTAAATCAAGGAAATTGTGTAAATAAGAAGAGTAAATTGTACAGCTTGTCACCAGCCTTAAATGAAGAAGGATTAATTATTGTGAAAGGAAGAATTAACCGAGCGCCACACATATCTCAATCAGTAAAGAATCCAATCATTTTGCATCCTAAACATCCGTATACTCGTCTTCTTATCAAGTGGCATCATGTAACAAATGCTCATCAAGGCCAAGAAACGGTCATTAATTCCTTGAGAAAGAAATATTGGATTCTTGATTGTCGCACCGCCGTGAAGAGTGAGGTTCGCAAATGTTTAGATTGTGAATTTCAGAGAACAAAGCCGATTCCACAGGAAATGGGAGAATTGCCGGAAGGAAGAGTAACCAGTCACACAGCAGCTTTTACTCACACTGGTGTAGATTTATTTGGACCCATGGAAGTTACTATTGGAAGGAGACATGAGAAAAGATGGGGCGTTTTATTTACATGTATGACTACAAGAGGTGTCTATATTGATCTTGTTCCTTCACTCTCCACAAGCGATTTTATAGATTGTCTAATTCGATTTAACTGTCGTCGCGGTCCAGCCCAACATCTGTATAGCGACAACGGCACTAATCTAAGAGGCACAGATAACGAGATTAAGAAATGTATTCGTGAGTGGAATCAGAATCAAATTGAAAATGATTTATTGCAGCGTGGAACTGATTGGCACTTTAATGCTCAAGCATCTCCTCATATGGGAGGGAGCCACGAAAGATTGATAGGGATTGCCAAGAAGATTCTTAATAAGCTCCTGAAATCTCGGGCTCCTAAGGAATACACATTGTTAACTCTATTGTCCGAAGTAGAAGATATGATGAACAATAGACCTCTAACCGTGACTTCACCAGACCCAAAGGACTCTGAGTGTATTACCCCTAATCATCTTCTCAAGCTTAGATGTGTACAAGGCAAGTTTATACCTGGCAATTTCAATGATGGAGAAACCTGTCGCCGTATGTGGCGTTATGCACAGAAACTAGCTGATGAATTCTGGTCCAGATGGAAAGAGGAGTATCTACCAACACTTATACAGCGCCACAAATGGATAAGTAAACAGCAGTCATTACGGGAAGGAGATATAGTAATTTTGGTAAATGACTTAGCGGGACGAAGCTCTTGGAAAAAAGGTATCGTAACACAGACTTTCCCTGGAGATGATGGTCAAGTTCGAGTGGTCGAAGTAAAAGTTCCTGTCGTCCATAAAGGAGAAGAGGTGAAATACCAACATCTCCGTCGACACATCATGAAAGTATGCCCTACAGGACTCAATATAAATGACAATACTTCGTCTTGTGGGAGGGAGAATGTTACAGATTGATTTAGTTGTTTTATTTTGCATTGTATTTGTATAAATTTATTATATGTAGTAGCCGTTGTAAAAAAAAAGAGAGAGTGACAGTTTTGATTTGTGACAGATTTGTAATTTCAGAATTATATATATTAAAAAGGATTTCATGTTTAATAAATAAGTGATCTATTAATTTAAACCCGAGCTGTTGGTTTTACGGGTATTTTCCAGGGGATACGCAAAAATATTGAACTTGGGGGCAGTGACATTTATATGTGATTTTTCTTCACTGTCATCAATAACACTGTGAAAGAATCGATTGAGAATGGACATGCTTGTTCAGGAAATAATTTTACGTAAAATTCAAAAAAGAAGAATGAAGCAAGGAAGAAAAATATTTTACATACATCCAATAAATACAAGAAGATATGTTTTCGGATCACTGAGTCATTTGTTTCCTGACTTATTGGACGATCCAAAAAATTTGGTTCCAGCAGCGGAAACTGTCCTAGTTCTTCGGGGGGCTTACAGAGAGGAAACTTTGGGCTAAGCAATGCCAATATAAGATGAACCTCGACCATCCTGGTCCAGGTTTATCTTCGATTGCTTTCATAATGGCCGAAAATATTGAAAAATCCGTGATGCGATCAATTCGGATCGTTGTAGAACAATTAATGAATTGGAAGTTTATGTCAACGGATTTTGACTGAAAATTTGAAGATGAAATGTCGCAATGGAATTCGTCCCATGTTTGTTTTCCAACGACCAGAGAGCCAACCATATGAGTGTGTGTCAGGATTTGAAAGAACAGTCAGAAATCGATCCAGATTTTTGTAAGCTCTCCCAAGTATTGCTGATAATTTTCCAGCATTAATGTTAACAAGCTGCTTTTTAATGTCCGCCATTACAAAATCGCAGACCATGTCAAACATTATTTACGAAAAAAATCACACTGACGACTCAGGTGTTTACCTGAGGATGACGCTAGGACCATAAATCCAAAAGTAGGCACCTACCGAGAGAAGCCGGAATTAGTGCCCTGCCACCCGTTAGAAAACCATTCTCGTTCATTTTTGGGTACCCCGTCGTATGAAAAATAAGCGTATTACAGAAAATAAACATAATGTACATTAAAAAGTACTGTGTTAAAGAATTTGAACAAACTAAAAAATCGTGTTGAGTTTAATTGTTAACACTTTTGTGTCCTAAAATGTGAACAAATTTGACAGGTCCTACTAGGCGCCATGACGGTGCGCTTATAGCGCCGCCACCGGATTCTGCGGGCTCCAATCGCAACAAAGAATTTGCACGTTTTTGTCGGGGGATCAAGGCAGCAAGAAGCTACAAATGCATTGTTTCTAAAAAGTTTAACAAATTCAAACCACACGTTAAGAAAAATAGATATACAATAACTATTACATGGATTTATCGAAATAATATAGTTACTTAAATAATAACATAGTTGTAAAAAAACACTCGCTTTGTTACTTATAATTGCAGTTATTTGTTAAGAAACAATCAAGTTTCAGCCTTTAAATACTCTAATCCATTCACTTGGAATCACTCAAAGCCTTAGTATAATATACAAACTATTTAATGTTGATAAAGGCCTTGTTATATATTGTTTACGATGGTAGCCGCAACAGCTGAGACGACCGTTCGGCTTAACAACATTACTTTGCGTCGACACGCGGATTAAACCCCCAAATATCTAGCTACAGATTTCCCTTCTATCAAAATTAAAAGTTTATCATATTTATTGCTAACATTAAAAAAAATAATCGACATCACAGAAATAAATCAGAATAGTAACATTGTTATTTACGCTATAATAAAAGTGATAATACATTTCTCAATCGACTTATTACATGCAAAAAATCAGTAGCTAAATTAAAAACAAGATATTTGGGGGTTGATTTTCACGCAATTATTGTGAATAATCGTAAACGAATTACAAAAAACGGTTGGTTTATAACTCGCCCATTACAAAATGACAAATAAATAAGAGAGTTTTTAGTCGAATCGAATTATTAATGAGTATTTACATAATGTCAAAATAAATAGAGTGAACGTTAAAATTCCAGATAAAGTGAACGTTATTCTGTTCATAAAAATTATGTTTTGACATACCGAGCACGGTATTTTATCATACAGTTGCGCAAAATAAAATGTAACTAAAACGTTACAGCTATCTTTCTCTAAGAGTTAGGTTATATCTGTTTTAACGTCAATATAAAGTAGTTTTTGACGGACGCTATTTCTGGACAACGAAGGTTAAACGCTACATACATACCGTGAAAAATTTATGTACGCATGGGCATTGAAGCCAAAATGAGCTTCAACGATTACTTTTTTTTTTATTACAATGGTATTCGTTTAGGGCCAAGACAAGTTATATACACGTTTACGGTAATCAAAAAACGTTAAACGAAAACTCAAATATTTGGATACAACTGTTAAAGTTCGTAGAGCGAGTATAAAATTAATGTTTTAGATAAATTTTGAGTATAAATAAATTATTTTTAGTAAATTCACACGTTCCTTATAAATTTTAGTATATTTTGTTACCAAATAAAAATTTAGATGACAATTTGTTACTTTTTCGTCCTCTTTCCCGCGCTTTTGTGCAGCCATCTTTTGTTGCTCACTATTTCTCGAGAAATACAAAACATTTTTCGTTTTTAAATATTTTAACGTAACTTAATGCACAAAAATACTCAAAAATTTAGTCAGAGTTTTGTATTTTAGATTCGGTTATGGTATATTTAGGCCCAGTATTTTTTGGTTAAAATATCTTTTAAAACGAAAAATGTACCATTAGAAAAGTATCCAAATTTATTAAGACTAAAACTTATTATTTTATAATGTGCCTAGTAATTTTGAACTTGTTTAGGCATTTTATAAGACGTCTCTTTTTGTAATTCGTCTATGATTAATATAATATGAAGTACGAAAAAAATCATGCAGAAATTATAACTTGAAAACCAAACAAGTGCTTTATTTAATATAAAATTTGTTATAACAAAAATAAATATATTCTTATAGTGAGTAAATAAAAATAAACACACAAATAAATACATAATGTGAAAAGAAACAAAAATACGTACTATACAAAGCTTCAGATGTTGGTAACAATGTTTCTTGACACTAAATTTGCAATAAACACTTGTTTGTTTACATTATATTCTTGTTGAAAACTATGAAAATAAAAGTAATAATGAATCAGCAACATAATCGAGGAGAATAGACGACGAGGAAGATAGAAATGATGGATGATTGACGCGAGTCTCACAGTTCGCGATTGGCACTACGAAGTCTCTAGCCACTGCAACCGGGTGAATAAGATCACTGTACACGTACCACCGACATAGCGTAGTGTAATTTCCATGTACCGCATGTTACAGAGTTCAACGGATCAAAAATCACACACAATCATAAACCGAACATGTCAACGTACGTGTTGTGTTCTATCATCTTTATAATTACTTTTCTTTTGTGTAGTTAACAAAGTTTATCGTGAGAGCTGTCACAATATGTACTTAAAATAGTCCACTTTCTACAATACACCATAATATATTGTGTGGTAGCGGTTTCCTGGCAGCTAGCGTCTGTTTCCGTAGCTGTTGTTGCTGCCGCGACTCATGTTCTGTCCGCGCGTGTCACCGCCGCCCCCGCGGTTGAAGTTGCCGCCCCCGCGAGGGGGGCCGCGGTGCCCCATGCCTCCGGGGCCGCCGCGCATCATGCCGGGACCGCCCGAACGGGGACCCAGCCCGCTGTTCGGTCGGCCCAGGCCTTGGTCGGGTCCACCGCTTTGGAGGCGGCCTCCGTCCATCGACTGTCGGGGGCGGGTCTTCTTTTCTTCCACGTTCAACTTCTGCCCATTCTCGCAATTCGGCGGGAAGAATAGGGGCTATAATTCAAATTGCAATGTACACAACACAGAATGTAAAGGAATATTTTATATTGGTGTTTCTAAGTTATTCATTTCAATTGTTAATACTGAACTGGATTTTACATATTTCCCAACTTTGATTAAAACTGTATGAAACTGTTTTAAACACTTCCTCATAGGGTATTTCACAATTATTTTCTTCTATATCTCGATTTTTTAAATAAATTTCTGTCAAATAAAAGTGTTGCTATATCTATAACTTGAATTTTTCTATAACTCGAAATCAAATTTGAGAGTTTTGAAACCGGTAAAGTTCCTTAACTCTATTTTTATGTAATTCTTTGTTCTTGGGAATACATATTTTCGCTAAATTTTGTATTTATCCGTGTTTCATTCTAATTTTAACATTTTTTTTAACGAATGGGCTATTTCCGATACGGACATTTTGTATCTATAATAATATATCATCACCAATATGTACCAATTCTGATTTAACGCAGATATCGGTAATGATGATAACATATTCGTAGCGTGCGGGCGTTTCTCAGGTGTCACCTGACGGGCACTCATTCCTGGCGTGGAGAGTGCACAATAGGAGTCACTTTTGTGTCATTTGAGATTCGAAATAATTTAGCATCGGTCGGGATCGAACCCATATCTATGGATGTATTTTATAAACAGGTACTGATAATAATTTTATAGATTACATAATTTTGTCAGAAATCCTGTTTGTAAAATCTATCGTAATAAACGGGCTACATACATTAAAGAATCGTACGTAACTTCAGGTTGTAGGTTGGGACAACACCCAGATCGGTAGGCGGTAGGTCCGTGTAAGCGGTTTAAGAGTGGCGTAGCCCAGTGGACAAATAGGGCTGGGTAAAATAAAGGGTTTGTTATGGGTTATATCTCTCAAGTAACTGACGATGGTGGGCAGTCAACAATATATGCACGTGTTCATATATTAGCGGTACGAAAAAGATAAGAGCTGAAACGTAAACGTCAAGAAATACAGTTCCAGATACGGTACAAAAAATAATATAAACGTAAACGTAATAATAAAAAGTAAAAGTCTGAATTAGAGTGCGGCTTTTAAAGTGAAAATTGTCTCTGTTACAGAAATATTGGGTGGTAGCATGAAAGGTGATTAAGAGATGACAAGAGAGGAGAGATTAGCAGTGTTTTAACTCTGTCAACCGATTATGGTTTATTTTAGGGACAAATACTTCAAATATCAATTATAGAAAAATTAATTGTACGCAACTTTTACTTGAAGTATTATTCTCTAAAATAACAGAGTTAATACACTGCTAGCCGTCTCCTCCCTAGACATCTCCTAATAACCATCCATGTTACCACCCAATGACCGCTAGTATGAACAAGTGATTACGCGTGATTAGCGAGCATTTGATTAGCATTGTTTTATCTCTGTCAATTGTTTGTGGATTATTTTAACGAAAAATACTTCAAATTAAAAATGCATACAATTAATTTTTCTATAACTCTTATTGGACGTATTTTTCTGTAGAATAATCTATAAACGATTGACAGAGATAAAACAATGATAGCCACATGCTCGCTAATCACCCTTAATCACAGTTCATACTAGCGGCCAATGTGTTTAAATCCTGGAATCAGCCTAAATCCTTCTAGAGGTAAAACCGGCAAATCAGTACGAAAAATGCCACGTCCGGCTCTTTTACCAAAAACAGCTAAACCGAAAAATCAGGTTTAACCTCAACGGAATGACGTCAGATGAGGTCATTTACCTCAACCCTGAAGTGAAATAGGGCACCATAACCAAAATTACTGGAACGTCGGTCAGGTTGTCTAAACTTTTCTTCTAATTTAATATTTAAACATTATTTGCATTTTTTTGGTTGTGCATTTAAGTTTCAATTAATATAATCAAAATTGAAAAATTTAATTTATGTGAAATACCCTATTTCCACTTTTTAAACACCTCTTTTTTTTCTTAAATAGAATTAAGACTGACTAAATGGTTTTAATAATTCATTCTATAGAAATCAAATGTTCCACCTTTTTGAAGTTTTTTTTTTTTTTGTTCTTGTTTTCTTAGTCATTAATTGCTGTAGTCATCAATTTATAAGAGTTTCGTAGAAATTCTTGTAAAATAAACTGATATCACTTTAATTTTGCATATGTTTTCCCACAGATACAAACATTAAATAATTTATACCTGTTCTACTAATATGCTGTTAACTGACATTACAGATATCAGAAGTATAGTCGTTCCACAAATCAATCGATATACGTCATCAGTAGAAAGTTACTAATTTTTTTAGCTAATTTATATAAGACTGGATCGTTTTATGTTGTGATTGTTGTCTATTGGGATATTTCGCTATGTAGAGATGGCGTTGTGTATCAACATCAAAGCTTTAAAAAGGGAGCTCTTTTGTTTAACTTCCATAAGCGTATCATTGCTGTCAGTAGTTTTTCGCGTAGGGGCCCAATAGTTCTTAGTTATGCCCACTGCATCGTACATAGATATATGTATAACAATTATGTGCTATAAAAATTACCTCATTTACACAATGTAGCGGTACAAAGGACCATTGTTATGTTTTTCAGCTTCAAAATGCACTATAAAATCAGCCACTAATTCCTGACTTTACAGAGATAACGCTTTCCGCATGGTATCAGTACTCAAATGATCAAAATTAACACGAAAATATTACAAAATATTCGTTTTTTCTTCAAAGACACAGATTTCAATTAAAACAAAAAAAAATGTAAACCGATGTAAAGTTACAATCAAATTGTCAATAGTATGTCTTACGAACAGGAGACAGGAGCATAAAAAAGAAAAATAGATTTAACCCTCTATGGCCCAAATTAAATACCTATATAAATAATACAGAATTTTGTTTTTAATTAAATTAGTACAAAACATCATTACTGCATATAATTAGCATAATTTATGATTTTCTAACCCCTCAATTTTATTTTAAGGGTGTAACTTCTAGGTAACAATGGGCAATATTTTTCATTACTCTATCGATTAAAATTGAATATACCTATTAAACTATTTACCGCTGAATCCCTATCTCTCTTAAAAGTGGAAAGTATCCGCAACATTACTATAGTCAACCTTCTCTAGCGCTCCGACACATATCTACAAGCGCAGGCGCGCACAGCCGGTATAGTTTGTTCACGAAAGATGACTATTCAAGGTCACTTGTTCAAAGAAAGAATACATTGCAGTACAGTAGTAGCTTACCAACATTTTATGTTAAAAAGAGAAAGAATATGTAATGTATGTCTATTGAAAGATATACGTAAATGCTGAAATTACTTTCTAACACACGACGTATGTCATAGAGTTGCAAATATCTAATTATCTCACTGCCCTCTATGCTAATGTTTACCCATTGACGATGACGTTTAAATCAAATTATTTTTCCATGGTTTATGTCAAATTCATGTTTTTCAGTTTTGCAAAACGTAGGTGGAGAACATAAATTATCGAAAAAGGCAATGTTTAAAAAAAACAATTTTCAAATAAAATATACCAATTTTTTCAGTTCAAATGTATCTAAAAATATTTCATGTTGCTCTCCTAAGCATACCAAATGCAGTGAAGTTATCTACAAGTAATATTATTTCACACGGTTTATAAATGAATAGTCATCTTCGTGAACAAAACTATGGGCGAATAACGAATCGAATGCAGTTGACGCATGCGTATAAGGGGCCGTGTTCACGCTTGAAGAGTGAAACATGTTCCGAACATTTCTTGTGTGCCTTTTAGCAGTATCTAGTTTAATAGATATATTACAATTTGCAACATATAGCGCCACAGTGTCGAAAAATACGTTCCCATGTTACTTGAAAGTTGCAAGCGGCTATAAAAGCTGTTGAACGCACAGTTGTGTAAAAATAAAATGTGTACAGTCAAAATTATATCCAAGCAAGGTAATATCATGAACGAATTAACAAATTTGCTCACATTTATTCTCTCATTTCCAATGACTAGAAGTGTGTGCGATAAGGATGGATATAACACGCTTGTCTTTCAAAAATTCATATTGTTTCGACAAAATTAGGACATTCCATTTTAAATCGATGCTCGTTGTTGAAAATACTTTCGCTGTAACTTAAGTATATTAATTCAGATATATTACCTTGATTCACAACCGTACGAATAACGTTATTTTTCTGTCAGTGTCACTGACACTGTCAGTATCTTATTTTCCCATATTTGGTTTTACATTTGCTAATAAACTTATCACTTGATTTTGTTTTGAATGCTTTTACTGCAACATATTTTTATAATAAAAAAAAATAGTATCTATGTATCCTCATAAAAACTAAGTAAACGACACTACTGAATTTGACAGAATGGGCGGAGCTAAAATCTTAATTTATACAATTCTTAGATGACTCTGATCGGACATCTTAAAAAAAATTACTGTAACTCTCAAATCATACATGGCCATAGAGGGTTAAAAGATTCACATCGAATAAAATTTTATTTACTTCTATATTTCAAAACGTACAACTAAACGATAATTTAATTGTCAGTTTTAAAATAATTCATTATTTCTGAAAACATTTCAAACGTTTGGGGATTTTTAGTTTTTCATATTTTTCGCAAGTTGATGACGTAAATCGGTTGATATCGTGGAACGACCAAATTAAATTTATTCGATTATTGCTGCAATTATGAACGCGCAAGATAAAAAAGTACAAAAAAGAGTAGAAGAAATACTGAATAAAATATTAATAAAATTATTTTCTTTAACATCTTTGAAGTCAATTAAATTTAAACTGAATATAACTGCGATCTTAAATACATCTTATATACTGAACAAAAAAAAACACGTAAATATATTATTTAATAATATGAAAGAGAAAAGGACTTACCTTCGCAGCTAAACAATTCTGCACAGACTGTTGGTCTTCGTAGGTGATGAATCCGTAATTAGGTGGAACCCTAGCGCCCGGAACGCCTTTGGCGACAGGTTTGCTGAGAATGCGAAGCTCTACAATCGTTCCGAACTGAGAAAACAAATCCCTCAAATCGTCTTCGGTAGCGCTATGCGGTAAATTCCCGAGAAATAATTGATGGTTGTCTGTATATTGAGAATTATTTCCACCGCCGCCGCTACCGAGACCCCCCGTTTGAGATCGCCTGCGTTCTTCTACAAAATATTCAATTTACGAAAAGAAGAATTATTAATTTTAATATTTTTAAATGAAATATAGTTAAAAAATAAATTGTAAATTGTAAAATATTCTCACCATTGTCGTCGTTGAAGCTGGTTCGGTTCGTCCCGCGAGAATCTTGTCGGGGCATGTTTCGAGGGCCAGGGTTGCCACCCTGACGAGCGCCTCGGTTCATGTTGTTGCGTTGGCCTAAAGGCGGGGCTGAACCTGGGCCTCCCATGATGGTTTGGTCGCGGGTGTCCAGCCGGTTTGTGGGAGGCTACAAAAATATTTTATACAAAACAATTTTTGCATGTTTTGTATTGTGGATATGTTGTGATCAATTGTACAAAATAACACACATAGTGAAATTTTATTTATTAATAATATTTGATCACTTTAATTTTGCATATGTTTTCCCACAGGTACAAATATTAATTAATTTATATCTGTTCTACTAATATGCACAAACTTAAAAACTAAAATGATTATTAAATTATTAATACTGTGATTTAAAAATTACTTACAGGTGACGAAGCGGGTTTGGATGTCTGGTTAGGGCTGGTGGACATAGCTGCAGCGAATGTACCCGCTGAACTACCTCCAGATTTCACCAAAGTTGCGTAGGTTTTGGGTTCATTAGAAATAACTATAATCAAATAAAAAAAATGTTACTCCTATATGAAAGTAGAATCCTCGGGTCGGTTGTCGTGAGAAATGGCAGATAGGACGAAGATATACAACATAGAGTAACATATGGGTGGATGAACTGGAGGAAGACGAGTGGGGTCCTGTGCGACAAAAAAGTGAGTTGTAAAATGAAAGGAAAGATGTGTGAAGAACGTTATGAACCTAAAGGTATGGAGAAGGAAGTTGAAAAAGGGAAATGTCGACCCTGTGTAACACGGGAAAAGGTTAAGAGAAAGAAGAAGAAATGAAAGTGGAAATTTTTCTATAAATCAGTGAAATTAAACAAAATTAGCCTCATTAGGAGGCCATTTTAGCGGTTTTCATACTAAATGTTATATTTATAACACAAAAATAACAAAATAACATTTTATTTGTTCTGATATTATTATAGTTTGGTTCACGAAAGATGACAATTCAAGGTTATTTATTAATCGTATGGTATAATATTACTAGCAGATAACTTCACTGCATTTCGTATACATAGACGTGCAATATGAAATATTTATGGATACATTTTAACTGAAAAAAGTAAATGTAATTTATTTGAAAATTATGTTTCTTTTTAAATAATGCCTTTCTCAAAGATTTATGCTCTTCACCTATGTGTTTGCAAAACCCAAAAACATAGACTTGACAAAAACCATGGAATAATAATTTAATTTAAATGTCAGCGTCACTGGGTAACTATTAGGACAGAGGGCAGTGCAGTAGATAATTAGATATCTGTAATTCTACGATATACGTCATTATTATTTGTAATGTGTTAGAAAGTAATGTCACCATTTACGTATATCTGTCACACAACATAACCTTTATAGACATACGTCAAATAATCTTTCTCTTTCTAACATGAAATGTTGCTAAGCTAATGTTGTATAAAGTGCTGTGTATTCTTTCTTCGAACAAGTGACCATGAATAGTCATGTTTCGTGAACCAAAGTATATACATTATTGATGGTATTATTACATATGCATTGAACATGGGAAAGCAGTATTTCCTTATGCGTTATTTCCTAAATTATTTTAGAAAAAATACTTCAAACTTCAAATATAAATTGTAGATAATAAAATTCTACATTTGAATGAATTAACAAAATTAATTTTGCATGCTTTGTAACGGCAGAAATTAGGTATAAAAATGTCGAAACTCACCCCAAAAATAGTGAACCATGGAATTAAAATAAAAAACTTATGTGTAATTTTTTGTCATAAAATTTACTTATTTTTTAATTAAATGATGACGTAAAATTCTTAAGAACAATAACAATTAATTTTATGCAGTTCACATACTCTCATACTCATTTTGTTTGACAAAAAAGCTGGGGCGCTGACAGATGTAAAATGAAAAAAAAATCCATTTTTGTTAGTTATATGATATAATATAAATGGTTTGAAGACTAAAAAAATAAACTAAAATACTTATCATTTGACCATTTGAAATAAAATACTCCCGGTTCCGCGGTCCCCTGATATACGGGCACAGATGCACAGATACGTACACTGAACGACGTGAAGTTGCGTAAAATATCGCATTATCTAAAGCCCCTAGTCTGTATATTAGCAATTCGGAGCCAAAATGATGGGTTTTGTCACTTGTACAATTTATTTAAAAATGCCGTCTTTCTGTATAACATGTTGCAATAATATATTTGAAAAGGATTTCCAACTATTTAGAATACTACGTGAATGAAAAAGAAAAGAAACCGGTGTAACTTTATAAGAAGAACTGATCTTTCATTTTTTGTCAGGTTAGTTTGTTTTTGTATTTTTGTTCGGTTTAGTCAATCATTTTTAATTATTTTGTAATTATAATATATAGTAATTAATAAACATTTTACGTTGAACATAACGAATCGGTAAAACGTTATATCGTCATGGTAATAACGAAAATTATAATTTGATTTTAGGAAATAAAGTTCTTAACTTGATCCCAAGGTTATTATTTTTCAAAATGTGTTACATAATATGGATACAAAGATAACGATTATCGTTAAGTAGAGATAACGATTTTCATAATAACGATTTCGTTATGGTAACGATTCCGTTATGGTAACGATTCGATTTACAGAATAGGCCTATTATTCTGTAAACGATCGTTATGACATTTTTCATTGTTAAATCGTTATCATAACGATAATCGTTAAAGTGGTATTCTGTAAACAATAATTTAAGTCTACATAACGAAATAAAGATACCGATATCGTTATTTCTTAACGATTGGAAAAATCATTCGTTATCTAAACGTTTTGTCAATAATTCAGTATTTTAATTCATGTCAAAATAAAATTGCTATTATGTTGAATAGTGATCTCAAAAACCAGTCATATTATAGTTTTCTGCAAGGTAATATTAAAATAATTTAATAAGTTTTTATTCATAGCGCCTAGCGCAAGCTTCTCAATTTGTCTACAGATGGTAGTAGTTGCTCTAGCATAACCTACAAAAAGAAAAAGAATGGTCCGACAGCTGACAGGTTGACAGCAGAATTAATCTAACCTAGAAGTTTTGTGAGTTATATTGAATTATTTTAGATATTTCAATTAAAATTATAATTTGATTTCAAGGTTATTATTTTTCAAAATGTGTTACGTAATACGGATACGAAGATGACGATTATCGTTAAGTAGAAATAACGATTTTCATAATAACGATTTCGTTATGATAACGATTCGATGGCTAATGAATAAATCCTAAAACATGGACCAGGAGAATTCACTTATATTGGCATATTTTTAAGATCGCAGCGCTGGGGTGGAAAGTTTTTAACTACAGATCGAACGAGATCTGCGTTAACCTACTGTCAAATGGGCAAACACATAATTTATAGAATTGTGCATTTCTCATAGTACTGTATTATATTTAATTTTCTTTTTATATTATTTTATAGTCGTTTTTATATTATCCATTAAAGGTAAATTAATGTAAATTCCTAGTACACTTTTATAAAACTTTAACTTAAATTGTATAACCACTTCTTTTTTAGATGATCTCTAAAAAAAAAAAAAAAATTAAAATAGCAAAATTTCATGATTATTTTTCTTATTCACTAGTGGACATTAGTATAGGATCTATTCGTGGAAGTGAAGATAACTTAAATGATATTTTTGTGAACATTTATAAATCGAACCTCGTTTTGACAAAGTATTCTTTGAAATATAATGAATAAATCGTCAAAGTATACAAGACGGATATATTAATAATTTAATAAGTTTTTATTCATAGCGCCTAGCGCAAGCTTCTCAATTTGTCTACAGATGGTAGTAGTTGCTCTAGCATAACCTACAAAAAGAAAAAGAATGGTCCGACAGCTGACAGGTTGACAGCAGAATTAATCTAACCTAGAAGTTTTGTGAGTTATATTGAATTATTTTAGATATTTCAATTAAAATTATAATTTGATTTTAGGAAATAAAGTTCTTAACTTGATCCCAAGGTTATTATTTTTCAAAATGTGTTACATAATATGGATACAAAGATAACGATTATCGTTAAGTAGAGATAACGATTTTCATAATAACGATTTCGTTATGGTAACGATTCGATTTACAGAATAGGCCTATTATTCTGTAAACGATCGTTATGACATTTTTCATTGTTAAATCGTTATCATAAGGATAATCGTTTAAGTGGTATTCTTTAAACAATAATTTAATTCTACATAACGAAAAAAAGATACCGATATCGTTATTTCTTAACGGTTGGAAAAATCATTCGATATCTAAACGTTTTGTCAATAATTCAGTATTTTTATTCATGTCAAAATAAAATTGCTATTATGTTGAATAGTAATCTCAAAAACCAGTCATATTACAGTTTTCTGCAAGGTAATATTAAAATAAAATAAGTAAAAATAAGTTTTTATTCGTAGCTCCTAGCGCAAGGTTCCCAATTTGTCTACAGATGGTAGTAGTTTTTCTAGCATAACCTTTGAATATATAATACATATAAGAACGGCAACGCATATGGCCTAGAAAAATACTATATCTCTCTTTTTATTCACAAAATTATTATAGATAGCTAGTGACTCCTACCACAAAACTGTGAACTACAATGAATCGTAGTGATAGCATTGCCAAATAGTATTTGTTAGAGGTATTCAATAATCAATAATTCAAAAATATTGTTTCATAATAACCAGATAATATATTTGATATTGTTTACAGTATGTATTATAGTTTTAAATATCAGTTAAAATTATTTGTATCTTTAATGTACATGTATACTTGTTGTACAGTAGCAAACTTAAAAACCTTTTTAAAATCTTGTTGTTCTAGCTACGTGGCAACACTGTGCAACATCCACCTATTATGTATTTCTTGAACTAACTCAGAAATAATTCGTATACGGAGGAATAGATGGCACCTTCTCTCGAAATATTTAATCTAAATACATTACGTTGCCGTTCTTGTATTGTATTATATATTCAAAGGCATAACCTACAAAAAGAAAAAGAATGGTCCGACAGCTGACAGGTTGACAGCAGACTCCAACCAGAATTAATCTAACCTAGAAGTTTTGTGAGTTATATTAAATTATTTTAGATATTTCATTTAAAATTATAATTTGATTTTAGGAAATAAAGTTCTTAACTTGATCTCAAGGTTATTATTTTTCAAAATGTGTTACGTAATACGGATACGAAGATGACGATTATCGTTAAGTAGAAATAACGATTTTCATAATAACGATTTCGTTATGATAACGATTCGATGGCTAATGAATAAATCCTAAAACATGGACCAGGAGAATTCACTTATATTGGCATATTTTTAAGATCGCAGCGCTGGGGTGGAAAGTTTTTAACTACAGATCGAACGAGATCTGCGTTAACCTACTGTCAAATGGGCAAACACATAATTTATAGAATTGTGCATTTCTCATAGTACTGTATTATATTTAATTTTCTTTTTATATTATTTTATAGTCGTTTTCATATTATCCATTAAAGGTAAATTAATGTAAATTCCTAGTACACTTTTATAAAACTTTAACTTAAATTGTATAACCACTTCTTTTTTAGATGATCTCTAAAAAAAAAAAAAATTAAAATAGCAAAATTTCATGATTATTTTTCTTATTCACTAGTGGACATTAGTATAGGATCTATTCGTGGAAGTGAAGATAACTTAAATGATATTTTTGTGAACATTTATAAATCGAACCTCGTTTTGACAAAGTATTCTTTGAAATATAATGAATAAATCGTCAAAGTATACAAGACGGATATATTAATTTATAATTTATCTGATCCACGCACTGTATTATTATCTTTTTTCGTCTTGTCAAGTATATTTTTAATGTAAACACGAACTTTTCGTTTACGCGGGAATTCGTGACAACATAATTTATTGCTTTTCTAACTTGACAATGTGCACTCAAGTAAGCAGCAATAATTGTTATACATATTACAATATATGTATATGTCAATTTAGATACACAAATACGTATAATATTTAACAAATTTTTAATATTACATACTTTAATAACAAGTTAATCTGTAGTTCATTATTTTGCCACCAGATGCCATATCGCTTAGCAATACATGCAATACTTGCCATGATACCATACAGCACCAAGAAACGGATTCGGAATAAACTAATTTATGACACTATCGATAAGGTAGAACGCGACATACCCCTTTATTTTCTTTGTAATTTATTTGTTTACCTTAGTTACCTTGTTTTGTGTATAATTTGTCCGTGAATATTCTGATTTTAATTTCTGTTAACTTGTTATAACTCTTTTCGGGATGTAGATATGAGATATTATTTTTACACTGAGATACAATGCACTATTTATTTACTCATTTTTATAACTCTTTACGGGATATAGATATGAGGTAAATTATTAATTATTATTACACTGAGATACAATGTATTATTTATTTACTCATTTGCAGATGCGAATGAAATTCTGTATAAAATCTTGTTTCTCATTGAATATAACTGTACAGTTTCCAAACCCAAGAAATGTTTCGAGTAATTGCAGGCATGTATTGTTGCAATCAGCCTTGTTTAGCATGTGTATAACTAAAATTTATGGAGAAACGAAGTATGTTTGATCCATTTTGAAGGAAAGTCTGGATAAGGTCCTCTAGCCTCTGATGAACTGAGTTGCACAAACCTTCTTATTGTCACAAATATGAGAAGGAAATAAAAAGGCGCTTCATAGAAGATAAGAAAATTTTAACGATACGTTTCCAAGTAAATCTACATTTCGACGATTGTTTCATAAAACTTCATTTGCACCCGAGTACCAATGAGGCACATACGCGGGAGGTGATGTCACGATTGATGAAATGATTATTTTAATTTGTGAAAAAGTACGAGTCAGGGGATAATAAAATATAATCCGTTAAATAAGGAACCTTTATTTCAAAGTATGCTTTTAATGAACTTAAGTATTTATTTTAAAATCATATATTTATTTGTAATTACTAATGTTTAAACGTTTCTATACATATTGTATTATATTTGGCGTAAATAAATATTTCTATGTACTTAAATACTTTGTATTATTTTAAGATTATTTGATAAATTAAATTTTAAATATAAAATATGAACAGCAGCGCTCTGAAAAGGTATTGCGGAATCGGAACAAACTACATCAAATCTCGTTGCCATGACGGTCGTGGTATCCTAGCATTGAATGCTCACTCCTGTTACATAATCCTCCTTGATGGAAAGCAAGAATATGAAAATATATTTTTTCTTCAAACGTCATAAAAGTAGCATCTTTTGTGACTTGATTCACAAGATAGAATTTTAATTTCTACGCCGCCGTAGCAGAAATAGCTAATTTCTACGCCGCCTGCATAGAAATAAAAGTTTATAATGTTTTGCAGTGATTCCTGGACATATCTTTCAGCCACACTGTTCATCCAATTGAACAACTTCAGGGGGCGTACATTATAATACTTCAAATTCCGACATAACTGCACACAAGGAGGATATAAAATTGCACAGTTTTTATTTAAACGTCAAAACGTGAAAAATTTCATTTCAATGTTTATAACAAAAATTGAACAAATAAGAATCCATAGTTACAGGGCAATTGAAATCGCTAACGTAATTTACGTAAAATGTAACGTCAGTAGTAGATATTTTTCTTTAAATTTACGTTTGAACAAAAATATAATGTGTCATTCGGAGTGTCTTTGTGTGCCTCGCGTGCAATTGTCCGACTCGCTTCGCTCGTCGTGCAAACTTCCACGTTCGCCACACAAAGTATCACCTTTTACTCCTAATAACACAATATACTATTTATGCTAAAAAAAATATTGTTTATAGTATTATTGTATCAGGTTGCGAAAATATAAGTGCAAAAGTTTTAGATTATTCAGCTATCAACTGGCGAAAGAAATACAAATAGAAGACCATTATGGACGGATTTACCGATTAAAGCATTGAAAGTGTAAAAATTAAAACAAATAATATAGATAAATTAAATAAAGTGACGAAACTGAAAGAGTACTGAAAATATTTTTCGAGGACCCAAAAATAGAGTTATGCAAATATAGTTATAAACCCAAACTATCGACCCGAAACTAAGAGAATAGAATTTTATGTAATAAAATAACATGAGGACTGTTTACGACTTTAATGAACTAAGAAAATGGTTCCTTTTTAATAAGTACATTTAAAAAATACAATCTAAATATTTATTTCAAATGATTTCAAATTTGGTGGGTAATTTAGCCCAAAAATGGCGGATGTTGTCTTTACTTCATATATCTCGTGAGTTTTCAAAATTTATTTAGTAACCATCTATTGTCATCAAATGAAACTAAGTGTGGTGACATCTTGTGACGACTAGCGAAAACCGACCATCCAAGTTGTCCGCCATTTTAGGAATTTTTCAAAGTCAAGATTTATCAAGACTCACACAGCTAGATTAAAATTGAGAAACCCATGCTAGTTCGGGAAAAACATCGCTAGTTAGCGTAGCAATCGCAAAATTACTACATTTCGCATAGTAAACGGCGGGGATATTGTTTCTCATTTCTTTGAATATACTTGTTTCATAGTCTGTCAAAAAGGCTAATGTCATTATGAAGTATTTTATTATATACTTCAATAAAAAGAATACTGTAAGTACAAAAAGTTCTTTATTTTTGGTATATAAGATAAATACTACCAATTGATTATTATTTATATAATCTGGATACACAAATATATGTGACTGCCGTTGAACATTATGGAACAGTTTTCCAAATTATGAAAGTTTTTAAAAAGAATGAACTACCTCTACCTTCTTGTCTATCTTAATTGTGTCACATCTACGACAAGTGGAGATATTTGCCGTTGACGCGTGATGAAAGAAATAATACGTAGAAATCAGTTATGGTGAAAATAATTAGGCAGCAGACTCACGTCATCAACCCGAAAAGAACATTAGAAAAAGAAATATAACTTGTAGAAATTATTAGTTGATTTATTTTTAAAAAAAGAAGAAAACATATACTATTACAGAAACGTATATATTAATGAATTTACAATTATTTCTAAGTCAATCCTTATTCCTTTTGCGGAATATAAAATTATTTGACACAATATGGTCATTCTCAGTAGTGCCAACGTATAGTACGAAAATAAACTACAAATACTTCAAATAATTTTAAATTTCGTAAAAGGAATAACGATTAACTTAGAAATAATTGTAAATATCATTATACATTACATAATACTAATACTTTTTTTTCTTCTTTTTTAAAAATAAATTATACGTTATATTTCATTTTATAGTTTTTTTCAGGTTGATGATGTGAGTCCTCTGCCTGATCATTTTCACTATACTCCTTAACGTTAACTGTGACCCCTCAGTAATTTGTTTCAAGTCCGAGGCGAGCGCTAGTGGGCATTATTTTAAAGCACGTCGATATAGAAGAAACCTTTATATTTGCTAGTTGTAACTGTTGGACAATTGCCATACTTATATCCAAGACATAAACCAAAATTCAAAGAATACGCAAGTAATAATCCTTATTCTTCACTTTGAAATTTTAAAAAAGTTGAAATCAAAACAATACATTTCAGAAATATAAAAAATGTTTAAAAATAGATACATACTATATCGCCATTATATAAATATCTCCAAAATATCTTTCAATTTTATTTTATATTAGTTTGCAAAAATTTAATACGATATTTTTATTGCAAAAGTACATCAATAGTTTGTTTATAAATAAAAATATCATCACGGCATATTACCCATTGCTGGATGTGCCAAAAATACAAAACATTCACATAATCATTGTGTTATTATCATGTATTATTAAGATCAAAAGAAAGAATTATGCATTTTTATTAAATCCATATTTTGATTATTGTAATCAATTTTTATCATTGTTAAAACCAATTTTTTTTATTTATAAAATATTGTTATCCATTTCAATATCTATCTTCTATTTCCAATTACAATAATTTAGAATTAAGCTTCTTCTATAAAAAAATATTTAAAGTATTTATCTTTTCGTGTCAACAATGTGTTCATTGTTTGGTTTTTTGTTTTGTTTATATCAAATATTCGTGTCAAAATGAATTTCTTAAACGCTAACGATCGAGCGTATATTATAAAAATGTATTACAATTCGTAATTAATTCATAAATAAAAAATAAATAATGAAAAGTTTAGCTTGATGGAGACTTGAACCTCAACCTGCAAAAATTATTCATAATTTTCTTTAATTTATGCACTGATAATGCAGTAATTAGTATTAAATAACGTATAGGAGATAATGTAGTATTATAATGTTCAATTGCATGGCTTAATTTTTCCGGTTCTTGAAAGCACTAATTTATACCGTACCGTACGTTCCAAACGCTAGTGTGAACTGGATGTTGGATGACTGGACAAGTGAGACAGAGCTATGTACGTACGTTGTGTCAGATAGCACCTCTGACTACCCCTGTTCATCTAAAATCATGTACTTATGTATTTATAGCAACCAATGCTATTGCTTGCTTATATGTATGTACATTTTATTTTCAATATTTTTCTATAAAAATGTGAAATGTAGCCGGTTTGCTAGAATTTAAACATTCAATGTATTACTTAAATAAAGAATATAAGTAAAATGTATTATAATATATTATACTTAAAATAATTTCAGTTATATGAATGATATAAGAATTAATTTGTACAAAATAAAATAATCAATTTAAGTAAATATTCTGCAAAATTAATAAAACAAAATTAAAGCATATTGCGTTTTCATGTACTTAAGAATTCAAATAAAAATAATTTTTTAAATAAAAATAATTTCGAAAAAAATAGGTAGGTTCAATAAGAGCAGCAAAAGTCAGCGCCGTTATGCAAACCGGATGTTGAAACTATTGAACGTTTTGCTATTTTTGCTTCGCTAACATTGTTGGCAAGCAAAGAAAGTGAAGGATTTTTAGCTGCCTTTTGCTTTTAGCGAAATATTTGTGCGGCATTTCAAATGGGAAAAGAAGATATATTTATACTGTGAAAGTAATAATTTATAGACAATTGAGGCAAAGTACAGAGTATGAGTATTTCGTGGAAAGTACAAAATACTATTATTCATAATGAAATAAAAGAAGACGACATTATATGTGGCTCATTATTTTGAGAAAAAAAAGAGTCGTATTGTGATCAAATTTAAATTTTCATGGGAGGTTATGCGCTTCTCTTCAATATAAATTATGTTACCAGCTAAAAAATAAACTTATTGGACTATGAATGCTACATTTTATCCTAATCTAATACGAAAACTTTCCTACTGTAGGACCCATCATCATTTGTTAAAAATAAATGTTTTTATTACTAATTACAACTTCTTCCTATAAATTTAACAAAACAAGACTCCTCATAATATAATACATAAATGGAATATGTAAACAAATAGATTAAATATGCTGCCCTCCCGTGGTAAACATATTACGCAAAATGAACACGCAAAATGAACCGTTCAATGGATTCACTGTTTTCATTGAACCTTCCAATGATTTGTTTACTTTTTTAAAATTTGTAAATTCGTTCACATAAATAATTCCAATAGCTCTCAGTCACAGCCTTCTCTAACATACAAGTCGTGCTGCTGAAACTTGACAACTCTGTTGAGAGTTCTACTGTCGAAGATATGCGCGCGTCGACTCGTATGTGTACTGTACTTTTGTATTTATTTTTGAGTAAAATCCAAAAAAGCTATGTTTTGTTCAATTTTATAATTTCCAACGATGTTGTCTTACTATGTAAAAAATAATTTTTAATTAATTAACATAAATTAAGAGTGAAAAACATAACTTTCAATAACATATTAACAATAACAAGTTTCTAAAGGATTTCATTTACTTAAGAATTAAACAAAACTTGTAAAGTAATCTTTGTTGATCGTAAAATGCATACAGTGAGCTATAATGTCTAATATTGAAATAGTTACATATTAATAATGAAAAATAAAGGAAAATAACTTTAGCTTCTGTTAGTGTTTTATTACATCTTTTGCATTATTGTATAGGTAAATGTCTGATCACTGATGTGTACCAGGTTGAAAATCGAACTACAGTTCGCAATTAAAAAAAAATCTGATGTGGCCAGCACATAACCTCTCGCCGTATATTTTACCTGGCTGTATGCATAAAGCAAAGAATATTTTTATAAATACAAATAATATATTCATATAAATCTATGACGTATAAACTTCTTTATTATTCAATAATAGCATGTCTCAACATGAAGATATTTTACCATAAATTATGTTACAATAAATTACAAAGTAGAGTTTACCATATATAAATATTAGGCTGGTAACTGCAATTTTCAATTCGAACAACGTTGTTTACTTTCTCTTCATATTCTTCTAGTAAAAGCATTAATTTTGGGCGGTCTAAAATGTATATATGGATTGTGCATCTATTCTTACATATCTTGTTTTACATTTTATTTTTTCATACATGTTATATCTAAATAACACTAATTCCCTTTAATAAAGTGACGGATAGATTGCACTCCGATTATTCTTATATCGATGTGTAATTTTGTCAATATTTACAACTTACTTGAGAAGAATTTGATAGCTTTTTCGCAATTCAAAGTTACTCTAGTCTATAGTACTGGTGTACATTGTCCCATAATGTTTGAAACAAATTTAAGTCCTTCAACCTAGACTTGTCATCTCCATAATAGTCACAGATCAAGAACTAAGGGATTCTCCAAGTACATTTTTCATTCATTACTCATTATTTCTGACACTGACATTTATCTGTCAGTTACAAATAATTTAAATTATCAACTATTTTTCATGGCATTCTTTCGGCTGTCAAATTTATTACAACAGATTATTTTATATATTATACTTCTTTTATCTCTAAATCTATGGAATATATAATAAAATATTTAAATGTATCAGATAGAGAATTTAATTTTCTTTAATATTACCACGAAAAATTTTCAAAAAATAATATTTAGAAGATTTTTTTTCAAGAATCTTCTACTTCCGGTTGTCCAATTATTACCAAAAGCTTTTCAGATCTTCCCATGAATGTCCGATTGGGAAATACGTTGTTAAACAAATTTTAAGTCTTATAGTTTTTGAGTAACCGTCCTTCCAACATCCCACACACACACACACACACACACACACACACACACACACACACACACACACACACACACACACACACACACACATCCACACACACACACACACACAGACATCATCGTAAAAATGTTAAAATCGGATTGTAGGGACCTTAAAACGTGCTTATTCAATAAAATCTGGATATGCGATTTTTAGCATGAATGCAATACCTCTCTTAGCGAGAGGTAAAAAGATCATCAAACTACTTTTAGTTTTCCAAAGAATCCTGAATTATACAAAAAAT
The DNA here is from genome assembly GCA_951394225.1 of Harpalus rufipes. Classification (NCBI taxonomy): domain Eukaryota; kingdom Metazoa; phylum Arthropoda; class Insecta; order Coleoptera; family Carabidae; genus Harpalus; species Harpalus rufipes. The sequence continues at coordinate 47,574,437 of OX596279.1, forward strand.
GGATTAAAGCTATTCCACGAAAACAACGAACCCCTACGTCTACATCAGTAGTGTGTGCAAAACATTTTTCAGAAGGTGATATTATTAAATATAATAAATTATTGAATAAAAGTGATGGAACATAATCAACAATTGTTGCTTAGACAACGAAAGCTGGTGTAAAATGCAGTACCGTCCGTGGATAATGAATATACTTTAATCATTTGCAAAAAGAGGCTGTAATGATAATTAGATGTTAACAATTACTCGAAAGTTTCATGAAACAGCATTTATTCTTACTATACCAACGTTTCGGTGCACCCTTGCACCTTTTTCAGTGTAGTAAGATCTTAGAGCATCCATTTGCTCTTTGATTTTGTTGTACGATGTTTAATAAATTAACTAAATGTTTTGTACGAATGTGTTTTGTGTACATGATTTGTAACAATTTGTAAGATCTTACTACCCTGAAGAAGGTGCAAGGATGCACCGAAACGTTGGTTTAGTAAGAATAAATGCTGTTTGACTTAATTTTCGAGTAATTGTTAACACCTAATCACATCACAGTGGAGAAATTACCCACAATTGTAATGATAATATTTATACACATGTATGCTATCTTGCAATACATTATTAATGATAATGATTTAGAATATAAATTTCTTAGATGTAAGCATCAACAAAATTTATTATGTGAACTGAGCATTCTCAGTCTGAAAAATGATTTCTATTCTGACGATTTTCGCAATATTTGTGTTTGTGGTAAGGGCTATATACATATTATGAATATGTTCAGTAGTGTTTTGCCAACATATTGCATATTATGTAAAACATAAAAATAATTGCAAACATGAGCAACGAAAAATATAGAATCATGTCCAAAAAATAAGAAAAGGAAACTAGGTACTTTTAAGAAGTAATTGTAATTTTAATACAAATAATATATTTCTGTACACTACAGTATTAAAATTAAATGTAGGATTTAGTACGTAATAGATATGTATAACATAATTATGTGTATTTGTTTCTATAAATACAAGCGATAAAGCGGTGAGCCTGTATGACGGTAGGACCACCGAAAACAGATTTTGCGTCGTTGCCATTCGAACAGCATGGCTTGTATATTTGAGAAGGCTGTGGCTCAGTCAGTGCTGAGTGTGTAAAGCAAGCATACTCTGGGATTCGGAAACGTTCGGGCAAGTTCGGTGAATTATGCTCATTGCCTGAAGCACCTAGCTTTAGCAAGCACAAATCTTACAACGCACAATTTCTACAGCATGTATCTCAATGTTTTGGGGTACTCCCGGCAAAGCTTGCTTACTATCGGGAAAATAATTATAGTCAGTCGGGTTTGACACTCAATAACTCGTTTAAAAGAAATAAAAAAAATAATGAAACAAACTTTCCTTTATACAGGGTGACACTGAAAAACGGGCCACTCAAAATAACTGTTATTTATAATTATATTTTAATTCTCTTTGCATATTTGTAAGCTAGGTTTACGGGCTCACAAATCATGGTATTTGGCATGATGGTAGCGCTTCCGGTTTGACGGGAAGTGACATTAACTTTCATATTTCAAATGGGTCATCTTTTATATTTTTATACATTTGGAATCTAAGTAAAATTACGAATACAACGATATGCTTAAAGAACATTTTTATTGAAGAAATATACTATAAAAACGTAAGAGAAAATTATGAATATTTAACCTGGTAAGCCATTAATCAGGCAAGCTGTGAAAATAGTTGAGATAATATTAAGTAATGTTTAAGTTAATTGTTTAAATAGTAAATTATTTTTGTAAGATTTCATATTTTGTTACAAAAAATGATCAATTTGTTATCACACCCTACCAATAGGACGTACCAGGTTAATTATCCATAATTGTCTCATACGTATTTGTAATTTATTTCTTCAACACAAATGCACTGTAATGATATTGTTGAATTCGTAATTTTACATAAATTCCAAATATGTACATAAAATATATAGGGTGTTCCATTTAAAATATGAAAGTTAATATCATTTCCGGTTAAAATGGAAGGGCTACCATCATATCAAATACCATGATTTGTGAGCCCCTAAGCCTAGTTTACAAATATGCAAGGAGAATTAAAAAATAATTATAAATGAAAAAGTTATTTTGACTGGCCCGTCTTTACAGTGTCACCCTGTATACATTTCTACCTACTTATACTAATTTTTAAATTAATTAATATAGATAATATGCCAACATATATGGAAAATGACACCAATTTTTAGAGTTTTCAACTTTATTGGTGTTCAATACTAATGTGTATAAATTCTTAAACACACACACACACATCCATATACATATAGACATTATTGCGAAATTGATGATATCTAATCCTATAGACCTTAAATTGTACTTATTTATGAAAATTTCGATATATGATTTTTTCACGATCTCTATACCTCCCTTATCTATGGTAGGCGGGCGGTACATATCAGCGAGAGATATTATGGTAGCCACAAAAATGTATTACATTACTTTATATTTTCTGTTTGGTACATCATTTAACGAGGTGCAAAATAAGATAAATTGCGAGGCAAGTTGTCACCCATTGTGCTACCAATATAATAAAACGATAAATATAGAACGAAGTTCGTAATAAGCGAGTTGCTCTACCACTGATGCAGTGATGCACACCACTGTACGATGACAAATTAAACTGAATATCCATTAGGAAGGATAATTACCCTTCTCAATGAATTTTCGGTACGATGAAATTAAGGGTAAAATCGAATACAGTATTACCCAGAAGTTACGCGATAGGTGGGACCGACAAAAATCGCGTATGACCAAGGGCTAAAAAACCACTAGTTTAGAAAAAAAAACCAATCAAACATATTACAAAGTAAAATATAGAACTTTAACCAAAAAATGATTTGTTATTGTTAAATACTGTAAAATTTATAATTTCTTGGGTATTTCTTGACTGTTGGTATGATGTTAAAGGTTACTGGTAAATAATTGGAGTTGCAGTCTGGTGAAAAATGTTTATTGTGATCTATTTAACATTCCTACGTTTCGGTTCCAAATGAACCATCCTCAGGGATAGTTAATGTGTAATTGGGATACAATTCATTACAAACGAAAATTAAATGTAAAAAAAGGATGGATATGTCGTCAAAATTGTCAAGGTAATAAAATAAGAGCGTGTATACATCAGGAACAATTCAGTAAAACTGTTTTACCAGTAACCTATGTTAATTGATAAAGTAATGGAAAACAAGAAATAGCTAATATTATAACTTGCTGTTCGCGGCATTATAGAAACAAGTTAGCCGATAATATTGTATTAGTAGTACAGCTACTACTCACTTAGCTACTCGTGGCGCATGGTACCTGCACAGGAATTATGAAAATTTCTGTGACTTTATAATAATTTTTTTACAAGTACCAGGTACAGTATTAAACTTTATAAAATATCTATGTTGAAGGTAATATAATATATTTTGTAATAAAAATTGTAAAATTGCAATTTTCATTTACGTTTCAAAGAAAAAGTTATAAACGCCTTATTTTTGTCAAACTTTGTCTTGTAACAAAAAACTGTACTGCTTAAATTTGTTTAAAAAAATAATGTAGATATAGCGTGCTCCCCTACTTAACATAAGTAAAAATAAAAAAAATTGTTGATTCTGTTTTTGAAATATAAATTTTTATGTTAGCTTTTGTACCAAAAATGACACTTTTTCTTTAATTACACAAAATTGTGCCGGTCAATTTTAATTATATTGTATATGTGGGTTGGTGGAATATGTACACATAACATACAAAAAAAAATAAAAAATTGTTGATTTGGTTTGTGAGTAATTAATTAAAATTTAAAAAATATACATATTTTCCCATTTATCTATAATTTGACTGAAACTATCATATATATCGTATGTTGATGAATAAACCTAAACTATCTTTTTCATGATTTTAACAAAAAAATTGATTCTTTTCATAATTTTGCTGTTTAAATAATTAAATTCATTTGTCAGCGTTCTGGCCAACGTTCGAACGCGCGCCACTAGGGGTTCCATTTAACCTTAAACGAAATAAATAACTTGAGAAAACGTAAGATACAACAAATTTATAAAAGTGAATAATTTTGTGAATATAATGAAAAATTAATAATTTTTGAACGTGAATTTTATTTCATATTTTCAGTTTTAAATTTATATATATATATATATATATATATATATATATATATATATATATATATATATATATATATATATATATTTTATTGATGTAGACCTTTGTTTTTTTAACGATTGGTCTGGAAATTTATATTTTAGAATGCACCTACTAATCAGACTACCTGTCAATCAAATAGGGACGTAGTTCGGGAAAAACACCAGTAAATGGCCATTAGACTATGACTATGGTCAGCGATGCGATAGTCAGCACAATTGTACTAGATTTAGTACAATTATCAATTTTCTAGTACGTCAGTACCTCTTTTCTATGTTTAGTACAATTTATTTAAAGTACTAGGTAATGTCGGAAGGGCTCAATTTCGCCGCCGTAACCATATCAACGGCCGCGAAATCCATGGATTTCGCGGACTGTATTGCGTCTGCGAAATGTTTAGTTCGCGGGTGGCTGCACAAAAATGTATTTATGTTTATTTTTTGGTTTTATTTATTAGTTTATCAATAAAAATGTTTGAAAGTACCTATAAATACAATTATGATTATTTTAAATATTTGGCATGTGGCGGAATTTTTTTTAGTACAGAGTTAGTGATTTTAGTACAATTTGAGTTAAACTGTTAGTACAATATAAATTTTCTCAATCGCAACCCTGACTATGGTACCAAAAAATAACACATACTGTCCGGTCTGTATGTGGATAATCGGTGAGATGTATAAAAGTCACACTTTTAAAAAGCTGTGTTTTAAAGGCAGGATTTTAAATTAGAGATTTTTGAACTATACCAAAATTTCCGGCATAACAGGTCTTTTTCTAAGTCAAGTTTTCGTTTTTTTATTTTTAATAATATTTTCTTTCCTCAAAATTTGCTGTTTGGTAGCAAACCGTACTTTATGTCTCATATTCTCTTCCAATTTTGAATGTGCCTGACGCTCTTATTTACAATTTTTTGTGGCAGAATGACACGAGTGACAGCTGGTACGCATTGCCAACTGATCAAGCATTCGCGATGTTGTTCAGGTGTGCGACACAAAACCTGACTATTTTGTTTCATTTCAAATCATTATTAATTACAAAAACTATATTTTTAAATGAAAATTCAATATTATATTTTTTACAACGTTCAGACTTTTAATTAATGAGCTATATAAATAAATAATTCTGTTTTTAAATTTAATATTAGAAAGTTGGTATGACAGTCAAATCAGGAACTATTAATTTACAAATAAATTATTTACTAGATTTACAAGTAAATTATATACAAAATAGAATTACAAGGTGTCCTAACAAATGTTTCTACTATAATACTATATTTTTATATATTTTCTATAAAAAATTATATATAAACCATGATTTGACTAATGTGAAGCGCTCGAACCACTTTTATTTGATAGCTATTTGACGGTATTTATATTATTATATTATATTTATAGTAACTTTATTCTTAAGTTACCTAGTGTGTTATAGTGACATTTAGGGCAATATTACAGGATTCTTTTATACAAGTTACTTCTTATTCGTTGATTCTGTATAGTTTCTATGGATATTTATTTATTTTATTTCTACGCCGGCGGCTTAGAAATTAGCTACTGCTACTTCGTCGACGTAGAAATTAAACTTCTACCTTGCGAATCAAGTCAGAAAAGATGTTCTTTTATGACGTTTGAAGAAAAAAATCATATTGTTTGAAAATCCATAGAATAAAATAAATAATTATACACAATTCTTTTTATCCTTTCCTAATACTAATATCAAGTTTGTTTCATGCATTTTATAATTGGTTTTCGTTAATAATAATTCCAATGTATTTTTAGTTGTCTGTCTGTCCAGCCGAAAACATAACAAATGCTATGAAGTTTTATCTAGTGTATTTGTGATCGTTTGTTTTAATATTTATTTAAAGCGTTACCTAGGGTATCTCTATATACAAGGTATGGCCATGGCCCGAGATCGCCGCCATTAGCGGGCCAATGTCAAGCATATTGAGCAGTGGCGGCTTGTCAGGGTAGGCAGGTGAGGCAGTGCCTCACCATAAAAGAAATAAAGCTGCAAGTAAAGTAGTATGTAAATTAAATTTTAACTTATTCCGTTAATGCTTGTCTTTATAAATATCAAAAGAATAATTTAAGCCACCACCATAATTAATATATAATGCAGTTCACCTAATTTACACCCTATAAAGTGCTTCTCGAAATAATAGTATAAATTAAAGTGCTTCTCGAAATAATGGTATAAATGCCTGTTTTTGATACAAGCAATAATTCCGGTAAGAAATACGTTGCGCTAGACAAAGAGTTGTTTGAGGCATTGCTTCAATTGCTAAATGCAATGAGTGCGTAAAGGATAAAAGATAGTCGCTTTACCTTCCACGCGGCCCTATAGAGGCCGTTACCATACATGAATACAATCAACGCCACGTACTGATAAATTTTGTAAGTAGGTTCACGACATTTTTGCATATTTTTGCAAGCAAGATTAAATAGTTGCAAATTGCATTCGACAATAAACAAACATAACATAACTTGTCTTGTCTAGCATTTTTATTATAATAGGCTCTGGTTTGCGACTGATACGTATTGCAGTAAATATTCAATTCTTTTATTTTTTTCGTTGTTTTTATAGTTTACCCACGTAATGTTTTTGTAATTTGAATTTTAGTTGAAAACAAAAATCAAATAATGGCTTCGACTTCAACTTTAAAAGAATTGAGTGACAATATAAGGAATTCTGAAGATATTGTTCATTTTTTAATTAACAAAAATCCATTTAATCAACTGTCTTATGAAGATAAAATATTTGTCAAAGAATTTCCTAAAATGTTCTGTGATCTGGCAATTGAGGGGAAAAATATGCATTTGTACATCCCTTGAAAAAATGTAACTTTCAATTATAAGGCATTACCTTGAATGAAAAAAAAATTTCGCCTGCGGCGCATTTTTTTCTCCGGATACTTTGCCTCACCAAAGTTTTAGTGCACGAGCCGCCACTGATACTGAGTATTCATTTCCCTATTTATTTGTAAGAAATGTGATATTATATTATAATTAAATAATCACACTATGAATCTATAAAGGTAATAAAAATTAATTAATTTAAGAGCTACACCATTATTATTGACATAGATTTAAAGGTTATATAGAGTATAGCCTATATGTTGTTATTATCACATCTAATTTAATAACTGTAGTTATTATTTACATAATAAGTATGCAAGATGATCACGCGAGAATGAACCAGCAATTATTTCCGTTATTAAGCGAGATAGCGATTATCTTCAAATAAACAAATTTAATATAGGTAATATGAGCGTCGTAGCGATAGTGCATTGTTTATGTTTCACATTTCGATGACAGCTCAGCGTCATTTGTTACTGTAATACAATTACTGACAATTTACTTACCGCGAATTTATAGCCCCGAGTTGATAGTCACGTCATTATTTTTTACAATAAGCATTACCAAACTTTTATCTACCATCTCAGTCGTACATACATGGCATTAAACATGCAACATTTGGTCAATCACTTCCATGGTTATCCACTATACTTTCAAAAAATAACAACAATGTAAATAAATGACCATTTTAATGTAGCACACCTTAACAAAATATGGATTACAAAAATTCATAATTTTAACGTAATAAACGTTAAACGTCAAAAATACCTTATTTCACACTGAGGCAATATCCTAGTCGGTACATTATAACAGAATTAACTTTGTGAATAAGAATAGATTTTATTTATAATGTTGCATTTTACAATGGACATGTATTGCATTGCTGTTATTTTTTGTAATCATGGAAATTATTGACCATATGTTGCATTTTAAAATAAATTCCCTGTATATAAGACTTTTATTCGCGATCTCATTATCGTACGTGTTACAGAGGGGTATACATTATCTCCGTCCAATAAACGGCAAAAAATGAAATATAAACGATAGTATAACCCTGAAAACGAATGCCATTTTCAAATATTTGAATATTCACGTCATTCTGTCATTCATGTGATCAAGGTAATTTTGGCGATGATAACTTGTGTTTCAATGTTGTAAATTTCATTAGTTCTTGGTATTATATTGCACATTTTGCTATTGTAAAGAGGGCGTTTCTATTGCCGACAATTAATGCAACATATTGCTTTTAAATTTTTACTTGTGAACTTTGATTCATCAATTTTCAACGTTTAATACATTTTTACATAAAAAACTATGGACCCTACAGAAAATTGACCTATTAGAATCTCTGAAGACAATAATTTCCTACAAGTTAAAACAAATCGATCAATGAGGTCATGCAATTTTTTTTTATTATTATTTTTTGTTTAAATCGAAGCATAGTCTAATTTATAGTACTGTATGATAATAGTTATTTACGTTATAAGGCCAGGAAGTGAGATATTACGGTACATATAAGAAGTTTACGGAATTTCGAAATAAGTACCGTAATACCACTTCATAGCCATATGACGTACAACATTTTATTTCATACTGTCTACGTGATTTAAATATTTTTAAATTTGTCAATATGTCAGTTTAAAATAGATCACATCACATCAGAATTTGTCTTAGTAACCTGTGTATGTTTCATTTTTTTGTTGATTTTGTTTGTTTGCTTGTCATCAAAAATGAACGCTCCTTCTAGTAATAACTCAAACTTTCCTAACGATATTTTGGAAAAAAAGTGCTAAGGCTATACGGACACTGATTCCCACAAAGTCCCCCGGAAAATATGAAAAAGAATTTGAATTATTTTGCAATTGGAGAAAAATTTACAATGTCGTAAATAATGTAAATGAAAACATCATGGAAAAAAAATAGGGATGTTTCCAAGCAACACTTCCCGGCTCGGGTACTGTAATGTATCATTTCCCGGACTCAAATTAGTAACCTAAAGTAGTAAATAGCGGACAGTATGAAATAAAATTATTTTTATTTACATCTTTTGTTGTATAAAATTGTTTTAAAGTATATTTTTAAAAAGTTGCAAAATTCAGTCATGTTGTGACGTCACGTTTCAGAAGTTTAGACTCATTTCATTGGGTGCTTTCCAATTAGACACAGTGTACGACACAGAGTATTCCACTAACGACACAAGCGCACAGCTTAACAAAATATTTTTTTGAGCTACAGCGTGTATTTTTGTTTTTTTAACCTATAAATTTGCTATGAACTGAAAATCTGCCATAAACTGGACAATGAATTTAAGTATCAGAAACTATCACAATAGTTATTACAATTTGTTTTATTGATTTCTGATTAATTTAAATATTAAAAAGAAAAAATATTGTTGAGAGGCAATCTGGTACACTTTTGACGAATTAAAGTGTGTTCCATTTGATGTGCAACATAGTGCCCATGTGTGTTATACAGTGTGACTCTGTGTCCCATAATTATTTATACACTATAAATTTAAAATTACATATTTAAATATAATAATAATTCTTTATTGTATCTCAAGATTTACCATCTTATTACAATTGACATATGAAAGTGTGTCACTTTTGCTTCAAATTTTGTAACTTTGTTAACGTATACGTTGCATTGATGGAGATGAGATGATGAAACACACACAAATATCCATACCTTACCCGGGATTCGAACCCGGAACCCTGGGGTCGTGAGTCGACTACATTGCCCACTACATCACCGTGGTGGTTTGCGTATCTAAATATGCTATAATCTATTAATATAACATCATTTTTTTCATTTTTATAAATATAATTTTCATTTGGCCTGAATTTATCCACGTGTCACGTCGGCTGTGCTTCTTTGTCAAGATTTGAGATTAAACGCTAAAAGTTTGTTTATCTATAGAAACGCACGCGAGGCATTGAATTGAATATATTTTCGCTTGTATTTTGGCACGATGGCACAAAACAACGTTTCACCAACATGTTTACTTTCGTAAATTTCAGGTTATCTTTAAATGCCACTTTGTCGTTTAGAACCTAATGTGAAAATCAAAATGGCCGTTAATATAGAAATGTGACGTCACAGGGCGAGGGACGAAGCGGGGAAAATCAGCCGCTTTTTCAACAATGTTATATTCACTAGCTACCGTCCGAGCCAAAAATTTGAGCTCGCTGAACGTATACTGCGCATTCCACGATAACCCCTCTCTAAAGAAAACTTTTGGTAGGTGACTGTACTTTCTCGCGCCGTATGTCATAAGTATGTTCATCCACAATGCTACGAAACGGGGTTAACGGAAAGCTGGCAACGTCTCGTTTTGATTGAAGGGCAGAGGGGAACAGCTCTAACAGATAGCCGCTGAATCCAGCCCAGGGGGGTGAAACTGCATACAGAAACGTGATAACAAGTTTTCAATCTAGTAGCGTTTGGAAATACTTCCTGGCCCTTTCATAGATGGCTTTAGTAGTACAGATTTTACAGGGATTCTCAAACTTTAATGTCAAAACACTATAAAAAGGTAACATATGTTTGAGAACTGCTGTAAATTTCCCACAATACTCTATTGCATCGTTCGAAATTCTTTGACATTTAAAACTGTTATTTGTGAATTTGTATCTTTATTGCAATATATTACTTTATTATTCAATATATTTTCGGTAAGTATATTAGTTTTCATACTAGCATTATTATACGGGGGTGATATAAAATATAACAACAAATTAATAATATTTCAGAAAAAAAACCACTTGAAATATTTGTAACTCCTGCATAGTGAAGACACATACTTGCAGAAGTTGACAGTGCCCAATAGAAGAAATGGTTTATGTAAGTGGACCAGGTGGTGCTCTTAGATATTTACACTGTAGAAGAGCAGCAAAATATTACATTATTAGGCGAAAGGACGTGAAGCTTCATAAGATTCATCAAAGAATGTTGAAATAGTGTATGGTGTCAGTTTTAAGAAAAAATGAGTATAGAAGAAGGTAGATTTGGTAAAAAATGGACGAACATCGATAACGAGGTCAATGAAACAGTGCATTTCTGGCAGACATTTAAAGTAACATCCCTTTTTTTAAATAATATTACCTCTTGTAATAATAATAATTCAAATTTTTGCTTCCTTTAGTAGTATGTTCTTAAATTTTAATAGTTGTCGCCGTGTAGTTTGAGATTTGTAGTTATTTATTTATTATTTGATTTAAATAATGTAATGTATATATTTTAAAATAACGACATTAACATATTAAGTACTGTACTTTTTTTTTATAGTTCAACATATATTTCACATTGATTGATAATGTCTTTAATAAATTATCTATTTTCGATAGATTTTTTATTAATTACATTATCAAGAAATAAAATTTAAAGTTTCGAATAATTCAAAATGAATTAATATTTCCCGCCACCTTCTCGGCTGTCAAATTTAGTTCTCTGACCTTTTCATAGACGGCACTAAAACTTGTTATCACGGTTTATAAGGGAGATACCCAATCTTCTACTATATATTTTCCTTAATCTATGATCCAGCCGTAGTTACAAATTCGCCGTTTTGACGTGACTTATTCCCGCTGTCAATTTTGACGTATTAAAAATAATATTATAACAAATTCTATATAGATAAAAAATATTACTTACATTTGCATTTTTTATTCATTTATATTTTTGAAAAACCATATAACAACGTTATAACAGCTAAATTGATTTTTTGACATTCTAAAAATGACATTTAAATTTGATATCTGCTGGATCGTAGCCTACTTTATTAAAACAAGATCGGGAAACAACTCAAATTTTGTTTCAAAATCTGCCCAAAAACTCTAGTTCTAATACCGCTAATGAGGACGTGATTTTTGCCCGCTGTCATTTAAATATCATTTTTAGACTGTCAAATAATCAGTTTAGTAGTTCTAACGTTGTTATAGTTTTTCAAAAATATAAATGGATAAAACATACATTAAATGCAAATGTAAGTAATATTTTTATCTATATTGTATATTAGTTTTTACCCCTTCCCGTGACATAAATATACAGTGTTTCCGCTGCCTCTCTCCCTCGAATTTTTCTGTCGTCGAGTACATTATTTTACACTACGATTACTCTGAAACTGTACGTGAGATCGCTTTCATCGTTTGAAATAACATTCGGAACATATTGAACTACTACATATTAGTTATTTTTTTATTATTATTAAAATCTATAGACGCAAAATGATGCTATTAATCAAAACGTTGGGTTTTGGTAGCATTGGTCCTTTCACGTGTTAAAATGTCTGTCTTTCGAGGCGAATAGCTCATTTTCTGTACGTCAGAAGTTTATAACAAAAATAACTGTGCATGTATTAGGTCATTCTTAACACATAGTTAAATTTTTATGAACATCTATAGAAACTCGATTTACTGGTGAACTACCTTAATTGTAATTTTCTCATAATTAAAGATCGAGTTGAAAAATAAAAAATACGGGTCTATTATTTTCCAATACTTTATCGATTAAAGTTAAAAATGAAAAATCGTGCATGACCTCATTCGTTTAGGCTGCAGAGGTGAGCAAAACTTTGGCGATCGTTGTAAATATAGAAAGAGTGCAGTAATTTGATATCGTCATAATTGCTGAAATAATTTTTATTTGTGAATTTTGATCCATTGTTTCAATGTACCAATTTTTAACGTTTAATATTTTTTTACACATGAGGTATACTGCAAAAAATGTTTTCTGTTTGTAATAATAATATGGAATTTATCAAGAAAAACATCGATACTTATTTGTTGTTGTCGTTTTATACTTATTTGTTGATGCCGTTTTGTGTCAGTTTTCTATATTCAAAACATTGATAAATTTATCAACCCATTGAAAAATACTGTAAACATAATATAAACATTTTAATAAAAAAAAAAATCCTACCTGGTTCTTGAGGCAGGATCTCTTCTGGCACGACTGGAGGTTCAATCTGTTCCATAACTTTATCATCACACCAGTTATCTTCGGCCGGTATTTCCGGTTCGGGCTGCATGTCTATAATTTTCGGAGGCTCTTCTTCAGGAACAGGCTGGACCAAAGTCGGGCTGGCTTGCATCGCCGGTTGAGTAGGGGTGCTCTGGATGTTTTGCTGCAGCCCTATGTTGTTATGGGGAGTTTGGATGGTTTGGGGCGGCAAATGCGACTGCGTTACATTAGCTGGAAAATAAAAATAATATATACCATATAAATAATTATTAAAGAATTTCTAACCAGGCATAACCGGCGGTAAAACATCTTCAGGATGCACGCTTCCATTGACCGCCGGAACAGGCTGCGCCGGCATAACGGCAGCAGGAACATGAGGGGGGTGATGTGGGGGTACAGTCATGGTAGGGGCGGCCGGCATAGGGGGGGCAGCATTCACAGTCGGGTTGTAGTAGGCCGGCGGGATAGCTTGTTGGGGCATCGGTGGTTGTGGGGCGGGTTCTTGAGCCCCCTGCATGCCTTGGGTCGTCAGTTCTTCTTCAGCCTCGGAACGGCCAGATTCCGGATCGCATTCTTCGTCGGTGTAAATCTCATCCTAATAATATCGATGTTTTAAAATCTTCATCCGCATTTTTGAGTCATTAATTTATTTTTGTAGTCATCAATTTATAAGAATTTCAAGGAAATTCTTGTTGAATAAACTGGAGACACTTTAATATAGCATATGTTTTCCCACAGATACAAACATTAAATAATTTATATCTGTTCTACTAATATGCGGTTAATTGATATAGTCTGAAACATTGATTATCGGATTTTGTAGAGCTGTTCTTTCAGCTTGCGGACATATGGAGTTCAAAATTTTGCATAGTTTTTTACCTTCCGTCACCTTTAGGTAAGGAAGGTATTGTCTTTGGTCAAAAAAATTCAATGATGAGTTTTTACTGAATAAGCACGTTTTAGGGTCCATATAATACGATTTTACCATTTTTACGATGATGTCTGTATGTATGTGTGTCTGTGAGTGTGTGTGTATGACAAAAGTTCCGGATTCCATAACTTCAATACCACGATTCCAAAAATTATAATTTTTTCGTATTCCTCAAGTCATCCAGAAGAACAACTGATTAGTTTTTGGTTATAATTGGTCAACCGGAAGTAGTCTCATTTGAAGATTTAACAGTTAAATTTGATTTATTGACATTTAACGTTATTATAACTTAAAGAATTTATACTTCATATTCAATAGATACAGAGTTAAAGAATTTTAAAGAAATTAAATTTTATAATTCAGCCAGCTATGCCAAACTTGGGAACTAGTAATATATTCATATAATTCAAATTGACAGATGTCAGTATCAATAAAAAGTAAATTAATGTGGCAGATATGAGGATGTTGAAGTAGATATTGGGGAATACACGGAAAGATACGGTAAGAAAATAACTCTAGTGTTACAAGTTTTTAGAAAGATACAAGAAAGACGATTACATTGGTTTGAACATGTCATGAGGAAAAATGAAGAATTATATTGGAACAAGAATGAATAGTTTAGTAATAGGACGTTAAAGAAACAGAGGAAGACCAAAGATAAGATGGAAGGACTGTATTGCGGAAGATTTGAGAGAAAAGGAACTGAATGAGAACGACATGCAAAAATAGCGACCCCTAACGAATGGGAAAAGCTAAAGAAGAAGAAGATGCCAGTGTCAAGTGCAATTTGAATAGTTTGTTTATGAAATAATTTTACTGGAAATTTAGAATCTTTTGTAACAAAAATTATGGAATTTACATTATACACGAGAATGACGGAAGGTATTGTGCTGGCCACAACAGATTTTTTATAAATAATTTTCAAAGTTTACATAAGAAAAGCATTGGCATTGATTTCGAGTACGGTTTTACCGACAGAGGCAAAACATACTTCGAGCATTTTGGCGCTGTAAACCAGTCGAATGTTTTCTGCTGACAATTAAATATTTTCATTAAAAAAATCAACATTATCGACTAATTTTAAGTATAAATAAATGATTTTCAGTTAATTTAATGTGCTTCCTGTAATTTGCAGCCGAATTCATAACCAAATAAGTTTTAATGTTTTGGAAGAGTTGCGAAAAACTCGCAACGGACGTAATCTTAAAAATATTTAAATAAAACTTTGTCCAGACGGTTTTAAGATATAGAAATGAATTAATTTATATCTTAAATCCCTAAGAACACGCATTTCGTGTTGATTTGAATATGTTAACAACCGTTGAAGAGTTATGAGCAAGATAAAATACATGTTTTTTGGGTTTTTTTTCCAAAATTTCAATCCTATATAATTTCAGGAATCTCTAAAGCCTTTTTTGACACTTTAAAAACAATATATCAAATCGTCCCTACAGAATTCCTTTTTGCATTAATGAATATTCCACCTTTAACCGAAATCGAGATATTGACTTATTTTTAACCTTACATTTTTAGTCAAAAATGTACAATTTTTGAACCCAGGTTTGAGGAGTTTTTAACCACTTTTATATCGGAAATATACAAATAAACCATCTAAAGTTTATTTTTACAAGAATAGACAGTATCCTTTAACTGAAATCGAAATATGGACCTATTTTCAATCTTACATTTTTAGCCAAAAATGTACAATTTTGAATCCGGGTTAGAGGAGTTTTTAACCAGAAATTTATCCACTTTTATTTTTGCAAGAATAAACACTATCTTTAACTGACATCGAGATATTGACCGACCAGCAAAATTTAAATTTTGTAATTATTAAAAAATTGTATCTCACTAAAATGTATAACACCTTAAAATTTAATAGTTGTGATGACTTGTAAATGTAAATTCGTGTATATGAATATTTATTACATTTGTAATTCGTCATTGCAATCCTATTTAACAACAATAAATGATTTTTAAATAGTGAAGAAGTAAAAATTTGAAATTAAACGTATAATTCTACCGCAGATTATTGACATTCCAGTGAACTGGTTTTTCAAGATCACATCAGAAACATAAAAATCTTCTTCAAGAAGATTTAATCACAATCGAAGAAAATATTTTAATTTTGCACAAACGTAACTTCAATTTTAAGCGTTCTTTAAATAAACAATGAAATTTATCGAAATTCAACAAACACGAATTGTTTATTTAGTTGCTATCATTAATGATAATACTATCAAATTTATTCAACAACTTAAAGACTAAATAATTATCGTTCTCTACCTGATAGCGAAAGATGTCATTGTGAACGTAGTACTTCTTAGGAGATTGGGCCGCCAAAACAAAAGTCTGTGTGAATCGTCTCATAGGTTGTCCCGCATTCGAAAGTTCCCCGGTTACTTGCACCACAACACCGTTCCCTAGAGTGGCTTGAGAGTCAACTTGAGTGATCTTGGCATGGCAGTCCTGGAAATTCAATTGCTGGATCTTCTGGTGGATTTGTTTCTGACCGATCATGGGGCTGGTTTCTCTGTTAGGGGGGTCTAGACCCCCATGGACGAAGGAGGATTGGTTGTTGTAAAATCTGGAAATATTATCACAGATTATTATCCGTTATTGAAGACGATGTGCGGTCTGACAATAAATAAGCAAAAATAAGGTTATATCAACTGAATTTTCCTTAGACTAGGAATAGTAGAGATTGCCGTCAGAGTCAAAATGTCACAACATAGTTCAAGCATTTTGGCGCTGTAAACTAGCCAAATATTTTTGAGACGTACACGTTTCTACTTTAAATCAAATATTTTCATTAAAAAAACAGAGTTCGTTTTTGCAAGAATAACACTATCTTTAACTGAAATCGAGATTTGACCTATTTGCCCTCACATTTTTAACCAAACGTGTATAATTTTTGAACCGGAAATTTAACCACTTCTATACTAAAAATACATAAATCAATCCCCTAAAGAATATTTTTGGAAGAATAAACATTATCTTTAATCTTAATCGAGATATTGACCGACTTGTAACCTCATATTTTTTTGCCATATATAATTTTTGAACCCGGGTTTGAGGAATTTTTAATCGGAAATTTAACAACTTTTATACCGGAAATATATACATCAACCCTCTAAAGATCAGTTTTGGAAGAATAAACATTATTTTAACCTCACATTTTTAGTCAAAAATGTACAATTTTTTAACCCGTTTGAGGAGTTGTTAACCAAAATTTTTATCACTTTTGTACGGGAAATATAGAAATCAACCCCCTAAAGTTATTTTTTGCAAGAAAACACTATGGGTAGTAGCATGAATGGTAGTTAGATGACTAGCAGTATTTTAATTGTCAATCGTTTATGGCTTATTTTAAAGAAAAAAACTTCAAATAACAGTTATAGAAAAATTAATTGTACGCAACTTTTATTTGAAGAGTTAAAACACTGCTAGTCATCTAATCACCATTCATGTTTACCCATTATCTTTAACTAAAATTGAGATAATGAACCATTTTTAACCTCACATTTTTTGCTGAAACTAAACATGAAAACGCATATTTGGGGGCTCATAACAACAGAATTGTTTGAAATATTTTCAAATTTACACATTAATTAATTATTTAGAATTTTAAATGACACAAAAGTGACCCCTGTGGTGCACGTTCCACGCCAACAATAAAGGCAAAATTTCCATATTTATTTGAATTATAAAACTTTATTTTTAAGCATACCTATAATTTAAGATGCGTGGATAAATTGTTAGTTTAATGAATAAAAGTAAAAACTAAAGGATAAGAAAATATGTGATGTCGAGAGACATAAAATGGCGTGATTGCAACTACATAATAAAGTATAAATATACAATTGTTACTTTACTTACCGATGCAAATGAGTAGGTGCTTTGTTGAGGAGTGTATAGTACTGACGAACAAATTCACGTCCAACGCACTGTGGAGAAGGTGGAGCCTCCATGACCATTCTTTATCTTTTTGATGGTATCAAAAGTGTTAAGGTATCAGTGTTAATTGCGATGGTCCTTCCACGCAATTAACTATGTTTCATTGAACGCCAGTTGTGTTGCTGTATAAAAAGAAAAAGTATCACAATGCAAAAATAAAACTTTTGTTGACATGTATTGCTGTCACAATGAGATGATTGAGATAAATACTATACCTAACCTAAGTAATTAAAAATTTCACTGGTAAACATGATGCCTTAAGAAACACTACGAATAAATTTCTGTATTATTTAAATCAAACAAAATTAGTATTAAAGTAAACATTTTATATGTCAAACAATACAAATCTTTTACCCAATCCAGTAGGCGATGCAAGATCTCAGACAAAAGAAATTCGAGAACACCGTACAACACGCATGTTTTTATCATGAACCACGATTCACAAAATCAAAAACAAAATAAAATAAAACGTATATTTAGTTTACTTTATTGCAAAATCTGCTTTAAAACTATAACACATTCAGCAAATTTTGCAGTTTTCGTGAAAAATCCGGAAGATAAAGATGTAACCTTCGAAACGAAGATAGTTAATTATTAGCTACCCGGTGGTACAATATCCACTAATTACTCAAATTTTCTACTAACCTGTTTCAAGATTTTGATGAGTTAAGGTGGAGATTGCCGAAAATGATATGGTTGTATGAAATTTTATGAATAACTTTAAATTTGAATTGTAATACACGAGCACAGCACAAGTTCACCTCGCACGGGTGTCAGCTCGTAATCGTAAACTTGCATCTGGTTAAGCACATGGCTTTGCGCAGCTTGTCCGCGCAATAGATAGCCTCGAACCCAGCGAAATTTCCACATCGAATCGAGATTATACTCCATGAAATTTCTCGTGTAGACCCCGTTTTAGTGAAATGGCGCGAAATATACCGGCTAAATTTGCAAATGGCGGCGTGGCGCACGGCGCATCACAACCACATGTTTAAAAAATAAATATTTTCGGTGATGGTGTTCTCCTCAATCGACATCATTGTTCCACTTTAATAGACGCCTATAAATATGATATATAATAATAGAGTAAAAAGAATATTTTAATCCTGGAGATAATATTTATTCGCAATTATGACACAAGGGATTAAAAAACAATCCATAGTTTGATAAAATGCTATTTTTTGCATTTCCAATAATTTCAAATTACAACAGCCAAAAATGAGTTAAATCTTGATTCTTAACAATTTTAAAACAGAACTATATTAATATAAACTGTTTTTTGTACAATCATTATTATAACATTTACGGCCGAATTCACCACTAATCCCGTGATTCATAACAGCTGATTAAGAAATCAAGCTGCTCCGTACATCAACGTTTGTTGAAAATATAAAATATTTGAAAATAACAAAACCATAAGGGATGGTGAATTCGGTCGTTAAGAACCGTGAACGATTCAATTATTTAAATACGAAGATTTTGTGAAAAATTTATGGATTTCCTGGGTTTAAACCCCAGTGAAATCAATGGATATTTCACAAAATCTCCCCGTATTTAAAAAAAAATATATGTAGACGAAATGGCAGCGCGAAACAGAGTACGTTATTTTCCACCCCTAAAGTTAACCTTGCGGTAATCCCTCCACATCTAATTATGAAAGCCCTTAAGGTTATGAAATATGTGAATGGAAGATTTGCACACCCAAAAATGGTTAATTGAGCTGTATATTTAACCAAAATAAAATTTAAAAAACATATTTCCTTTATCTATTATATTTGGATCAATTTTCTCGTAGTCTGTCGAGTCCGTTAAAATATTTGAAAATAATGCGGTTTTAAATAAATATAAAAAAGAAACACGAGGCAAAGTTACGAATGACCTACACAAGCCAAAATCCTGACGAAACTATAAGTATAAAAATTAGGATCAAAATCAAAAGATTAGTGCTTGATTCATGGAATATGACGAACTAGTTGATCATTGAATTTGATTATTAGATTAGCTTGATTTTTGATGGTGAATTGGATTGATTCTGGTGGAATCAGTGTTGATCTGTGGATCAACTCTTGATTAAGGTATAAGGGATGGTAAATTCAACGTTAGAACCGTGAACGATTCATTATTTAAATACGGAGATTTTGTGAAAAATTCTTAGATTTCGGGTTCAAATTCATGAATTTTTCATAAAAAAATTCGTAGTATTTAAAAAAAAATATATGTAGACAAAATGAGGGTTCAAATCTCGGTGATATCCACGATGGCGTAGTTAGCACTCGATGGGCCCTGTATCATGGATTACCAAAGGCCCTCTCTCTCCCAAATTCTCGATAATTTTTTTTATTTCTTGTAAGATCGTGAAAGCTGGTGGCCCTAGTATCTCTTGATACCGCAGATATAGCGGTTGCTACGTCCCTGGATTTCCACAAATATTTCACAAAAACTTACCCGTATTTGAAAAAAAAAATACAAGATGAGGGTGTGAACTGTATACAATATATTTTTTTTAATATGTCCGATCAAGGTCATTTGTATCTTGAACGAATTAATAATTTGGCATACATTTATCTCTCTCATTTGCAAAGAGTACAAGAGTGTGCGGATGGATATAATACGCTTGTCTTCATATTGTTTCAACTAAGTTAGGACATTCCATTTTAAAATGATGCTCGTTGTTGACAATTCTTTTGCTGTTACGTAAGTTTATTTATTAATTCAGATATATTACCTTGAGTCATAGCCGTACGAATGATATTTTCTGTCAGTGTCACTGACTTTGACAACTTTGCCGGTATAGTTTGGTTCACAGAATGTGTATTCAAGGTCACTTGTTTGAAGAAAGAATGCACAGCACTTTATACAGCAGTAGCTTAGCAACATTTCATGTTAAACGTATGTTTATATAATTTATGTTGTGTGACAGACATACGTAAATGGTGACATTACTTTCTAACTCACTACAAATAATAATGACATACGTGAGGAACAAATATCTTCGAAAAAGGCATTATTTAATTAGAAACAATTTTCAAATAAAGTACACTTATTTTTTTAAGTTCAAATGTATCTAAAAATATTTCATGTTGCACGCCTATGCATACGAAATGTAGTGAAGTTATCTGCAAGTAATATTACATCAGACTTCTTATAAATGACCTTGAATAGTCATCTTTCGTGATCCAAATTATATCTTATTTCTCACATATTTGGTTTTACTTTTACATTTGCAACTTGCAAATAAAAGTCGCGTATTTGATTAAATTTGTCGTATAATATCGCCCAATATTATCCATTTAACCGTCTTTCTCTTCAAATAAGAAAGTTAGCAATAGTAGCCCGCTTACGGCAGACACATTGTAACAGTGTGAGACAAAGATATAAAAAAGTTAATATATTTCTAATGTAAATTGATATGAAGTGCAGTATTGTTTACAGGGAAGTATGACAATAGTTTAATTAATCTTTAGACAAGTTCATAATTTTGCCACCAGACGGCTACGAGTTCATTTTCTTCGCCAATGGACTTTTACATAAAAAGAAAGATAGGAAAAAATGACGTATATGTAGTGCGCAGTAATTTGTTTGCGCATTGGGGAGACCAGATATATTTCAAACAAAATTTAAAAGGGCAGAAATAAGAACGTAAATTATATTAAATAAATTCACACAAAGCGTTTGGGATGATGAATATTTCAAGACCAGAGGTCGTGTAGATGGGAATCAGAAACGCGGTTATATGTTCTAAAGACGTGAAATAAACACCGCTTAAAGTGACAGATAATTGCGTATTAAGATAGTTACAAACAAGAATAAGATGGTGTGCACCAAGAAGAAACGTGTGCACAAAAGTAGTCCGCGCTGACGTCGGTCGGGCAAAGGCAAAATTGAAAATTTTGGGTCGTTTTAGTAACGTAACAAAGTTATGTTTTACATCAGAAAAGTTTTGCAATTTCTTATTTTATAAAATATTTGCAATGAATGCGAATAATAGGACGTCAAATTATTATGTGATACAGTAAGGGATGTAATAATTCTACAAAATTACCGATTGAAAGTATCAAATTTTACAAATTTCCTAGATTATATGAGGAATAGGTGCTTAAGAAAATAACTTTTCAAGAGATATCTAGTACTACCATGAAAAATTCATTTAGGTTTACATACTTTCTCATTGTAAAAGATACTTATCGTATGAATAAAATTCAAACACTGGTCATATGATTATAACAATGAAATGTACAAAAATATGTTTTTTTTAAGTTAATATTTGAACAAGATATAATAAAAGAAGCAGAAAATTGTATAATACGTGCAGTTGTATAAAATAGAAGCCTATTTTTGACAATTTATCTACTTATTATACCGCAATTTGCCACCATTTTGGCTCAAAATTTGAGCGCCAATACGATGAAAAATGGTTTATCGTTATAAAAATGAAAAATTACAACATAAAATATTTACTAATCTATTATAATTACACAATATAAGATTATTAAAAATTGACTTTACCGAACAATAAATACAAAAATGAACTAACCACAAATAACTGACAGATCCGACAAATCAGTTTTGTTTAGTTAACACCATTTTTTTTTTTCTTTCAAGTAGTATTCTATATACCCTTTTCAGATCTATTCTTACAAGATCTTATTTTAAACAAATTTTATAAGTGAGAAGACCCACCAACAGTTCATCATTTTGGCTTCAAATTGTTAATACCATGTTAATATACTAGTACACAGGCTTAATGAATCGCGCGGTAGTATGTTAATCTAGGGATTTTAGTGTACGTTATTTTCAACCCAAAATAGTATATTGAAAAACAAGAGTTACAATGATCCTTATTGTAATACGAGTACAGTTTCGTAATTGAGTCGCAGACGAGTTACGCAAAGTATGAGTATTACAATTGGACATTGTAATACGTGTTTTTCATACTATGTTTCCTATTTCACGTTTTCTTTTACTTCAAAATTATTATTGAAAGAAATATAATATTCAAGTTGGTGACACTGACATTTGAAATTTATTTTGACATTTTAGGTTAGAGTTAAAATTTATATTTATTATGTTAAGAACCTACAAATAAATACTTTGAATTTTAATTTAAAAGTGTTTTACTGTTTGATGTAAATATTTTACTATAAAAAATCTAATTTCAGTAACTTTTCATGAGTAATGAAAACTAAAATGAAAGATATCTGACGGATTAAGTTACCAACGTCACAATTTTAAAAATCCCCAAAAACATTTGTACAAAATTGTTCATTATAACACTGTTTTTCACAAAAAAAAAACAGTTGCACAAAATTCACTTTGTAAACGCGAAATAGGGAAATTAACTCCCTCCATACATAAATGCCATTACGATTAAGAAAATAGGCGAGGGCGAATAAGAGACTGGCACACCGAGAAATAGATAATTGAGCTGTACATTGAACCAAAATAAAAAAATATATACTTACCTATTTTATTTGGATTCATTTCCAACGTAATTTGCACGGTCTAAAAATATTAGGAACTGTATAAGTAGGTGGACCATGGGGTTGTAAAAAATAAATGATAAAGTTTTATAATTTTTATTGTACTGATACAAAATGTATGGTTAATTTAAATAAATACATACTAGAAGACATTTTTGCACTTATTTTTCTAATGGATAACACAAAATAATTTTGTTATATACAAATATTTATTAAACGAAAGGTTGTTCACGGAAGTACAGTGCCCACTGCTTTCATACATCGTATATAAACTTACACACTACTCATACTAAAAATAAAAACCACTAATGGACATAATACATTTAGGTATGTTTGAAACCAACTATAGTCACGATTATTCTAACTTAATGTATTGAGACGAAGTTCAGTTCATATTTTTCACAAAAAAAAACAAGAATTCACATTTGTTTTCAAGTAAATAAAAAATAGTTTGTACAATAGTCAGAAAACAACTGTTTTAGTTATAATTAATGCTGTTTTGTAAACAGCTGGCTTGGTGCGTTGGATTAATCAGTCCTTACAAGCTAAAAATAAAGTGTATTCCCGAAGTTCGTTTAACCGATAAAAATTTAAGTGTTTGCTTTATTTTGTACGTATGTATGGGGACTGATTAGTCCAGCAGTTTTGAATTTTTCGTCTATTAAAATTGCAGCATTAACTGTCGACACACACGCTACTGCTGATGAATGGAATGATACTGGATGATACTGTAAATGTCAGAGCGGTGGTGATGAGGGTTCTAGAAACATACAAAATCAATCTTTAATATACAACAAATATTTATAATTCCAACATTGTGTTAATAAATAAAACAAGCATCAGAAGTGGAATATCGTCATACAAACTCTCAGTAGCAGAACTAGATTTTTTCATCATATAAACTTTACCGACCGCCTAAATACAAAAAAAATCACAATTTTTTTAAAGCTGTTTATGGTGTCATGAAAAATTAAACAAATAACTAGTATTGTAAATAATGAAGAAAATCGTAACGAAAGCTGTCATTATTATGTATAATTTTATATTAACCAACAAAAATAGATGGATTTTTTTCTATTTTTTTTTTACAGATCTGTAAGATATCGGTTCTGTACAGAATGTACCCTTAAGGGCTGTTTTCATAATCAGGTTCATTTTAAAACTTATATTAGAATTACTTAGTCGTTTTCATAATAAACTTTATCTTAACTTTATCAATTCAAATCAAATTTAAAGTTGTGATTTTCATGATTTAACTTTAGCACTTTAGTGATAAAGATAAACGGCTCTATTCTGAAAAAATCTGTTAAGTGTTACAAATATGTAAACAATGAAGAAAATCGAAACGAAAGATGCCACTCTTATGTATAATTTTATATTAATCAATAAAAATATGTTAGTTTTTTTTACAAATTTACAGATCTATAAGACTTGTGTTTGTTCAGAACTGGTTTGTCTTACAGCCGTATTCTGTACAAAACTGACCAGAAACACATTTATTTTTGTTGATATAAATATATAAATACATAAGAGTGGCAACTTCATTGCGATTTTGTTCATTATTTACAGATCTGACTATGAAAATGGCCCTTAAGACTTTATCTTTATTTTAAATATTGCTAGTGTTCGACAACGTGCTAAAGTTATACAAACGAACACAACTTTAAATTTAATTTAAAATGTTAAAGTGAAGATAAAGTTTATAATGAAAACGGACCTTAGTTTTATATTTTGTATTTATTTAATTCTTACCTTGAAAGTTTAATATTAATAATCAATTTGAAAGTATATTTGTCTTATTTTTCATGGCACTCTATAAACAGCTTGAAAAAATGGAAATTGTGCGGGAAATAAGTGTTCTCAAACACAAAATGAGTGCGGAAAACAAGCATAACCCCTACTTTAAATTCTACTAGAATTACATAAAAATAATTCAATATGATCTCAATTCTGACCGAATTTGAAATCCAGTAAAATTTAAAGTTACAAAATCGAGGCCCTCAGCCGTTTTTATAAGCTCACTTTTAAGACTTTAAATTACTTAAGACTTTTAATGCTACAGTGCTCGCTAAAGTGCTAAAATTATATTATGAAAACGAACACAAGTTTAATTTTAATCTAAAGTGTTAAGTGAATATAAAGTTTATTATGAAAGCAATCCAAAAGATTTTTGTTATCAAGCAATTTTCATGATGGCTTTACGGTGCGGGAAATAAGCCAAATCCTGTATTAAGCGGGAAATAACTTATCCTTACGATTTTTATTTTGTTAAGCATTTATCAATCAAGTTTAAAAATACCATGCATGCCATGCCGCCCAAGTTGCAAATAGTAGTAGATATAAAAAAATTAAATTATATTTCGTAATATTTCTTATATTTGTGCATGATTGCACTAATTTCTCGCACTTGTTACAAAAGTAACTGTTTTATAAAACTTTTTTCCTAAAATGAATGAGGAAGAAATAATCGGCCAATTGAAAATTTTATCATTTCCTGTATAAAAAAAGAAAAAAAAAATTAGTATAGATACCGGGGATATATTAAAACATGTAGATAAGCGCACTTTTTGCAGTCTCTGGAATACGATAAAAATACAAAACGAAATAACGAATAAGAAGTGGAACTTTTAATGAATTTATATTTAAAAAATATTTTATTAATAAAAAAGTGACAGAAAACTTTAATAATACATATTGTTTTTATTTAAAAACTAAGAGAATAGGCGGTCGGTTAAATGCTAAGAGACATCAGATATTTTTGAAAAAATAGATAGGTTGCTTACCAATATGAATGTATGGAGGATTTTGCAATGAATTAATATGGCTGATGCCTCTGGTTTCTGCCTCCACCTCTCTGTTTACCGCCAGCGTATCCAGATCCTACAAAAAGAGCATCCGATATAAGCAGTTGAATTTGCAGTACTGCAAGCACCGCAATATCACTAAAACTCAAATTGCAAACAGCCTGTGTGGTTTATTAAACATTAAAAAAACACGGTCACTACTTAAACGTGGTTGGTTGCCTGGAGAGATGGATGTGCCATGCAATGTTAATAAAAAATACATAATACGGGAATAAGGGATGAGATATAGCACGGGTGCCAGCATAAATCAATCAACATATTATGATATAAAAGTGTGTACAACTAAAATAAAAATATATGAGCCAACTCTCTAATTATTAATATCGGAACGACAGACGGACTGTTTTGTGATAAATAAAAGAGAGAAGAGGTAACTGGTTTTGTACCTTTTCCACGAGAACTTCTTCCGCCACCATAGCCACCATCATAGTTACCGTAGCCATAATCTGTTCGGGCGCACAAGAACAAATCAGAGTCAGTAATGAGCGGATCAACTGAGAGTGAAAGCAGCAAATATGCACAAAGAAGGAGGCACGACAGAAGGGCATGCAAGAAAATTAGAGGGTTTAAATAATTTGTTATTAAAGTGGGCGACGATTAATTGATTGATTGACCATTTGATTGGTTGATTGATTGATTGACTGATTGATTGATTGATAAGGCGGGAGCAGCGATGCATGCTATGCTTTAAAAATAAAAAAGAAAAAAAAAACACTAAAGATGGAATTTGGACTTTTGTGTAGTGGTAAATAAATACATGGAAAACACATTATGAAATTGGTTTCAACAATTGCTTTATTAAAGCTTTTCACAATGTATTTCCACATACATGGTTAAAACATGCAAAATATAGAAACAAAACAAGTTGTTGAAGTAACTGTATATAAAGTATATTAAAATAAATATATCCTCTTATATGTGCAAACTACATTGCTAACGTCAATATTTAAAGAAATTAAATACTGCCCTCGCTTTAATATAAAGTTTACAAGAGTTGACCGCGGACGGACCAAAAACGGTTCGCGGTTCGGGTCCAGGCACTTCCCTGAGATACAAAAGGACCGCCGCCCACTGGTCCGTCCGCGGTCACGTCACGACGCCCACCGTCTTCGTCAACTATTATTAACTAACTTAAATCGTATATGTCTAAGAGGATTTAGTGCCTGCTCGAGTATTTACCGTAGTTGCCATAGTTGGAATAGTCGTAGCCTCCATAGCCTCCGTATCCACCCCCGTAATAATCCCCATATCCCCCGTATCCGTCATAGCCGCTACCGTAACCCTGGCCGTATCCACCGTAGCCGCCATAGCCTCCTTGGTTTCCCCAGTTCTGGCCGCCGTAGCCGCCTCGGCCGCGTCCGCGGGTCATTCCTCTGCCGCCGCCGCGTCCGCCCCGCATGCCGGCCATACCATCTGGCTTCGGTGTCGCTTTCTTTACATCAACCTTTAATACACAAAATATATAAAATTACTACAAACATTCAAACAACAACACACACAATTTGATATTAATTTTTAATCATAAATCAGATAATGGAAATGTCTTCAATGTTACTAAGAAGCAGAACTGACAAAAATGTCATCATCATGAAAATTTAAATATTATTTATACAGTATGTGTATGATAAACGATATTAAAATCAGGAGAAAAAAAAAGTTAAAAATCATTTAATTCATAGGTTTTTAAATCGATTAATTATGAGATTCAAAAAATAAAATAACTCCATTTTATATGAATTACTCTTTTCTACACCAGTTAATAAAAAGTTGTTTTATTTGGCCCCAAAATTATTTTCTTTTGCCCAATAAGAATAACTTGTCTCTGATCAAGACTTAGTTCCACATTATCTCGTTTCAGCGAACAGAGAATAAGGCCCGATATTTTTATCTCTAGTTAAACTGTCAACTTGTCAATAAAAGCCAAAATATAACATGGACTAGTTTCGCACACGATTTTAGTGTTAATTTGAAGATATTTCAAACAGTTCAGTAGTGGCAGCACGCAATTTAGAATTCTATCATAGAAAACAGGCGAATGCGATTTTACTTTTACGAATCTTGGTAGCATGCACTTTAGAATTCTATATTAGCTTTTTATTTTGGGAATTTTCGGGTTTTATACTGTTAAAATAGAAAATATTATGACAGTTGTTTATAATAAATATAATAATTGGCTTTGAATTGAATTGTGACAAAATAATGACGTTAGTTTAATACTTTCGCATTGAGTCGTACGCTTGCAGGCGAATATTTTGAGACACGCATGCTACCAAATTTTCGCTTCGTGGCGAAAAGCGAAAACAAATGCATCACTTGATAGAATTCTAAAGTGCGTGCTGTCACTACTGGAGTTATGAACCGCCAAAAATGCATGTTTTCATGTTTAGTTTCGGCCAAAAATGTGCGGATAAAATTGGTTCAATGTTACAATTTCGATTACAGATAGTGTTTATTCTTGCAAAAATGAGTTTTAGAGGGTTAATTTGTATATTTCCGGTATAAAAGTGGTTAAATTTTAGGTGAAAAACTCCTCAAACAAGGATTCGAAAATTTTACATTTTTGGCTAAAAATATGACAATATCTCGATTACGGTTAAAGATAAGTGTTAATTCTTAAAATCATATATACTTAAAATTAGTCGAAAATGTTCATTTTTTTGATGAAAATATTTGATTGATAGCAGAAAAGTGTAGTTAAAAATAATGTACGAATCAAAAACATTCGGCTAGTTACCGGTGTCAAGATGCTCAAACTATGTTTTGATATTATGACTGTCTGTATGGCCGCACTAGAAATCAATAACAATGCTTTTCTAAACTTTGAAAATGAATTATAAAAAACTATGCAAAATTTTGAACTTCTACGACACGTCCTGCAGCTGAATTTTTTTGCATCGATATATAAAACTGTGTATATTTCATGTTTATATGTAAGGAAGATACAGCATAAGTTGTAAAAATTACATTTTCTAGGACTAAATTTAACTTGGATGTTTATAAAACAAAACCAGCTTTTAAAACAGTAATTTCATCTCTGATTGAACTGTCCGTTAACTGAGTTAAAATGTTAATTTTTCGATGCGACATTTACAGCGGTAATAATAAATAATTTCCTATTCCCAGATTAGGTATTCCGAGAATATCTCTTAACCCTATGTTAAAATGACGTTTATGGAGGGTTTATTCTAGAGTTAAGTCTTATTCTATGTTTATTATTATAAATTTGTGGATTAAGCTCGTAATAATCTAGGAATAGCTATTCCTGTGTTAAAAAGAAGCTATTCTGAACTTAACCCTTGTTTATTATTACCGCTGTTATTGTTTTAACCAAGATGAAAATACCGGGCTTTAATATAAAAATGGAATTATGTACTATTATTTAATTTTGACGTTTTAAACTGTCATTAACTCCATAGCAACAACTATAAGTAACTGTTTATTTGCTAGTGAATTAAGTTTGTTTAATAAATAAATGACTTGACGTCTATCAATCTAATAATTTATTAGAATATTGTATAAACTACGTGAGTTAAGAATATTTATTCACTTTATTTTTTCATGAATAAACATCGTAACTCACTTGGTGAGTAAATATCTATTATTACAATTTTTAAAAAGTAGATAATGTACCATTCTCTTTTTTAGAAACTATTTAAAAATACGGTTTTCATATTATTCATATTACTTTAATAGATACTGGTATATATGTTACAGTGAACAACATTTCTTTAAATTGAAATAGTTTTAAAACCTATTTGTTGCCCCTTATTAAAACACAAACTATTAAATGATTTTTAGACTAAGAAAAACTAAAAACTGTAATGAAATAATTTAAATTTATTTTTAACTGTATTAAAAAAATGAAATTAATATTTTTATTATAAATCACAAAATGTAGTGTATCATAAAAAATAAAAATGATTCCTACCTCCTTGCCATTGATGGTCTGTTTGGGGGTCTTGAGCAATTCGTTGACTATTTGTTCAGATTCGAAGGTAATGAAACAGAATCCTTTCCTCTGATTCTTCGTTTTGTCAAAAGGCATTTCTACATCAACAATCTGTAAATAAACGAATAATTCATCAGTCAAAAATGCCATTATCTTCCGTTAAATTTTAAAACGTACTGTTCCAAATTGATTGAAGAAATTCTTAATGTCATCGTCGGACAATTCATTGGAAAGACCGCCCACGAAAATCTTTCCGTGTCTGGCTTTCGCCTTCTTGGGGTCGACTTTCTTGTTGTTAATGATGTGGTCGCCGGCCGCCATGACCTTGTCAATGGAATCAGGCTGTGAGAATACGATAAACGCAAATCCTCGGGAACGTCCAGTGTTCGGGTCTGTTTTCACATTAATGCTTTCTATTTCACCATAATTACTGAAATGATCTCTAAGTTCCTCTGTAAATTCAAACCAAACCAAATGGTTAGTAACTTATACAGGTGTATAATTCTTTCTTTTTTTTAAGAATTCTGCGAGGAAAAGATGATTTAATCTCTGCCCAAATTATGGTACACATTACCAAACGTTTTGATTATAGATGATTATATAAATAATAGGTTTTTATAGGTATGTTTTTCGAAATTAAATGGCATTGCTGATTATTGTTGCCTTTGCGTCTTTATTTTACACCATACTGTTAGTTACTTGTCCTAAATAGTGATACGTTTCCATAAAGACGTTTTAATTATAAATGGTTTTAAAAAATCTAAAAATATTAGGTCTTTACAGGTACACATGTTTCAAAATTAAATGGTCTTACTGATTATTGTTGGCATTGCGTCTTTATTTTACACCATACTACCAGTTACTTTCCTCGGTCCCAAATTATGTTACGTTTCTATAGATGTTTTGATTATAAATTGTTATATAACAGAATACGTCTTTACATGAGCATATCGTCACCTAAGTGTCTATACCGACATTTTTAGGACAAAACAAGTTGTCAAAAATTTCGCGGGAAATCGGATTTTAAATAACTGTTGCAACTTTGCGA
The DNA here is from genome assembly GCA_951394225.1 of Harpalus rufipes. Classification (NCBI taxonomy): domain Eukaryota; kingdom Metazoa; phylum Arthropoda; class Insecta; order Coleoptera; family Carabidae; genus Harpalus; species Harpalus rufipes. Next base: position 47,605,677 of record OX596279.1, read on the forward strand.
ATTACACCCTTCCTGGTGTCCGGATCGGAAAATTGAGCTTCTCGATCACTTTCCCGCCAAATTTTTAATAAATGTTGACAACTCGTTATAAATAAGAGTGTTGCCACTTAGGGGACGAAATTTTTCAAATGTAATTGCACTTGCTGATTATTGATGGCTTTACATGTATTCAACAGTATTGATAACTAAATGATCCGTTGTACTTTAGATAAAAATAAATAAATTCAGAAAATAGCAGTTTTAAAATAATATTAAATCAAAGAAATTAATTAATTATTAATGATATTAAACAATAAAACAAGTATTTATTAAAATTAAACCTAATCATGGGACAAATATAAAATCTGTAATGTATGCCACAATTTAGGACAAGAGAGAGGCGTAGAAATTGGTGAAGAGAATGTAGTATTACGTTCAATTTTAAATTATATTCGACGTAATATTAACCGTTACTATGAAAGTTGATGGCGAGCATTATTTTTGTCAATCATTTATGCATTATTTTGGAGAGAAATACTCAAATAATAGATGTGTACAATTATTTTTTTATAACTATTAATAATCCATAAACGGCTGACATAGAAAACACAGTGCTAGTCAACCACCCTTAGGTATGTATTCTGTATCGCACCATGTTTTTATTCTTATGTCCATTATGTGTTATACGCATGCGCAAATCTTCTCTGCCAACAAAATGGTAGAAAACAGATTTATATGATTAGAAATTTAATTTTACTTGAATATCCAAATATTTTGCCAATTTGAAATCACTATATTTAGAGTCAAGTCTTTCAAAGTGTAAATGAATTTCCTAAGTACAGAATTCTTAAAAATGAAACATGTAAAAGAGAGTGGAATGATAAACTTACTATCTGTGGTTTCCCAGCTCAAACCGCCAACAAATAATTTTCTGTAAATGAAAAAAGGGGAAAATCAGTAATCATGATATTCAAAACAACTCCTACGAGTTACTATTTAACCGTTGCCAAAGAGTGCTTAAGTTAATGTTAAGAATACTGGTATTTTAAAATACAACAATTAAAAATGTAGCAGGAAAGCAAATGAACTGATCCTTAGTTCAATCAAATGGATCCGCAAATCTCGTATCAAAAGTTATCTGTAAGTTTAAAATTATTGAATAACAACAGAGTTAAAAATTAAGAGAACAAATTTACAAAGACAAATCAAAGCCCAAATGGGCTCTTTAAGATGAGATGATTTACGGCTCAATGGCCCAAAGACAACGAACATTTTTTTACTACATTCATTTCATTAGAAATAAAAGGGTTTTGAATTCGTGTGTTTAAGGTGCCCAGGGATAAATACCATGGGGAGTCACGGTGCCCAGAGATCCCGCTGCAGCCAGCTCCAGAATACCACCCATGGATGACCTGTGTCACACCTGAAGGAAAGGAAGCGTGGTTAATTCACACACATCGCTTACTCATATTGCCAGCCTACACGTACTCCGTAAAGGCCAATGAATGAAATGACTTTGTTTTAATCAATAAAAAATTTAATAGCGCCCAACAATAGCTGTACCGTCCGAGCGGTACCGATAACATCAAAAAATATGACCTACGCAACCCTCACCGACCAAAAACATCTCACATGACACACGACTCACTGAAAAGAATTTTAGATTTGGTACAATAAGAAAATCTGAAAATATGTATAATAAATACTAAGATTACAGTTTACTGAAACAGCTGAAATAAAAAGTAGCTTCTGATGCAGCAAATTACTCTCGAATCCAACACAAAGATGTTAACACCAGCAAAGGTTGACAGATAATATTTGAAATTATCGAAAACCGTGGACTTGTACAGCTTCAAATAGAAACAAGGGTGCCCAATAACTTACAAACCAAACAAAAAATTTGGTAGCCATTGAAAAACAAAACAATTAAAAATATAAAACACAATTTGAAAATGTTTGCTCCCATCATCAGACACCCTACAGCTCTACTCATAAAAATCAATACAGGGCGCCAAACCCAAGCGTGGGTCGCCATTTTCTTCGTACAAAATGTTTACAATACAACAAAGAACTTACGGATTTAACGATATATAAATACAACAAAACTGACGGAATTAAATACGAGAAAATACTAATTATATTTCTACAGTCCCAAACAGACTAATGATGATCCTGGATATACACGTAGCCGGCATACCGAACGCTAGATTAAATTTCTCTCATCAAAATTTACATCCACTATATTAAAAAAATACTACATAAAAATTAGAAACGAACAATTATGTGATAAAATGCAATCATTATAATTATGCTATCCCAAACAACGATAGTGATGATCCTGGATAAAAAACACGAAGCCGGCATAACGCTACTATACCAAAACTGATAAAGAATTAGGAAAACATTAATTTATTTATAAATTTTACTCAACCGTCTTATTTTTTACTTAAATATTTCATTTTTAATATGCCAAAATAAACAATACATACCTATCGTCGTCTCGGCCGGGGGCTTCTGCACTTCCACTGTCTAATGGCTGAGCATCTCCCGACCCATTTCCATTTACTTGCTGATCATCTTGACTGAAGTTGTTTTGATCTGCTTTAACATCTTGGGAAAAGTCTTCACCATTTCCCATAGCGTAATCTTGATTATTTGCCATAGTCATCAGCAAAGAAACCGTAGTGAATCACACACACGTCTACTCTCGTCAACAGCACGAAGAGAAGAGATGCCGGAAAAACGCACGAAGCATCAACCGGCGAAGTGTTGAATTCTGGGAGCGGATGTAGCGTCATAGCCAATCACGACGCACGAATTCAAATATAGCAACCAATCGGATTGCTTGCCCCGCAAACGCTTGGCACTGCTACCAACTTTTACAAGATCAATAATTCACATTTCATGATATATAATAAATAATAATTATTTATTGTAATATTTTTATGTTTAATATGATTTATTTTATTTCTACTACTGAGAAAAGCTTTTGTAACGATATTTTCTGTAGAAAAAATATGGATTTTTTTGCTAATGCTGTTTACGATTTTACAAATAAAATTTTATTTTTAATTAATAACGAATTACAAATGACATTTTTTCATATTTATTTATTCAATTGTTGAAATACATGTCATGTAAGAGAGTAAAATAAATTTTGGTATAAAATATAGTAAAATAACAATTTAAAATGCATTTTAAGGTAACAAATATTAAAATCATGTATCAAAATCTTTATAAAATTATATATTTTGTTAAAAAAGGAAATAAAACTAGCCAATGTTTGGAGAACATGCAACAAAATTCGTGCTGCGATATTTCGGACTGGATTAAACCTCTGGGATTATTATTTGCCCCTTGACCCACATAAAAATTGTTTACTTTCTGGTAGAAAAATCATTTTCTATACAATTATTAGTTTTTTGACAAAAATAGTCCCTTTCAGAGTCAAAATTCGTGTCTGTCTTGGCCGGGCCCCTAAAAGCGGCCATTGGCTTATCTGATCAAGAAATAAGCGAGCTAACAGATTATTTCAGAGTACAGGATGGACGTATTTTGTACACCCAATTATGTGAAGTCATACACAAGAGCGGTAATGAAGATTAATTGTTTATAATTTTGAGTTATATTTAGTTTGTAACAATTTATGCTCGTAAACTATTATCAATTTGTGATATTTTTCATACAGGATGTAAAAAAAACGTACAAAATTCTAGCTAAATATATTCTGTGGAGTTCATTGCGCCTCGACCTTGATATTAGACAAGACGCAATAGGCCAGTAATTTTGGCAATACTTTCAAATAGCAAGCGAACTTTTTCACCGTTTCTAGTATGCTAGAAAACTAAATATTTTCGTCACTATCAATGAAAACTATTCTATTATTTTTATGTGCAATGTATAACTTATAACAGTTGTTTCATTAAAAAATTAACTATTAATATACATTACATATATTAAATTCATATGTTCATATAATATTTAAATGATAAAAAATTATATAGCCATTGCTCCTAAACTTGTTAGTTTCGATACATTTTAAAACATTTTTTATCCTTGCTAAAATTATATTTTAATTTGGACATGTTATTGATTTTCTTGTCGGCCCGGACCCCTATAGAATGACGGGCTCAATACATTAGTATACCCCATTCCTTTTCGTCGAGCTTATGCCCTCGATACAATCTTTGTAGCCCCCTTGTAATTTAACTTATTTATTAATTTTATTTTTTTAATATTTAGTTATATTTGTATGATATATTCGAAAAACAACCATAAAAATATTATTGGTTATGCATCTTTTTATATTCAAACTTAAAATTGATAGAAACAAAGACAAAAAAAATCAGATGTGGCCAACAAAGACCTCCCGCCAATTCCATGTTTAAAATAGCAATGTGCTTTAGTAAAGTATCACTTCCGGTTGATCGTTTGTAAATAAAATCTAATTACCTATGGCGGGAGGTAAAAATAAATATTCAGAATATTAAATAATAAATTATTACTTCTCTAGGGCATCGTAATCGTCGTATTTGTGAAAACAAACTTATTTTCTTAATTGTACTTTACTCTTTTTATAAATCTACATAATAATAACAATAACAATAATCGTATGTAGTGCGTAATGTTTTTATCTTAAAGTTTTAATTTGTATGTAATCTTATCTCAGTTTCCAAGTATTTTATTTTATACTTAATACTTTATCATACGCTTTCAATTTATTTATTTACTGATTTTATTTGTAAGTTCAAGTTGCATTATTTGCATAAACCAAAACACCTTTATATTTCAGTCTGCATAACAAAATAACATGAGTCATTCTGTCTGCATATTTTCGTCCCATAAACTAATAAACTAATAACTTCAAATTTCAACCTTAGAAGTGCATTAAGTGCATTGCTCTTTCGTCCCAAACCAATTCGTACCAAAATATAAATTCTGCTAACTGCTAAGATAATTTCCATAAATTATTGTAAATTGTATTATGTAAAATTTAATGGTGTTCTATACAATAGTAACAAATTAGAACTTGTGTCATTTATGTATATTGAAACTAGATTTTAAAACTATGTACGAGCCCAATCCCAAATGTATTTGTACCCTGTGAAATAAATATATTAACAGCAATAAAAAATATTTTTTTAGGTTACAATAGTTAAGAATATATTTGGGCATTTTTTTTATTATATGTATTAATAAAGTGTACTGGATTTAAATACAATATTATTAACTAAATTTCTCAATTAAACAATAATCTACGGGCAAATATATGACAAAAGACAAGTTCCAAAATTTTTCGTTCCAACAGTAAATATTTATGTTAGTATTATCTATAAAACTGAGGGTAAAGGTAACTGACAATATACTCAATTAATTGCCATCTTAAATTTTATTACTTTAATAAAAATTATTTGCGAATTATTAAAGACGAAAACATTTGTCACATACAGACAATTGTTTATTTGCAAATAAGTTATTATTAAACCTAAGAAATTTTATTATGAGCAATGTATTCACGTTCTATACACTCTATTAATACATCATATCAAAATTTGTTGAATTGGAGTAATAATCATAGCATACAGAAGTTTATTTATTCTTGTTTTTAATATAGTTGTAGGTGGTACTTTAATAAATAAATATCACTTTGCAAATAATTTTACTAAAAAATAAAATTTAATATAGTAATTAATTGAATATATTGCCAGTTTCCTTTACCTAATACTAACATAAATATTGTATTATTTACTGTTGGAACTAAAAAAATTAGCACGTGTCTGTTGTCATATATTTGCTCGTAGATTATTGTTAAAATGATAAATTTAGTTAATAACATTATATTTAAACCCGGTACACTTTATTAATACTATTGTAATATAAAAATTTATTTCTTCTTGCTATTAATATATTTTTTCAGAGAGCACGAATACATTTGGGGTTAGGCTCGTATATGATAGGGACTAACAAAGTTTAAAAAAATATTAATTTTATAATTTTTACATTTTCAACAAAAAATTCTACTAATTTCTTTCGACTAGTTTAAAATATATATTTTACATTCTTCTATTATAGTATGTCTTACAGGGTAAGTTTTATTGTACGCAGTGGATTTTTACGATTTATGATTTTTCTTTATATTGTGCAAAAGTAAAGGTTTTTGATTGAAGATAAATATGTCCACAGTTTTTGTAAGTTTTAAGTTTTTAAAGTAGTCGAAAGAATTTTGCAGAAATTTCGTACCATTTGTGAAGGTTTTATAATTTGTTAAAAATGTAACTATTATGAGCCTGGGTTCGTATAGGACGAAACAGCACATTCCAACTTTCAACCCATAGCCAGGTAGTTTTGTATTACCCATTGTCTTCTTTTAGTGCCGGATTTCTCGAAGAACGCCCCGCTGGTGACAGGCCTAGAATGGGAGGACCCCTTACGAGTAAATCCACTGGCAACATCAGAACTTCGACGCCTCAAAATTCTCATCACCAAAATTGCAGCTGTAGTCAATATGCGAAGGCTGGTTATAAGACCTTATTTCCAAGATTATGAATTGGTAAACCAATCACTATTTAGTTATTATATTCTCAACAGAACCAAAGATTTTCTTTGGGTTGTAAATTAAATATTTTAAGTATTGATTCTTGGAATTCCCACATTAATCATGAAAGTTGTCTTTGACAAGTTTTCGAATTCTGGGAAAATATTTCTATAGAGATACAAGGCCATATTTTATATTTAGGGTAATACGATTTGTATGAACACAACTAGGACAACGTATTGTAAACTAGGGCATTTTAGCAACTGGGGCACTAAATAAATCAATAAAGTAAATGTATCAGAACGGCTTATTACCCATTTCTGGGTGTGCCAATCTGCTTTTTCTATTCGCAAATTTCAGTAATGATGATATATCTGTACCAATGAATATTTTCAATATTTTTTCTAAAAAAAAAATCTATAATAGTTATTTCACTGCAGGTACAGTTTGTAAATACTTACTAAAGGTGTGGTAACTTATTATTTTAATATGTTTACGAATTTAATAAGGTGACAATGTTCCCGGCACATAACTGTCATTTAAATTTGATTTGCAACATTGAATAATATTTTTTTGCTTATTTTACTATTTTAAAAGTATTGGTTAGTCAGTTTCATTATTATAATCAAATATTCTTTATTGTAATTATAATTAAGCATTGTTTTTGTTGTAATCAATTTTTTAAAATTTAACTAATGGAATTTAGCAGAGGGACTGAGAGACATATAAATATAATATTCACTAAATTAGCTGTGGCCTTGATACATAATACACATAGGTCCGGATTAAACAATGCTATTTAACTTGTCATCTTAGTTCCAGAATTTTTTGTGACATCAAAAAAATTAAGGTGTTGTATTTATTTATTCCAAAATTTTGAATAATAATCCCAAAAGTCAAATATTGCTATATTGGGTAAAAAATTGAGGAGCTCTTTCTTTTAGCAAAAACAACGTTAGTCCATATTTTTTTTATATTTGAGATAATCAAAGAAACAACTTTCTAGCTTCCTTTTATATATTTCTTTAGTTAATTTAACTCAATGTCATTTTTAAATATTAGAAAATTATTTACTGGATGTTAAGAAATATAAAAATAAACATTGATGAGCAATGACATAATAATTAGTCTCTTTTGGTCATTTGTAGGACGTTTTTGTAGAAACGCTCAAACTTTAAAATACAGAATGTATCTTTTTAAACAACTCTTTTGGGCAAACTAATGACTTTAGAGAAAAATGTTATATACAAAAGATCTGATGTAACCAACACAATACCTCCCGCCATTTACCTATGGGGTATAATTTTTATATTACTTTATAAATTTATCCATAGAATATACAGAAAAAGTATTAAAGCAAACTTGTAGAAAATGGAATAATCTTTAATTTTTATAATAACAAATTGCGAAAAAAAAATACATTTAAAGATATTTTTTGAAGAAAAACTATCTTGAGCTTCAAGTAAACTGCCATTTCCGGTTATGCGATTGCCATCAAAATCTAATGGCTTCTTTCCATATTAGAATAAGGTAGAAATACATGGTTTCAAAACTTTCTGAATGATAGTATTTGAGTTAGAGCGTAAAGAGGATCTACACCCACACACACACACGTACACACAGACATCATCGTGAAAATGTTAAAAATGGATTATAGGGACCTTAAAACGTGGTCATTTACCCAAATCTCGATATGCAATTTTTAGCACGATCCCTATACCTCCCTTACCAGGGGTAGCGGGAGGTAAAAATGATCAAGAATAGGGGGCCAATTTATCAGTAATAAAAAACCGAAAATTCAACCAGTGGTTCTCAAACGTTAGAACAAAATTATATTTTTTAAAATGGTACCTTATATAATTTTTTAGCTCATTAGATATTTTATTTCTGATTTCAACGATATAAATATTGTATAGGGTTTATAACAATTATTTCGTATTCGAAATTAGAAATAATGTAATAAAAAATGGCTTTATTACTAGTAACAGACATATGTATCAACCAGTGCCGCGCCGTGGATAAAAGGCGTCTATGTGCAAAATTATATTTCAGCGCCCCCAATAATGTATAATTTGCAAATTAACACACGCTTTAAAGTAAACTATACTTTTGGTTCTTCGAAAAATGGTAGATTTAAATTTTGATGCAATTCTCTTTGTTAGATTCATTCTTGTAATCAATATTATTAGGTTATCAAAATCATTTGTTGTAATCAACAATTTTACGGTTATGTTTGCATTCCAACATAACATCATAACAATGCAAGAAAATTATCCGTTTGACATGATATTTCTTTTACTTTTTTTCTACTAAACCTTAATAATAAATCAGGGTAATTCACTATCGGCAAAAATAAAAATAAAATTAGCATAATTGTTAATATGTAGTTATAATAATTTGATTCTTCGCTTAATACTAGAATTTAAATATTGGAGTAATTGTCGAATTCATTCTTATAATCAATATTCTTGAAATATAATCAAAATATTCTTTACTGTATTGTTGTAATCAACATTTTTACAGTTATTATTTTAATATAACAATGCAAGAAAAATATCCGTGTGGTAGGTAGTATAATTATTTTACTTATAACTAGAGTTCTAATGCAATAGTTGTTATACAATCCCATACAATATCGTTGAAATCAGAAAAAAATCTCTATCTAATGTTCTAATGGACTAATAAAAATTATATAGAGTACCGTTTAAAAAAATATAATTTTCTTCTACTATTTGGGAGCCATTTGTTAAATTTTAGGTTTGTTATTACTGATAAATTAGCTCCTTATTCATGATCATCTTTTGTATATAACATCTTTGTAAGTTATTTGTTCGCCCAAAAAGCGCTGGTTGTTTTAAAGGAAACGCCCTATATATTAACTTGTGATTGTGACTAAGATACTTTTTGGGAACAGTTTTACCATACTGTTTGGCATCCTTGAAAATAAATGTCCCTATATGTAGCTCTTCAATTGAAACTTCAAATTTTATATTGTTAGATAGATCCTAATTTTAAATTTAAATCTTAAATGTAATATTAATATATTTGATATTCAAACTATGGTTTGTATTTGGGACATTATAAATAGATATTCTACGATTTTATTATAGTTGTTTGGGAAAATCCAAGTTTATTGCTACATTTTGTGCCAAGTTTATTTTAAATGAGAAATAAACTTTATAAAAAACTTTTACTAAAATAAAAAAAATATATTTGATATTTCGTGAATTCCTAATAACAATGGGTGGTAGCATGAATGGTGATTAGGAGATGACTAGGGAGGAGATGACTAGCAGTGTTTTAGCTTTGTCAAACGTTTGTGGTTTATTTTAGAGAAAAATCTTCAAATAAAAGTTGCGTACAATTCATTTTTCTGTAACTTACTTGAAGTATTTTTCTCTAAATTAAACCGGAAACGATTGGCAGAGTTAAAACACTGTTAGTCATCTCCTAATCACCATTCATGCTACCACCCAATATTTTTTCTGTATTCTTTTTCCAAATAAAATTACATCATTTATAAAATTATTGTAATTTTATATGCCGTTGGCCGATGCTTGTTGCTAATTTAAAATTAAAACGTAAATAGTGTTATCAATTCAAATGTGAAATATTATAAATAATTAATTCTTGCTATATAAATAATGTGCAAATCTTTTTCATTTCACTGATTATTACATGAGCATTGCAATGACATTTAATAACTCCACATAATGAAAGGAAATTATTTGCAGTTATAGAAAAAGTAATTATTTTGCAAATAGTAATTTAAATTCCATTAGAATAATTGTGGTTTACTAATATGATTATTAGTTAAATTGTGGCTTAAAATGATTCACTTGATAATTTGCAGGTCTGTCAATGACTCGTAATAACATTTAAAACATTTTTTGTATCTATTTTATTATGGCATGAACGAAATTTTGGACATCACGAATTGAGCAGCTTTATGATAAAAACAACCATAATCCATTGTAAATATGAGTTATACAAGATTATGGATAATAGAAAAAATGGCTCATATAAGTTTTATTATTTTAATTATACTATTTGATGGCAAATCTTTTATAAAGCTATGTTTACAAGATACTACTGTTAACTTTTATTTTTTAAGTAGCAATCTATAATTATTTTATTCAAATATAAACCGACATTTTTTTCCCTTTTCAACATTATATTAGTTTTTATTAATGTATTTGAAAAATTCGAGAAAAATAAGATAATTCAGGAATATAAGAAATATTTTTTATTCAATTATTATAGATGGCTATATGAAAATAAACAAAATGTAACAATGTTAAACAGTTAAATTAAAATCAACAAAGTATACATTTGCTTGTTAATTATTTATTATTACTTACTTATTATTTATTTATTTATTTATTTATTTGTTATTTATTTTCACATAGTCACCTACAATATTTGAATAAAAATTATTTCTCATAATATCTTATTTTTCTCGATTTTTTTCAAGTGCATTAATAAAAACTAATACATCGTTGAAAAGAGAAATAGTAAAATAAGTTGCAATTTAAAAAATACAAGTTGAGAGTTGTATCTTGTATCTTTATAAAAAAAAATCTACATCTGCCATCAAATAGTATATTTAAAATAATAAAAATTTTATATGAGCCATTTTTCTATTATGTACTTACAATAAAAAAGTTAAGGGGGGGGGGCAGTCTTCCCAGATTCTCCCTGTATCGGGAACATGTTAATTTTTTTATTTGTTGTAGTTAGTTACCTATTAATTTTAGACAAAAATGTTTCAAATAAAGGTTGTAGATAATAAAATTCTACACCTAAATAACTAATCAGATTTTATTTTGCACGTTTTGTAACGTGTAAAACCGAATTTTAAATTTTATAAATATTTCTCATTGACACAAAAGTACAAATAAATTCATGATGTTTGAACTGTCAGAATAATACCATTGAATTATTTGCAGATAAACAATTTTTTCCGATAGTCCAAACATTATGCATTTATTTGTAATTTCGTTTTAATTCCATGGCTAACACTAGAAACGAGTAATATTTGTAAATATTCAAATTCAGTTTTACACGTTATAAAACGTACAAAATAAAATATGATTAATGATATAGGTGTAGAATTGTATTATCTTCAACCTTTATTTGAAACATTTTTCTCTAAAATTACTATGTAACTAACTACAGTAAAATAAATAAAAAAAATATATTGTATTTGTATATTGTATTCCCTATATAACGGATTTCGAGGCCGGTATACAGTGACATATACTTTCAAGGATGCCAAACAGTTTGGTAAAACTGTCTCCCGCATAAAGTATCTTAGTCACAAGTCACAAGCTATTACAATTTAAAGTTTGAGCGATTCTACAAAAACGTCCTAACTGCTCATCAATGTTTGCGTTCAGCCGGGATAGCGCTAACCTAACAAACTTAGCGCTATTTGTTAGCGCTAGATGCGGACTGAACACTGAACGGTATTCATTTATTAAATTTAATTTAAGAAAATAACTGACAGTTCTATCTGTATAGTATTGAAAGATTCAGTTTGAAATGGAAATCATTACTTGAACTATTATAGAAGATGCACCAGAAGTAAATATGTATTATTAACCGGGTAGTAAATTTGTTAGAAAGTGACGTTTGTTGCAACCAAACATGATGCATTCAGCTGACCACTAGTTTGATGTTTTAGCGAAATATTTCTCGCTAGCTATTTATTTTAGCTCGGTGTCAACGCTAGATTCTAGCAAACCGTTCAACTATTTTGCTAGTCTAGTACTGGCTAGCGCTAACCCGGCTTAACGCGAGCACTGTTTTTTTTTTCTATTTCTTAACATCCAGTAAATAATTTTCTAATATTTAACAATGATCCTGAGGTAAATTAAGTGAGAGAAATCTATAAAAGTAAGGAAGCTAGAAAGTTGTGTCTTTGATTATCTCAAATTCAATAAAAATGGACTAAGATTGTTTTTTCTAAATAGCTCTTCAATTGTACTTTCGTATGTACATCCTATCTTTTTTATTCGGAATCGGAATGCTTCCTATCTCTACGATTAAAGATGTTATCGGTTATCGGTGCCATCCCAACTAAGATTTACAGAATATGTAATACAATACTTATCTCATGTTTAGTAACACTAAATATGAACTTTGTACTTTCTTTTTCTGTACTTGTTAATTGTGTATGTACAGTTATAATAATTACAGTTTAATAAATTATTCTATTTATACATGTGAATAAAATTGCATATATTATGTTGAAAAATGTAGGTGTGTATTGCTTTTTATAATATCCCTACTCTTTCAATATTATTATCAAGGCCAGCTCGATTCCCGACAATAATTAAGCTATAGTCAACTTGGCCAGTCATTTGGGCGATAATCAACTGAGCGACCATCCATTTTTTTCATTCTTAGTAGTCAAAAGGAAAAACTGTATGAAAAGTACTAACCTCTGAACTCAGAGATCATGGGTTCGAATCCGGGTCAGGTCGAGAATTTGTCTTTGACTGGCTTTGATCAGTATCTCTTCCAAGTTGGGATAGGTACAATTAACTTGGCAACAACAAAGCTATTACGCGCCAGATAGTGATTATGACTAGGGCTTGCACTGGGTGAACAACACACATGCCATCTATATGTATAGTCCAGTCAATGAAGACCAAAAACAACATTTACCTTACAAAAGGTGGGCTAGAAATGAAGAAATGATTTTAAAATATGTTGTTTACGTTGGGACGGGGATGAAAAATTCAAATTTTCGAACTTGGGGAGGCTCGACACGAGCCGCCCTCTTGGATCAAAGATGCAAAAAATGTTTTTTTTGGGGTTTTGGCCATTTTCTGAAAATTTTACAAAAATACTAAATTAAAACTCTTAATTTTTTGTACAAAAAAGGTTCTTACATTTTTTTACCTAGGATGAACCCTAAAAGAGTTTTGTTAAATAAAATTAACCAGAATAACAATTTATGATAAAATTTAAATTACTAAAAAAATATTAGTTATTTAATACCTACTAGATACTAGGTACTGGCATCGAAAGAATTAATTATCGATGATTTTTAAATAATGTTTGTCAACGCTTTCCTACAAATTCATCCGCTACTCTGACTCGGTTAAAGATACCTTAACGCGGTTGGAAAATTTAAATTCAGCATGAAATTCTCCATCATGTCATGTATTACAGATTTTTTTCCGATGAGCGGTTCACGAGTTACTAACGACTTAAACTTATAAGAAATCTCTCTAAAAATATTAAACATCTACAAATCGGCTTAATTCTCATTTTTTCATTTGAAATTTCGACACGTATTAAATAAGTAATATTGCTTATCTTCAAATAAGTAATATTGCTTATCTTTAATCGTGTCGAAATTTTAGATGAAAAAATGAAAACTAAGCCGATTTGCAGATGTTTAATATTTTAGACGGATTTCATAAAAGTTTAAGTTGTTAGTAACTCGCGAACTGCTCATCGGCAAAAATCGTTTTTGCTGAATTCAAATTTAATCGTATCTTTAAGCGGATTAGAGTGGTGGAAAAAAATATTTAAAAATCATGGATAATTCACTTTTTTCTATGCTAGGACGAATGTAAACTATTTATACATAGTAAAATCTGTTAGACTTAAGTATTAAATACCTAATATTGTTAATTTTTTGAGTAATTAATTATTTTTTTTATAAATTGTTATTCTGGTTAATTATTTTTTAACATAATTATTTGAGAATTCAACCTAGGCAAAAAATTTAAAACCCTTTTTGTACAAAAAATTATGAACTTTATGTTTGTGTATTCTTGTAGAAAATTCATACGGGCTACTGTTCCTTTGATCCAAGATGGCGGCTCGCTCCGATCCTCCTCATGATCGAAAACTTTTTCATCCTCGTCCCGACCTCTACTGACTCGTCTACTAAGCAAACACTATACCATACGTAAATAAAAAGTCGTAATGTTCTGTTTATAGTTTCCAAGATCCGAATGATAGCAGTTCAATATTATATGCCACATTTATTTTATTATGGGTAATGTTTCTCTGGTCTTCCAGGTAGCGAAAAACAATGGTTGCGTGACCTTCGCCCATTTCGCCCGTATTTTGGCATTTTTGGGCATCACCGTCAGCGATGATGACTTCCACCTCCTGGTGAAAAGATACATCAAGGATAGCTACACCTTGAACTACGTTGCTTTCTTACACGCTATAGATGAGGTCGTAGAGTACATGGACAAATATGGAATACTGGATCTTGGCGGAGTAAAACTTTATAAATTTTTCATTCGTTTCTTACTTGTATTATAACTTGTTCTGGTAGGACGTAATGGATCTGTTTCCCGGGAAAATTATCAACGCAGAATTTCCGAAACTTCCGCGTCCCGAAATAGGAAATATATTACTGGCGTCTGTAATAGGGAAGCAGGATAATTTTCATCCTGCTATAAAGACGGCTACGCCTCAGGACGACCTGACAATAGTCATTCGAAGGATTCAGAGACATGTGTTGGAGAATAGTGTCCGTGTCAACGAGTTTTTCAGGGTAAGAAAAAAAAATATGAATGTAGAATGACCGTTGTATGAACAATTGAATGAGGGTGATTAGCGAGCGGTTGACTAGCATTGATTTTATTTATATGTTAATTGTTTATGGATTATTTTGGAGAAAAATACGTGTGAGTATGAAGCATATAATATAGAGTGTATCAAGATAATGGAATAGTGCCATTTATTCGTGAATATGAAAAGTTACACAAAAAAGTGATTAAGATATTTTGTAAAACATAGAGGGGGCACATTTTGGCTTAACTATTATTATTTTAGCGCCAGTGATACTCAACTTATGGATCAATGTTATATTTTTTTAAAATGATATATTTTTTATTAACTCATTAAATAGCGAATTTTCTTCTGAATTCAACAATATAATAATATCACAGCTTTACATTGCGAAAAATTTGATAAAAATTAATTCAAAGTTAGTATTTTAATTTTTTTGAGTAGGCTAAGCAAACATTCAACTATTAAAACAAAAGAAAATTATGTCATTTTTGTACGTTATTGTTACGTATTATATTATTTTTTCGAAATGTTTCAAATTTCGTTTTTTTTTTTTATTTCGCGTAATTACTGACTTTCTGCAAATAAATTGCATGCTATGAATGCATTTTGATAGGTCTTGCATCAATAAATAAAATCGGTCACTTTAATATGTTAAGAGTAAGGATTTGTTGTATGATTGATGTTGTTCTTATTGTTATCGGGTTTGTGCGAACCCACTAAATGGGACACGCGTGATTTTATGTATGTATGTATGTATGTAGTATTTGTTGAATCTGCTGCCATTATTAAATTAATTATTACAAAGGTAACGAAAATTACTTTAATTTTAATAATGGATAACAATGAAATACGAAAATAACAGATAATTTTCTTTTGTTTTAATGATTAAATGTTTGCACAACCCACTTAAAAAAAATAAAATAGAAATGAAATATTAATTTTGAATTAATTTTTATCAAATTTTTCGCAATGTAAGGGTATGATATTCTTATATCGTTGAATTAAGAAGGAAATTCTCTATTTAATAAGTAAATAATAAATATATGCCATTTAAAAAAATGTAACATTGATCCATAAGATGAGTATCACTGGCTTTAAAATATTAGTGGTTATGTCAAAATGTGTCCCCCTCTATGGCTTACAAAATATCATAATCACTTTTTTGTGTAACTTTTCATATACATTAATAAAAGGCACTGTACTACAGTCGAATCTTTCGTAAAGGTATTGGCAAGTTAAAAATTAACTTTTCATAAATCAATAATATAATTAGTTAAAAATAGTCAAAACCAAATATTGCTGTATGCCTCAGTTCCCGAGATATAGCTTGTTCAAGTTTCTGTAATGACGTCATCTACACTGTTCTCGCGCTGGATCATATATAGCGAAATGCTATCTATTATGGCAACTACAGTAAAATTATTTAAAGATGTCCGATCAAGGTTATTTGTATCATGAACGAATTAACAAATTGGCATACATTTATCTCTTTCCTTTACAAAGGATATAAGCGTGTGCGATAAGGATGGGTGTAACACGCTTGTCTTTCAAAAATTCATATTGTTTCGACTAAGTTAGGACATTCCATTTATAAACGATGCTCGTTGTTGATAATACTTTCGCTGTAACGTAAGCTTATATATTAATTCAGATACATTACCTTGATTCATAGCCGTACGAAGAACGTTATTTTCTGCCAGTATCACTGACACTGACATTGTGTCAGTATCTTATTTTCCACATATTTGGTTTTACATTTGTTAATAAACTTACCAGTTGAATTATTTTTGAATTTTGAATGCTTTTATTGTAACATATATTTTTATAATAATAAAATAACAGTAATATCTTATGTACCCTCACAAAAACTAAACAAACAACACTACTGAATTTGTTGGAATGGGCAGAGCTAAAATCTGAATTCATACAATTCGTAGATAACCTTGATCGGACATCTTTCAAAATTTTTACTGTATATCTTCATATTTTGTATGATCCAGGGCTGAATGAAGAACAAAACGAAAAGGACCATTTTAAACAAAATAAGGAAAATCGTGAATTTGATAATGAAATAATGTGGTGTAATGGGCCCATAAACCATAACCGAAATACAACAAATTTGTATAAAAATCGTAAATTACTTACTGTTTAATAAGTAGTAAAGCTAAATAATTTAAAAATATATATTCTTTTGTAAAAAGTTATAACGAATTAAACATTTCTGATGACATTTGTATTCCTATTGATTCTATAAGTGAGAAATTTAAAAGCTAAAAATTCCGCGTAAGTGTAATTCCGTAATGTCCTGCCCAAAAAGAATAAATATGGTAGCGTAGAACTATGAACTGTCGCATCACATTTCATTTGTTTGTTGGCATTTAAGGATATATACGTTTGATTTCTTTTATTTATTTCGAAACACAGCTAAACCAACAATATCGGCTGAAGAAACAAGAAAAAAATACTTCGTTTGTTCTGTTTGACAGTTCTGATATTTACATCACTAGCAACAGCGCCACTGTTATCTCGAACTTTTGTACAGCATTTACTCGAACATGAAGTAAATGCCATAAAATTTTCGTTTGCATTAAGTTTAATTAATATGAGGGTTGCCTTTTATATTTCGAGATTGGGAAACCCTAGTGCTGCCATCTGGCAACTGACGTCTCTATCGTAAAGTTTGACATTTTTGATGGTATACGTACTCAGAACGTTTTGACGTACGACTCGTACGAGCGCTATTTGTGTTGTTTACAGTAATTTGAAAAATTCATATCGGCCAAAAAATGGAGTTAAATCGATTATTTTTTTACAACTTTCAATGTGGATTAACTCAACAACAGTGCATCGATGAACTTAATTCGATTTTTGGCGATGAAGCATCATCAAGGACCAGTGTTTATCGATGGTTTACAGAATTAAATCGTGGCTGTAGTTCACTCAAGGACGAATTTCTTGAAGGTCGTCCAAAATCGGTTGTTGTTCCGAAAAACATTGATGCGGTGCGTAAACTGATACTGCAAGATTGTCCTGTGACCTGTGACATATCGTGACATTGAGGTATCCTTGGACATTAGTGGGACCAGTATATATTCAATATTGCATGAACATTTGGCCGTAAAAAAGATTTATTCGCGTTAGATCCTACATAATTTGACAATCGCTGAAACACAAGTTCGTGTTATTTGGTTGGAAGAACATGTGTATGACATAGTAACCGGTAACGAATCGTAAATCTACGCGTATGAGCCCGAAAATAAACAGCAGTTGACTGTATTGGTAAAAGTCGTTCGTGCTTTTAGCACTTCGAAGCAAATGGTCGTCTGTTTTTTTCGGAAAAAACTGAACATGTCTCAACCGTACCATTGGTGCAATGTAGAACGGTCAATTCTGAATGGTACATAACCATTTTTTTGCCACAAGTCTTAGGAAACCAACCACCGAAAACGGATCATTCTCCACCACGACAATGCGAGCTTTTCACACATCGGCTCGAACAAGTGACTTTTTGAGCGCTCAAAACGTCGATTTGATGATTCATTCGCCGTATAGTCCTGATTTGGCATCCAATGACTTCTTTTTATTCCCGAACATAAAAAACAAATTGCGAGGTCAACGTTTTTCGACACCTGAAGAAGCGGTTGATGCGTTCAAAATGCATGTTTTGGAGATACCTCAATCGGGGTGGAAAAAGTGCTTCGAAAATTGGTTCACACGCATGCAAAAGTGTATTGATTTTCATGGCAAATATTTGAAAAACAGTAAAGCCATTTTCGATGATAAATATTTGTTTTTGTTCTCTAATCCTGAAATATAAAAAGCAACCCTCATATAAATTAGACTTATAATATGTAAAATATAATTTTTAAATTAAAAATATATATCTGCTCTCATGAAAAAACATTGTTTCAGTACCACTGATCGCCACACGTGACGTCACAAACTCATTGCAAAACTTTAAAAAAATCATATCCTGCTTAATATAAGGAATTTTCATGTCGGGTTTTCATTAATCGTCAAATATTTGTACAAAGTTTCGTAAAAAAAAAAAATGAAAAAAATGAGTTTATGGGCCCATATAATGACAAGTACAGAATGTTATAAAAAAAAATACTGCTGTACAGAATCACAGGCTATAGTTTTGTTCACGAAAGATGACTAGTCAAGGTCACTTTTTCGAAGAAAGAATACACAGCACCTTTGAATATATAATACATATAAGAACGGCAACGCATATGGCCTAGCAAGATACTATATCTGTCTCTTTTTATTCACAAAATTATTATAGATAGCTAGTGACTCCTACCACAATACTGTGAACTACGATAAATTGTGCTGACAGCATTGTCAGATACTATTTGTTTTAATTTCAATAATCAATAATTCAAAAATATTTGTTTCATAATAACCAGATAATATATTTTGAATCTTCAATGTACATGTATACTTGTTTTACAGTAGCAAACTTAAAAACCTTTATAAAATCTTATCTTGCTGTTCTAGCTACGTGGTAACACTGTGCAACATCCACCTATTATGTATTTTTTGAACTAACTCAGAAATAATTCGTATACGGAGGGATAGATGGCACCTTCTCTCGAAATATTTAATCTAAATACATTACGTTGCCGTTCTTATATGTATTATATATTCAAAGATAGCACTTTATACAGCAATAGCTTAGTAACATTTCATGTTAAAAAGAGAAAGATTATTTAACGCGTGTAGTTTATGTTGTGTGACAGATTTACGTAAATGGTGACATTACTTTCTAACACACTACAAATAATAATGACGTATGTCGTTGAGTTACACAGATATCTAATTATCTACTACACTGCCCTCTGTGTTAATGTTTACCCAGTGACGTTGATGTTTGAAATTGAATTATTATTCCATGGTTTATGTGAAGTTCACGTTTTTGTGCATTGCAAAAACATAGGTAAAGAGCATAAATCTTTGAGAAAGGCATTATTTAAAAAGAAACATAATTTTCAAATAAATTAGACTTATTTTTTTCAGTTAAAATGTATCCATATATATTTGATGTTCCACGCCCATGCATATGAAATGCAGTGAAGTTATCTGCAAGTAATATTACATCAGACGGCTTATAAATGACCTTGAATAGACATATTTCGTAAACCAAACTATACTGTATGGAGGATGGAGGCATATAGCTTATACCGTTGAGTGAATAATGTATATATTATTCACTCAACGCTTATACTCAATTTGTACATCGGGTAAATGCTTGAATACCATTAGGCTACAAAGAACCACTGGATATTTTTTAATATGACGATTCAAAGTCTTATTCCAAAATAGTGTGGACTCAAACTAAAAAACGTTTAGTACTTTAGTATATAAAATTGTTTCTTATTAATTTTATTCATCTATGTACGATAAAATCACGTTTCTTTTGTTCGGGATATAGAAAAAAGACAAATTTTTATTTTTATTTTATTTTATTAAGAGTGCAACCATAAACACGCAATTAGGAATTTTAATGTCACAAAATACTAAAACCTACAATCACTGAACACAAAAACGCACGTTTGTACTAAATAAACTGCAAATACCTTGTCTAGATAAACACACAGTGCACTGTAGCAGTATGTACCTACTGCGGCAGTCTGTGTAGATGACGTCACTGTAGCTGTTTATGGTCATTTGAAATAGCTAAAACTTTGGCACAAATTATCTTAAAGGCATTAAATAAAAACTAATGAACTTCTGATTTTATATTATATTTATTAATATCATTTGCAAAATATCGAAAATAACTTGCCAATGCCTAAGCGGACAGCACTGGTCGTTGGTCGTCCATTATTTGTTTGGTTGAAATAGGTGTCCGTTTAAAGGGGAAATGTAATTTAAGCAGTGACATTTCCTTATCTGTCGCTTATGGGTCCGAACAAAGGAATGTTTTTATTTCGCACCTTAATAAACTATTCAACTATTCATATGTAAGTTTGTCTATTTTGTGACCCTCTAATTTAAAAAAGCTCCTCCTCTATTGTGAATTAACATGTGAATAAAAAAAATGCAATAGGTCTATCGTCTTTTTTATAATTTCACCCGCTTGAGATTTTCCGATATTAAACAGGGCTGCTTACTTATGTACACTGAATTTTTTCTTTATCGAAAATTCCAATAACTTGTAACTTTTCTCGTAACGTTAACATAGGTTTACGAGTAGGGGCATATCGTTATTTATAAAATGTGAATTTAACACATAACCCAATACGTAGTCGTGCGTATTAAAGTATTGTAATGAGAACAAAATTTAATAAGAACGACTGCTTTTAACTCAACCCGAAATATTATCGTAAACAGGGACTAAAAACGAAAAATATTATTCGTTCAGTTCTTATCCGAACGAAACCGAAAAATTTCGTTTCCGTTCTTAATGTTCCCACCTAAACGTTTTCGTTTGCAGTAGTTAAATACCGGTTATAACTATTAATGAGTAACAATTGATAAAAAATAGAAATATAATAAGTTTTTTTTTATTAAACATGAAAATAAAAATACATATAAAGGAAAGATAATACATATATAAAAATAAGAAGAAAAGCTAATGCTATGGCTTGAATTTTTTACAATAAAGAATAAAACTTTACATTTTATTTAACCTAACTAATAAATAGTACGTCTTCAAGCAAATCTTCCTTTGTGTTATTTCTCTTATATAAGTACTTAACATAACTAATAAGACGAATATCGCCAGTGTGTGCAAATGAAAATTATCGCAGTCAGTGTTCAATAGATGAAACTACGAGTAATACGTAACATGGTTAGCCACGGGAAAGTTACTTTGAAAGTCTGCTTGTTTGCAACTCAAATATCTGAAAATTAAATAATATTTGCGTGTAAAATATTTGCTGTAAATAAAATTAAATATTAAATAAAATAACGGTTAAAACCGGTAACCGATATTAATTATTTTGTTTTCAATCATGAACGAAAAAAAATAATTATTCCGTTTTCGTTTCCGTTTTTATAAAAATTTCGGTTTATTTCGATATTTCGTTTTCGTTTCCGTTTCGTTTTTAGTCCCTGATCGTAAAGAGTGGAATTCCCTGTATAATACTAATAATTTTAACTAACGTCCGTATATGAGAAATCCTTTCTTAAAAATGGGATCCAAAATTTGTGTCCGTGTCTTTTCAATAGCGTGTCCTCTTAACAGATATATGTTTATTAGGAAAATCAATTTAAAAATGCCGATTCCCGTCAAATTGTCCATTTAATAGAGGTGTCCGCTTATTGAAGATGTCCGTTAAGCGATATTTTACTGTAAACGACGGTTTTCTATAATAGGAAATTGATTTATTAAAAATCACGATTGAATTTAAATTTGTCAAATCAACCTTGACCGTCTGTGACATTTAATCGTTCGACATTTCACGTAAAATATGAAACGTTTTTAGTTATAGGTCGCCCATTATCCTGCCATTTTAGATTACAATCAATTATTACCATAATTTCCATAATGTTTATGTATTTAGATTGTATTGTCAAAGCCTATTTTTTCAATAATAAAAAATAATATGAAAGAAAATAAAAATACGGGGAGAATATTTTTTCTTACCTTTCGGTCAAAGCATAGAATAAAAATCGTTCAAGATCTTATTGTACGAGTACTAAATATAAAAGCAGCATGGCAATACAGGGTGTTTCCTTTAAAACAACCAACCCTTTTTTGGGCGAACTAATGACTTTAGAGAAAAATGTTATATATAAAAAATTATAAAGAAGGGCATAAATTAACAGTATAAACAAACCGAAAATTTAATCTGTGGTTCTTAAACGGTAAAGTGAAAATGATTAGGCAGAAGACTCACGTCATCAACCTGAAAATACCTTATAAAATGAAATATAACTTGTAGAAATTATTGAGTGTTATTTATTTTTAGAAGAAGAAGAAAAAAAGTACTAGTATTAAGTAATGTATATATTAATGATATTTACAATTATTTCTAAGGCAATCGTTATACCTTATACTGAATACAAAATTATTTGAAATAATTGTAGTTTATTTTCGTACCATACGTTGGCACTGCTGAGAATGCTCATGTTGTGTCAAATAATTTTTATATTCCGTAAAAGGAAAAAGGATTGACTTAGAAATAATTGTAAATTAATTACTATATACGTTTCTTTAATACTAGTATATTTAAAAATAAATAACAACTAAATAATTACTACAAGTTATATTTCTTTTTATAAAGTTTTTTTCAGGTTCATGACGTGAGTCTTCTGCCTAATTATGTTCACCATAGAACAAAATTATATTTTTTTAAATGGTACCCTATCCCTATAATTTTTTAGGCCATTAAATAGAGAATTCTTTTCTGATTTCAATGATATAGATATTGTATAGGATTGTATAACAATTATTTCGAGTAAAATGGTATTAAAAATTAGAAATAATGTAATAAAAAATGGCTGTTATTACTAGTGTAACCTAGGCAACAGACGTATGAACACTTGTGTATTACATAGCCTATTTTAATATTGTAACATTATTTTTAATTTTTAATACCATTTTTCGCGAAATAATTGTTATACAACCCTATACAATATCTATATTGTTGAAATCAGAATAAAACCTCTATTTAATGAACTAAAAAATAATATAGGGTACGATTTAGAAAAACATAATTTTGTTTTACCGTTTAAGAACCACAGATTGAATTTTCGGTTTGTTTATACTGTTAATTTATGCCCTTCTTCTTTATCATTTTTTATATATAACATTTTTCTCTAAAGTCATTTGTTCGCCAAAAAAAGCGCTACCCTATATATTTATTTATTTATACTGCACATTTTATATGAAAATATTAAATAAATCCGATTTCCCACGGCGTAGACAAAATATCATCTAATATCTATTTCGACTTAGTTTCACAAGATCATTGGCTTTGCTTCAAAACTTGCGTTCCACACTACACGTGTTGCTGACTTATTTACCTTGAATAAATTCATTGACTCGTCGACTCACAACAACAAATTATGATAATTTTTGCGGGTCCGTGAAGTTGGCACGTCATTGGAAGCACAAATATTCTTTTTTATATTAGTAATTAGTGCTTCGTTAGTGCTCTTTTGTGCTTCAAAAAAATTTAAAATTAATTGAAGGGTTTACGAAATAATTAACATTATATGATGACGTGCCAAGTTCACACTTAGCACGTCATTAATAAAATTTCAAATTTCTTATTACTTCGATTGTTAGTGCTTCGTTAGTGCTCTTTTGTGCTTCAAAAATTTTTGAAATTAATTGAACGGTTCACGAAATAATTAACATTATATGATGACGTGCCAACTTCACACGTAGCACGCCATTAATTAAATTTCAAATTACTTATTACATCTTTTGTTAGTGCTTCGTTAGTGCTCTTTTGTGCTTCAAATTTTTTTGAAATTAATTGAACGGTTCACGAAATAATTAACATTCTATGATTCCAAATTCACCCTTAGCACGTCATTAACAAAATAAGGAAGGTACAGAGACCATAGTCAAAATCGCAGTGATATTTGAATAAAAAGATCTGATGTGGCCAGCATATTACTTTCCGGTAATTCTTTGTATTATGTACAAATTCCATACATATATTTTCTTGCAAAAGATTCTATTTCCAGTAAAATTATTTCATAAACGAACTATGTAAATTGCATTTGGCCCTGACATCTTCTTCTTCTTTAGTTTTTCCCATTCGTTAGGGATCTTTATTCTTGATTTTCTTCATCAACTCATTTCTCTATTTTGCTTATCGTACTCATTCAATTCCTTTTCTCTCAAGTCTTCCGCAATACAGTTCTTCCATCTTCTCTTTGGTCTTCCTCTATTTCTTCTACCTTTTACTACTAAGCTGTTCATTCTTCTTCCAATATATTATTCATCTCTTCTCATGACATGTTCAAACCAATATAATCGCCTCTCCTGTATCTTTCTAGAAACTTCTATCACTCGAGCCATTTCTCATATCCTCTCATTCTTTATCCTATCTTTCGGTGCCTTCCCCAACATCAATCTCAACATACTCATCTCTTTGTCATATTCATTTTCTTTTCATTGACACTAACATCTGTCAATTAGAATTTTCTTAATATAGTAGTTGTTTCCATGGTTATAGCATGGCTGGTTGATTTATGAAATTTAATTTCATTAACTCTATATCCATTGAATATAGTGAAAATTATAACGCAGAAGACGCACGTCATCAACCTGAAAAAAATCTTATAAAATGAAATATAACTTTAAAAATATAAAAATTATTAGATGTTATTTATTTTTAAAATAAGAACAAAAAATCTGTTGTGGCCAGCACAATACCTTCCGTCAATCCTGTGTATAATGCATAAATTCCATACATAATTTTTCTTGCAAAAGATTCTAAATTTCCAGTAAAATTATTTCATAAAAAAACTATTCAAATTGCACTTAACACTGACATCTTCTTCTTCTTTAACTTTTCCCATTCGTTAGGGGTCGCTATTTTTGCGTGTCGTTATCATTCAGTTCCTTTTCTCTCATGTCTTCCGCAATACAGTCCTTCCATCTTATCTTTAGTCTTCCTCTGTTTCTTCAACATCCTATTACTCAACTATTCATTCTTGTTCCAATATAATTCTTCATTTCTCCTCATGACATGTTCAAACCAATGTCATCATATTTCTTGTATCTTTCTAGAAACTTGTAATACTAGAGTTATTTTCTTACCGTATCTTTCCGTGTTTTCCCCAACATCTACTTCAACATCCTCATCTCTGCCACATTAATTTACTTTTTACTCATACTGACATCTGTCAATTTGAATTATATGAATATATTAGCAGTTTCCATGTTTAGCATAGCTGGCTGAATTATAAAATTTAATTTCTTTAAAATTCTTTAAGTTATAATAACGTTAAATGTCAATAAATCAAATTTAACTGTTAAATCTTCAAATGAGGGTACTTCCGGTTCACAAATTATAACCAAAATGTGTGTAAACTTGAGGTATACGAAAAAAATATCATTTTTGGAATCGTGGTACTGAAGTTATGGGATCCGGAACTTTTGTCACACACACACACAGACACACGGACACATAGACACACATTACATACAGACATCATCGTAAAAATGGTAAAATCGTATTACAGGGACCCTAAAACATGCTTATACACTAAAAACTCATCATTGAATTTTTTGACCAAAGATAATACCTTCCTTACCTAAAGGTGACGGAAGGTAAAAAAAGTTCTAGTATTAAGTAATGTATATATTAGTGATATTTACAATTATTTCTAAGTCAATCGTTATTCCATTTACGGAATATAAAATTATTTGAAATAATTGTAGTTTATTTTCGTACCATACGTTGACTCTATTGAGAATGACCATGTTTTGTCAAACAATTTTATATTCCGTAAAAGGAAAAAGGATTGACTTAGAGATAATTATAAAGTCATTAATATATACGTTTCTTTAATATTAGTATATTCTTTCTTCTTTGTTAAAAAAATAATAACAACTAATAATTTCTACAAGTTATATTTCATTTTATTAGGTTTTTCTCAGGTTGATGACGTGTGTCTTCTGCCTAATCATTTTCACTATATGAAGTATAAAATGCACAAAATTCGTAGATTCTAGAATATTCTTCAATATTATAATAACATTAAATGTCAGAAAACGATTTTAACAGTGTTTTTCCAAAAAACAAAACTGTTAAAATCTTCAAATGAGGGTACTTCAGGTTGACCAATAATTGTAACCAAAATCCAATAAGAAAAGGAATACGAAAGAATTATAATTTTTAGAATTGTAGTGTTGAAGTTATTGTCTATGAAAAAATCGTCACACACATACTCAAACACACACACACTAGGGACCCTAAAACGTGCTTATTGTCTAAAAACTCATCATCGAATTTTTTGATCCAAGATAATATCTTCCTTACCTAAAATGACGGGAAAAGCGTCTTTTCCGTCTGTAGAATCTATTATATTATTGCATTGCCTAATTTCCATTCTTGGATTTTGGATTACACTGAAAAACAAGAAATTTGGCATTGCTGGTTTAATACTTGTACTAAGTAAATAGTACTTGTGGATAAATAGATTTTTACTTACAATACAAAGTATTACAAGAATGACTAAAAATGTGCTTATGTTATTAAATTACATCCATTAATGATAAGTATTTTTAACAAATGAATATGGTAAATACTAAGAAATTTGGTATGGTCGTAAAGAGAATAAAAAATACAATCTAAATTTATAAAAAACTAGTATAGGTTGTATTTAATTTTAAAAAGTTTATATCACTTCCGGTTATACCGGAAGTCCTAGAATTACACTTTTCATATAAAATAATCGCAGATATTGTATTGAATAAATTATGTCCTATAATCAATAGGCTTATCTGCAATAATAAGCCAGATAAATGGGTGTAACCACTTTTTCAAACACACTATATATATATAGATATATATATATATATATATATATATATATATATATATATATATATATATATATATATATAGATATATATATATATATATATATATAATATATATATATATATATATATATATATATATATATATATATATATATATATATATATATATATATATATATATATATAGGGTGTTTCAGGACTAGTGTAACATACTTTAACAGCTTATTCCTGAGCTCATTTTGAGCCAAAAATGTCATATGAACATAGGTCCTATTCCTTCTAGTTACCAAAATACAAGATGTTGAAGTTCTATAAATAACACAAAATTTTCTAATTTTTGTAATCAAGGTAAGTAAAGGTAAATAATTAATGGAAAAAAATTTAATAAAAAAATTTAGACGTGATTTTCGGAAGGAAAATCACGAGTCACACACTTACCTCCGCAGCTCTATGGTTGGTGGTGGTATCGCGAGGTCGTGGGTCGCTGAGAGAGAGAGAATTTAAAAAGGAAGGATTAGGGCGCCAGTTATGTCGAAAGGAAAAAGTGGACATAACACACTCAAGAAAAAAATGGTATTTAAAACTTTAATAAACTTCACAAAAACCGTTATGACCTTTACACACCTTTAAAAAAATGGGGGTACAATTGTGATGGGTCCTAAATTGACCGGCCGCCGGATGGGGGGACCTGGTGGACTACGGAAGGGTCGTCCTGACTGGCCTTGATGAACCTGCCTCGCTGAATGACGGTGACCACTGCGGCCAGGACCTCGTTCTAGGGCGTGGTAGTGCTGCGCCGGAAGCTAGGGCAGCTTCGCTGGTAATACCGGCTTAGCAGCCTACGAAAATCCAACTAGCCGACCTCCAGTTGTGGGAAGGCTTCTTGCAAGGGATCCTGAGCTCTACCAGAGGCAGTGAGTGGATGAAGCGAGCAGGTAATAAGTGGCGGCGTCTCGACGCTAACCTCGACGGTGATGATCCCTACCACCCAACGGATCGACCAACCCAGGACCAGGGCGGAGTAGACAAACAAAACAAGCCATAAACCCTTTTACAAACTGTTAACAAAATGTTTAAACAACCTTTACCAAAACCAAAAAAAAAAAAAATGAAATGATATTAAACCTTAGTGCACTTTCTAAAAAAACAAAAACAGCTGGTCAAGCTGAAGAACAGGAAGGAAAGAAAAATAGAGGAAAGGTTAGTAGCTCGACGTTCTTTTGAGACTTGTCTCGGAGGCAGAATTTTTATATAAAAGTTGCAATACGGCAGCCCAAAAAAATAATTAACTTGAGATAATATTTTGGGCTTACCAAGATAAAGTAAGATAAGTTAAGATAAAAATCTAAAATGCTTGCAAAAAAAATTTAAACAAACAAATACAACCTTTTACTATGACGTCGAAACAGCCTTGGCTACGTTTTCAAATTCTGCCGTACAAACAAACTAAAACGAGCTAGATTTAAGAAACAAAATAAATTTAAATAGAAAAATTCCCATAAATATGAAATAACTTATATAAAATTAGACCGAGAAATTTTTAAGAAAATTATTAGACAAACGATACATAATGTATATAAATTTTGAGATAAAATGGCACAAAAAAAAAACTGGATCTTACACTTGTAGCCACGCCATGTGCTCGGGTATGATACAACTTATTTAATAAAAAAATACAGATAAACTTACCTCAAACAGGTGTTACATGAGCCAAAAAAAATGTATCATAAACAAGAGAATCTTTAACAAAACTTGGATGATAAAAGATAAATGTGCGTCGCTTCAAGTACCAAGACCAACTCCTTGTCTCAACAAAAAACTTTCGCGTCGCTTGCTATTACCGAAAACACTACGTGAATCCGAATTTTTGGCTAGTCAAGAAAATTACTAAATAAATTTTCGAATAAAACCGCGAAACGAAATTGAAATCGTTTCAATATATATGTATAAAAGTTATTAACATGTAATTTGGAAAGTTTTGGATTTTATTTTAATGTTTTTTCATTAAAATCTATTAGGAGCTTCAAGTAAAATACCACTTCACTAATTCACAACTAGCAGCTAAAATTAAATATTTGTTCTCATCGATATAAAAGCCTTTAGTACAAAATTTGAAAAGTTTTGATTTATATTTGAAGGACTACTTCCGGTTGGAAAATGGAGTATATGAATAAAAAAAATATTGCATTTTATGAAAATTAATGAAAAATATTAAACCATTGTTTTTGACGAAGGTCATGCAGGCGTTATGGACTGACTTTGTGCCACATTATGTTATACGGAATCTAATTTTTTTAAATAACTTCAAGTATTATCTTTTCATTAATCAAGATTTTTGTATGTTTTTTTCATAAAATTCATTTGTGATAATACACCTTATACACAGAATCTAATCACTTCCTCGCTGGTATGACGGAAACTTGAATACAAGAAATTAGATAAATGGTTAAGCGGAATAGCTACCCCTGCCTACTATACATGAAGCAAAAATTCAAATAAATTGTTCATGTACTAGAATAGTTAACATTTTAAAAAATTCAACATTAGACGTACATACTTCTAATATGAACCTGCATTTTAAAACCAGTATTATAGAAATCTATTATTATATGACTTTGATTTTATAGGGAAAACGAGAAATGCTGTTTTCGTCATAAAATCATAGTCAAATACTAATAGATTTCAAAAATACTTTTTGAAAACGCAGGTTTATTTTAGATCTATGTTCATCTAATGTTGTATTTTTTAAAATGTTGATAGTTCTAGTAAAGGAACAATTTATTTTAATTTTTACTTCATATACCGTGTATCTATCTTAAAGGTGTACGTAGCATGGAAATCATTTTTTTTGCAATTCCCTGCTTGCCTAAATATTTTAAGCAAAAACGCGTCAAATACAAGTTTCAGGGCATAAATTTCTGCATCTAAATCAATAAACAGAATTACTTTTACATGCTTTGTAACGGCAGAAATTAAACATGAAAATGTCGAAAATTACTTTGAAAATATCGACAGCCATGGAATTGAACAAAAAATAAATAAATACTTGACGTTTTTCTATTTGGACAAATATCGTTAATTATAACAACAATAGAAATATTAGATTAATAAATGAATTTAAAAAATACAGTTTTGTTTAATATATAAATTTATTAAAAATTCAATATTGCGTAACAAAATATGCTCAAGCAAGAAAAGTTTTGTAGTAATTAGTAAACAGATAACAAGTAATTATAAAGATAATAGTTACAATAAATATTCAAATGCAGAATCTCTTAGATCATCTATGTTTTCGTGCCTTTTTTATAAATTTGATTTTTTATGTAATCCCATAAAAAAGTCACATGGAGCAAGATCTGGAGATCTAGCAGGCCAGTCAATAATACCCCCCCGTCCAATCCAGCGCCCAGGAAATAACAGATCTAAATATTCTCTAAAGTTCCTAGTGTGCAGAACATCAATCCTGTTGGAACCAGACCTCTCGATCTGGGCGCACAACATCGTCTATTGCAGGACCAATTTCATTTTGTAGCATCTCCAAATAATTTTTGGTATTTAGATTGCCACGTATTTCAATAGGACCAATTATGTGGTGACCTAAAATTCCGGCCCAAATATTAACTTTTCGAGGATATTGTGTCCTTGTTGAAATATTAATTCCAGGATTTTCTATAGCCCAACAACGGGTATTTTGGATATTTGGTTCATTGTTCAAAGTGAAAGTGCATTCGTCCGTGAAAGAAATGGAACAAATTTTGATCATTATTAGCCGGGTTCTGCATATCTACGCAAAACACTCTTCTACTTTCCCATCGTATGGGACAAGTTCTTTGTGACACTGCATTTTATAAGAATAATACGTTTTTTTTTTTTAATACTTTGTATGATGCTGTGATGTACTCCCAACTCATTTCCAATATATCTAGTACTACAGAAGTGGTCTACACTTATCCATAAAAACTTTTTATTAGTATAAATATTCATTTTTTAAGAATTGCAAACAATAAAACCAGAGACAAAATCAAATTGTCAGAACATACGTTGTGACAGATAAAATGTCAATATTTATTTATTTTTTGTTCAATTGAGGCTATCGATATTATTTTCAACGTAATTTTCGAAATTTTGATATTTAATTTCTGCCGCTACAAAGCATGTAAAAGTAATTCTGTTTATTGATTTAGATGCAGAATTTTATACCCTAAAACCTTTATTTGACGCGTTTTTGTTTAAATAGTTAGGCAAGCAGGGAATTGCAAAAAACTGGTTTCCCATGTTAATATCCTATGTACACCTTTAAGACAGACACACGGTATACGCAGGTGTAGCCATTTCTCTTAAATAATATATGAACTTGTGTATATTCCATTAATACACACACAAAGACATTATCGTAA
Organism: Harpalus rufipes; assembly: GCA_951394225.1. Lineage (NCBI taxonomy): Eukaryota > Metazoa > Arthropoda > Insecta > Coleoptera > Carabidae > Harpalus > Harpalus rufipes. Next base: position 47,637,601 of record OX596279.1, read on the forward strand.
AAATGTTAAAATCGGATTACACAGGCCTTGAAACTTGTTTATTCATGAAAATCTAAACCGGTGAATTTTAACTTGATCCTATATCTCTACTATTGGCAGGAGGTAAAAACATCGGTATCTCTACCCAGTTTAAAAAAAGTTATATATTTCAACCGATGCAGTGACATACAATTTTTGTTGTTGTTTACCTACTCTGAAATTTAATTTTTTTCAAGAAAAATTAAAGAACAACCAAGTATGTATTTGAATTTCGGTTAATTTTGACATTCTAATTGACACTAATGATATTGACAAGTTAAAAATCAAGATCGACTCAATACAACAAAAAATAGGTGTACGCGATTTTTTTGCAAACCAGTGTACCAATTTCGGTTGATCATAGCTAAAATTTAATCAGTTGCTCTCTTAAATGTATACAGGATGAGTCTGAGACGACGCCTCCCCTTTAACTTTTTAATTATAAATAATAGAAAGAAATGGTTCATATAAAAGTTTTATTATTTGAATTATAGATAATATTTGACGGCAAATATAGATATTTTTTATAAAGTCAGGTTTACAAGATACAACTATCAACTTTTATTTTTTAAATAGCAACCTATAATTATTTTACTGAAATATAAGCCACTACATTTTTGTCTTTTTAATGATCTAATAGTTTTTATTAATGTATTTGAAAAATTTCGAGTAAAATAAGATAAATTAGTTATATGAGAATAATTTTTATTCAAATATTCTAGGGGGCTATGTGAAAATAAATAATAAATAAATAGATAAATAAGTAAGTAATAATAAATAAGTAACAAAAAAATGTATATTTTGTTGGTATTAGCATTGTTATATTTTGTTTATTTTCACATAGCCACAATATTAGAATAAAAATTATTTCCTATATATCTCAATTATTTTATTTTTCTCAAATTTTTCAAATACATTCATTAAAATTAATACATTATTGAAAAGAGAAAGATATGGCGGTTTATATTTTAGTAAAATAATTATAGGTTGCTATTTAATAAATAAAAGTCGATAATCGTATTTTGTAAACCTGACTTTGTAAATAATATCTACATCTGCCATAAAATTGTATATTTAAAATTATAAAACTTCTGTATGAGTATTTTTTTCTATTACTCAAAATAAACAAGTTAAAGGGGGGGGGTCACCCCGACTCACCCTGTATAAAAATTTAGGAACATAAAGGCCAAATACAAAGTTTTTTTTAAGTATATTCGGATTTTTTTAAAATAATTTAGAATGTGTTTTTACCTTCCGTCACCTCTAGGTAAGGAAGGTATTGTCTTTGGTCAAAAAATTCGGTGGTGTGTTTTCATTGAATAAGCACGTTTTAGCGTCTTTACAATACGATTTTACTATTTTTACGATGATGTCTGTATGTGTGTGTGTGTTTTCGTGTGTGTGTGTGTGTGGACGCCGTTTCGTGTACGATATCTCCAATACTAGAATTCCAAAAATTACAATTCTTGCGTATTCCTCTTCCTTACAACCATATGCAGACCTGTTTAGATTTTGGTTATAATTGGTCAACCGGAAGTACCCTCATTTGCAGATTTTAACAGTTTTTCTTGAAAAAATCAGTTAAATGTTATTATAACTTAAAGAATATATTATTGTCTATACGATTTGATTGCATTTTATATTTCATATTCAACAGATATAGAGTTAAAGAAGAATAACGATAATAAATTTTATATAAATTTCATAATTCAGCCAGCTATGCTAACTTAACCATGGAAACTGCTAATATATTCAGGTAATTTAAATTGACAGATGTCAGTATCAATAAAATGAAATCAATGAAAGAATAAGGGAAGTAACTCTAGTGTTAGAAGTTTCTAGATATAAAAGAGACGATTACATATTGGTTTGAACATGTCATAAGGAGAGATGAATATATTAATAGAAGGTGGAAGAAACATAGGAAGACCAAATATAAGATGAAAATACTGTATTGTAGAAGACTTGAGAGAAAAGGAACTGAATGAGGACGACACGCAAAACAAAAATGAGTGGAATAAAAGAAAATAAAAAATAGCGACCCCCTAACGAATGGGAAAAACTAAAGAAGAAGATGTCACTGTCAAGTGCAATTTGTATAGTTTGTTAATGAAATAACTTTACTGGAAATATAGGATATTTTGCAAGAAAATTTATGTATGGGGCGTGTGCAGTAACATGACTTTGACCCGTGTCAAAATGACAGCAATTAATTATGTCCATAACTGACAAGTGTTATAATTTTTCAATCAAAATTTCATAATTTTCTTATTTCATGTGGTTTGTTTGTTATCAAGAGTATGGAATTCAGTTGCCGAGAAAGGGAATCACATAATACCAAAAATTTATAATCTTTTGCAAGAAAATTTATGTATGGAATTTGTACATAATACACAGGATTGACGGAAGGTATTGTGCTGGCCACATCAGATTTTTTTTTGTAAATAATGAAATTATTTTTTTGATAGTTAACATGAAATTAAGTTTATCTTTAAATTAATATTAATATAATAAAACAAATTCGTAACTAAACAGCCTTTATATAATTTAAAACAGGAAAATACAAGTATGTGGATTTTTTTAGGTAAAAAGTTAAATATTGTTTCCATTAAAAAAAAATGTTAATTATTTAATGAACTGTTCTATGAATTTAAAAAAATTATAAAGAACAAAAGAGCACTAACATAGCCCTAACAAAATATGTGTTAAACAGTATAATATTTTATTAATGCCATGAAGTTGGCACGTCATCAAATAATCTTAATTATTTCATAAACCGCTTTATGAATTTCAAAAAAATTGAAAGCACAAAAGAGCACTAACGAAGCACTAACAAAAGATATAATAAGTAATTTGAAATTTTATTAATGACGTGCTAAGTGTGAACTTGGCACGTCATCATATAATGTTAATTATTTCGTAAACCGTTCAATTAATTTCAAAAAATTTTGAAGCACAAAAGAGCACTAACGAAGCACTAACAACAGATGTAATAAGTAATTTGAAATTTTATTAGTGACGTGCTAAGTGTGAACTTGGCACGTCATCATATAATGTTAATTATTTCGTGAACCGTTCAATTAATTTCAAAATTTTTTGAAGCACAAAAGAGCACTAACGAAGCACTAACAAAAGGTGTAATAAGTAATTTGAAATTTTATTAATGACGTGCTAAGTGTGAACTTGGCACGTCATCATATAATGTTAATTATTTCGTGAACCGTTCAATTAATTTTAAATTTTTTTGAAGCACAAGAGAGCACTAACGAAGCACTAATTACTAATATAAAAAAGAATATTTGTGCTTCCAATGACGTGCCAACTTCACGGACCCAATTTTTGCTAACGACATTTTACAAATGTTGAATGAATTTTTCCAACAAATTATGTAACTGTTATCAGCAGAAAAAATGATAAAAAAATTAAGAATCTTTATCTCGGAAACATATGACGTATGTCCTAAAAGTTTTGGCACAAATTTCAACATTTTTTTTGTAATATAAAATGCATTACTTAAAGTTTTGTAATACTTCTTCTACAAGGCGCGACTTACTACGAACACCTAGCATTCGATTTTGGAGGACATTTATATCGAATTCTCGGACATTCACATCGAATTCTCGGACATTCCTGAATTCCTGTATATTATGTGTTGAAGTTCGTTCTCATTTTGGGCTACCCAACCTCCATAGTGAACTTTTTAAGATAAAAGAGCCCAAAAACCTTCTATGAGACGAGCTTGGGGAAGATTATGGGATTGTCGTTTCGCAGAACTAATGGTACGTTTTGGCCCTGATCACGTATACGTTAGTATATATAATCAATGGTTTTGGTCAGTTAGCCAATTTTGAGTTTGTGTTGCATAGGGAGAGGACGCAAGGTCAGGCCAGAAGATAAAATCATCCTTAGCGTGTTCTTCAATAAAATTGACCAATTTTGTTATATGTACCTTTGACTATCCAGGGCTTCACCTCACTCGGCCCATATAAGGACTGGTTACACCCCTTGTGGAAATAACTCATCTGTCCGTAGAAGGTTGCGCCTTCTCGTAGAAGTATACGCCCATGTTTATTTAATTTAAGTTCATAATTTTGTTGCTTATGAAACAGTTAATTATTAAGTATTACAAAGCTTTAAGTAAATGCATTTTATATTACAAAAAAAAAGTTGAAATTTATACCAAAACTGGACATACGTTATGCACTACAAATCCTTGAACTTTATCTATTTACTTTTTTTTACTCGACGAATTTGTAAATTTTCTTTGTTGTAAAATAAGTTATGCTACGCACTTGTTACATAAATAACTATTAAATATTTTTGTCATATCAAAGTACAAATTAATGTATATTAAAACGGACGTATTATCTTTGAATATATAATACATATAAGAACGGCAACTCATAAGGCCTAGCAAGATACTATATCTGTCTCTTTTTATTCACAAAATTATTATAGATAGCTAGTGACTCCTACCACAAAACTGTGAACTACGATAAATCGTGCTGACAGCATTGCCAAATACTATTTGTTAGAGGTATTCAATAATCAATAATTCAAAAATATTGTTTCATAATAACCAGATAATATATTTTGAATCTTCAATGTACATGTATACTTGTTTTACAGTAGCAAACTTAAAAACCTTTTTAAAATCTTATCTTGTTCTAGCTACGTGGCAACACTGTGCAACATCCACCTATTATGTATTTTTTGAACTAACACAGAAATAATTCGTATACGGAGGAATAGATGGCACCTTCTCTCGAAATATTTAATCTAAATACATTACGTTGCCGTTCTTGTATTGTATTATATATTCAAAGGTATTATATTTATTCGTCTATAGATAATTTATATTATTATTTTTCAAGAATTTATATTTACAGTCAAAACAATAAAAATTATTAATATTTGGGAAGATGCCCCCTTTTAACTTTTTTATTATAAGCAATAGAAAAAAATGGCTCATATAAAAGTTTTATTATTTCCCATATACTATTTAATTGATATGAAACAATTTTCCTGGGATTCAGCCACTTTAATAATTTCAATTTCAACCGTTTCAACCCCACATGGGTCTTTTTCAGGAGATGAAAATAGTAGTAACTGTATTGTACATAATATTGCTGTTTTAATTTAATTTAACGTGGAAACAATCTTTATGATAAATAAAATAAAAATAGCAAATATTATGTACAATACAGTTACTACAATTTTCATCTCCTGAAAAAGACCCATGTGGGGTCGAAACGGTCGAGATTAAAATTATTAAAGTGACTGAATCCCAGGAAAATTCATTTCAATCAACTACTCAGCCAAAAAACAACCCTTATCCCATACTATTTGATGGCAGATGTAGATGTTTTTAAAAAAGTCAGGTTTACAAGATATACGACTATCAACTTTTATTTTTTAAATAGCAACCTGTAATTATTTTACTAAAATATAAACCGTTTTTTTCTCTTTTCAACGATGTATTAGTTTTTATTAATGCACTTGAAAAAATTCGAGAAAAATAATATAATTGAAATATTATACAGGCTGTCCCATTTAAGGTACGAATGCATTGGGATCTCGAGAACCGTAATAACTACGAGGTTGGTTAAATTAGACAAAAGTTGCCCCATTAGTGGGCCATTTTAGTGGTGTTTCGTTTGTTCAGAAAAATGCATGTCACTAGATATCGGCAAAAATGTAAATTTTTCCATTTTCGTTTTTTTGCTTGTAAATTTTTTAAGTGAATTCAAACTAAATTTTAACTTGCACTTTCTACAGGCACTTTTGTACATGGAATTCATAGGCGTCCCTATTTCGCTGATTACAATTTTGAGCTCGTTTTAAGCTCGCCCGAACTGCTCGCTTAATCATCCAAAGAAGTATTCTTCGAAATTCGATTGAAATGGATTCTTGTAAGACGTCTATTGTATTGTAACCAGGGCTGTAAACCGCTGCTAAAATAGGTTCGGTTTTGGTTCGCGGTTCGGAGTAGTTTACCGGTTCGGTTTTTGTTCTGGTTTAATGAAATTTAATTCTGGAACGGTTCGTGTACCGGTTCATAAGATCGGTTCGGTTTGGTTCATCTTATTTCATAAATATATTTTCATTTTCCTCTTACCAACCATGATAACAGCAGTTTTAAACATGTGTAACTTTTTGTCGATTTAAATAAGTAAACACTTATTATTCAGCCTTTTATTTATAAAAAAATGTATGTAATTGAACAAAAAGTACAACAGTTAAAAAATAAACTTGTAAAACATATTAATTATTCTTTGTAATGTTTAATTAAAATTAAACAAATTAATTGAAAAATATATATAATTTTTATTGTTTATTAAATATCTCGAAATATCGGATTAACATAATCTTTTCAAAAATCGAACTTGTTAATGTGGCTCGTTGAGGAAACATTATGAATTTTAACCCGCTAAACAGCCTTTCCACGCTTACTTGATTTGCTGGAGTGGCTAGTACATATGTGGTTCAGTTCATTTAACCGGTTCAAAATAATCGGTTTGGTTCGAGCTAGTGGTTCATATAAAATGTCCGGTTCGTTCCGGTTTCGGTTCAAGTTCCGGTTCGGTTCGAAGCCCTGATTGTAACGTTTTATTTATATGGGTGAAGTGTAAAAATAAGAGAAATTATAATAATTAAAATAATATGTTTATTAAACGATACATAATTAGGATATATATTAAAAAGATAATAAAAATAACTAACACTATGATTAAATAATTATAAACACTAATTTAAGACTAAGAATATTATTAAATACTTAACCACTAAGATTATTTATTTAAACAATATTTATATCAATATATTTATTTATATAACTACATTTATTTATGTTAACAACTCGTAGACTATATATTTATATCACCAACTTAATTGCTAGTTGCTTCTATATATCAGACTACATATATATATATCTCCGCTGTCGTTCGGACGGTATTTATACATACAGTGTCCTTCTGGAACTTTCTGAAGCCACAATGATACTGAATACAATAGATTTAGGTCACCGGTGTAATTAACATGTCTGGCCGCTCCGCCGCCGGGGATTACGTCATCGCTCGGGAATATTCTACCAGTAGCGGCGCTCGTATACTCTTTAGTCAGGGGAGCACGTTACAGGGGACCGGGCTGGCCAGAAATATATTTTGATATTAAAATGTATGTGCACAAATATAATCTTAAATTATATTTTTTCAATAATATGCATAATAAAATTTTAATTTCAAAATACGTTATCTTATCTTATATGAACATTTAAAATTAAACAATATTACATTAAAAACTCGCTCTAGAAACACAGAAGGTACAATTAATAGTAATCAAAGCAAATTAAATAGAATCAAAAACTAATATTTTCCAATGTCAATTTTACAAATTCACGTCAAATTCAAATATTTCCCATTCATTCTTATTTTCTACCTCAGAAAAATATGTGCAGCAATAATTGCGTCGATATTAAATATGTAGGTTCTTAACGCGACGTTAGCGACATCTGTTGACCGGAATTGTGTACTACTGGCAAGTGCCTGGCGCTCGCCATATAAGTTTCCAAAGGTTGACGAGAACTAAGAGCATAATATTTCATTGTTTTCCATAGCCTACATGAATAAAATACTTGAAAAAATATCATTAATTTTATAAATTCTTACATAATTTCAAATTAAAGTACAAATGTTTTACATCGTTGAAAAAAAGCCTATTTAATGGTATCACAGCCTACTCTGAGCTCCATATGAAAATTCAAAGTTAATATGAATTTCTTGAAAATGGTAAGAGATAAATTTTTTTTGGGGTCGCCTATGAATTCCACGTGTAAAAGTGCCTGTAGACAGTGCAAGTTAAAATTTAGTTTGAATTCACATAAAAAAGTTACAAGCAAAAAATGAAAATGGGAAAATTTACATTTTTCCCCATATCTAGTGACTTATGTATTTTTTCCGAACAAACGAAATATCACTAAAATGACCCACTAATGGGACAACTTTTGTCTTATTTAACTAACCTCGTAGCTCTTACGGTTCTCGAGATCCCAATGCATTTGTACCTTAAATGAGACACCCTGTATAGGGTATAATTTTTATTGAAATATACATATATATAATAAATAAATAAAAATAATATTTATGTGAGAATATAATTCCTTAGTCACGTGATATGTTTTCCGCCAATCAACATTCAGAATCTCTCTAGCTACAAGTTATCACAGCGATGATAAAAAACAAAGAAATAAACACCGTCTTTATAGTCGTTACTAAGGGATTTGTTTTCTTTATTTATGACATTGACAGTTAATTTTGAGTATAAAAATAAATAATATCAATAATTCAAACTCCGAAATATTAAATAAAACTAGTAAGTACCATGTTTTAATACAATATGAATATGTATATCAAAAGTTAGGTTAGGTTATATTGCAAAAATTCATTATATTCTCTCATTAAATATAAGCTCGTGATATGATTAATAATCGAAGATATTGCTCGTGAAACCGGAGCAGCACATTCAACTCGTCCTTCGGACTCGTGAAATCTGCAGCTCGGTTTCACTCGAGAATATCATCGATGATAATCATATCACTTGTTATATTACGTATGAAAATAAACAAAATGTAACAATGTTAATATCAACGAAATACGAGTATACATTTGTTTGTTACTTATTTATTATTACTTACATATTATTTACTTATTTATGTATTTATTTATTTTCACAGAGCCACTTAGAAGATTTGAATAAAAATTATTTCTCATATATCTCCATTATCTCATTTTTCTCGATTTTTTTCAAATGCAATAATAAAAACTAATACATCGTTGAAAAGACAAAAAATGACAGTTTTTATTTTTGTAAAACAATTATAGGCTGTTATTTAAAAAATAAAAGTTAGTAGTCGTATCTTGTAACCCTGACTGTATAAAATATATCTACATCTGCCATAAAATAGTAAAATAATAAAACTTTTATATGTCCATTTTTTTCTATTACTTATAATAAAAAAGTTAAAAGAGGCAGGTGTCTTCCCAGACTCACCCTGTGTGTGTATGTATGTATGTATGTATGTGTTAAAATTTAAAATAAATTAAGTAAATAAAAATATTACTATATTCTCTTCCTTATCTTTTCCTTTTGATGATGGTTAGGATTTTGACCCAAACCGTTGTGGCCGTATTACCATAAACCAATTCGAACGTGGGTTAGATGGTTTAGGTGTTAGTGGTCTCCATCGCTTATATATTAGCCCAGCTGAAATTCGAGCGCTGGTCGTCCAGTATCGTGACCCGATTGACCCCAATCGGGTTTGTTGGCAGACCTTCGAAAATGATATCGACATGGGTGCGTATAAAAAACGTGGCTTCAGTCTGAACGCGGGATCGTTTTCAAAAAATGAAAATTCCAATGAGGCATGATTTATTTTTAATATTAGAAACGTTTGGGATTTGTGTAAAATAATAGAAAATCCAAAAGCAGGACCGTTGTTGAGATAGTGGCGTAATTAACGGCCCGCTGAGCCCGGGCTCTGGAGGGGCCCCAAAGACCAAAGATGAATCTATTTAAATGTATCATAATTTTATTAATTTAATTGTTTAATTATTTTTATTTTTGTTTCTTGTTACAAGGTTACTTTAAATAATAATAATAATAATCGTAAAATATTATAATTTGTCTTCTACTAGACGACTAGATACCGGTGACCCAAGCAATCCTTGACATAGGCGTTTAACATGGGAAAACAGTTTTTTTTCTAAATAAAAAGTGTCCGGCAGAAAATTAAGCCATGCTATTGGACATGATAATAGTAATAGGACATTACCTTCTGTGAGTTATTCATTATTATATATATATTTTTAAAAGTTTAATATATTTTGCAAAAATATAAAAAATAATTGCCCTGCTGAAGAATCGAACCCAAATCTATAAAATTTAATATTTCAAAGGCAGCTACACTAACCATTGTGCCACGGTAGACATTTGGAAATTTTAATCAATAATCATTAAATATTGAAACAATTATTTAGTTATATTTTTTTATATTTTTTTCTAATTTGCAACATATTAATAAAGTAATTAATAATAAATAACGTGCAGAAAGTAATGAATTATTATTACGTTCAATATTATGGCTTAATTTTCTGCCGGGCACTTTTTTATTTACAAAAAACTGTTTTCCCATGTTAAACGGTCAAGGATTTCTTGGGACACCCGGTATAGAACAATATACAGGTGTTTCAAAATTGAACAACGAAACATAATATTTAAAGAAAGAACTAATGAACTAAAAATAAGTGGACAAAAGCAAATTCTTACAGCTACTTCATTTTAGAGATATTTGCATTTGAGTGTTACAACTGTATTTTTATTTTTACAAGAATTTTTGGTTTTAAAAATAAAATATTCATAAATCTCAAAACTTTTTAAAAAAAATGTTAATTAGGTACATACCATTTTACAAAATTTGTTCAAAATGCTTCAGTTCTCGTGCGACATTCTTCCGGTGATATGTAAATAGGTACATCATTTATTGGCACTTCATAAACTTTTTATTTTGGCACTTCAAAGAAAAAGTCCAGGGGTATTAAATCAGGATAGCGCGCTGCGCTTGCTACGATAAAATGTGTAGAACATTCGTTACCTCTACAACTATAATAGAAGAGGTTCCAGGGGATAAGTGAAAAATGCCTGTTTGCCAATTTGCCTTCAACACAGATGCAAATCTTTGATTTTATTTTATTACAATTGAGTAGAAAATATGAAAAAAAATCTGATGTGGCCAGCACATTACCTTCCGTCAGTTCCGTATTTTATGTACAAATTCCATATACCGGGAGTTTAATTTATCAGTAAACATAGGGTATATCATTACCATAGTTACAGTATAAAATGATTGACAGCAATGTATTAAAGAGTTTATTTTGTAAGTAAACATAGGGATAATTAACAGAGACTAAAATAAATATTAAATTATGAATTAAAGAGATGAGAAATTATTTATTTATGTTTATGTACTTAAGAAGTACATTAAGCTAGTGAGGAATTTTTATTTTACCTTATCAAACACTCAAAATTAGCACCATTAACTTCTAAACAATATCCTAAAGTTTTATAATGAACTCTGATAAGAATGTACGTGTTATTTATATTTTTATAGTTTGGTGATCTACAACCTCCTTTTTTAATTTTTTAATTATGTAGAATTAATTTTTTTTCAACAAATCTAAAAACATTTTAAACAGACCGTGTTTTAAATAAATAATATTTTAACCAAGGACTGAATCTCTATTATTTCACCTCTCCAAATCATCATTAACAGTCGATTAAAACTTATTGCAATATCCTACACGATTATAAAAAGAATTAATGCCATTTGCTGGGGAGTAATATATTGTGAAGTTGTACTAATTCTGTTTTTTAATTATTCAATGTTCATTCTGTCACCATATTGTGCACATTTTTTAAGTATCTCCAAAGAAAAAAATATTTGATTATTATAGATTTTCGAATTATTGCTGGGTAGGGTCTGGATCGCTTATTAAATGTATAGCAGCTAATACATCTGAACTTGATTATTTCAATATCATGTTATAATCTGCACGTTTTCTTCAATTGTATAAAAAAACCATTTTGAAAGATGTCAGTTTAACGAGTTTGACAACTATTCCCTATGTTTACTCATAAAATAAACGTTTTAATACATTGCTGTCATTTTGTAACTATGGTAATGAAACTACTCTATGTTTACTGATAAAAAAAAACTCTGTATAAATTTTCTTGCAAAAGATTATATATTTCCAGTAAACTTATTTGCACTTGACACCGACATCTTTTTTAGCTTTTCCCAGTCGTTAGTGGTCGCTATTCTTGAATTTCTCCATCTACTCATTACTATTTTCCTTGTTGTCCTTATTCAGTTCCTTTTCTCTGAAGTCCTTCGCAATATAGCCTTTCTATCTAATCTTTGGTCTTCCTCTGTTTCTTTAACCTTCTACTACTATGCTGTTCATTCTACTTCCAATATATTCTTCATCTCTCCTCATGACATGTTCAAACCAATATAATTGTTTCTCTTGTATCTTTCTAGAAACTGCTATCACACGAGCCATTTCCCTTATTCTCTCATTCCGTATCCTATCTTTCCGTGTTTTCCCCAACATCCATCTCAATATTCTCATCTCCATGCCACATTCATTTTCTTTTCATTGACACAGACATCTGTCAATTAGAATTATCATAATATAGTAGCTGTTTCCATGGTTATAGCATAGCTAGCTGATTTATGAAATTTAATTCCTTTATAATTTTTTAACTCTATATCCATTGAATATGAAGTATAAAATGCAATTAAATCGTGTAGATAACAGTATAATCTTTAACATTTATAATAACATTGTGTCAAAAATGATATAAACTGTTAAAATCTTCAAATGAGGGTACTTCCGGTTGTCCAATTATAACCAAAATTTAATCACCTCTTCTTTTGGATGTAAACTTGAGGAATACGAAAAAAATATAATTTTTGGAATCGTGGTATTGGAGTTATGCGGACCGCATAACTTTTCGGATCGAAAAGATCGTCACACACACAGACAGACAGATACACACACACACATACACACACACACACACACACACACATAGACACGCACACAAACTGTTAAAATCTTCAAATGAGGGTACTTCCGGTTCTCAATTATAACCAAAATCTAATCACCTCTTCTTTTGGATGTAAACTTGAGGAATACGAAAAAAATATAATTTTTGGAATCGTGGTATTGGAGTTATGCGGACCGCATAACTTTCCGGATCGAAAAGATCGTCACACACACACACAGACACACACACACCCACACACATACTTACATACATACAAACATCATCGTAAAAATGGTAAAATCGTATTATAGGGACCCTAAAACGTGCTTTTTCACTAAAAACTCATCATTGAATTTTTTGACCAGACAGGTAAGGGTGACGGAAGGTAAAAAAATATTTGTCAAATATCATTTTATTAAATAAACCGTTTAAATTGATTACTATTTTACTGGTAAAATTAGAAATTCTTGTAAGAAGTAACGTCCTTATTACAATCAAATACAAATATTTTTAAAATGAAGTACCTGTGAGAATTTGCTTACATGAGCATGTCCACTTATTTTTAGGTCCTTTATTTAAATTTTAAGTTTTGTTCTTCAATTTTGAAACTCCCATACAATAAAAGTATACATTGTTGTAATCGTAAAATATTACAATGTCTTCTACCAGTTATTGGAATATATGTAGAGAAATGAAAAATGATTAGATTGCAGTTTGTTAACTTTATTTGTACATTTTGTCGTCTGTTTTGAATAAGTATAAAATATAAAGTTCAGTTCAGTTATGGGAATATTTCGGACTCGAAAAACGCTAAGTAAAGACGAACTAGTTACGCCACTGTGTTGAGCAACTGTATTTAGGACTCTTTCTTACCTACGAGACATTTTGTGGTCACCACCGATGGTGACCACTAATGGTCGATTTCAGTGAGTAGTGGATACACTGTATTTCTCTTTATCGCAGCATAAGTTGTTAGAAAAATTACATAATTCACACCTCATTGGGATTTTAATTTTGTTAAAATGATCCCGTGTGCTGGAAATATTAATAAGAATAAAATGATTAATGTTTACATGCACCAAAGAAAACCTAATGTCCTTTTTTATTTACTTTAAGTTTCGTAACGTTTTTATATCCATTTTTTACCATCTGTCTGCGAAAAATACTTTTAGTTTCATCCCCTTTCTCAATTTTTTTCCCGCCTCAAATAATACATATGATGAGGTCGACCCTTCGTTCACACATGACACATGGTATCCTGTTTTAAAATATCTACCTATTGAATCTTAATACCCATTTTAAAAGGATAATATAATCATGTTTACAAAGACGTTATATACAGAATGGCTATAAAGTTTTAGGACTGCCCTTATAAATACGACAAAAGCCGTTGTATCATCAAAATCAATTTATTTTTCAATACACACTCCTTCTAAATTCACACAGTGCTTGGCCCGGTTCTCCAGTCCATTCTCGGCGTTCTGGAAGGCAAAATCTAGAATCCGATTCAATATGTTCGTCACGATGGTTTTAGTTCGTTATAGCTCGTCCAGCAATCATTTGAACAAATGACTTTTAAATCCTCCGTATTAATACTAGTCGTTGCTACTGTGAAATTTTTTGCGTTTTACGCAAATATAGTTTCTTTTCAGTGTACATTGTATGTCTATGAAAGTTGAAAATTGCTTGAAACTATTTAAATAGGCAAAAGTTTTATTGGGGTTCCGAAGGTATAGTTCATCTAGGGATCATGTTCCGAAGACTCGATATCGTTTTATTACGGCAGTACAATAGAGGGTCCCAATAGCCTGGCATGTGCCAGGGCTGTAATGAAAAATTTGAGTAGGGGTTTGAAATATTTCATTTCACACATTTTACTTTCCAAAATAGTAAAAAAAAAAAATTGTTTAATATTTAACTGTTTTAAAAAGTATATTGTATAATCAGATATCCGTGACCACCCAGGAGGTACTAATTGCGGACCGTTAATCTTTGTTTATAGTGGCGATTTCCCCAAGAGGCCTATAACCACATGTCATTTAAAAAAATATATGAATATTTATTCGGACATAGTGCACTCGTCCTCGTCTTCAGAATTGTTATCGGACATATGTGAATCCCTTAAAGATATAATTAATGGATTCACGTCTTTGTAAAGTGATACAAATTTATTTTCTTCTTTTATAATATGTTGAATATAGTTATTCCATTGTTGCTGGCCAATATTTTCAACTTCTTCCCTGATTAATTGAACTACACTAGAATTTAATTGTGGTGATACATTTTTTGATCTAACATTGTTTTTTAGTTGGCTCCAAATTAACTCAATCGGATTGAATATGCAATAATAAGGTGGTAAACGTAATATTTTATGCCCTGCCTGTTGTGCCATATTGTCTATAACATAAGACTTATCAAAATTCTGCTCTTTTATAATTTTAAGTAAATCATTTTTTGTTGCCCTTTCTGGTATTGGCATATTTTTCTTTACTAAAAAATCTATTATTTCAGCCTTTCTTGTTTGAATTTAATTTAACAAAACAAAAAACACTTCCATCCTACACTAGTTAGTAGGTACAAATGACAAGTGAAAATAATTAAACTCACCACCTATTTATATACCTACATAGCCACAAATAACGGTTTTATAATACAGCCCAGGTAATCGGTTTAGAAAATCTGGAAAGTGCAGTCTTGGTCTACAGCATTGCAAATACTGAACTGGTCGACTGTACGGACCGAAATATTTTGGCATTGCGGTTTTAGCTATTGTGCACCCATAATAAAACGATAACGAGTCTTCGGAAAATGATCCCTAGATGAACTATACGTAGTTGCACAGTAAAATTCTTATCCAAGATGTTATGATTGCTTTAACAATGAACGCTCATTATTGACCTGAGCCACCTGCTATTGCCAAAATGTATAATGTACACGAGATACAGGATTGTATTGAATGATATTTAAAAAAAAATTAAATACCTATATAAATTTACAAATTATAATACAGGATGCGGCAGAACAGAACCAATTGAGCAGTTTTGAAGAGTTATAAAAAAGAAACCAGGGTATTATGAAAAAAATGTTTTTATTTTTGAAATCAGTAGGACTTACCATTTTATACGCATTATAGCCGTTAGCTGCAATACATTCCGACGAGGCACATTTTCACCTAAGCGGGATTGTGAATAAACAAAATTTTCGTTACTGGGCTGAAAACAACCCCCAAATTGTTCACGAAAGATCGCTACATTCTCCTAAACTAACCGTGTGGTGTGCCGTATCACAATTTGGCGTTATAGGCCCGTACTTTTTTGAAGAGGGAGGCGTGACCGTGACACCGTGAATTCCGGGCGTTATGTTTCAATGTTGCAAAATTTTCTGCAGCCCCGATTGGAAGTGGTTGTTGAAGAAGAGGGATTAGGGGACTTTTGGTTCCAACAGGATGGGGCTACAGCCCACACAGCCCGAAATTCTCTAAACGCTTTAAGAGAAATGTTTCCTGGACGTCTAGTGTCTTTGAGAGGTGACGTGGGGTGGCCTGTGCGGTCGCCCGATTTAAGCATATGCGACTTCTTTCTTTGGGGATATCTTAAGGAAAAAGTGTTTAAACGTCGCCCCCAAAACCTGCTAGAGCTAAGGGAGCAGATTGTTGAAGAAGTAAACGCGATACCCCGCGAAATGTGTCAATGGGTTGTTCAAAATTTCAGAAATCGGCTCCAGCAATGTATTGCAGCTAACGGCCGCCATCTTAAAGACATTATTTTTTAAAATTAATGAGTATAAAATGGTAAGTCCTACTGATTTCAAAAATAAAAACATTTTTTTCATATATACCCTGGTTTCTTTTTTATAACTCTTCAAAACTTCTCAATTGGTTCTGCCGCATCCTGTACTATTGTAGTAGATTTTCTTGACCACCCATTAGGTATTAAAATAATAATAATAATGTTATTATAATTTGTAAATTTATATAGGTAATTAATTTTTTTTTAAAATATTCAGTACAATCCTGTACGTTTACATTTTGGCATTACCAGGTACTCAGTTCAGTAATGAGCGTTCATTGTTAAAGCAAGCATAACATCTTGGATAAGAATTGTATTGTGCAACTACGGTTCTTTGGAACCCCAATAAAACTTTTGCCTACTTAAATAGTTTCAAGCAATTTTCAGCTTTCATAGACGTATAATGTATACTGAAAAGAAACTATATTTGTGTGAAACGCAATTTTTTTTTACAGTAGCAACGATTAGTATTATACGGAGGATTTAAAAGTCATTTATTCAAATGATTGCTGGACGAGCTATACATTGTCGTAACGGTTCCCTTTCAACTTCAATTTTAGTTTGGGGAAGGAGTACGGTCAACTGAGGCCAAATCAGAAGCATACGGTGGATGATGCAACACAGTAACATTTTTGGAGGACAGAAATTGATGCACGACTGTTGCTTTATAGGCCGATGCGTTATCGTGCGCACGCACAACTCATGTTTTTCTTTAAATTTGCGACGACATCCATAGTCAACTACTCTGCAACCATCTTAATTGTAATACGTTGATCGAAAACCAACAGTTATAGAACTGTTTCGATGTTTTCGGCGTTTCAGATTGACGCAGGGCGGTCCCTCTTTGGGACATATTTGTTTTTATCTTGCCTATCGCAAACGCGCTCTTACCAATCAAAAACATTATAACGAGTCAATGAAGCATCCCCAAATACTTTGTAGACCAAAGCAAACGATTAGGTTGGTCCTTGCATAAACGAACAGAAAATTTGTTTGCGACAGCTGTTCGACGGATGCATCCATGACAAGGCATATTTAAGAGGTCAACAAACTACACCCATATGAGAACTGTACTGAAGCAATATTAATAAAACTTAGGGAGGGGGGGTGTTGATGTAGGTTAGTTAAAAATAGTTTGGGTGCCATTTCATAAATGATGCCGTTATATGGCGCTAAAGATCAGTCCTAAATCTTTATAGCCACACTGTGTATGTATAGAGTGGAACAAATTTGAGTTCGTTATATGAAAAACTTTCTTATTTTGCACGCTATTGAAAATTGATGTAGGTCTTTATGAGCCAACTTTTTTAGGACCTTTTCACTGCTGTTGTGCGCATGATGATTAGAGTGAAAGATTCAGACTGCCCTGTGAAATTATTTACATGTAGTTAATGAATGGTTGATAATATAGTAAGCTAACTTCTTAGTTGTTTATGTCACTCTGTCATCTCTCATTGACAAATAACAAGTTTCTTTGTCTACTAAAATAATGGTTGGAATACATTGTTGTCCCGAGGAACGCACACATCGTCCTAATGTTCATAATCGAGCGTTCATTTCTTGTTTCGTTCAGTTTCCTAAACATGAAGTTGGCGCAGATGAACTTGGTGCGCTCATAATTTAAAAAGTACATTCCGGAGTACAAAATGTACATGAAAATTATTTATTGAATTGGAGTAGGTAGTTATTGTAAGTATTTAAAAAAAATGTACTGCGGAGTGTACTTTTTAAATTGTAAGCGCGCGAAGTTCATCTGCGCTAACTTCGTGGTCAAACGAAACAAGAAATGAACAGGGCGATGTATAAACATTATGACGCTTCATACCCAGCCGTTGTCCCGGGGTGCAAATACAAATTTGTTCTTGTTCTGACAGGGTTCAGTAGAAATCATGTTGAGGTCGCTTTGTAGAGAAACAGTTTGAAGTTTCAAAATTTTGCAATAGATGTCTCATCCTCAATGAAAATGGCCCATAGGTATCACATGAATTTTATATCGTCTTTTTTTTTGTTTTTGAGCCACAGTTTAAAACTTGTATTTCGCTTATTATGAAAATACCTCATATCTTGGTTATTTTAAAAGATAAAGAAAAAAGTTTAGATAATTTTGTACGTATTTTTTTTCGAAACTTATTAATTCTCGAGATATAACACAAACATAATATTTTTTAAATGGGAATATAAATGTTGAAAGTATTCTCATCTTTTTCCTTATTTTATAAGCTTTTCAATGATGTATAATAAGACAATATTCTAACATGAATAATTCATTTTTTGGGGTGAAAAAAATTAAATTTATTAAGAAACATATAGGTATACATACATCCATAAAATCACACATGTCCCACTTAGTGGGTTAGCACAAATCCGCAAATAATAACAACTTCAACATCATCCAACAAATCATTCTTAAGGGTGCGTTTCAAACAGAGTATTTAAAGTTTGATAATTTTAAGCCTGTTTAAACAACAAAGAATAATGTATTATACATCAAAATTCATGATTTTTTTTGGACTATCATTTAAAACTATTTTAAATAAGTTTCAAAATTTATTACAAAATTTTAAAAACGTAATTTTCTAATTTGCTTTCGTTTTATGACGTAAATAGTTTTAGGTGATAACTACTATTTTATACTAACTAAATAAATTAATTTTTTTTCAAGTGTTGCCCTCAATTCTTGTAATTTTCTTAAATTGTTCAAAGTGAGAAATGGTAATATTTTGCACAATTTTACAGTTTAGTCACTGCGCATAGTGCAAGCTTTCTCTGTAAGATAGCATCACACTCGAGTATCGGTAATATAGAATATGAAAAATAGCGCGCTATTACTCATATCATGAATAGAGTAATTTGGTAGATAAATATAAATTTCGTGCGATATTTATATTTTCTTTAAATGAGAACAAATACGTAGTTGACATTTTGAATTTCAAAATCACATTCTTTTACACGCAATACCAAAAATGATGATTTTGTTTTTATTTATTATGTGAAATGGATCATAATATCAATCATGACGGTACATGATTGATGTTGCGATCCTTATAGTATACATATAGATGAACTCGGATATAACGTACACCCAATGTAGCGAATACTTGTTTATAACGAACAGAAATAATTTCCCAGAATATAAATCTTACCTATTATTTATACCTATTGTGCGCTTGCATATAACGAACCTATTTATAGCGAACACTCCCATATAACAACCAATTTCTCGGTTATAAGGAACAATGTACCACAACAGAATTTTTTTATGTGTGCATTGTGCATATAAAGTATACATGTGACGGTACTGAAAAACGATATCTACTGGTTATTGAATTATCTCATTTTAAATTTTGAATACATTTTGGTTTATGTTATGGTGTTTGTGTGTATTTTCAGATTATTATTATATTTTTACGTTAGTCACGAATGTTTTTTAGTTTCTAAGTAGATAGAGTTTGTATTTTGATAAAGTGTGTCATTTTTTACCTTCCGTCACCTTTAGGTAAGGAAAGTATTGTCTTTGGTTGAAAAAATCGGTGATGAGTTTTTAATGAATAAGCACGTCTTAAAGTCCCTAGAATACGATTTTACCATTTTTACGATGATGTCTGTATATATTTCTGTGCGTGTGTGTGTGTGTGTGTGTATGTGTGTGTGTGTGTGTTGTGTGTGAGACTATTCTTTCGGTTCCGATAACTCCAATACTACAATTCAAAGAAATTACATTTTTTTCGCATTCCTCTTTCTGCTGACGTAATTAAATTTTGGTTGGAAGATGTCAACCGGGAGTACCTTTACTTGAAGATTTTAACAGATTTTCTTGAAAAAACGCTGTTAAATATCATTTTTCACTTTTAATGTTATTATAAATATTTAAGAATATGTTATTCTATATCCGGTTTGATTGGATTTTATGCATCATATTCAATGGATTTAGAGTTAAATAAAGAAATAGCTATAGCTATTTTTTAATGTAGTACATATATGTACTACATTAAAAAAATTCTGATTTCTGATTGACAGATATCAGTGTCAAGTGCAATTGGTATACGAGCCCAAACTCATAATAATTCGGCTAGTTTACATTTTGAAGAAATTATAAAATCTACGCATATAGTTAGAAATTTCTACAAATTCTTTCGGCTTCTTTAAATGTAGACTTAAAACTTTAAAAAACTGTGGACCAAATTGCTGGTGATAATAGTTTGACCGGTATTTTAATGGTCATCTTCTAGTATTTAGCTTGTAACGCAACTCTTTACTTTTGACACAATGAAAAACAACTTCGTATAAATCTAGTGGGTACAGTAAAACCTACCTTGCAAAACATAACGACAATGATCACAGGAAAATGTGCAGGGCTTAGGGATACAAATGCCTAATAGAATTAAAGCAGGTATTACTAATAAAGACGATGTAACCCAATATTAAATGGCGGAATACTTGAATAACATATTCAGTTTTGGTAAGCTTAAAATCAATATTTTAAACTAGTATAAAGAAATTTGTAGAAATTTCTCACCATACTATTTGCTATACCCACAAATTCATTCCGAGTGTTCGGCAATTTTCACTGTATATTGCCGTACCATACATAATGACATTTATAAACTTCATTTTGAGTACTTTAATGACATTCATAATAGGGCTGAGTAATATAATGGATTAATTATATTATTTATAAATAAATCAAAAACAGCATACCCATCTGACAAGCAGCTGGTAGATGATTTAAGCAATTTGATTTAAATCATGATTCAAATCAAATGATTTTTTTTAAATAATCATCGTTTCCAATGAAAACAATTATTTATTAAAAATAAAGGGTCGCCATGGAAAATAAACTGAAATATTTGACATAAATCAATATTTAGAAACAAAATAAAAATTCAAAATATTATTAGTTATAAGAATAATTATAAAGAAATACTGTTTCAGCTTTTTTGTGCCAGGTCTATCTCCACTCTAGTGAAGAAGTCAGCTTCACAGACTTTTTGCATTATTTCTCTTGGTTTATCAATTTTTTTATTAAATAAAAAAGATTTATATGAAAACAAAAAAAATAATAACAAAAACGACAAAAACTAACAAGTACCTTTGTAAATATCAGAGACAATAACAATAACAAAACTACTAATAATGATAATAACAAATTGACAAAATCAATGAAATTGAAAATTCGAGCAGCATACTAATATCGAGACAGCTTCGATAATAGAATACCCTACCAACCATCCAACCCTCTATTTTGCTCTAGACATGCGTCCCCCGTCCCGCCACGGGGAAGTATTAATTTCATATTAGCTAAGATTTGAACCTGCAAACACAGAGCCATCTGTGGAATACTTTTATCATTTACAATTAGTTCTTATTTAACTCAGCATCACCTCATGGCGCTGTTTTTTCAACGCACCCTTAACATATTAAAGTGACCGATTTTCGGTAGCGAAATACCCAGCGCCGTGCGGTGATATTTTTGCGCCTGGAGCATATAATATTCAATTTGGTGCCTGAAGCACATAATATTCAATTTGGCGCCCTAAGCAAGGCGGCTCCGTGCGGGTGGGCAGATTGTGCCCCGTACAAAGGCGCCTGACCACGAGGGGCACCATTTCATGACAGTAAATAATAGTATTTTTTATGCAAACTATTCTTATTCGTATATAAAAAAATGCCTATGCAACTTCCATAGTAAGGTGATAGAAGTGAACAATATTTTTTATTAATTTGTTTGCATTAGAGCTCTAATTAAGTTTAAGTAAAATAATTATCCTGACAAAAGGATATTTTTCAATGCAATGTTAAATTCAAATAATAATTGTGAACCTGTTGATTACAACAATGAATATTTTGGTTATATCATTAATATTGATTACAAGAATGAATCTACCAATGAATTTAGTAAAATTAAAAAAAAAAACGAAATGAATATCCTGCTAAACGGATAATTTTCTGATATTGTTATAACTGTAAAATTGTTGATTACAACAAACAATTTTGATTACAAGAATGAATCTACCAGAGGATATTTCATCAATATTTTAAATTTAGTATGTTTCGTGAATCAGAAATATAGTTTAACATTTAAATTTACAAATTATAGATTACCTATAGGGGGCGCTGAAGTATAACTTTGCACGAATGCGCCTTTTACCCACAGAGCGGCACTGACCCTAAGAACAATATTTTTTTTTAAAAGAGTAAATTTTTCATTCATTTGGTTCAATACAGAAGAATATAGAACGGACTGGCTCTAGCTGCGTAACTGGATAATTATCAAGAGTATCAATAAGAATATATCTATCATTTCAATTCTGTGTGCGCCTTTTAACAAAAGGCGCCTGGAGTGATTGCTCCTGTGCTCCATATCACCGCACGGCCCTGGAAATATTGCATCCGAATCACAATAATAGTTACAAAACAATCATCCTTTGCCACACAATTCTGTCTAAACACACTTCTTTCGCCTCGGCCACACTCATAATCGCATTCATACATGCTCTTTTTCTCTTTCCACTTGGAAACAATCGAAAAAATTAATAACAGATCATCATTTGTTTACTTTTAATGTTATTTTCTTTATTTTTACTCATTTTTCTAATTTATATTTTTAACATATGTTCCATTTAAAAAATATTATGTTTGTGTTATATCTCAAGAATTAATAAGTTTTGAAAAAATCTAATTAAAATTATCTAAACATTTTTTCGTTATCTTCCATAATAAGCGAGATATGAGGTATTTTCCAAATAAGCGAAAATCAAGATTTAGCCTGTAGCTCAAAAACAAAATACGATAGAAAATTCTTGTGGCGTCTTTTAATGTTGTCTCAAAAAGTTAGCCCATGGAGACCTACATCAATTTTCAGTAACGTGCATAAAAATAAAGTTTTTCATATCAGAAACTCGAATTCATTCCATCCTGTGTAGTGTGTTAAAAAAAACCTAACTCGGAGTAGGCTATGAAGAAAGAAACGTATGTCTTATTTTAAAAATATTTAATCATAGACAATACACTCTTTAGACCTGAAACTCATGTGTACTTGAACTGAATATTACACCTGGTGATTGGAATAGAACTAAAATGTAAATTAGGCAATCCGCTTTTAATTCTTTTCAAAATATTTTAGTTTTATTAGTTAATATAAATGTATATTAATATTAAAATGTATCTGCACAAATATAATGTTAAATTATATTTTGTCAATAATATGCATATTAAAATTTTATTTCAAAATACATTCGACAACTTATTTCATTGAAATAATTATAACCGGGTTGAAAATTAAACACGGATATCTTATATGAACACATAAAATTAAACAATATTACATTAAAAATTCGCTCAGTAGAAATACAGAAGGTACAATTAATAATTTAAGCAAATTAAATAGAACCAAAAACACAAATACATAGATTAAGGGAAATATATAGTAGAAGATTGGGTATCTCCCTTATAAACCGTGATAACAAGTTTTAGTGCCGTCTATGAAAAGGTCAGAAAACTAAATTTGACAACCGAGATAGTGGCGGGAAATATGAATTCATTTTGAATTATTCTAAACTTTAAATTTTATTTCTTGAAAATGTAATTAATAAAAAATCTATTGAAAATAGATAATTTATTAAAGACATTGTCAAGAAATGTGAAATATATGTTGAACTATAAAAAAATAATTACAGTACTTAATATGTTAATGTCTATTTAAAAATATATACATTTCATTATTTAAATCAAATAATAAATAAATAACTACAAATCTCAAACTACACGGCGACAACTATTAAGATTTAAGCACATACTACGCAAGGCACCAAAAATTTGAGATTATTATTACAAGAGGTAATTTTATTTTAAAAAAAAAATTGTTACTTTAAATGTCTGCCAGAAATGCATAGCTTCATTGACCTCCTTATCGATGTTCGTCCACTTTTTAACAAATCTACCCTCTTCTATACTCCTTTTTTCTTAAAACTGACACCATATATTTCAACATTCTTTGATGAATCTTATGAAGCTTCACGTCCTTTCGCCTAATAATATTTTGCTGCTCTTCTACGGTGTAAATATCTAAGAGCACCACCTTGATGTAAATTCTCCTGGTCCACTTACATAAACCATTTCTTCTATTGGGCACTGTCAACTTCTTCAAGAATGTATCTTTACTATGCAGGAGTTACAAATATTTCATGTGATTTTTTTCTGAAATATTATTAATATGTTAATGTATTTTATATCACTCCCGTATACCAATTCTAGTATGAAAACTAATATACTTACCGAAAATATATTGAATGATAAAGTACTATATTGCAATAAAGATACAAATTCACAAATAACAGTTTGAAATGTCAAAGAATTTCAAACGATGCAATAGAGAATTGTGGGAAATTTACAGCAGTTCTCAAACATATGTTACCTTTTTATAGTATTTTGACATTAAAGTTTGAGAATCCCTGTAAAATCTGTACTACTAAAGCCATCTATGAAAGGGTCAGGAAGTATTTCCAAACGCTACTAGATTGAAAACTTGTTATCACGTTTCTGAATGCAGTTTCACCCCCCTGCACAAATATTTTCAAACATCAAATTCACGTCAAATTCAAATGTTTCCCATGCATCCTTATTTTCCACCTCAGAAAAACACCTGGACCAATAGTTGCGTCGATATTAAATATGTAGGTTCTAAACGCGATGTTAGCGACATATATTGACCGGAATTGAGTACTACTGGCAAATGCCTGGCACACGCCATATAAGTTTCCAAAGGTTGTATTTAATTATGTGTCAGTTTGACACGAGATATTGTCAAAAATGTTATCTAAAGAAATCGAAGCTTTTCTTCCTGAATTTTAGTTTAGAAATGGATATTATTTAAAAAAAGGCAAATGACAATATTCTGTTTTTTTTTCTTTATTACCTTTTTTCATAAAATAACATTTTAAGATCAATTTTGACAACTTGATTTTTAAATTGAATAATGATCAGACATATACGTTTCTCTGTTCATAACCTACTCCGAGTTTCTTTTTAATATACTGTATTATTTGCGACCTTATCATTCCAGTTATGTATATTGACGAATATTTACCGCATGCCAACAAAATTTTGTCGTGCGTGTCATCGATTTACCACGTCAGATTTATACAATTCTTTTTCCTTTCTCACTCTTAACATTGACCTTGATAAGTTTTATTTAACATGGTATAGTCTTTTTTAACTTTTAGTGAATTAGCTTAAGAATTTAATTTAAAATAGTTAGAAGTTAGAACCATAATAGTTAAGTATTATGAAATATTGGAAAGTTCGAATGTGGTTCTGTCTATAAGGGTTTGCAAAAGTCAGTTCCCTATAAATTACTACAGGTTATATTCTTTTCTTTACATTTTTATATAGGTATTTTCTTTTTCTCCTAAATTATTTCTTCCTTTAGTGTTTACCACTAAATGCTTGGAGAAGCACCCAACCCTTGATGTACATGTACCCCCTACAAATGTGGTTGAACTGCTGAAGAAGGGTGCAGCCGAATGGCAAAGGGTTAACCCTGTACAAAAAGATTTGTGCGAATGTGCTCTAGACAAAATCAGAAGAAAAGTTGCCACCAGAAGAATCATGCTCAAACCGGCCTTCAGGGATTATGACAAGTAAGATGAAAACGCGATATTGGTCAAGTAAAAATATTATTTAATTTGTAAATTTAGAACAGTTGTTCATGATAAATGATTCAAAAGAGTTCAGTATAGATAGGAATTATTTATTATTCTTACATAGGTACAACGATATATCACAAACAATAAGTGATGAATATTAATGTAACAGGAAACATTCACCCATAAACTATGCGGTTTATTATGTCTTTGAACTTTAGAAAAGAAAAATCCTATATTATTTTTATTATTATATGAGATGTTTTCTTTAAAACAACCAGCGCTTTTTGTACGAACTAATGACTTTAGAAAAAAGTGTTATATACAAAAAAAATGATCTAGAATAAGGGGCTAATTTATCAGTAATAATAAACCGAAAATTCAACCAGTGGTTCTCAAACGGTAGAACACAATTATATTTTTTTAAATAGCACTCTATATAATTTTATAGTTTCTTATATAGAGATTTTTTCTGATTTCAACGATGTAAATATTGTATAGGGTTTTATAATTATTATTTAGAAAAATGGTATTCAAAATTTAAAATAATGTAATAAAAAATGGCTTTACTACTACTTTAAAGCCCGTATTACACTTGACAATAAATCGTACAATTTATCGTACTATCGTACATTAAATCGCACAATTTATTTTGAAAATATAAGCATTTTGGGGAATGTCTTCAACGCCTGAATATTCAAAATCAGAATATTCAAAGCCAGAATCGCATGTAGAAAATCATTCAAATCCCGAATATTCAAAAACAGAATCGCATCGCCAGAAAGCGCTTCGCCCGAATCATTCAAAAACGAATACAGTAAAATTTTTGAAAGATGTCCGAGCAAGGGCACCTGTATCACGAACGAATTAACAAATAGGCATACATTTATCTCTTTCTTTTGCAAAGGCTGTAAGAGTGTGTGATAAGGATGGATATAACACGCTTGTCTTTCAAAAATTCATATTGTTTCGACTAAGTTAGGACATTCCATTTATAAACGATGCTCGTTGTTGATAATACTTTTGCTGTAACGTAAGTTTATTTATTAATTCAGATACATTACCTGGGTTCATAGCCGTACGTATAACGTTATATTCTGTCAGAGTCACTGACACTGACATTGTGTCAGTATTTTATTTTTAACATATTTGGTTTTACATTTGCTTATAAACTTACTAGTTGACTTATTTTTGAATTTTGAATGCTTTTCCTGTAATATATATTTTTATAATAATAAAATAACAGTAGTATCTTACGTACCCTCATAAAAACTAAGCAAACGACACTACTGAATTTGTCATGATGGGCGGAGCAAAAATCTGAATTCGTACAATTCGTAGACAACCTTGATCGGACATCTTTCAAAAATTTTACTGTACGTGAGAGGGGCCAAGCGAAGGCCACTTTAGGTTAGGTTTGGGTTAGTTTGGTTAAGTTAGATATGCTTTCGTGCAATGCGCGATTCTGTTTTTGAATATTCGGGATTTGAATGATTCTGGGCATGCATTTCTGGCTTTGTATATTCTAGTCTTGAAAATTCGGGCGTTGAGTATGTACCCAGCATTTTACACTTTACGATTTGCTATCAATTTATTCTATGTTTGACGCAAACTTCGAAATCGTGAGATTTCACAAGAATAAAAACTTCTGTGATACACACAAATGTCAAACAAGAATAGTTCAATATGTCAAATATTATACAGTTGGCATTGGAAAAGTAACCACAAAACTGTAAGAAAATCTAGGAAAATAGAACAGGTTCTAATTTTCATAATTTATTGTGCAATTTATTTTCACACTTGCCGATAAATTGAAGGTCGAAAAATCGTACAATATATTGTGAAGTTTAAAACAGCTATAATCTAGATAACATACGTATAGTGAAAATGGTTAGGCAGAGAATTTACGTCATCGACTTGAAAAAAATCTTATAAAATGAAATATAACTTATGGAAATTATTGGGTGTTACTTATTTTTAAAAGAAGAAGAAAAAAAGTACTAGTATTAAGTAACGTATATATTAATGATATTTACAATTATTTCCAAGTCAATCCTTATTCTTTTTACGAAATATAAAATTAGTTAAAATAATTGTAGTTTATTTTCGTACCATACGTTGGCACTACTGAGAATGATCATGTGTCAAATAATTTTATATTCCGTAAAATGAACAAGGATTAACTTAGAAATAATTGTAAATTAATTAATATATACGTTTCTTTAATACTAGTATATTTTTTCTCCTTTTTTAAAATAAATAACAACTAATATTTACTACAAATTGCCTAATCATTTCCACCATATCAATGCGTGTGTATGGTATAGCTTTATTGCAATATTGTAACATTATTTTTAATTTTTAATACAATTTTTCTCAAAATAATTGTTATACAACAATATTTATATCGTTGAAATCAGAAAAGAAATATGTATCTAATGGGCTAAAAAATATATAAGTACTATTTAAAAAATATAATTTAATTCTACCGTTTGAGAACCACTGGTTGAATTTTTGGTTTGTTATTACTGATAAATAAGCCCCTTATTCTAGATACTTTTTTGTATATAACATATTTCTCTAAAGTCATTAGTTCGCTGAAAAAACCGCTGGTTGTTTTTACTAACTATATTAAAATGGTGATATTAAAATTTTTAGAAGCAACAATGGACATGTTTCTCGAACCCAAATGCGTCAAAGTTTAGTCCGGTTCAGCATTTTATTATCAGACGAAGAACTTTATGCACTGGAACAACGTTTCAACGATGATGTTGGTTTTAATTATTTCTGGTTTTTGAAAGAATTAGAAACTAAACCACTACAACCACCATTGGTAAATTCTTAAGTTTTTCAAAATACTGCAGAGCACAGTTCTTATTTATTTATAGTAAAAATGATTTCAAAATCCATTTCTTTTTCAGTACAACGCATATTTGGAGAATATGAAGCAAGTAAACAAAGGAATTAAGAAGAAAGCAAAAGATAGAAAAGACACCGATATTGTACAAATTCTGGCGAAGATAAAAGGAAAGATGGTTCGCGAAAGAATTAGAGTTATGGAATTTCTGCGCGATTTTGATAAACACAACGAAAATATGATTTCTAGAGAAGATTTCAAACGCGGTCTTAACGTTTGTAGGTTCGATTTGAATGAAAATGAAGTCGAGACGATTATGGACGTGTAAGTATTTAACATAACAAGCAAAAAAGAACGAATTGGGTTTCATTTTTTCACATTTTTCCCAGAACCTGTTAAATTTAGGCGTCAATTGTATAACCGGAAGTTACTTGAAGCTTTAAACAGTTTTATGTTCTAAAAATTAACGATTATTAATTAATACTTTATCTTTAGGGCGCGAGCAGACACATGCCTCGAGCGACCTTGAAGTGCTTGGAATCAGCTGATTTGTGTGCAAATGTCACACAACAATGTCACTATGACAAAAACAATGTTTTGACTTATTTTGATTTTGAAATTCCAAAAATGTGTTTTACTGCCTGAAAATTATAAAATAATAACATTTTAGCAATTTAATATTAAAATAAGTCAAAACCAGGGGGCTGAATCTGCATTCAGAAACGTGATAACAAGTTTTCAATCTAGTAGCGTTTGGAAATACTTCCTGACTTTTTCATAGATGGCTTTAGTAGTACAGATTTTAGAGTAATTCTCAAACTTTAATATCAAAATACTATAAAAAGGTAACATATGTTTGAGAATTGCTGTAAATTTTCCACAATTCTCTATTGCATTGATCGAAATTCGTTGACATTTAAAATCGTTATTTGTGAATTTGTATCTTTATTGCAATATAGTGCTTTATCATTCAATATATTTTCGGTAAGTATATTAGCTTTCATATTAGCATATAGGAGGGTGATATAAAAAATTAACAAAAAAATAATATTTCAGAAAAAGATCATATGAAATATTTGTTACTTCTCTGTAGTGAAGACACATTCTTGCAGAAGTTGACAGTGCCCAGTAGAAGAAATGATGTATGTAAATGGACCAGGAGAATGTACATCATGGTGGTGCTCTTATATGTTAGGAGAACAGTAAAATATTACACTCTTTGGCGAAAGAACGTGAAGCTTCATAGGATTCATCAAAGAATGTTGAAATAGTAGTAGTTTTAATAGATTTATTAAAAAGTGGACGAACATCGATGACAAGGTCAAAGAAGCATTGCATTTCTGGCATACATTTAAAGAAACATCTTTTTTGAAATAAAATTACCTCTTGTAATAATAATTCAAATTTTTTCTTCCTTGAGTAGTATGTGCTTAAATTTTAATAGTTGTCGCCGTGTGTTTTGAGATTTGTAATTATTTATTTATTATTTGATTTAAAGAATGTAATGTATACATTTTTAAATAAAGACATTAACATATTAAGTACTTTATTTTTTATAGTGCAACATATATTTCACATTTCTTGATAATGTGTAATAAATTTTCTATTTTGGATAGATTTTTTTATTAATTACATTATTAAGAAATAAAATTTAAAGTTTAGAATAATTCAAAATGAATTCATATTTCCCGCCGCCTTCTCGGCTGTCAAATTTAGTTCTCTGACCTTTTCATAGACGGCACTAAAACTTATCACGGTTTATAAGGGAGATACCCAATCTTGTACTATATATTTTCCTTAATCTATGGTCAAAACCTGTCAAAACAATGGTCTTGTCAAGATGACATTGTTGTTGTCCAAGTTACATGCGCACACAAATCAGCAGATTTCAAGCACTTCAAGGTCGTTCGAGTCATGTGTTTGCTCGCGCCCTATACAGGTTGTTCATTTTTAATTGGCTACCATTGCGATCTTGAGAACTATAAGTGATACGAAGTTGGTTAAATTAGCAAAGAATCTCTATTTTATATGGGTATTTCAATGATAAAATGAAAAAAATTCAACGAGTGGTTCTCAAAATATACCAACTTTTTTATTTTAAATAGGAACATATACTTTCTATTTGCTCATTCAATAGAGCTCTTTATTCTGAATTTAACGATATAAAATTTTCATACCCTTACATAACAAAATTTTCGAAAAAAAATTAATAAATATATTTTTTTGTTTATTGCTATTTCTGTCAAATGAGAAATTGTCCTCTTCATATCATTTTTAATAAAAATGGTTACTTAAAAGACAAAGTTTACGACACTATGTATCCCAACATACAACATTTAAAAGATAGTATTGAAGAAACATTAAGAAGTATTGATAAAAGAAAATGAAAAAGTTAGGAAAAATTTAAAATTGAGAATTCAGTTATGTATTTATAAAAATAAAGATAATTTTGAGCTGTTTTTATAAAGAAAAAGAATAAATTATTTAATTGAAAATAAAGTTCTTTTTTCAGTCATGGCATTTTTATTAATATCATATTTTGGGGGAATTAATTAAAAACTTTATTAATTTTTTTTTTCGAAAATTTTGTTATTAAGTTTATGAAAATTGTATATCGTTGGATTGAGAATAAAGAGCCCTATTGAATGAGCGAATAAACAATATATATTTCTATTTAAAATAAAAAAAGTTGATATCCATATTTTGAGAACTATTGATTGAATTTTTTTTTGCAATTTATCATTGAATTACCCATGTAAAATAGAGATTCTTTGCTAATTTGATTATCTTCGTATCTCTTATAGTTCTCGAGATCGCAATGATAGCCACTTAAAAATGAACAGCCTGTATGTTTTATGGATAAATTTAAAAAATAATCTATTTTATAAACCCCTGAGCTTATGTTTAAAGATAAGTAACTCGTTGTTACACAGTTAAGATTTTAAATATATGTAACTGACAGATAATTAACCTAACGCACAAAATTATACTAGACTTGCCCAGGCTTGAGCTTTGTGCGTTAGATTATATTTTACAATATGGCCGTAAGCTATTTGTCGTTCTATAAAACGCTCAGTTGTTTTATAAAAAGTCTAACCACAATGTAAAATAATGCTAAATCAACGAAGAGTTGACAATCTACCCGCGTTTTATAAAAAAAGACGTATTGTAACAGAGAAACATATGTCTGATGATTATTCATATCAATTCAATTCATAAGTCAAATTGTCAAAATTGATCTTAAAATGTAATTTTAGGCAAAAAAGATAATAAAGAAGGATACTGTATATTGCCATTTACAATTTTCTAATTTATTTCTATTTCTAAAATAAGATTCAAAAAGAAAAGCTTTGATTTCTTTAGATGACTTATGAAATGATATACAATTCTTTGTTCAGTGTACTTCGAATTTTAACATACTGTATAATCAAGTTAGATTTGTTCAATAGTCACCGACTGTAGAATTAAATCTATCCTTGTGGGTACCTATGTCGCCATCTGTGGCTAACTAGTCGTACTCCAGCTTTCAGTCCCCCATGCGCAACTGCTATGTAGAGTACCGTCGCTTTTCGGACGTAGTAGAAGAAGCGTTCACACAAGGAAGTCTAGAGCGCGCTCCTATGGTCATACCAATCCAACACATCGCTGTCCGTGATTGCGAGAAGAATTTCATGAATTTCGAGGAGAGACATACCGTAGGAATGGGCATGCAGAAGATCTCCAAGAATCCGGAGTTCATCGTGAATCTTGTCGATGTCTTCCACGTAAGAACATTGATATTGATTTTCCATTTTAATTTTTTTTTTTGTAATTTTATACAATAGGTACTGTCGAAAAATATAGGTACGCTTACTGATTTGTTAATCAATGTACTCATTGTTGATTATTAACAAATTTTATTATTTTTTTATGCAGTAGCTACCTTCTAAAAATAAAGATACATAATATTTCTGAACTTATATTTACATATTACATATATTTTATATCTAAAAATTCCCGCTGAATCTCGTTTCCCCACTTAGGCGTTTTCGTAAAGTTAATCGGATTGATCCTATGTAATCTGAAGCGTTTGTAAAGTCAATTGGGTTAATCTCACGCGTTAGTAAACTGATGACGTCATGTTGTCGGGTGAAATCAAGCGAAATCAACTTATTTACGTAGTATTCATATAAATCAAAACTGAAAACTGACAGTATACAGTGTCCCATGAAGAGCTGCCACCATTGGGATCTCGAGAACTATAAACTATAATGGCCAGTTGCACAGCTTATAGTTAAATTGTTAACCATTGGTTAAATTGACAATATCGTATCGAAATGAAATGTCAAATGAGTTGTTAAGTATTACTGTCAAAATTTTGATACGCATTTTTTCTGTTAACCTGTAGTTACATCATTAACTATAAGATATGCAACTGGCCATAAGAGATACAATGTCAGTTAAATGGAACTTTTTGTGCACCTATAGGAGGCCATCTCAGATGTGCTTTTGTTTTTCCAAAAACCAAAAATTCTAATAGGGCACTAGATAATGGCGAAAAACTAAATTTTGTTGATTTTTTTTTCAAATAACGTCTAAACTATTAGTAATCGAGAAAAATGTTACAAATAAAGAATTTAGATATTCTTATTGCCTAATTAGTGGCGTACGAAATAAATTTTTATATTCGCAAATTTCCGAGATATAATACAAAGTTATATATTTTTAAATGGTACCCATATCTATAGATCATAACATATTACTTGACAAATTGTTTGAGTATGGTATACGTGGTAATGCTTTGAAATGGATAAAATCTTACCTGCAAGACAGATCTCAAGTAGTAAGTGTCAAAGTTAATGAAGGAAAATATTTTTCCGAAGTGCAGTTTCCTTCAACAGGTGTTCCACAAGGGAGCATTCTTGGTCCTTTGCTATTTATTTTGTACATAAATGATCTCCCTGATGCTTTTACTTATGCAGACGTGTGCTTGTTTGCCGATGACACATCCGTCATTATCTCAGCGTCAAGCACACAGGAACTTAATTCCAAAGTACAAGAGTGTATCGATACAATGGACAACTGGTGTAAAGACAATGCTGTGGTGCTTAATGCTGATAAAACACAATTAGTGCAGTTCATGTTAAAAGGCAATAATTTCAATGTTTCAGCCTCCCTTCACAATATAATGGTAAATCCTACTACAACAACTAAAACTTTAGGATTGTTCATAGATTATAACTTTGCTTGGGCCAATCATTCTCATCATCTTATAAAGCGACTAAATACATCTTGCTACGTTTTAAGGCATTTACGTAAATGTGTTAATATGGATATGCTCAAAATGTATTACTTTGCTCACATTTTCAGTATCTTGTCATATTGCATAATCTGCTGGGGTAATTCAACCCAAGCCATTAGTGTTTTCAAAGCTCAGAAAAAAGTTATAAGGGCAATTATTGGATGTTCTCCTGATACATCGTGCAAAGGTCTCTTCGTCAGTCTCAATCTGCTTACTCTCCCTTGTATTTATATTTTTGAATGTGCGGTTTTTGTCAAGAAAAATCCTTCTCTTTTTTTAACAATCAAACAAGCTACTGGGTTTCATAACACTCGTAACATCAACAACTTATATATTCCTAAATTCAGAACAAAAAATTTTCACGACAATGTTTCATACATGCCTATCAAGATTTTTAATCATCTACCTCAAGATTTAAAAGCTAATAACTCAATAACTTCTTTTAAATTTAAACTAAAACAATTTCTTATACGTAAATGTTTTTATTCCATTGACGAATTTTTTGATAATTAATTGTTGTTCTTATATTTCTGCTTATTTATTGTAGATACCTATTTTTTGTTGTAAATTTGTGTATGCAATATTTAGATTTTTTCTTTTTTTTGCTATGTATTTATATATTTTTTGTATCCTGTTATTGACAAGCCAAATGAATTTTTGTAATTATCGTGGCAAATAAAGATTATGATTATTATTATGATTATATCTGATTTTAGTCTTAAAAAATACTTATTTTTTTCTCTTTTCAATAATGTATGGGTTATTGTGTTTCGTATTTGTTTAATCCTCAAAATTTAATTTTTCAGGTTATTTTTCCCAAATTTTGTAATTATTTCAAAAAAAATATATTATTTTTATTAATTATATTCTATTTAATTGCTACAATTCATTTTATGACCTTCTTGCTCCAGTGGCGGATCCAGAAAATCTCTCAGGGGGGGGCGAACTACTTTTTTTAGTTAGTGGAAGTCATCCCTGCAAGGCATTAAAATGGCCGAAAAATATGCGCCACATGAATGACAATACGTTTTAAAATTTCGTAACAGATGTCGTTAGTCGCTAGGAATTCAACAATGCCACCTGTTATGGCGCCAAAACTGAATTTTATTTAAATATTGTGCGTAAATTTCTCGACTGTAATGTGGATTAGGTGTTAACAATTACTCGAAAGTTCAGCCAAACAGCATTTATTCTTACTATAATAACGTTTCAGTGCACCATTGCACCTTCTTGAGGGTGTACAATGATTGCAATAACATCAATGCAAGGACTGATATTCAAGAACTTAACAGCGTATATTTTGGTGTATTGGAAAAGTTCAAAAAGGAAAAGGCAAATTTTAGGCCAAACTGAGTTTCATTAATTTATCTACATTTTATTTAAATTCCTAGAACTTGCTACGTTATTATTGGTGTACAGACGACCAATAGGAGTGCGTTTCAATGATGTCACCAGAATCCTTACACAAGATATTTCCGGCTATTTTCCGTATTATTCGGTTGTCGGTTTTTAGAGCAAATGGGTGTGTGTATACTATTTGATTTTTTTGGTACGATTTGTAATAGATTAAATGGATGTTTTGTACGAATGTATTTTGTGTACATGAATTGTAACAATTTGTAAGAACTTACTGTAAGTGTGATAATGTCCATGTTATTTTGTATGTATTACAGTCTTGTTGTATAATTGTTGTAGATCGTGAAGAAGATGCAAGGGTGCATACCAAAACGTTGGTAGTAAGAATAAATGCTGTTTGACTGAACTTTCGAGTAATTATTAACATCTAATTTATTTAAATATCTATAAACTTTTTCTTGGTTCATGTTGAGTTTTTATACAACAAAAAAATAATTATTTATTGATCTGTAATTTTACAAGGAAGACATCTTAAAATTTTGAAGAAAAAAATCTCTCAGGGGGGGATCCGCCACTGTCTTGCTCAATAGTTTTATTTCAAACTCCCAACTTACAATTAAAAAAAAAATTGATTTAATTTTATTGTTTTTTTTGGGCAAAATTTTTGAACGAAATAAATTATTTAAATAAAACGAATATTTCTTAATAGAATTCTTACCAATATTTCCAAAATAACAGTAAATTTACTATAAAATAAAGCAAAGAAATAAAATTTCGAAGTTAAACAATTACAAAACACAATAACCCATACATTATTGAAAAGAGAAAAAAAAAATAGATATTTTTTGAGACTAAAATCAAATATGGGTACCATTTAAAAAAATATAACTTCTTTATTTGAAACATATTTCTCGATTACTAGTAGTTTAGATGTTATTTGGAAATGAAAAAATTAACAAAATTTAGTTTTTCGTCTTTATCTAGTGTTCTAGTGGCCTATGAGAATTTTTGGAAAAACAAAAGCACATCTA
Source organism: Harpalus rufipes (assembly GCA_951394225.1). Taxonomy (NCBI): domain Eukaryota; kingdom Metazoa; phylum Arthropoda; class Insecta; order Coleoptera; family Carabidae; genus Harpalus; species Harpalus rufipes. The sequence continues at coordinate 47,674,179 of OX596279.1, forward strand.
AGATGGGCCCCTATAGGTGCACAATAAGTTCCATTTAACCAACATTGTATCTCTAAATGGCCAGTTGCACAGCTTATAGTTAATGTGTTAACTACAAGTTAACAAAAAAAGTGCATATCGAAATTGTCAATTTAACCAATGGTTAACAATTTAACTATAAGTTGTGCAAATGGCCATTATAGTTCTCGAGATCCTAATAGTGGCAGCTCTAAATGGGTCACACTGTATGGTTTAACTTATACCGTGAATATTATTATTCATCAAAATTTGAAGACATTTATTTCGCAATAATAAATCAATTGAATAATTATGATGTAAATTGACAGTATTATAATAAATATAACCTATATTGTGTCTGTTTTGTTATTCATCAAAATTCGAAGTATAAATAGTTATTTACCAATAATAAACGAATTGAATAAATACGATATAAGTATAATGGATGAAATATACCTCTTTTTATTGTCCAAAAGCAATATGTTGTAATAATTGTACGTAATCTTAGAAACACCGTTTTGCTATAGCAAAATGCACAATATAAAACTAAGAACAAAACTACTAACACACAACCAGGGGTGTTGTCCTAAAATAAGTAGTACCAGGGCACAAAGGCGGCGCCCTGCCATCGAAAAAAGTGCCGGGGCGGTGTCCCGGTGCGCCCTGCTTCGACTACAGCCTTGCACACAAAACAAAAATGATCGACGCCAGAATTATTACATGATTGACAGAATGAACGGATTACATTCAACGCAAATATTTGAAAATGACATTTGTTACCGCGGTTACTATACAGTTTCTTTTTCATTTTTTTTTTTGCCATCGGTTGGACGGAGATAGCGAATATCCTTCTGAAACACCAACGATAATGAGATAACAAATAAAAGTCTCAAATATGCCATGAATGTACGACAAAGTTGCTAGATAAAAGTTCACTAATTCATGTATCGGAAATTGATGACGTGGGGATCAACTCGAAGATACAGAGTATACATGAAACAATTTCTGATTGAAATAAGTCTCACTCGAGTCGAGTATAAAATTATGTACAATTACAGAAACAAGCTGTATTTTTTATCCATTTTAACAAGTTAAACTTCTTCTATAACCTCAGATTTAAACGTCAAATTATGTACAGATCTGACACGTTCATAGAAGCTTCGATAATCGGATGAACGATGAACCTGATATATCTGTGACATCATCGTACAGATCCGTTGAATAGATTCGACTGACTTTACGAAAACGCCTATTAATTCTATAAAAATATTTTCCAAACGAAATAAAAATTCGAATTGAAGCAAGTAACATTTTAAAAATAGAACTTAGATTTGTGCAAGTCTGCTACACCCTAATTTTAATTGCACTCTGAGAAGCACAATTTCATGATTTTACTGATATTTAATTTTACTGAGTATTATTTATAAATAAATGTAACGAGGCTCGTGCTGCAATCTAGCGACAGAAAAACTACATACAGTAAAAAAAATGAAGATGTCCGATCAAGGTCATCTACAAATTTTAGCTCTGCCCATTCTGTTTCTGTAAATTCAATATTGTCGTTTACTTAGTTTTTATGAGGGTACATAAGATACTACTGATATTTTATTATTATAAAAATATATGTTACTGTAAAAACATTCAAAATTCAAAAATAAATCAACTGGTAAGTTTATAGCAAATGCAAAGCTAAATACGAGGTCTGGCTATTAAATAACGAGACTGCGCGCGCAGAATGCGTCCTAGAGGGGAAGGGGGAGAAACGAATGCAGCGTTGGATAGCTGGAAGTGTCTACTATTCCGGTACGAAAACACGTTTTAATCGCTGTAGTAGTATTTTTTCTATAGAGGTTAGAAACGAACGTGTTTTTTTCTCGTGCCGATAACAATGTGTGACGAAAAACACGAGCAACGGATCAATGTGAAATTTCTCGTTAAATTTAAAAAAACTCCGACTGAGTGCTATAAGTTGTTGAAAGAGGCCTATGGTGAGAATTCTCTACCTCGTGCGCTTGTTTTCCCATGGTATAAACGGTTTTCTGAAGGCCGAGAGAGCACCGAAGATGACCAACGTCCAGGTAGACTGTCTAACCGTTTTTTCGACATCAACGGCATCGTGATGACTGAATGGCTTCCCAAGGGTCAAACTGTAAACCAAACTTACTATTTGAAAGTTTTGGCAACATTGCGAGAACGAGTTCGTAAGAAACGGCCGGAGTTGTGGAAAAACAAGTCGTGGATTTTGCACTAGGACAACGCACCTGTCCATAGTGAAGCGTTATTTAGCCGCTAGAGGCACTCCAGTGCTCGAACACGCACCGTACTCGCCTGATTTAGCACCCTGTGACTTTTTTCTGTTTCCGAAGATCAAGTCTGCCTTAAAAGGAACCCGGTTCGAGTCGATGGAAGAGGTGAAGCGAAAATCGGCGGAGCTCCTAAACGCTCATACAAAAGAAGACTTCCAACATTGCTTTAACCAATGGAAAAAACGAATGGAACGGTGTGTGGCGAGGGAAGGGGAGTACATTCAAGGGGAGCATTCGATTGTAAAATAATTTTTAAAATAAAACTCTTTTTTCATAAGCAGTCTCGTTATTTAATAGCCAGACCTCGTATGTGAAAAATAAGATACTGACACAATGTTAGTCAGTGACATTGACAGATAATAAAGTTATTCGTACGGCTATGAATCAAGATAATATATCTGAATTAATAAATACTTACGTTACAGCGAAAGTATTGTCAACAACGAGCATCGTTTTAAAATAGAATGTCCTAACTTAGTGGAAACAATGTGAATTTTTGAAAGACAAACGTGTTAAATCCATCCTTACGCTAGTCTTTGCAATTGAAAGAGATAAATGTATGCCTATTTGTTAATTCGTTCATGATACAGATGACCTTGATCGGACATCTTAATTTTTTTTTGCTGTATACATTTTAAGATATGGATTATAGAAAAATATTTACAGTTAAATAATTACACTTTTACCAAATGTATTTCAGAAATGGTTAACTTAATTTCAGAATACGTTACATGTATTGCAGAATAGTCAATTTACTTTCAGAAAGAATCAAATTTTATTCGAAAAAAAAAAAAATTGTATTCTAGGAAGCGTCAATTATAATTCAGAACGATGTTTATAATCTTTCATCATACAATTTTGCTCTACAGCCTAAACGGTCGAATTTATTACTGAAATAATGTTATCCTTATTATTATTACCTACATCTAAATTACATTTAACGCTTTTTGAAATTAAATTGAGTATTCTAATTTCTGAAATACATGTGGAAAAAGAGGTGTATAGTATTGTTACTATTTAAGTAAACTACTAGTAGGCATAGAAAATATATTAATGAGGTCAGTTTTGACATAAAATATGTTAAATTACCTAGGCCAATAACTTTAATTGGCTTATCTATGGAAGAAGCCATATAATGAATATTTTAAATGCACAATACTATTAAGAAATTTGCAATATTTATATTTTTGCAATAAATAACAATAACAACGGTTTCATAAAAATTGTTATAAACTTTTACCGGAGGTCGTAAAAACGGTCCTTAGAATGGAAAAATGATTACATACTAATTAGTCTAATATTATAATTGGAGAGCTCTTAGTAAAAACAACCATAGTTCAGATATTGTAAATATGAGTTACATGCAGCGACATACCGGATGTTTACTTTTTTATGGACCAAGGGAAATACAATGGTCAAATTTTCATATGGCTGTAAATTCTGCTCTTTTAATTTTAGAACTAAAGTGTAAATACAAACAAATGTTCAGAAGTAAATATTGCAGCAAATAAACCTAAATTTATTGATATAATATGTTTTTGTCATGAGATAAACGTAATGTAACGTAGCCTTCGCCGCCGCCGCGCCATACCAGGCGCCACTGTGGCGCTCTTTACTGACGCGCTCAAACTTGTCGCGGTGACTAATCTATTGTGTCATGTTGTTTACCTCTAGAAGTTCTCCAGGAGATTCTAGAAATAATCCGCCAGGTATATAACCCGCCGCCAAAGCCAGCGAACGCATTCTGTATTATAGAAGTAACGAGTAAAGAAGTCTGATATAAATAAGCGTCGTGAATAGTTGGTGATATAAACAACAGTCGCCAAGTAAACATAAATAAATGTGATTAGTGACATAAACAGTAGTGTTAATTGTTTAAATAAATAATCTTAGTGTTTAATTGTCTTATAATATTCTTAGTCTGTAAATTAGTGTCAATATTTGTTTCTCATAGTGTTAGTTACTTTTATAAACCTTTAATTATCTTTTTAATATTTATATATCGTTTAATAAACGTATTCTTTAATTAATAATATTTGTCTGTGTTTTACACTTCACCCATATAAATAAAAACGTTACAGTAAAATAAAATATCCATCTATAAGCTTTTTACATAGAATGCGATGCAAGATAAAACATACAATTATATAAGCCGTGTTCCTTCGGTCTGTGATTGTGATTTTGTGAATCCTGATTAGTTTAATCGTGATACTTTTGAATCATGATTTAAAAATTATACCAAGAAAACAGCTTGAATAACACCATCTAGCGTCAAACATTATATGCAGACCAATGCAAACTAATTTATTTTATTTTATAAATAATTTACAGCGGTAATAATAAATAATTTCCTATTTCCAGATTAGTTATTCCGAGCATATCTCTTAACCATGTGTTAAAATGACATTTATGGAGGGTTTATTCTAGAGTTAAGCCTTATTCCAAGTTTATTATTATACATTTATGGGTTAAGCTCGTGATAAACTAGGAATAGCTATTCCTGATAGATTGCGAATTACAGCCCGAAGGAACACGGTTATAGTCGTATTGTTTGACTTTGACAGATAAAGGTATATTAACTGATATGTAATTATTAATATTGTTCCATTGAGTTGGACGTCCTGAGTTAAATTGTAGAAATCTATAAAAGTAAGGAAGCTAGAAAGTTTATTCTCTGATTATCTCAAATTAAAAAAAAATGAACAGGTTGTTTTTTATTAAAAGCTCGGTTTATTATACGGTATAATTTATACTTCAATCTTCAACTAATATTGAATTATTATTATTTTATAGGAATACGACAAGGAAAGATGTGGCACCGTAGGCATCCACCAATTCTTGAAAGTATTGTCACTTCGTGGCTTGCACAATTTAATATCGTCTTCGGAATTCGACGCTATTTGCAAGTGCTTTAGTTTTGAACGCGGCTTGCACCCTGAAGTGGACTACCGGGCCTTCTGCAAGGCACTTGACTTGCAGTACATCGCTAATAAGTCTAGGCCATTCTAGGAGAAATGTATTGTTTTTATTTAAATGTATGTGTAGTAAAAAACGTTATTATATTTGTATTGATTTTATGTTAATAAAATTTCTTTCATGAAAGGTATCATGTGTTTATGATTTATTATTTACACACGACAATTCTTATTAACAATAAATTTGTCACTCCACTAAACTAAAATAAAACAGTTGGGAAGTGTATCATTGTTTATTTTACTTTTCAGCTAGTTGCCCTAGCAACACTTTCATAGTTATTTCTGCTTATTTTAGCTTCGCACTCAAAGCTGACTTCGGTATACCTCGGTCATTTAATTCAGCGCTCATCTGTACCTATCCTACTGGAGCATTTCCATAAAATAAAATGAACACCTGTATATTTTTTAGGACCATTTGATAATAGTATATTAAAGAACGAATGTCATAATTGTCATTTTATTTTGTGAGAAGGAAGTTTGGGTAACGACGCATAGCGGAGTTGCCCAAACCTTCGAACAAAATAATCGACAATTATGACATGAGTTCTTTATACTATTTTTTCTATTTTGCGCTTTTTATGATCTTTTTAAATAAAAAATCGTAAATTAAAAATTTAGGGAATTTTGTGTTAGTTGGTAATAATGTGACATTTGAAAATTCAATTGTTTGAATTTAAAATTTTCTCCTGTTGTTTACAATCAAATTCATATCAAATTAAAAATGAATACAGACGATTTTTTGTGTACTCCACCTGAAATACGTGAAATTACGGAAAATACATTTTATAATTCCAAAAGCAAACAATGAAAAAGTGAGGTTTCATAGTCATAACCAAATATAAAATTTTTACAAGTTACTTACATTTTATTGTATAAAATTAACTGGAAAGGATGTGGAAAGTGCAAAACTATATAATTATACACATCTTATATTTAAAACACTATTTTCTTATAAATAAACACTTAATTCTTGTTGACATTTCTCCTCCGCCGCCATTTTGCTTTTGTCTGAACTACTACACAAACTGCGTAACTTTGGCTATGAAATCAGCGTCAAAAATCTCGAACTAATTTACCGACAGAGTTCATAAATAAATAAAAATAAATTACATATTTTAAATACCAACAATTAATAGTGTTTTGAACTATTTATGCCCTAAATATATATAAACAAAAATAAAAATCTTAACAATCGTTAGTATCGTTTATTCAGTGAGGTTTGACATTTGATATTTTTTGACATAAAATTTCAGCTATGCTACCAACTTTATAAAAATAAATTGTACTAGGCTGTTACAACACTCAAACGAACTATTAACGAACTCCTTTGGGTGCTGTAATAGCTTTGTTACAGATGCAAAATAGAAAAAGTATTTTTTCTGAATTCAACCATATGATTATTTTATATTCTTACATAACAAAAAAATCTGTTGTGGCCAGCACAATACCTTCCGTCAATCCTGTGTATTATGCATAAATTCCATGCATAAATTTTCTTGCAAAAGATTCTAAATTTCCAGTAAAATTATTTCATAAACAAACTATGCAAATTGCACTTGACACTAACATCTTTTTCTTTAGCTTTCCCCATTCGTTAGGGGTCGCTATTTTTTATTTTCTTCTTCCATTCATTTCTGTTTTACGTGTCGTTCTCATTCAGTTCCTTTTCTCTCAAGTCTTCCGCAAAACAGTCCTTCCATCTTATCTTTGGTCTTCCTCTGTTTCTTCAACCTTCTATTACTAAGCTATTCATTCTTCATTCAATATATTCTTCATTTCTCCTCATGACATTTTCAAACCAATGTAATCATCTCGCTTGTATGTTTCTAGAAACTTGTAACACTAGAGTTATTTCCTTACCTATCTTTCCGTGTCTTCCCCAACATCTACTTCAACATCCTCATCTCTGCCACATTAATTTACTTTTTATTTATACTGACATCTGAATTATATGAATATATTAGTAGTTTCCATGCTCAGCATAGCTGGCTGATTTATAAAATTTAATTTCTTTAAAATTCTTTAACTCTATATCTATTGAATATGAAGTATAAAATGTAATCAAATCGTATAGAAAATAATATATTCTTTAAGTTATAATAACGTTAAATGTCAATAAATCAAATTTAACTGTTAAATATTTAAATGAAGCTACTTCCGGTTCACGAATTATAACCAGTTGTTCTTCTGGATGTAAACTTGAGGAATACGAAAAGAATATAATATTTGGAATCGTGGTATTGAATTTATGCGATCCGAAACTTTTGTTACACACACACATACACACACACACACACACACACACACACACAGACACAAACACACACACATACATACATACAGACATCATCGTAAAAATGGTAAATGGGACCTAAAACATGCTTATTCACTAAAAACTCATCATTGAATTTTTTGACCAAAGGCAATTACCTTCCTTAATTAAAGGTGACGGAAGGTAAAAATATAACATTCTATTATAAGTTGAGAATCACTGGTTTAAAAAATATTTTCTTCTCTAATCGGATGTCCCCCTCTTGTCTTATATAAGATTGTCTTATAGTATTTTAATTAGGTTTATTTGAGGTAGCTCGTTTAGCTGTTACACCGAGTATACGAGTACTGTAAAATATACGTATTACTATTAATTGTACGACCAGGAACGTGTTTCGGACATCCGATATATATTATATGTATTTAGAACCAAATTATAGCGTGTGAATTATTATTTTTTCTTATCTTGCCATAAGTAAATGCCTGGAGTTATTATATGTATAATAATGTTCTCAGTAAAAATATGATTCATTTTTTGGAAATACCGCATACTCTATGTTTACAAACAATTGTTGATATTACAACAACAATAAAATTAAAATAAGAATGGAAAATATGATTTGGCATTTTTAACTTTAAAATATTTTTATTTATGAGAAACAATAATTATTAATTTTGTATTGGTCAAAATAATAATTCATAACTCTATATGAAATACCAACAACATTTTAAGTACATGTAAATAAATAGGTCAAAAAGTATTGACCTTGACAATTAACTTATTAAGACGTGTTTTTAAAAATTAGTTCTCGTCCTAAGACGGTGACATGTTAATCTGCTTAACTATATATACTTGTAAAATGATATTCATTTTAATACATTAAATACTACGTAATACAAAGTGACAATGACACTTCTTAAATGAAAGTTTGAAGTATTTTTAAACTTCATTCTTGCTTTGATAGGCTCTTTTGCCCTTTGGGCCATCTTCAACTGATTATCGTTATGAGTGACAATATAAAATTAACCGGAGAGCATTTTTTTACCTCTCGCTAAGAGAGGTATTGGAATCATGCTAAAAATCGCATATCCAGATTTTAGTGAATACGCACGTTTTAAGATCCCTAGAATCCAATAATAACATTTGTACGATGATGTCTGTGTTTGTGTGTGTGTGTGCGGATGTGTGTGTGTGTGGATGTGTGTGTGTGTGTGTGTGGGGTTGTTGGAGACACAATTACTCAAATTCTATACAATTAAAGACCTGTGTAACTACGGATTCCTCAATCTAACAGTAATGGGAAGAGTTGAATAGATTCTGGTAACAATTAGACAACCGGAAGTAGTAGTATTTTAACAAAAATCTTCTAAATATTATTTTTTGAAAATTTATGTTATTACAAATATTAAAAAACAAAATTCTGTATCCGACACATATATTTTTTTATTATACCTTCTATAGATTTAAAGATAAAGATATATAATCCATAAAATAATCTGGTGTAGTAAATCTCACAGCCTGCTCACAGCCCAAACATTTCCATGGTAACTACTTGAGAAATGTATATGTGTGTAATTGACAGATAAATGTCACTAATGTCAGCGTCAAAAATTCAGAGATAGTACTGCAGGCTTTTTCTAGGAACGATATTTATTATTTCTTATTGTATTATTAATTATATATTTAAAATTATAGGTTTATTACATGAACCCTTCAGAAATACCCCTAATCCCGTTAATGAATTGGAAATACCTCGAACATTTAGAATAAATGGAGAAAACTTGCTTATAGAATGAATTTAAAATTATAGAAAGAACGTAAATATAAAGATTAGGTGTAATTAGAATTTTTTGTGTGTACAAGAAATGTTAAATACAATACTTATACCACAATGGAAAGGGCGAGAGGTATTGTGATGGCCACAACAGATTTTTTTTTTTTTGTTAAAAGGAACTATTTAGATTATGTTTAAAATTAATTCTATAAATATGAATCATATGTCATCCTCAATAACTTTACTGTTATGTGTCCTCTGCTTCTTTTTTTGCGTTTACTTCTGGGTCGTACAAACTAAGGCGTCTTCTGAGTTTTTTATTAATAACTTGTGTTGTTGACTTTACAAGTTATTAGGCATTAACATAGTCAATTAGGACACATCAATAGTCAAAATAAACCTGATACTTCAGATCACCCATCTCTGCTGAATCAGCCTAATTCATTTAGAGATCCATTACATTCAAAATAGTCCCACAATAATATCTAATATAATTAGTTGTTAATTACCTCTTTAGATATAATCGGATTTGCGAAGCCCTACGCGTTTCCCTGTAGGGTCTCATTGTAGTTAATGTGTGCCCTACATACTTGCTCTCTTTCTGACCACACGGAAGGGGCATCTGATTGTCTCATTTGGACATCGCGTCTACGTCTAGCATTCGCGAGCGAAATACACGACCGCCGAGAGAGATTTAGTGAGTGACAAGGTGCTGTGTTGGTGTCATAGGTGGCCGTGGAAGCGAAGGTTTGAATTTTCAAGTGAAATGGTAAGCAGGATTTTTTTTTAATAATAAAATGTTTTTCCAAAATTCGCGGTTCCCTTGTCATGCTTATATTAAACCAGTGAAAAACACGTTTGTCCAGCGCGGAACCCCGGAATATTGTTCTTCAACTGAACACTTTTTGGAAAACAATTTTAATGGATAAAAGTTTTCGTAGACGCTCAGTGCAAGTAAAAGAATAGCTTTTATTCATCTTAATTTAAAATGTAGTTACTTTTGTTACAGTTAAAAAACCTGATATGTCTAACACAACAGATCCCGCCATTTAATTTTTATTAATTTAAATAAATACCTACATATTTAATAATGCTGGAAACTACGAGTATATTAAGTTCTATTTACAATTTTCTTTTTAAAACGTTATTTTTATTAATTTCAAATGATTATTTTTTGACAGTGACATTTATCTGTCAGTTACCTACATTTGAGCTGAACTGTGTAACCAAGGAGTTGTGTTTAAAGCATAGGTCCCGGGATTTATAGATTATTTTATAAATTTGTTCATAAAATATATACAAAAGAATTAATGTAAAGCTGTAGAAAATTTAATAATCTTTAATTTATATAATAACATGAATTGCGAAAACATTTATTTTTGGAAGAAAACTATTCTGAGCTTGAAGTAAAGTGCCATTTCCGGTTATCCGATTTACACCAAAATGTAATGGCTTCTTTCCATATTAGAATAAGGTAGAAATATAAGGTTTCAAAATGATAGTTTATTTGAGTTAGAGCGCCCAGAGGATCCACACTCAGCACTCACACATACATACACACACACACACACGCACACCACATATACACATCCACAGACATCGTCGTGAAAATGTTAAAATGGGATTTTTAGCACGATACCTCTCTTACTAAGGGTAACGGGAGGTAAAAAGTTACAAATAGCAAAAAAGTCCATTTCCCCTTCTTTTTAGAAAGAGTTTAGAAAACCCGCCTCATTTTGTTTCGGTTAATAGTTCTATTAATAGTATATTATGTTATTAGGAGTAGACAGCAGTCTTTCTGTGTTGAACCCAGCTATTGCGGCCGAGGCGCTAGCCGAGGCCAGGCAAGCTGGGTAAAACACAAAAAGGGCGTTCTGCTCCGAATAACATATACTATTTTTTCTTCAAGTGTTTCAAAGAAAACTGGGGATTTTATATATTTTTCTGGAGTTGTTTTAATTATAGAGTTTGCAATTTCAGCCACAGTTGGCTGTGTACACTACAAAACACAAACGAGACAACTGTCAAATAACAATTTTTCAATATGGCCTGTGTTGCTGTGACGACTGCTGCCGCCAGTAGTGAACTAAGAAGTTAACATTTTTTTACTAGTACAATAATGAACAACATTGTTGTACTAGTAATAAAATGAATATCTTCTATAGTATGTGTATAGTAGCATAATATGAATATTATTGTACACTTGAAGAAAAATAAAATTATTGGTTTTGGTGAAAAATAAAGTATTTGGAATTAAAATACAGGTTAAACGGTTTTAAAACCGTTTTAAAATATGTATCTCTCGACTTATTGTCCTCATTTTCAAGATAATTTACGAATGTAACAATTTTTTTAAGAAAAAGTTAGACCTCTTCATCAAATGGAGATTTTTTTATTGAAACGTAAACATAAGGGGTTGTTTCTATTAACTAAGGAGATAAGAAATCAAATTTTATAACACTGATAGGGAACCATTCTTCAATGCGAGACAGTTTTTAATACCTTGTCTCTGGACGATGTTAAATCTACTTCCCGGATCTTCAGAAATATTCTTGTCTGTAACTGCTGATCTTTTGGTATTTCCTGGCATTATTGTATCCTTTTCTGCTAAGAAATGCCCAAATGTTTCCAATCAGTTGCGCCTAAGAATCATTTTTGTGGGATTATACACTTTCTCTGTTTTCTATAAAATGTTGGCCCATTAATGCTCTACAACATCTGAAGATTCGCTCAAGTTGGGCCACAGTCTATTTGGTTCCATTATTTCTTTTTCGAAATTTTAAATCATTTCTGACCAAAGTTCTGCTAACAATCATTTTAAAATTCTAAATTGTCGAGTTATTTGCGCGATGACGTTCTAACTTTGTCTTGAGCACTATGTATGAGTCTGTTGATTTGATTTGAGGGCAAAAGTTCGGGTCGCCCACTTTTTTGATAAATTAATACATACTAAACGCTCCATGGTATGTGAAAAATCTTTCTATCCATAGTGACCTAAACTTAAATACAATAAAAGAAGAAATTAATAAGTATAGTGCAAAGTACCTAAAAAAACTAGAAGTGCATCCTAATCACAGTGCAGTGAACCTACTAGACAACAGTATGGCCATCTATAGACTCAAAAGACACAAACCATTAGAGTTACCCTTTAGATTCAATACATAACATATATGTAAAACAAATTGTATAGAGTGTGAATGTCACTGGACATTTACACTACACGATATTTTTCTAATTGTATTGTTATAATATTTACTTATTGTCAAAAAAGACAGATTGTAAATTAATATTGGGGAAATATAAATATTACACTTTCTTTACATTCCCGTATAGTTCGGTAAATAGTTGTCTGTCCAATATTTTGATCCCCAAATACGTTAACAATTTCACGTTTCGGCTATCTGTCCAACTAACCTATAGATAGATTTGCGTATTTCAAGATTGTATAACATCTTTCGTAACTTTTTCTCGCAATTTTAGCATGCTATATTATAAAACAAGTATTATATATTTATTATGTCCATTATAAAATTATTCTAATTTATTTATTTATTTATTACATTACAGGCAAGACCCAAAGAGTACATTTAACAAGTATATGTATATTGCTCATTTCGCTAAACAATTTGTGATATGAATTCAGTATTAATAGTAAAAGTAAATTCTAACTTTTAACTAAGAATATTAAATTAAACATTAATTTTAAAATAATACAAAAAAATGTGATGTGGCCAGCACATTACCTTCCGTCCATCCTGAGTATTATGTACAAATTCCATACATAAATTTTCTTGCAAAAGATCCTATATTTCTAGTGAAATTATTTCATAAACAAACTATGCAAATTGTACTTGTCACTGACATCTTCTTCTTTAGCTTTTTTCATTCGTTAGGGGTCGCTATGTTTTATTTTCTTCTTCTATTCATTTCTGTTTTGCGTGTCGTCCTCATTTAGTTCCTTTTCTCTCAAGTCTTCCGCAATACAGTCTTTCCATCTTATCTTTGGTCTTTCTCTGTTTCGTCTACCTTCTATTACTAATCTATTCACTTTTCAAATATATTCTTCAGCTCTCCTCATGACATGTTCAAACCAATAATCGTCTTTCATGCATCTTTCTAGAAATTCGACCAATTCTCTTATCCTTTAATTCCTTATCCTATATTTCCGTGTCTTCCCCAATATTTATCTCAACATCCTCATCTCTGCCACATTCATATTCTTTTCATTGACAATGCTGCCAGCTTGAGTAGATATATCACAAAATAATTTAAGGTCGTCAGCAAGCATTAAACATTTAACTTTTAAAAATATTTTTGCTATATCATTAATGTAAACTGAAAAGAGTATAATGCCTAGATGAGAGCCCAGAGGAATTCCAGATGGCAGAGATATTCCATGAGAAATATTGTTTTTCATTTTTACATACTGAAATCTATTTACAAGATATGATTTAAACCAATTTAATAAGTTGCCTGTGAAGCCATTTACTGTTAATTTATTTATCAATAAGGTGTGGTTAACTCGATCAAAGGCTATTTTAAAGTTTGTGTAAACTTGACCTCCTTCATTAAATGTTTGTACATATATGGCTATACTACCATATTTGATTTTATTTAGTACTAAATGACAAAAATTGTTTAATTTAAGTATGTTTATTTTTTTTTTGCCCTAATAACCTAAGCAAAGTACAATGAAAGTGAGAAGTGGTCAAATGTCAATTATTAAACGTCTTTTACAAGCACTTTTCAGGTTTTTTTTTTTATCAGATATTGAATTTCAAGTCCTAAGACAATCATATTAAAGTTACGTCTTAATCTTCATCGATACTTCGTTCTAAAAAAGCATTTTATAATTGAGTACATACGTATGAGTAAGTTTTCTTAATGTAGGTAGGCATAATTATAAAAAAATAAATGTTGCTATTTTCGTTATTATTCAAACAACGTACTATTAAAGTAGTATAGTCACTCACTTAATTGTATGTCTAGTTCCCATAGTGATGATTAAAAATGATGACAGTATAATTTTTATTCATAATTCGTCGCCTCATTTTTTGTTTCATTAGTAAATTAATAAAATATTTTAGTCACAGATTTCTGTAATATATAAAGTATTTTTTTTGGGTAAATTTCTGCGGACACCTAGCATTAGGTTTTGGGCGACATTTATTTCGATTTCTCGGACTTCACACTGAGCAACCCCGATATTAATGGAAATGATGTTTTTTTTTTACTGACAATATTGCAGAGGTCTCTAATAATCGATGTATAGTTCGTATCCAAATGTGTAATAATTAGAAGAATATCGACGGATGATGGATAAATTGGAGGAAATAAAATATACTCCTTTTTGCAAACGTTTCGGATTTTATTAATCCATCCTCAATGCTATGGGGGAATGGAAGAATAAACAGTTACAGAGTAAAAAACAGCAAAGCCCAACAATAATTACACAGTAATAAATAATGCTTATCATCAGAAGATTGTTACAATAAACTTTTAAATACATGAAGTGATACATGTGACAAAATTAGTTGAAAAAATACATTGTGCTTTCTGCCGCAGTGTAAGTACAACTGCGAGAGAAAGATACAGAAAGTTAACAAATAAAAATATACAATGTTACCAGTACAAATTGGTTATAACACAAAAATATCTGTTGGTGTGTATATTGGCGCAAACTTTAATGAAGTCGTTTGTTGTGATCTAAAATATTTTGATAAATTTTGTTAAGGTTTTCAGTATTTCTAAGAAGTTACGTTTTTTGTAATTACTTTCTGAAGCTAATATTTTAATATTTTCAAAATCAAAATGGTGGTGGGAATTTATACTATGTTTAGATAAAGCGGTTTTTTCTGAATCTAAATTTCTGCAGTTATTTTTATGATTATTTATACGATTCTTAATATACTGTCTAGTTTGTCCAATATACACACCATCACAATCTTTACAGTCAATCTGGTACACTACATTAGATTTGACATTTCCTACTTTTTTCGTATTGTAAAATGTTATTATAGTTTTATCGTTATTTAAAATGTTGGCTAATTTATAAGATAATTCATTAATGAAAGGAATTCTATAATATATTTTATTGTTTAAAATTAATTAAAAATTAAACAGTTAAGTAATCCAGAGTTTCATAATGAGAATTTAAACAAATTAAAAAATAAATTGAAAGAAAATGGTTATCCAGGTACCTTTATTAACAAAAAAATTTCAATTATTCACACACTGATGGTAGGCACAGCAGGGACAATGTCAACAACAATAAAATGTATTATAGAATTTCTAAAATCAAAATAAAATCATTTTATTCAAGAAAAACTGTTAACAAAATCAAGTAATGTACCACTTCCGGTTAGCCTATTTTAACCAAGATCTATTATGTTATTTCGATTGAAATAAAAGTCTTTTATACCAAATTTGAAAAGTTTTGGATTATATTTTAAAACAGTTTTTCATTAAAATCTATTATAGGCTTCATGTAAAGTGCCACTTCTGGAAATTGTGTAATAACCAGAAAGGGAGGTGCACAACTAGATGTTATAGGAGTCATAAATACAAAATTTCAACTTTCTACGGCTTACCGTTTTTGAGTTATGCGAGATACGTACGTACGTATACGTACGTACAGACGTCACGACGAAATTAGTCAAAATGGATATTTCCGCTGAAATCTGAAAACCGAAATTTTTCGCGATTACAATACTTCCTTTACTTACGTACAAGGAAGTAAAAATATGATGTGGCTAGAACATTACCTTCCGTCGATCCTGTGTATTATGTACAAATTCCATACATAAATTTTCTTGCAAAAGATCCTATATTTCCAGTAAAATTATTTCATAAACAAACTATGCAAATTGTACTTGACACTGACATCTTCTTCTTCTTCTGTAACTCTTCTCATTCCTTTAGGTGTCGCTATTTTTTATTTTTTTCTTCCACTCATTTCTGTTTTGCTTGTCGTCCTCATTCAGTTCCTTTTCTCTCAAGTCTTCCGCAATACAGTCCTTCCATCTTATCTTTGGTCTTCCTCTGTTTCTTTTATCGTCTACTACTAAGCTATTCATTCTTCTTTCAATATATTTTTCATCTCTCCTTATGACATGTTCAAACCAATGTAATCGTCTCTATTGTACCTATCTAGAAACTTCTATCACTTAAATTGTTTCCCTTATTCTATCATTCCTTATCCTATCTTTCCGTGTCTTTCCCTATCTCAACATCTTCATCTCTGCCACATTCATTTACTTTTCATTGATATTGGCATCTGTCAATTTGAATTATCTAAATATATTAGCAGTTTCCATGGTTATCATAGCTGGCTGATGTATGAAATTTAATATGTTTATAATTCTGTAACTCTATATCTATCGAATATGAAGTATAAAATGCAACCAAATCGTATAGAGAAAAACATTCTTTAAAATTTATAACATTATGTCAATAAATGATATTTAACTGCGTTTTTTCAAGAAAAACTGTTGAAAGTTGCAATTGAGGGTACTTCCGGTGGACCAATTATAACCAAAATCTAATCATGTCTGCATATGCATCTAAACTCGAGGAATACGAAAAAATTATAATTTTTGGAATCGTAGTATAGGAGTTTTGCGATTCGAAACGATCGTCATATACACACACACACATACACACACATACACATACACACACACACAAATACATACAGACATCAACGTAAAAAGAGTAAATTCGTATTCTAGGGACCCCAAAGCGTGCGTATGCATTAGAAACTCACTGTCTAATTTTTTGACTAAAGACAATACCTTCCTTACCTAAAGGTGACGGAAGGTAAAAATTGTTGAAATTTGTGCCAAAACTTATGAGACATACGTTATATGTACTATTATAGACGCTTACCAGGCGGGCAATTTTGTAAATAGAAAGCGATAGCGAATACAATTCATACTAAATAAGATTATCCCCACTACTTTTTGTCAGCCATGATGCCTTCTTTATTCCGACTGAATACTTGTTCAGCTGGTCCGGACCTCATGAATACGGTATTCGCTTATGAATAAGCATAAGTTATCGGCTCCTTTATTTTTCCTAATGTGTAGTTTGTTATTGATTGTATTATTATTTAATTTTTTAGTCTTTTAATTTTTTTTTTCTATTGGAAATTAATTAAAATACCTTATCTAAAAACATGTGTATGATGCACAAAGGAAATATAACCACAAAATAAGTATGATACAATTTCAAATAACTACTATTCAAATGAACTAAAATTTTCCCAGCGCAGGAATTTTGAACAAATGTCAGAATAGTGCTGAATATGTATAATGTACACAATACAGTAGAAATCAGTCATATGAATAGAAAATAAGATGGCGCTTATTCAGTGACCCGCCATATTGCATTCGTATTCGCTGTCGCTTTCTAGTTACAAAATTGGTCCCCAGGCATCACCTCACAATCCCTGTTGCATCAACAATAATTTTCTATTTTTTAGGCAAGCCTAGAATCCCTCATCCATCTAACATACACCCTTCTGATCTCCTGCCTGCTGCTGATGATATGGATATCCCTGAGTGGGGCTCTTGGCATACGGGACTCCACTCTCAACCCCCCATGCCATTTCAATCCTCTCTGCAGTTGCTCCAAGTCGGCGCCAGACCTGGGGATCGTGCGCTGTCTACGGGTACCTTTGCCGAGGGTACCACCTCCGCTCAACAATTCCAAGCTGTTTGTACTACACTTGGAAGGGAATGGATTGCTGGGCATTGAGCCCTTTTTCCTTCAGAGCACGGGTAAGGAGAAGATTTTAGTTTTTTGGAAGTTATTTCATGCGCTATAAGGGTGTTTCGAAAAGTAACAGCAATTGACAGTATTTTAGATTTCCGCTGTCTTTTTCCAATGTTGGCCATTTGTCTTACTATCTATTTCTTGTGTCCGTAGTTTTCCTTACCATTTTTTTTTCTGTTCCAATGTTATCTGGTGACAACCATTTTGCTTACTGTCTTTTTTTCGGAGCTGTCTATTTCCAGTGTCGGACCATTTTCTTTTCTGCCTTGTTAAAGTGTTTGCTATTATCCTTACAACAAAGGCGCGGAACCCAACGGGCTGACAGAAGGTCACGAATCGCATAAATGTTATCTTATCCAGGCTCCTAAACGACATTTTCGTTTATATTTGATTCAACCTCGTATTATTTGTCTTTTAGGTTTGTACGGCTTGCAGATTACCAATAACCCAATTTTCGAAATACCAGACGAAGCTTTTATTGGATTAGAAAGATCATTATGGGAATTAGAACTAAGTAATAATTTTCTTACTCGGGTTCCAAGTAGGGCTATCAGACATTTACAGAAACTTCGTCTGTTAAATCTTGCAGGTAAGAAAAAAAGAAACTGACGCCATATACCTATCGTTAATTAGGTGTTAATAATTACTCGAAATTTCAGTCAAACAACATTTATTTTTATTATACCTATGCACCCTTGCACCTTCTTCAGGGTCTACAACAATTATACAAAAAAATGTAATACATACAAAATAACATGGATAATTATCACACAGTAAGATCTTACAAATTGTTACAATTCATGTACACAAAATACATTCGTACAAAACATTCAGTTAATTTATTAAATATCGAACAAGAGCATACACACATCCATTTGCTCTAAAAAATGACAACCGAATAATACGGGAAATAGCCGGAAATATCCTGTGTAAGTATTCCGGTAACATCATTGATACGGACTCCTATTGGTCGTCTGTACACCAATAATAATGTAGCAAGTTGTAGGAATTTAAATAAAATGTAAGGAAATTAATGAAACTCAGTTTGGCATGAAATTTGCCTTTTCTTTTTTGAACTTTTCCAATACACCAAAATATATGCTCTTAAGTTCTTGAATATCAGTTCTTACAATAACATCAATGCAAGAACTGATATTCAAGGACTTATCAACGTATATTTTGGTGTATTGGAAAAGTTCAAAAAAGAAAAGGCAAATTTCAGGCCAAATTGAGTTTCATTAATTTCCTTACATTTTATTTAAATTCCTACATCTTGCTACATTATTATTGGTGTACAGACAACCAATAGGAGTCCGTATCAATAATTTCACCAGAATCCATACACAGGATATTTCCGGCTATTTTCCGTATTATTCGGTTGTCGTTTTTAGAGCAAATGGATGTTTGTATGCTCTTTGAATTTTTTGTACGATGTTTAATATTGTAACGTAACCCCCGCGGCCGCCGCCGCCGCGCTACCAGGCGCCTCAGTGTCTGGCCGCCACTCACTCGTTAGGACTGGACGGCAGTAATCTATTGTGTGATGTTGTTTACCTCTAGATGTTCCCTAGTAGCTTCCAGAAAAGCCTGGAAATAATCTAGCCAGGTATATATAACCCACCGCCAAAGCCAGGGGACACACTCTGTATTATACAAGCAACGAGTGCAGAAGTCTAATATAAATAAGTGTAGTGAATAGTTGGTGATATAAAAACAAGTCGACAAGTGAACATAAATTAGTGACATAAACAGTAGTGTTAATTGTTTAAATAAATAATCTTAGTGTTTAATTGTCTTATAATAATCTTAGTCTTTAAATTAGTGTTAATATTTGTTCATCATAGTGTTAGTTACTTTTATAATCTTTTAATTATAGTTCTAATATTTATTTACCGTTTAATAAACGTATTCTTTTAATTAATAATAATTGTCTATGTTTTACACTTCACCCATATAAATAAAAACGTTACAATTGGTGTCAGGTGTGGGGTTGTTAATAAACTGTGAAGTGTAAATAAAAATAAATAAAATGCCTAAACTATTAAAATTAAGTGAATTAAAAGTAAGTGATCTCAAGAGAGAACTGGAAGAACGAGAATTAGATACGACAGGACTGAAAAGCGTTCTACAATCTCGTCTGCGGGAAGCATTAACCGATGCTGGTGAAAATCCTGAAGATTACCTATTCGAAATTCCGGGTGACGTATCCGATATTAGTAAACAGATAGAACAAACTTCTAGTAAATTAAAAGAAGAATTAAAACTGGAAATAGCAGAAAGTTCTAGAACATTGGAACAAACTTTAGAACAAAAATTAGAGGAAAGTTCTAGAAAATCAGAAGAAAGTTCTAGAACATTAGAAGAAAAATTAATAGAAAGTTCTAGAAAAGCCGAAGAAAATGCTAGAACATTAAAAGAAAAATTAGAAGAAAATTCTAGAAGTTTAGAAGAAAAATTAGAGGAGAATTGTAGAAAAACCGAAGAAGACCTAAAGAATTTAAAAGAGGAGTATGACAAGAAGATTGAAGAAATACAACAAAAATTCACTAAAATTACATCGTCGTCAATTCCGAATTCTGGTGTGGCTGAGCCAAGTCTAATAGAAGGAAGAAAAGTAGTAAAACCTGAAACTACTTCAAAAATGCACATAAAAACACCGGAATTTGATGGGAAGTCTTCGTGGCCGAATTATTTAAAACAATTTGAAGCGGCCGCAAAAGCAAATAATTGGACGTCCGAGGAGAAGGCTACGGCGTTGACTGTCTCGTTGCGTGGAGAAGCCATCGATATCTTACAAACGCTGAAGGAAGAAGAACAAGAGGACTACGAACAGCTAGTCAAGCGATTGGATATGCGGTATGGAAATGCGCATTTGGAGCAGGTGTACCACACGCAACTGAGGAACCGGTATCAGAGTTCAAAAGAAAGCCTTCAAGAATTTGAAGTTGACGTAGCTCGTTTGGTTCATCTCGCACATCCTACGGCTCCTGACAGCGTTTTGGAGTGCCTGGCCACTCAATCATTCATTTACGGGGTTCGAGACAGCGAAACTCAACAAGCACTGCGATTGGCCCGTCCTAAAACTCTAATTGACGCACTCTCATATGCATTAGAGCATGAAGCTGCCAAACAAGCTTCACGTAACCAATCACGAGTGCGAAATATCGATGCTGAGAGAAAGGAAAACTCTGAAGATCTGGAAGAGACAATGCGAAGAATTGCAAGTGAAGTGTTTACCGGAAGAAAGAAACTTCGCTGTTGGAATTGCGGTGAACTGGGCCATCCGCAGAGACTTTGCAGTAAAATGCAAAAGAAGACGGAATCTGCAAAGGAAGAAAAGGAGTCGGAAAACTAAATCGGGTTGATGCGAAGGGGCAACTGTCGACCCGTAATCTAGTAGCTCCACAATCCATCAGTTATGTCGCATCTCTTCATCATAAAGCCAATAGCATCTATGTGGATGGCTCTATTAACGGAAGGCCAATGAAAATGCTACTGGATACGGGTGCGACAAAAACTATAATTAGACCCGACTTTATAAGAAAAACTGGCAAGACGCATCTTCAACCAACTAAGTGGCGATTACGCACAGCGACGGGAGAACAAGCTACCGCATTAGGAGAAGTAGATGTCACCATCTCTATTGGAAACACCTCCTTTAAACATCGTGCGCTGGTAGCTGAAGTTGAAGATGAATTAATACTCGGAATGGACGCAATGACAAAGCATGGTTTTAAACTTGACCTGAAGAAGGGCGTGATGATGGTCAATGAAGAAGAACTCGTATTAAATCCACGAGATGACAAAGCTGTGCGCGTACTAATGGCCGAGGACGTTACTCTCCCAGAACGAAGTGAAACTATCCTGGAAGCACATTTAGATGGTAGTTTCTGTGAGGGAAGTATCGTTATGCTAGAGCCCAAGAATGATGATGCCAAAACCGGCACCGGAGTTGTTGTCGGAAAATCACTGGTCAAAGCCAGCCAGGTAATACCAGTTCGGATAATGAACGTAAATTTTTATCCTGTTGTTCTGAAGAGAGGAACAATTGTAGGAGAATGCATGGCAGTATCCTCGATTATTCGAACTGTAAAGGCCAAAGGGAACACATCTCAGAAAGTTCCGGACACGTTAATCAATCAATTGACAACATCATTTGAAGAATTGACCGCCGACCAGAGAACAAAGGCAAAGAATCTAATTGGAAATTTTAAAGATGTGTTCCAATTTGATGAGAAAACCAAAGGGAGAACTAATGTAGTTCACCATAAAATAGACACCGGAGACGCAAGACCCATCCGTCAACCAGCAAGAAGACTACCACTGGCGAAGCGTGAAGAAGCAGAAAGAATAATCGAGGACATGAAGATGGAAGGTGTGATTGAACCTTCAAGCAGTCCCTGGGCTTCACCAGTGGTGTTAGTGAAGAAGAAGGATGGCTCTACACGATTTTGCGTCGATTATCGTCAACTTAACAACGTGACGAAGAAGGATAGCTACCCGCTACCTCGAATAGACGACACATTAGATACTTTGGCTGGCTCAAAAATGTTCTCCACTTTGGATCTAAAGAGCGGCTACTGGCAAGTGGATTTGGATCCAAAAGACAAGGAGAAGACAGCCTTTACCATTGGTACAGGACTCTGGCAATTTACCGTAATGCCGTTTGGGCTCTGCAATGCTCCTGCAACGTTTGAACGACTCATGGAAACAGTATTGGCTGGGCTATCTTGGAAAACCTGTTTAGTGTACCTCGACGATATTATTGTGGTAGGTAAGACATTCGAGGACCACATGAAGAATTTGGAAGAGGTTTTCCAGAGATTGAGGAAGGCTAACCTGAAACTTAGCCCGAAGAAGTGTCACCTGTTTCAAAGAGAAGTTCATTACCTTGGACACGTGGTTTCCAGTAAGGGTATTGCAGTTGACCAGGAGAAGATAAAGGCTGTGAGAGACTGGCCAGCACCTAGGGACAAACACGAACTCAGAAGTTTCCTTGGTTTGTGTACCTATTATCGACGATATGTACCTGGATTTGCCAACATAGCCAAGCCACTGACAAGGCTTACTGAAGAAGGAAGAAGATTTATCTGGGAAACGGACTGTACAGTTGCATTTAAAGAACTAAAACATGCTTTGACAAGCGCACCCGTCTTGAGTTATCCTTTACCTGAAGGAGAATTCATTCTAGACACAGATGCCAGCAACGTCGGAATTGGTGGCGTTCTTTCCCAGATACAAGATGGGCATGAGAAGGTTATTGCCTACTTTAGTAAGACCTTGTCAAAACCAGAAAGGAATTACTGTGTGACCAGAAAAGAACTCTTGGCAGTCGTGAAATCCGTGGAACATTTCTACAAATATTTGTACGGAAGAAAATTTTTGATTAGAACTGACCATGCTGCATTAAAATGGCTGCTACAATTCAAGAATCCTGAAGGTCAGGTGGCTAGATGGATAGAAAGACTACAGGAATACGATTTCAAAATCGAACACAGGATAGGTACCAGCCATCGTAATGCCGATGCATTGTCCAGAAGGCCTTGCCAAGATGACTGCAAACATTGTAGTCGACTTGAAGAGAAACAGTTTACCGTCGCCAGGACAACAGTAGTCGATGATAGTTGGCAGCCCGATGGACTACGCAAGGACCAAGAAATTGACCCGACTTTGAAAATCTTATTAAAATGGAAAGCAGAAGAATGCAAACCAATATGGGAAGACGTTGCACCACACTCACAGAGTGTAAAAGCGTACTGGGCGCAATGGGACTCCATGGTGATTGAGGATGGCCTGTTGAAGCGTGTGGTAGAGAATGCCGATGGAACTGAGAAGAAAGCTCAGTTGGTCATTCCTAAGAGTAGAATACCAGACGTGTTGAAAGAGATCCATGACGGGTCTGGAGGCCATTTTGGAGTCACCAAAACCCTAGAAAGATTGCGCCAGCGGTTTTACTGGGTTAACTTCACTGAAGATGCTAAAGACTGGTGCAAGAAATGTGTGGTTTGCGCGGGAAGTAACGGCCCTCATAGACGACGAAAAGCTCCAATGCGTCAATACAACGTTGGCAGTCCATTTGAGCGCATTGCAATTGATGTGGCCGGGCCATTCCCAGAAAGTAACGACGGAAATAAATATATCGTGGTTGTGATGGACTACTTCACCAAGTGGGTTGAAGCTTATCCATTACCCAATCAAGAAGCCACCACGGTCGCTGAAACCTTAGTTAAAGAATGTATATGTCGATTCGGGGTACCACGTGAACTTCACTCCGACCAGGGAAGAAATTTCGAGTCTGCCGTTTTCCAAAATATCTGTAAGATATTAGGAATTAATAAAACAAGGACAACTGCATTACATCCGCAGTCCGATGGCATGGTTGAACGAATGAACAGAACGATCAACCGATATTTGTCGAAGGTAGTCTCCAACCACCAAAGAGACTGGGACCGACATCTTCATCTGTTCCTGATGGCTTATCGTTCATCCGTGCATGAGACAACAGGGCAAACTCCTGCGAACATCTTATTCGGACGTGAGTTGCGTTTACCATGCGACTTAGTGTTCGGCAGCAAACCTGGGGAAGACCTGGCCGGAGAAGATTACGTTACGGGCTTACGGAGAAGAATGGATGACATTCATGAACAAGTCCGTACGAACATTCAAACTGCCAGCGACCGAATGAAGGACCGGTATGACATCAAAGCCGAAAAAGGTGGATATCAACCTGGGGATTTAGTGTGGCTTTACAACCCACAAAGGCGCCGCGGGTTATCACCAAAGCTGCAAAAGAATTGGGAGGGCCCCTATGAGGTAGTCAAAAGAATAAACGACGTGGTATATAGAATTAAGAAACGACCTACCGGGAAGCCGAGGGTGGTACACTTTAATCGGCTAGCCCCTTTTGCTGGAGACAACCACGAAGACCATAATGGAGCAGCAGTTCGTCGGATCATAGCTCAAGAACCGACTTTTGAAGATTTCATGGAGAACTATTCCTTTGGGCGCAAGGCGCGGTACGGCGTGATAAAAGAAGAACATCGAGATCTGTTTACCGTGTCTTCAGATTATTCCCTCGGCCACTGTGTATCAGAAGACTTAAAGATGTCCCGCGGCATAGCCTCAGTCTTTAAGGCGAAATATGAACGACTACAAGAACTGGCCAACCAACGTCCATCTGTTGGGAAAACGCTACGACTGAGAGATAGCAATTCAGACCATCAGCGGTACATCTACTATTTTGTTACAAAACCACGCTCGTACCAGAAGCCGTCGTATCAAAGCCTATGGAACTCGCTGTGCGATTTGAGGGATCATCTACTGGAGAATGACATTTTGAAGCTAGCAGTACCGAAGTTGGGTTGTGGTCTAGACGGTTTGGATTGGAGGATTGTAAGGAACATGTTAGAGATCCTCTTCCGTTTCACCGGCGTTGAAATTCTCGTCTGCAGCTTTAACCCTAACGGACAGAAAGAAGAAGTCGAGTGGACCATCGACTGTCACTTCTTTAAGAACTCGAAATGCACCAAGGGTAGTACATGCAGGTTTCGTCACCACGGACTGTTCCGGGACGAAACAGTCTTAAGGAGGGGGCAGTGTAACGTAACCCCCGCGGCCGCCGCCGCCGCGCTACCAGGCGCCTCAGTGTCTGGCCGCCACTCACTCGTTAGGACTGGACGGCAGTAATCTATTGTGTGATGTTGTTTACCTCTAGATGTTCCCTAGTAGCTTCCAGAAAAGCCTGGAAATAATCTAGCCAGGTATATATAACCCACCGCCAAAGCCAGGGGACACACTCTGTATTATACAAGCAACGAGTGCAGAAGTCTAATATAAATAAGTGTAGTGAATAGTTGGTGATATAAAAACAAGTCGACAAGTGAACATAAATTAGTGACATAAACAGTAGTGTTAATTGTTTAAATAAATAATCTTAGTGTTTAATTGTCTTATAATAATCTTAGTCTTTAAATTAGTGTTAATATTTGTTCATCATAGTGTTAGTTACTTTTATAATCTTTTAATTATAGTTCTAATATTTATTTACCGTTTAATAAACGTATTCTTTTAATTAATAATAATTGTCTATGTTTTACACTTCACCCATATAAATAAAAACGTTACAATTGGTGTCAGGTGTGGGGTTGTTAATAAACTGTGAAGTGTAAATAAAAATAAATAAAATGCCTAAACTATTAAAATTAAGTGAATTAAAAGTAAGTGATCTCAAGAGAGAACTGGAAGAACGAGAATTAGATACGACAGGACTGAAAAGCGTTCTACAATCTCGTCTGCGGGAAGCATTAACCGATGCTGGTGAAAATCCTGAAGATTACCTATTCGAAATTCCGGGTGACGTATCCGATATTAGTAAACAGATAGAACAAACTTCTAGTAAATTAAAAGAAGAATTAAAACTGGAAATAGCAGAAAGTTCTAGAACATTGGAACAAACTTTAGAACAAAAATTAGAGGAAAGTTCTAGAAAATCAGAAGAAAGTTCTAGAACATTAGAAGAAAAATTAATAGAAAGTTCTAGAAAAGCCGAAGAAAATGCTAGAACATTAAAAGAAAAATTAGAAGAAAATTCTAGAAGTTTAGAAGAAAAATTAGAGGAGAATTGTAGAAAAACCGAAGAAGACCTAAAGAATTTAAAAGAGGAGTATGACAAGAAGATTGAAGAAATACAACAAAAATTCACTAAAATTACATCGTCGTCAATTCCGAATTCTGGTGTGGCTGAGCCAAGTCTAATAGAAGGAAGAAAAGTAGTAAAACCTGAAACTACTTCAAAAATGCACATAAAAACACCGGAATTTGATGGGAAGTCTTCGTGGCCGAATTATTTAAAACAATTTGAAGCGGCCGCAAAAGCAAATAATTGGACGTCCGAGGAGAAGGCTACGGCGTTGACTGTCTCGTTGCGTGGAGAAGCCATCGATATCTTACAAACGCTGAAGGAAGAAGAACAAGAGGACTACGAACAGCTAGTCAAGCGATTGGATATGCGGTATGGAAATGCGCATTTGGAGCAGGTGTACCACACGCAACTGAGGAACCGGTATCAGAGTTCAAAAGAAAGCCTTCAAGAATTTGAAGTTGACGTAGCTCGTTTGGTTCATCTCGCACATCCTACGGCTCCTGACAGCGTTTTGGAGTGCCTGGCCACTCAATCATTCATTTACGGGGTTCGAGACAGCGAAACTCAACAAGCACTGCGATTGGCCCGTCCTAAAACTCTAATTGACGCACTCTCATATGCATTAGAGCATGAAGCTGCCAAACAAGCTTCACGTAACCAATCACGAGTGCGAAATATCGATGCTGAGAGAAAGGAAAACTCTGAAGATCTGGAAGAGACAATGCGAAGAATTGCAAGTGAAGTGTTTACCGGAAGAAAGAAACTTCGCTGTTGGAATTGCGGTGAACTGGGCCATCCGCAGAGACTTTGCAGTAAAATGCAAAAGAAGACGGAATCTGCAAAGGAAGAAAAGGAGTCGGAAAACTAAATCGGGTTGATGCGAAGGGGCAACTGTCGACCCGTAATCTAGTAGCTCCACAATCCATCAGTTATGTCGCATCTCTTCATCATAAAGCCAATAGCATCTATGTGGATGGCTCTATTAACGGAAGGCCAATGAAAATGCTACTGGATACGGGTGCGACAAAAACTATAATTAGACCCGACTTTATAAGAAAAACTGGCAAGACGCATCTTCAACCAACTAAGTGGCGATTACGCACAGCGACGGGAGAACAAGCTACCGCATTAGGAGAAGTAGATGTCACCATCTCTATTGGAAACACCTCCTTTAAACATCGTGCGCTGGTAGCTGAAGTTGAAGATGAATTAATACTCGGAATGGACGCAATGACAAAGCATGGTTTTAAACTTGACCTGAAGAAGGGCGTGATGATGGTCAATGAAGAAGAACTCGTATTAAATCCACGAGATGACAAAGCTGTGCGCGTACTAATGGCCGAGGACGTTACTCTCCCAGAACGAAGTGAAACTATCCTGGAAGCACATTTAGATGGTAGTTTCTGTGAGGGAAGTATCGTTATGCTAGAGCCCAAGAATGATGATGCCAAAACCGGCACCGGAGTTGTTGTCGGAAAATCACTGGTCAAAGCCAGCCAGGTAATACCAGTTCGGATAATGAACGTAAATTTTTATCCTGTTGTTCTGAAGAGAGGAACAATTGTAGGAGAATGCATGGCAGTATCCTCGATTATTCGAACTGTAAAGGCCAAAGGGAACACATCTCAGAAAGTTCCGGACACGTTAATCAATCAATTGACAACATCATTTGAAGAATTGACCGCCGACCAGAGAACAAAGGCAAAGAATCTAATTGGAAATTTTAAAGATGTGTTCCAATTTGATGAGAAAACCAAAGGGAGAACTAATGTAGTTCACCATAAAATAGACACCGGAGACGCAAGACCCATCCGTCAACCAGCAAGAAGACTACCACTGGCGAAGCGTGAAGAAGCAGAAAGAATAATCGAGGACATGAAGATGGAAGGTGTGATTGAACCTTCAAGCAGTCCCTGGGCTTCACCAGTGGTGTTAGTGAAGAAGAAGGATGGCTCTACACGATTTTGCGTCGATTATCGTCAACTTAACAACGTGACGAAGAAGGATAGCTACCCGCTACCTCGAATAGACGACACATTAGATACTTTGGCTGGCTCAAAAATGTTCTCCACTTTGGATCTAAAGAGCGGCTACTGGCAAGTGGATTTGGATCCAAAAGACAAGGAGAAGACAGCCTTTACCATTGGTACAGGACTCTGGCAATTTACCGTAATGCCGTTTGGGCTCTGCAATGCTCCTGCAACGTTTGAACGACTCATGGAAACAGTATTGGCTGGGCTATCTTGGAAAACCTGTTTAGTGTACCTCGACGATATTATTGTGGTAGGTAAGACATTCGAGGACCACATGAAGAATTTGGAAGAGGTTTTCCAGAGATTGAGGAAGGCTAACCTGAAACTTAGCCCGAAGAAGTGTCACCTGTTTCAAAGAGAAGTTCATTACCTTGGACACGTGGTTTCCAGTAAGGGTATTGCAGTTGACCAGGAGAAGATAAAGGCTGTGAGAGACTGGCCAGCACCTAGGGACAAACACGAACTCAGAAGTTTCCTTGGTTTGTGTACCTATTATCGACGATATGTACCTGGATTTGCCAACATAGCCAAGCCACTGACAAGGCTTACTGAAGAAGGAAGAAGATTTATCTGGGAAACGGACTGTACAGTTGCATTTAAAGAACTAAAACATGCTTTGACAAGCGCACCCGTCTTGAGTTATCCTTTACCTGAAGGAGAATTCATTCTAGACACAGATGCCAGCAACGTCGGAATTGGTGGCGTTCTTTCCCAGATACAAGATGGGCATGAGAAGGTTATTGCCTACTTTAGTAAGACCTTGTCAAAACCAGAAAGGAATTACTGTGTGACCAGAAAAGAACTCTTGGCAGTCGTGAAATCCGTGGAACATTTCTACAAATATTTGTACGGAAGAAAATTTTTGATTAGAACTGACCATGCTGCATTAAAATGGCTGCTACAATTCAAGAATCCTGAAGGTCAGGTGGCTAGATGGATAGAAAGACTACAGGAATACGATTTCAAAATCGAACACAGGATAGGTACCAGCCATCGTAATGCCGATGCATTGTCCAGAAGGCCTTGCCAAGATGACTGCAAACATTGTAGTCGACTTGAAGAGAAACAGTTTACCGTCGCCAGGACAACAGTAGTCGATGATAGTTGGCAGCCCGATGGACTACGCAAGGACCAAGAAATTGACCCGACTTTGAAAATCTTATTAAAATGGAAAGCAGAAGAATGCAAACCAATATGGGAAGACGTTGCACCACACTCACAGAGTGTAAAAGCGTACTGGGCGCAATGGGACTCCATGGTGATTGAGGATGGCCTGTTGAAGCGTGTGGTAGAGAATGCCGATGGAACTGAGAAGAAAGCTCAGTTGGTCATTCCTAAGAGTAGAATACCAGACGTGTTGAAAGAGATCCATGACGGGTCTGGAGGCCATTTTGGAGTCACCAAAACCCTAGAAAGATTGCGCCAGCGGTTTTACTGGGTTAACTTCACTGAAGATGCTAAAGACTGGTGCAAGAAATGTGTGGTTTGCGCGGGAAGTAACGGCCCTCATAGACGACGAAAAGCTCCAATGCGTCAATACAACGTTGGCAGTCCATTTGAGCGCATTGCAATTGATGTGGCCGGGCCATTCCCAGAAAGTAACGACGGAAATAAATATATCGTGGTTGTGATGGACTACTTCACCAAGTGGGTTGAAGCTTATCCATTACCCAATCAAGAAGCCACCACGGTCGCTGAAACCTTAGTTAAAGAATGTATATGTCGATTCGGGGTACCACGTGAACTTCACTCCGACCAGGGAAGAACTTTCGAGTCTGCCGTTTTCCAAAATATCTGTAAGATATTAGGAATTAATAAAACAAGGACAACTGCATTACATCCGCAGTCCGATGGCATGGTTGAACGAATGAACAGAACGATCAACCGATATTTGTCGAAGGTAGTCTCCAACCACCAAAGAGACTGGGACCGACATCTTCATCTGTTCCTGATGGCTTATCGTTCATCCGTGCATGAGACAACAGGGCAAACTCCTGCGAACATCTTATTCGGACGTGAGTTGCGTTTACCATGCGACTTAGTGTTCGGCAGCAAACCTGGGGAAGACCTGGCCGGAGAAGATTACGTTACGGGCTTACGGAGAAGAATGGATGACATTCATGAACAAGTCCGTACGAACATTCAAACTGCCAGCGACCGAATGAAGGACCGGTATGACATCAAAGCCGAAAAAGGTGGATATCAACCTGGGGATTTAGTGTGGCTTTACAACCCACAAAGGCGCCGCGGGTTATCACCAAAGCTGCAAAAGAATTGGGAGGGCCCCTATGAGGTAGTCAAAAGAATAAACGACGTGGTATATAGAATTAAGAAACGACCTACCGGGAAGCCGAGGGTGGTACACTTTAATCGGCTAGCCCCTTTTGCTGGAGACAACCACGAAGACCATAATGGAGCAGCAGTTCGTCGGATCATAGCTCAAGAACCGACTTTTGAAGATTTCATGGAGAACTATTCCTTTGGGCGCAAGGCGCGGTACGGCGTGATAAAAGAAGAACATCGAGATCTGTTTACCGTGTCTTCAGATTATTCCCTCGGCCACTGTGTATCAGAAGACTTAAAGATGTCCCGCGGCATAGCCTCAGTCTTTAAGGCGAAATATGGACGACTACAAGAACTGGCCAACCAACGTCCATCTGTTGGGAAAACGCTACGACTGAGAGATAGCAATTCAGACCATCAGCGGTACATCTACTATTTTGTTACAAAACCACGCTCGTACCAGAAGCCGTCGTATCAAAGCCTATGGAACTCGCTGTGCGATTTGAGGGATCATCTACTGGAGAATGACATTTTGAAGCTAGCAGTACCGAAGTTGGGTTGTGGTCTAGACGGTTTGGATTGGAGGATTGTAAGGAACATGTTAGAGATCCTCTTCCGTTTCACCGGCGTTGAAATTCTCGTCTGCAGCTTTAACCCTAACGGACAGAAAGAAGAAGTCGAGTGGACCATCGACTGTCACTTCTTTAAGAACTCGAAATGCACCAAGGGTAGTACATGCAGGTTTCGTCACCACGGACTGTTCCGGGACGAAACAGTCTTAAGGAGGGGGCAGTGTAACGTAACCCCCGCGGCCGCCGCCGCCGCGCTACCAGGCGCCTCAGTGTCTGGCCGCCACTCACTCGTTAGGACTGGACGGCAGTAATCTATTGTGTGATGTTGTTTACCTCTAGATGTTCCCTAGTAGCTTCCAGAAAAGCCTGGAAATAATCTAGCCAGGTATATATAACCCACCGCCAAAGCCAGGGGACACACTCTGTATTATACAAGCAACGAGTGCAGAAGTCTAATATAAATAAGTGTAGTGAATAGTTGGTGATATAAAAACAAGTCGACAAGTGAACATAAATTAGTGACATAAACAGTAGTGTTAATTGTTTAAATAAATAATCTTAGTGTTTAATTGTCTTATAATAATCTTAGTCTTTAAATTAGTGTTAATATTTGTTCATCATAGTGTTAGTTACTTTTATAATCTTTTAATTATAGTTCTAATATTTATTTACCGTTTAATAAACGTATTCTTTTAATTAATAATAATTGTCTATGTTTTACACTTCACCCATATAAATAAAAACGTTACAATTGGTGTCAGGTGTGGGGTTGTTAATAAACTGTGAAGTGTAAATAAAAATAAATAAAATGCCTAAACTATTAAAATTAAGTGAATTAAAAGTAAGTGATCTCAAGAGAGAACTGGAAGAACGAGAATTAGATACGACAGGACTGAAAAGCGTTCTACAATCTCGTCTGCGGGAAGCATTAACCGATGCTGGTGAAAATCCTGAAGATTACCTATTCGAAATTCCGGGTGACGTATCCGATATTAGTAAACAGATAGAACAAACTTCTAGTAAATTAAAAGAAGAATTAAAACTGGAAATAGCAGAAAGTTCTAGAACATTGGAACAAACTTTAGAACAAAAATTAGAGGAAAGTTCTAGAAAATCAGAAGAAAGTTCTAGAACATTAGAAGAAAAATTAATAGAAAGTTCTAGAAAAGCCGAAGAAAATGCTAGAACATTAAAAGAAAAATTAGAAGAAAATTCTAGAAGTTTAGAAGAAAAATTAGAGGAGAATTGTAGAAAAACCGAAGAAGACCTAAAGAATTTAAAAGAGGAGTATGACAAGAAGATTGAAGAAATACAACAAAAATTCACTAAAATTACATCGTCGTCAATTCCGAATTCTGGTGTGGCTGAGCCAAGTCTAATAGAAGGAAGAAAAGTAGTAAAACCTGAAACTACTTCAAAAATGCACATAAAAACACCGGAATTTGATGGGAAGTCTTCGTGGCCGAATTATTTAAAACAATTTGAAGCGGCCGCAAAAGCAAATAATTGGACGTCCGAGGAGAAGGCTACGGCGTTGACTGTCTCGTTGCGTGGAGAAGCCATCGATATCTTACAAACGCTGAAGGAAGAAGAACAAGAGGACTACGAACAGCTAGTCAAGCGATTGGATATGCGGTATGGAAATGCGCATTTGGAGCAGGTGTACCACACGCAACTGAGGAACCGGTATCAGAGTTCAAAAGAAAGCCTTCAAGAATTTGAAGTTGACGTAGCTCGTTTGGTTCATCTCGCACATCCTACGGCTCCTGACAGCGTTTTGGAGTGCCTGGCCACTCAATCATTCATTTACGGGGTTCGAGACAGCGAAACTCAACAAGCACTGCGATTGGCCCGTCCTAAAACTCTAATTGACGCACTCTCATATGCATTAGAGCATGAAGCTGCCAAACAAGCTTCACGTAACCAATCACGAGTGCGAAATATCGATGCTGAGAGAAAGGAAAACTCTGAAGATCTGGAAGAGACAATGCGAAGAATTGCAAGTGAAGTGTTTGCCGGAAGAAAGAAACTTCGCTGTTGGAATTGCGGTGAACTGGGCCATCCGCAGAGACTTTGCAGTAAAATGCAAAAGAAGACGGAATCTGCAAAGGAAGAAAAGGAGTCGGAAAACTAAATCGGGTTGATGCGAAGGGGCAACTGTCGACCCGTAATCTAGTAGCTCCACAATCCATCAGTTATGTCGCATCTCTTCATCATAAAGCCAATAGCATCTATGTGGATGGCTCTATTAACGGAAGGCCAATGAAAATGCTACTGGATACGGGTGCGACAAAAACTATAATTAGACCCGACTTTATAAGAAAAACTGGCAAGACGCATCTTCAACCAACTAAGTGGCGATTACGCACAGCGACGGGAGAACAAGCTACCGCATTAGGAGAAGTAGATGTCACCATCTCTATTGGAAACACCTCCTTTAAACATCGTGCGCTGGTAGCTGAAGTTGAAGATGAATTAATACTCGGAATGGACGCAATGACAAAGCATGGTTTTAAACTTGACCTGAAGAAGGGCGTGATGATGGTCAATGAAGAAGAACTCGTATTAAATCCACGAGATGACAAAGCTGTGCGCGTACTAATGGCCGAGGACGTTACTCTCCCAGAACGAAGTGAAACTATCCTGGAAGCACATTTAGATGGTAGTTTCTGTGAGGGAAGTATCGTTATGCTAGAGCCCAAGAATGATGATGCCAAAACCGGCACCGGAGTTGTTGTCGGAAAATCACTGGTCAAAGCCAGCCAGGTAATACCAGTTCGGATAATGAACGTAAATTTTTATCCTGTTGTTCTGAAGAGAGGAACAATTGTAGGAGAATGCATGGCAGTATCCTCGATTATTCGAACTGTAAAGGCCAAAGGGAACACATCTCAGAAAGTTCCGGACACGTTAATCAATCAATTGACAACATCATTTGAAGAATTGACCGCCGACCAGAGAACAAAGGCAAAGAATCTAATTGGAAATTTTAAAGATGTGTTCCAATTTGATGAGAAAACCAAAGGGAGAACTAATGTAGTTCACCATAAAATAGACACCGGAGACGCAAGACCCATCCGTCAACCAGCAAGAAGACTACCACTGGCGAAGCGTGAAGAAGCAGAAAGAATAATCGAGGACATGAAGATGGAAGGTGTGATTGAACCTTCAAGCAGTCCCTGGGCTTCACCAGTGGTGTTAGTGAAGAAGAAGGATGGCTCTACACGATTTTGCGTCGATTATCGTCAACTTAACAACGTGACGAAGAAGGATAGCTACCCGCTACCTCGAATAGACGACACATTAGATACTTTGGCTGGCTCAAAAATGTTCTCCACTTTGGATCTAAAGAGCGGCTACTGGCAAGTGGATTTGGATCCAAAAGACAAGGAGAAGACAGCCTTTACCATTGGTACAGGACTCTGGCAATTTACCGTAATGCCGTTTGGGCTCTGCAATGCTCCTGCAACGTTTGAACGACTCATGGAAACAGTATTGGCTGGGCTATCTTGGAAAACCTGTTTAGTGTACCTCGACGATATTATTGTGGTAGGTAAGACATTCGAGGACCACATGAAGAATTTGGAAGAGGTTTTCCAGAGATTGAGGAAGGCTAACCTGAAACTTAGCCCGAAGAAGTGTCACCTGTTTCAAAGAGAAGTTCATTACCTTGGACACGTGGTTTCCAGTAAGGGTATTGCAGTTGACCAGGAGAAGATAAAGGCTGTGAGAGACTGGCCAGCACCTAGGGACAAACACGAACTCAGAAGTTTCCTTGGTTTGTGTACCTATTATCGACGATATGTACCTGGATTTGCCAACATAGCCAAGCCACTGACAAGGCTTACTGAAGAAGGAAGAAGATTTATCTGGGAAACGGACTGTACAGTTGCATTTAAAGAACTAAAACATGCTTTGACAAGCGCACCCGTCTTGAGTTATCCTTTACCTGAAGGAGAATTCATTCTAGACACAGATGCCAGCAACGTCGGAATTGGTGGCGTTCTTTCCCAGATACAAGATGGGCATGAGAAGGTTATTGCCTACTTTAGTAAGACCTTGTCAAAACCAGAAAGGAATTACTGTGTGACCAGAAAAGAACTCTTGGCAGTCGTGAAATCCGTGGAACATTTCTACAAATATTTGTACGGAAGAAAATTTTTGATTAGAACTGACCATGCTGCATTAAAATGGCTGCTACAATTCAAGAATCCTGAAGGTCAGGTGGCTAGATGGATAGAAAGACTACAGGAATACGATTTCAAAATCGAACACAGGATAGGTACCAGCCATCGTAATGCCGATGCATTGTCCAGAAGGCCTTGCCAAGATGACTGCAAACATTGTAGTCGACTTGAAGAGAAACAGTTTACCGTCGCCAGGACAACAGTAGTCGATGATAGTTGGCAGCCCGATGGACTACGCAAGGACCAAGAAATTGACCCGACTTTGAAAATCTTATTAAAATGGAAAGCAGAAGAATGCAAACCAATATGGGAAGACGTTGCACC
The DNA here is from genome assembly GCA_951394225.1 of Harpalus rufipes. NCBI lineage: Eukaryota > Metazoa > Arthropoda > Insecta > Coleoptera > Carabidae > Harpalus > Harpalus rufipes. Next base: position 47,710,318 of record OX596279.1, read on the forward strand.
ACACTCACAGAGTGTAAAAGCGTACTGGGCGCAATGGGACTCCATGGTGATTGAGGATGGCCTGTTGAAGCGTGTGGTAGAGAATGCCGATGGAACTGAGAAGAAAGCTCAGTTGGTCATTCCTAAGAGTAGAATACCAGACGTGTTGAAAGAGATCCATGACGGGTCTGGAGGCCATTTTGGAGTCACCAAAACCCTAGAAAGATTGCGCCAGCGGTTTTACTGGGTTAACTTCACTGAAGATGCTAAAGACTGGTGCAAGAAATGTGTGGTTTGCGCGGGAAGTAACGGCCCTCATAGACGACGAAAAGCTCCAATGCGTCAATACAACGTTGGCAGTCCATTTGAGCGCATTGCAATTGATGTGGCCGGGCCATTCCCAGAAAGTAACGACGGAAATAAATATATCGTGGTTGTGATGGACTACTTCACCAAGTGGGTTGAAGCTTATCCATTACCCAATCAAGAAGCCACCACGGTCGCTGAAACCTTAGTTAAAGAATGTATATGTCGATTCGGGGTACCACGTGAACTTCACTCCGACCAGGGAAGAAATTTCGAGTCTGCCGTTTTCCAAAATATCTGTAAGATATTAGGAATTAATAAAACAAGGACAACTGCATTACATCCGCAGTCCGATGGCATGGTTGAACGAATGAACAGAACGATCAACCGATATTTGTCGAAGGTAGTCTCCAACCACCAAAGAGACTGGGACCGACATCTTCATCTGTTCCTGATGGCTTATCGTTCATCCGTGCATGAGACAACAGGGCAAACTCCTGCGAACATCTTATTCGGACGTGAGTTGCGTTTACCATGCGACTTAGTGTTCGGCAGCAAACCTGGGGAAGACCTGGCCGGAGAAGATTACGTTACGGGCTTACGGAGAAGAATGGATGACATTCATGAACAAGTCCGTACGAACATTCAAACTGCCAGCGACCGAATGAAGGACCGGTATGACATCAAAGCCGAAAAAGGTGGATATCAACCTGGGGATTTAGTGTGGCTTTACAACCCACAAAGGCGCCGCGGGTTATCACCAAAGCTGCAAAAGAATTGGGAGGGCCCCTATGAGGTAGTCAAAAGAATAAACGACGTGGTATATAGAATTAAGAAACGACCTACCGGGAAGCCGAGGGTGGTACACTTTAATCGGCTAGCCCCTTTTGCTGGAGACAACCACGAAGACCATAATGGAGCAGCAGTTCGTCGGATCATAGCTCAAGAACCGACTTTTGAAGATTTCATGGAGAACTATTCCTTTGGGCGCAAGGCGCGGTACGGCGTGATAAAAGAAGAACATCGAGATCTGTTTACCGTGTCTTCAGATTATTCCCTCGGCCACTGTGTATCAGAAGACTTAAAGATGTCCCGCGGCATAGCCTCAGTCTTTAAGGCGAAATATGGACGACTACAAGAACTGGCCAACCAACGTCCATCTGTTGGGAAAACGCTACGACTGAGAGATAGCAATTCAGACCATCAGCGGTACATCTACTATTTTGTTACAAAACCACGCTCGTACCAGAAGCCGTCGTATCAAAGCCTATGGAACTCGCTGTGCGATTTGAGGGATCATCTACTGGAGAATGACATTTTGAAGCTAGCAGTACCGAAGTTGGGTTGTGGTCTAGACGGTTTGGATTGGAGGATTGTAAGGAACATGTTAGAGATCCTCTTCCGTTTCACCGGCGTTGAAATTCTCGTCTGCAGCTTTAACCCTAACGGACAGAAAGAAGAAGTCGAGTGGACCATCGACTGTCACTTCTTTAAGAACTCGAAATGCACCAAGGGTAGTACATGCAGGTTTCGTCACCACGGACTGTTCCGGGACGAAACAGTCTTAAGGAGGGGGCAGTGTAACGTAACCCCCGCGGCCGCCGCCGCCGCGCTACCAGGCGCCTCAGTGTCTGGCCGCCACTCACTCGTTAGGACTGGACGGCAGTAATCTATTGTGTGATGTTGTTTACCTCTAGATGTTCCCTAGTAGCTTCCAGAAAAGCCTGGAAATAATCTAGCCAGGTATATATAACCCACCGCCAAAGCCAGGGGACACACTCTGTATTATACAAGCAACGAGTGCAGAAGTCTAATATAAATAAGTGTAGTGAATAGTTGGTGATATAAAAACAAGTCGACAAGTGAACATAAATTAGTGACATAAACAGTAGTGTTAATTGTTTAAATAAATAATCTTAGTGTTTAATTGTCTTATAATAATCTTAGTCTTTAAATTAGTGTTAATATTTGTTCATCATAGTGTTAGTTACTTTTATAATCTTTTAATTATAGTTCTAATATTTATTTACCGTTTAATAAACGTATTCTTTTAGTTAATAATAATTGTCTATGTTTTACACTTCACCCATATAAATAAAAACGTTACAATATATAAACTGAATGTTTTGTATGAATGTATTTTGTGTACATGAATTGTAACAATTTGTAAGATCTTACTGTGTGTGTGCGTGTGTGTGTGTGTGTGTGTGTGTGTGTGTGTGTGTGTGTGTGTGTGTGTGTGTGTGTGTGTGTGTGTGATAATGTCAATGTTATTTTGTATGTATTAAATTTTTCTTGTATAATTGTTGTAGACCTTGAAGAAGGTGCAAGGGTGCACCGAAACGTTGGTATAGTAAAAATAAATGCTGTTTGACTGAAATTTCGAGTAATTATTAACACCTAATCTACATCACAGTCGAGAAATTACCCACAATCTAATGTTAATGTTTATTTCAGGAAACGATATAATAACTATTGAAGCAGACAATTGGCGAGGTTTAGGCAATTCCTTACAAGATCTCATTTTGGCCAACAACGCAATCACCTTTCTTCCTCTGGATTCATTTTCCGGCCTTCCACTCCTGGAAACTATCGACCTTACTGGAAACAATCTCCAAGAAATCGACCCCAATGTTTTCAGAGAAGGAATGGGTCGTTTGACCAAAGTTATTCTAGCTGACAATCTACTTAGTGTTATACCATATTTGGCGTTGTCACCTTTAAAAGCGCTGCAGACTTTGGATATAAGGAAGAATAGAATTTCAACGATGGAGGCTTACGTGGATGAAGCAAACGTAACGACAAAATTGTCGGTGCATTTGTCGCTAGATGAATTAAGATTGGATTATAATCAGATAACGGAATTACCGACGCAAGCCTTACAGTATTTTGGAATTGTGAATAAGACTTTTTTTGATGGAAATCCATTGTCCATTATAGAGGTAATATACGAGCTGTAATCAAGAAACGCCATCTTTCGTATTATTCTTATTTGTTCATTTTAGGATGACGCCTTCCGCCCAGCAAAAATCCGAGACCTCTCCCTCCATAACTGCCGGCTGAGCCACATCTCCCCTGCGGCTTTTGGTGGTCTGGAATCATCCCTTCAAGTGTTGGATCTGTCTGGAAACAATCTAACTGCCTTGCCGCACAATATGTTCAACAGTTTTGACTATCTTCGATCGCTAAGTCTACGAGAAAATCTCATCTCTGGTCTGAAACCAGGAGAGTCGTTCAATGGATTCGAGTATACGTTGTTTCAGCTTGATTTAAGCGGGAAGAAGAATGCGCCTTTTGCGATACAGTCTCTCAAAAAGTGAGTAAGATATGAATCAAATACTAATACAAATGGTGAGAAATTTCTACATAATTCTTTCGGCTACTTTGAATATAGACTTATAACTTATTAAAACTGTGGGCTCAATGACGGGTGATAATAATTCGACCGGCATTTAAAGGTCATGTTCTAGTTCAAATTCATCTTCTACCAAGACCTTTTACTTTTGGCACAATATGAAAAACAATTTTGTAAAAATCCAGTGCGTACAGTAAAACCTACCTTGCAAGACATATGGAACAATATTCTAATAGAAAAATGTTCAGGGTTTGTGGGTACAATGCCTAATAGAATTAAAAAAACCTAACTCGGAGCAGGCTATGAACAAAGAAACGTATGTCAATTAAAAAAATATTTAATTAAATGTTAATTTGACACAAGATATTGCCAAAAATGTTATCTAAAGAAATGAAAGCTTTTCTTCTTGAATCTTATTTTAGAAATGGAAATAAATTAGAAAACGGCGAATGTCAATATACTGTATCCTTCTAAAATTACATTTCAAGATTAATTTTGACAATTTGACTTTTGAATTGAATAATGATCAGACATACGTTTCTCTGGTCACAGCTTACTCCGAGTTAGGATTTTTATTTCACACACTGTACTTATTCTCTAAGTTTTCGTTCATGAACGAAATTGTTAACGATCTAATATTTTTGAACGGAATGTATAACGTACGTTAAAAAATCATTTTCTGTAATTTTGTCGTTTACGTGATTTCCTTGAAATGTTTTTAGTATTTCTATACTATATGGTTAAGGCTGTAGTATTGTAAACCTATTCATTTTTTACAATTATGATTTCTTCAATAGTTTCAGGATATTTTATGTATATTTGTGAAAAATTTTGAGTAATTATGTCAGTTACTTTCTGGAACAACTACTTACTGAAGCCTGAGATAAAGGACAGTGTTTGTCTTTGCCGATATATTTATGGTAACTGCGTTGAGAATAAAAATGTAATGAAAGGATAAACTAAAACGTATCAAAATTATGAATTGATTCAGATAAAAAATTATATGAAAAAACTTAAAACTACTATGGGAATCCTTGTGACACAGACACCATCTTCTAAGAAAGGATTTATTTACAAAAATAAATCGTGCTCAAGATATCTAGGAAATTGATACAATTTTCTAAATAAATCATCCGGTGTTGTATTAAACGGATTACTAGTATTTCGTATATCTCATTACCATCATATTAAATACCTTCTTACCATATTTGTAATTCGTTTAATATGTTTAAAATGTCATTTTGTTCCTTTTCCCGCAAATTGTGTTCATAATTTATATTTTCGTGTTCCAATGAGCAACGACAGCTATATAAGCACTAGTTCAAAAACGAATGATTTGTACGAAATTGACTTTATACACGGACGTATCATAATTTGACATTTATACACGATTTATTTTGATATAAACGTGCTTTTATACCCCGCGGACATCATTATAGCCCGCCGGGCTATAATGAAACGTCAAATAAAACTATTAGCTATAAAGCTTAAATTACTGTATACTATTTTCTCATATTCCTGTTCTAGATATTTTGCCCGGTTTCGTCAGATTTTTATAATATATAATTATGCAGCATTTATTAATTACGTACATTCTGTATTATAAATGAGAGGTTGACACGTGACACACAAAAATGTATAAGTATAACCTAGAATGACAAAAAAAAAGAAAATGTTAAAACTTAAAAACTTTATCAATTACATATAATGGCATTGTAAGTTAAAATTAATCGATGAAAATAAATAATACAAAACAAAATAGGTAGTTGCACAAACGTTAATATAACCACATGAAGTACGAAAATCGGACGAAACTCTGATGAAAATGAGTAATTTACATTATACTAGAAATAATCATAAATTCTCGAACGAGAATTTAGACAAAAATAATATAATGTTCTTAATTCAAGCAATTTAAACACGGAAAATGAAATAAAAACATTTTATTTGTACTTCTAGATAAACTAATAAATTCGTTGAACTAATTTCACACTAATTTATTTGACACTATACACATGTTTACTTCTTCTGTAAATGTTAAAAGTGCCTAGATTAGTTTGCTCTCACATTTCTTACATTATATTATAGCGCCATCTATTATGATATTAATGCTTAACGCCTTTTTACAAAACATTGTAGCGACATCTATTATCTTTTATACCTAACAAAAATGTTTTTTCTAATTCTCATAATCATAAAATCTTCGACCGTGCATAAAATTATGTATGTACCACGGGCGTAACTTGCTTTTATGGCCTTTGACGTGTTTTTATCCCTCGGCTGACGCCTCGGGCTCAAAATCCCGCCACAGGCCATAAAAGCTTCATTACGCCCTTAATACATAAATAACTATTAATAAACGTTCGTTATAACTTTACAGAATAAGGAAATTAAGCAATGCTTAATGAATTTAGTTGAAGAACGAATTTTTCGTTCACGTACGTGTGACAAGAAGTTAGAGAATAGGACAAGTCGTTCACGAACAGTTTTCGTTTTTTGACGTTATAAAATACTGAATAGGTACATAAAGCTGTTGTTACTAATAAAGGCGAAGGAATCCAATATTAAATGGCGGAATACTTGAACAAAATATTCAGGTGTTGTAAGTTTAAAATTCATATTTATTCGAAAGAAATTTGTAGAAATATCTCATCATTTGTGTAGGCTTTATAATTTGTTTATTGAAAATTTAAACCGGCCGAACTATTGTGAACCTGGGCTCATAGTGAAACTGGTACCCATAGATTCCATTATTTCAAACCGTTCATAAACAAGGACAAAGAGTATCTATAGAAGAATGGTTTTGAAAACTTTTCGACTTAGTTCTAAATAAATTATAGTTGTAAATTTATTATCATTGGTGTGAATAGCTCATTTTAAAATTTAGCCTTGTGAATTATTTTGCCCATTGCAGAATGCGAAATCTGAGATCTTTGGCATTGTCAAAGTTATCCAAATCTCAGTTGGACCCAGAAGATTTTCAGGATTTTGGATTTGATTTGGAAGAATTAAAATTAATAGGTGGAAATTTGAAAACCATCAAAGATCATGCATTTAGACATGTCAGAGCAATTAAAAGGCTAGATTTATCGGAAAATCATGTAGAAAAGATAGAGAACGACGCCTTCTTAGAGGTAAGATAAAATACAATTTATTTTTAAAGAATTATTAAACAATGATTTTGAATTCGTTTAGATTGGTCATACGCTTACACATTTACATATAGCTCATGGATTAGCAACAACAATGAACAAACTGCCAGCTGTAGCTCTCAAACCTCTTGTTAATGTTGTTCACTTAGACCTCAGTAATAATAAATTAGTTAGTATGACAGACACTTCATTCCATTTTTTGAAGAAAGTCAGACGATTGGAGTTACAGGATAATGAAATCAGCGAATTATTGAAAGGAACATTTCAGGTAAAAGAATTTGAAACCCTTTAAAAATATAGATCGTACAACGCTATTTTGGGAATAGTGAGCAGAAAGTGAGGTTGTTCGGGCGCCAGTGGTCGGATAGCAGGTTTGGAGATAGGGTAAAATATGAACACAACATAAAATGTACAAAACAACTTTATTGTGTGGTAACTCGCTGTACTAATTCGTGTGGTGGTCGCTGATGGGTAAATTGTGTGCTTGGTTAAGATTAAGCCGAATCTTGAGTTTTTGGAAAAACGATGCTGGGCGTCGCGACGGTGGTGGGTGAGCGGTAGATGCTGGAATCTCAAGAATTCGTTTAGAAACGTGTTCGGACGGTTTTGGTGTGATTGACGCCAGGCGTCGAGACGGCGGCGGGTAAGCGCTAAGTGCGGGGATCTTAAGGATCCGTATGGAAATGTGTCCGGACGGTTCTGGCGTGACCTACGCCAAGTGTCGTAATGCTGATACGTTGGTTCAGCGGCTATTGACAGTAATGACGGAAGAGGAATAGCTACGCGTTTCTGCTGCAATTGGCTGATTGACGTCAGGTGTCGCGACGGTAACTCTCATTACCTGATGATCGCGGAGTATGTGTAAATCAAAGATACATCCGGTGCACGACAAAAAAATTGATCCAGGCAAAACTCGCAGACTTTATGCCTTGAGTACCCCGGCTTACGCACTGGGGCGTTGCGACGCAGAGTCGGCAAAACGCATTTGGGTCGATGCATGATAAAATCGACGCCTCGGGATAACGGATTATTTTACAGTAACTCTGGAAAAAATCATGCGGACTCGACGTCTGTAACGCCCGGGTTTACACGCCGGCGGTGTCGAAAGTCAAATCGGTTAAACTCGCAACGAGTCACAGTAAACGACTAGACACATGAAATTGGCGAATTTAGTCCGCGGAGATGTTAACGGCTGGTGCCAGTTGTATTGTCTTTGGATGTTTTCATATACGCCTTTCGCTCAACAAGCGTTGCGACGTCAGGCGTATGAATCTCACAGCGAGATACTAAGACTGACTTTTAATAAACAACTGAAGAACTCGTACGGGGGTTCACAGTACGGTGTTTTCAAAGAAACGGAAACTTGTTCATCTGGAGGTCGGTTTCGGCGTTTTCACTCTCTGTCAAGGGTCGATGGAGTACTCATAATCGACTCATTAGCTGTTGCGAGGAATACTTACATTCAACAACTGTCTTCTGCAATCACGGGCCCTGCTTTTATACAGATTTTTTTAATTAAACCAGGTTTGTTTACTGATAGTAACATCTTCATAAAAGAAAAGGGCAAAAAGGTATAAAATGGAAAACGATTTTGGCGGCCTTTTATTCTGCTTATTCCACGGTCAAATTACGCGTCTTGTTCCCATTGCCGGGGAAAAAGAGTTTTCATAGTCCGCAGATTTATAAGGGCTGAGCTACATGGCTTTGAATTATTATATAAGAATTAAAACTTGTGACGGATTCACATCGTCACAACTGTTAGTACGAGTTCTGTTCAAAAAGTACTAAACCTTCGGTCGGCAATAAAACAATAATTCATTTCGAGGTTCTGGAACCCTAATCCCCTTCAAAGTAGTCTCCTGGTAATACACACAATTCTCCTAGCGGTCCCGCCATTGTTGGAAACACTTTTGGAAGGCTTCTTGTGGAATAGAGTTTAGCTGGGCTGTGGCATTCTGTATAATGTCTTATTTTAACTTAAATCGGATCCCTTTCAGCCGAATTTCAACATGGGGAACAACCAAAAATCACAAGGAGCCATGTTGGGAGAGTAGGGACCCTGACGAATGAGGGAAATGTTGTGTTTGGGCAAGAAATTTTGAAACAAATGCGAAGAATGGACGGATACATTATTGTGATTGAGCTGGCAAGTGTTCGCTCCTTGGTCAAAATTGAATGTACCGTTCCTATGCTTACCTCCACCTCGTTCGCAAGTTCTCTGACGGTCCTGCATGATCAAAGCTCTCACTTGGTCAATAACAGTGCCATTTCGGCTTATTGAGGGCCTACCGGGACGTGATTCGCTATCCACTGACATGCATCCAACTTTGAAATGGTTGTACTATTCCTTTATTCGTGCGAAAGCCTGTTGAATTTTCTGAATGATTTCTGTTTGGGTTCCGCCAAATTGAAAATCCGACGTGCGCTCACTACATTTACTCACTTATAGGCTAACTGTCAGTGAAAAATTCACGGTTACGCATGAATGTCCCCTACACATTCCCAGTGAAGGACGCCCCTCATACTTTATTTGTTTACGCAAAAAATAAAGCTCGATACTTTTTGAACTCACCTCGTATAACTACAATTGTTGATCATTCTTAAATAAAAATAATTTCGCTTATATAGGGAGATATCCACACAGCCCTACGAGAAATATTCCTATCATTCAACAACATAAAAGTAGTCCAACAGCACACTTTCGTCGACTTACCCTCCGTCGAAACCATCTACTTAGACGACAACAGAATTGAAAGACTAGAAAGAAGATCTTTCATGAATCTGAACCAATTGAGATATCTCAATATGCGAGGCAATAAAATATCTACTATATCAGATGAAACATTTCAAAATCTACCAAAGTTAGATTTTCTTGACATGGCGTATAATCAACTGAAGACGTTTGAATTTGCCATGTTCGACCAAGTGGGGACTTTGTCGCTTTTGAAAGTCAATGCCAGTCACAATAAAATAAAGGATTTGATATTGGATGCCAGCAACCTGGGAAGAGACACAGGTTAGTAATTTATAAGTATTTCGATGTTAAATTAATTCATACCATCTTCATAATTGTGTTTACCTACTATGTTTAAGAATTGATCTTACTTATTATATATTTATCATTATTTTTATTTTGCATGTATATTTCAAATTTCATCCCCAATCCTTTCCTTCCGACTTTCATGACTTTCACCAGACTGCGCCTACTGTCCAGGTACCGGTGGATTCCACTCCAACATTCAAGTATTGGACCTGTCCTACAACAATATTTCGCATATTGGCCGTTCGTTTTTTCGACCTGCAGAATTATCCCTCACTGAGTTACATTTGTCGCATAATGCCTTGCGAAATGCCACTTGGGATGTTTTCGGAAATATGCCGCATCTCCAATGGCTCGATCTGTCGGCCAACAAAATGGAGGAAGTTACATTTGATGCCTTCCGCAATACCAAAAATCTACAGGTAGGAGATGGTTTCATATAGACGAAATGTAATAATGTATAATCTTTCCAGATATTTCTGGCTTCTTATAATAAGCTGGAAACCCTTCACGGCGAGACCTTTCGATCAATGTATAATCTTCGGCTGGTGGATTTATCTCACAATTTAATTAGAATTTTGCCTGATGGATTATTTTTTGGAGAAGGTTTAGAGAAATTGGATTTATCATACAATGATTTAAATCGCATGCCTTTAGCAAGTATGTCGTTTGGTTCGGCGTCGACTCTTTGTGAGTTAGATTTATCTCATAATGATATTGCTTCAATTCCCAATGGAGATCTTTTCTCCAGGTTCAAGGTAAGATGGAAAGTAATCTAAGATTATATTATAAATAATTACGATAGAAATTCGTTGGGTGTGAGATATGCTTTTCTTAAAGTTAATTTTTAATCCATTCGTGCTACTTATTTCTGTTCTTTGTAATTTTTTCATTTCTTCAAATTTTTCATTTATTTCCGAGTTTTTCTATTCTTCCTTTCCATGTTTTCCTCGGCCTCTTCCCTTTTTTGTACATACTTCCATTTTCTACTACTTTCCTTACTAGACTGTTCCTCATTACGTGTCCATATACCAGCCCAGTTGCTTCTGTTCTATCATGGTTACTAATGCGTTTTTCAATAAGAACTTTTTTTTCAATAGGTTAAGATGACAGTTGTCATTCATTTTGTAGTTATGTTTACAGTAAAAGATTTACAATTTAATTTTCGCTCGAAAATCGCATAAAAATAATTTAAATCCGTTATGAAAATAGTTGATCCACATTTCGTAAAACCGTGGATATTTTTGGTCGTTATAATCGACCAACAGCGTTTGCATTTAAGAATTTAGTGAAAATATTTGAGTCAATTCGGTCAGTACACAACGTAGTAATATCAAAACGTACTCGTACCGGTCGTTCGCAAGAAAATATTGCTGCTGTGACCGACAGTGTTGAGGAGGATCCAAATTTATCAATTCTACGGTGTTCTCAACAATTGAGCTTGACTTCGAGCATAACATGACATATATTGCGGAAGGATTTGGCTTTAAAGCTTTATAAAGTCCAGTTGGTGCAAGAATTGAAGCCAACGTCCACAATTTGCTTATCTTCTCTGACGAAGATCATTTTCATTTGAATGGTTACGTTAACAAAGACAAATGTCGCATCTGAGCTTCTGAAAATCCACAGGAAGTTGTTGAACAACCATTACATTCATCTCGTGTCATTATTTGGTGTGCATTATGGGCTGGCGGTGTCATTGGACCATATTTTTACGAAAATGAGGCTGGTGCTGCCGTTACGGTCCATGGAGTGCGCTATAGAGACATAACTATTTTTTTATGGCCTATTTTGGATGATATGGATGTCCACGACTTGTAGTTTCAACAGGATGGGGCAGCTTGCCACAAAGCTTAAGAAACAATCGATTTATTAAAGACCAAATTTGATGGACGTATAGGTGATGTCAATTGGCTAAACACTGTTAAATTATTTCTTGCGGGACTACGTGACAGATGAAGTTTATAAGGATAATCCAACTACAATTGTAGAGCTCAAAGCCAACATCGAGTGCGTAATTCGTGAGATTGAGCCACAATTATCCACAAATATGATTGAAAATTTTGTCAAAAGAATCGATGTCTGCCAATGTAGTCGTGGCGGCCATTTATCGGCTATTGTTTTTCATTCATAAATTGTAGAGTTTCTACAACATATTTCAATTAAAATATTTCGAGCTTTCATTTAAAATGTGTTTTATGTACAATTATAAAAATCTGATGTGGCCAGCACGTTATCTTCCGCCAATTCAGTGTATTATGTACAAATTCCATATATAATTTTTCTTGCAAAAGATTATATATTTCCAGTAAAATTATTTCATAAACAAACTATGTAAATTGCACTTGACACTGACACCTTCTACTTCTTTAGCTAACCTAACACATACATACATACATTCATATACAGACCTCATCGTAAAAATGGTAAAATCGTATTATCGGGACCCTAAAACGTGTTTATTCACTAAAAAATCATTGAATTTTTTGACCTTACCCAACAGTGACGGAAGGTAACAAGTTCTTATTGAAAACCCTGTATATCTAGATCTTGATTTATCATTATCTTTATGTTTTCATTTCTCTCTCTGACCCATTTTGTTTTTCCTCCCATCCTCCTGAGGTATTTAATATCCGTTGTGTTTATGTTTCCCTCATGTTTCTTCGGCATATTATAAATACAAAAATAATGAAAATACATTTTATAATATTTGTTTTAAAGTCAAGGTTTTTGTTGTAGTCTTTGCGTATTTTGAATTTGTCCAGTAACAGAATAGTACAAGTGGATGAAGGAACATTTTATCCATTGGCTGTTCTTACAACTTTAGATTTAAGTCATAATGAGGATTTGTTACTAGAACCAGATGGCAAAAGTTTTCAAGGAATAGGTGATTCTTTATGGCATCTGAAATTAGTGAACGTTTCTCTTACTAGTGTAAGTATTTCTTAATTCTAAATATTTATGGTTATCGGATTTATTATTGCGTATTTTCTTTTCATTTTCAGGTGTGTCCCCTCCCGTTTCAGAACCTACGTTCCTTATGTTTATCTCATAACACTTTTCCATCTATCCCTCATGAATTAGCCTTTAATTTGACCAAACTTCGAGAATTAGACGTCTCTTACAACGATCTTACAGCCGTTCCTCAAGTTCTAAACGCCTTACCAAATCTAAGAGATCTTTATTTGGCATATAACCCCATTACAAGTTTAACCAATCAAAGCTTGGCTGGAGTTGCTGAACGAATTAGGACGTTAGACATTCGGGGCTTGAGCCTGAGTGAATTAGAGGTAAGATTGTTCTAGTGATGATATGAATTTTTCTGAACATTAAATGCGTTTAAATATTACAATGTCTCAAATTGAATGTTTATTTTAAATTATAGACGGATGCCTTAGATGAAATGACATCTCTTCGCACATTAAAAATTTCTCATAAGAAATCACCAGATTTTAACATACCTACGTTAATAGATCAAAATTTTGCTCTGCAAAACTTGGAACTTCAGGTAACAAATAATATCTAAATGATACTCATACAATCGGGCCTATTCTGTATCAAATTGGTTATTCTTAATAATTGGTTAAAAAAATTGTCCAATATATATTGATTTAGAAAGTAAAAATCTTTTTTCTTGTTGTTAATTTTTTTAACCAGTTGTTAAAAATTAACCACTGAAAAGGCTCTATAATGTTTTATAACAAAAATGCATTTTAGATTGATGAAGATACTACGCTGTCTACTGAAATGGATGGAATTTTACCAACAAAACTTAGAAGTATAACCATATGTGGCCATGGTCTTAAAATATTGTCCAATAATGCGTTACAGGTACAGCCATACATTTACCATGGTTAATTAACTTTTGTTTCGTGCATGACAGACTTGACAGCTCGAAATGTCATAATTTGATAATTTTTAATTCTTTAGTTAATATACAGTTACTTAAAGTTGTTAGATAGATTATAAAGTTAAAATGAAATAAATAATATACCTGCTTGCATACATATTTTGCAATCTACAGATTTCTGTCATAAAAAGAAATAAGTTAATGCGAATAGTTTTCAGAAGATTATTAAATAATAAAATATTTATGAAGAAAAATAATAATAATAATTAAAGAATATGTAAACTATATATCCTCAGGTCTGTTCCTTTAAACCCAATTCCCTGCGGTCTTTCGCGTTTTCTTCTTCTCCTTTTCAATAATCTATATTTTCCCATTCTTTGCACATGTCCAAACCATCTCAGTTGTGTTTCAATATAATTTATTATTGTGTCAATCAATATTCATAATTCTTGGTTGCTTAGAATTTCGAATCCGTTTCTATCTTTCGCTGAGCTGCCAAACTTTAGCTGCATATGCAATTATACTTTTACTATACAGTTAAAACATCTCGTTTTGATATTGTCTGATCTCACAAAATACTATTTAATATCAATATTGCTCGTCTACCTTACATATTTCTGTCTTTAATTTCTTCGTTCAATATTCAGTGTTATAGTATAGTATATAATACTAGGTAATCACAAATTACAATTTTGCTACAACATTCGCACTGACTACAACTCCTGTTCACAGCTAACTGCAAGGATTTGTTTCCAAGTTTTTCGTTATTGTAAACTTGGTTTGCGTTTAGGCCAATCAGAAAGTTGGAATCTAGGCCCTATCTTACTCCTAAGTCTATTCTTATCTGAAATATAGTATAGTATTTTTTGTCAATCGTGAATGGACTATTTTAAAGAAAAATATTTTCATAAAAGTGTCCTAAAGAAGTGCAAACCAAAATCCAATATTATTTAATAATTAAAGTCTAAATATTGTAAATATGAGTTCCATATATATATACTGTCAATGATGCCAAACAGTTTGCAAATACTATTTCTCGTAAAAAGTACTTTAGTCACAAGTTATTACATTTTAAAGTTTCAGCATTTTTTCAAAAACGTCCTATAAAAATGTCCAATGTTTATTTTTCTATTTCTTAACATCCAGTAAATAATTTTCTAATATTTAAATATGATCCCAAAGTAAATTAAGGTACAGAAATCTATAAAAGTAAGGAAGTGAGAAAGTTTTTTCTTTGATTATCCCAAATTCAAAAAATGGACTAAGGATTTTTCTTTGCTAAGAGTCAACTGGAAGTTATTTGCAATAATAAAAACTCCAAAATTTATATTCTTGCCCACCAATATCTGGTAACCCCAGTATTTTTTCCGAATAAACAATACACCACTAAAATGTCTGCCTAGTAGGGCAACCTTTGTCTAGTTCATATATTTCTTCTCTCATATTTATCCTAAACACACATAAATTAACGATCTTTTGATTACGTTCATAAAAAAGTAATTTCTTCATTTTTTAGGGAATAACGAGCCCAACTCTTCACTTAGACTTTACAAATACAAGTGTAACGGTTCTTTCAAGTACATTTTTTAAGAATTTAGGACAAGCTAGAAACGTAAGCCTTGATGTTAGTGGAAACGAGTTTAAAACTATGGAAAATCCATCTACTGGAAATGTTCCTGATTTGCCAGAAGAAACGTTCTTAACAGATTTGATATTGAGGGATAATTTATGGGCTTGCAACTGTGACCTCGGGTAAGAAAATTTGTAATTTATATCACTTACCTTTATGAAGACCATGAAGACTATCCTTTGTAATTCCTGTGTATATGCACTGATACACTATCTTTTAAAGACTGTTATCATCATACTTGATGATATTAATATAAAACACTGTTTTAAAGTTTGGACGTGGCTTTATGTTCATATTATGAATTATACATTTAAATGTGGGAAATTTCTTTACTATCCCAAGCAACATTTATAGACGTGTCAATTAAAGACGTGCTAGTGACGTCATCTAAACGTCGATTTAATGACGACAAGGTTGGTGCGACGTCGGTATTTCATCGTCAATATATGTGCGTCGAATTTCGGAGTCATCGACGTGTCAAACTATTCATGTCTTAATGACGTTATGTGAATGTCGTAGAATGTCGTTAGTATATTAACGTTATGTCAACGTCGGTTCTCGGGTGTCAACAAAAGTTATTTATAGTTTCTTACATAATAGTTATTTATGATATGTGTTAAAAGTATCATTTTATTTTGTGAGAACTACAAACACTTTATTTTTCATTTAAATATGCATTTTTAATAATTGTTTGACATTATGTGAAAAATTTCAATTAATTTATTTATTCATTTTCACCATGAGTTTATTCATTTTTAACACTGGAATTTTACTTTTAAAATTGACGTTTCACTGTTAACACCGATACTAAAAAAATATTGTAGAATAGCACATTTTGTTTTATACTTACTTTCATATTTTTGTAGCATTGTTTGGAATAAATATATGTAATAAAAATTAAAATAATATTAACTAATCCAAACTCGTGTCAATAAAGTGGGAGTCGATAATCAACGTTGAAATTCCGTCAGTAATCAACGTAATACTGACGTAGAAATATGACGTCCTTATACTTTGTCAACAACAATCGACGTTGAAACAACGTTAATGATCGAAGCCATTACAATGTTGATGATTGACGTCGAAGCAACGTTATTTTGATCCACGTATAATCGTCAATCGACGTTATATATCCATCATAATCACGTCATTTTGTTGCTTGGGATGGTATAGATTAGGTGTTAACATTTGCTCTGAATCTCAGTCAAAAAGCATTTATTTTCTTGTTGCCGAATTTGAGAGTATATCGATGTGTATGAGTGTATGTGCTCTTTGTACGACGTAAAACTGAATGTAAAAGAGCGAATGTATTTTGTGTATATGATAAGATGTAATATTTTGTAAGATAACTTACTTACCCATTGCACCAAAACGTTAGTTGGGTAAGAGAATAAATGCTATTTGATTGAGATTTCGAGTAATTGTTAACACCTATACATTTAAATATACAGTACAGTTCTTTTTTCAATTAATACTCTTAAAACTAACTTTAGGCCCGAGATTTACAAATAAGCTACGTAATAGCGATTTGGCACAAATTATTTATTTTGATGGCTAACAAGCAAATAGATTACATATCAAACAGACGTACAGTAGTCCCAGTATAGCAACTCATTTCAAGATTGCATGCGCAATGTCAGAGTGAAAGATAAATTGTACAGTGTCAAGCATAAAGTATAGTACTTATCAATATCTTTCGTGAGCACGAAGAGAAACGAAGGTTGCTACTAGCGTCTAGCCGACATAAGCAACTTTCATCACGAAAACGAACGATTGTAATTGTATACAATTAATAATCATTTTGATGTGAAATGCCTATAAAATGATTGTAACCATCCGAGTTTTGTCAAAAAGAGTTCTGTGCGTTAAGTTACCTTTACATTAAAGTATTTTTTTGCAAATTTACAAGCAAAATAGTCATATTTTGTACAAATAAATTCTACAAAACTAATAAATATACAGTACGACCTCTTTAATGCGGACACAGTTTAATCCGGACATCCAGTAATTCGGACACCAACTTCGCCGAGTCATAGTCCGGACGCTCCTCGTTAATCCGGACACTTTGCATGCACGGACTTGTGAAACGCCATAACTAATCATCACTAGGTTGCGCTTAACGTGCGTCTTTGGTTTGTTGTTCCCATCACGCCCAATTATACGTTTACATTTATGTAATATAACCTACTCGATGCGTTCAACTTCCACCCATCAAAATGCTAAAACGAAAACATACTACGTTGAATTTTTTCCTGTGTTGCGAAAGTAATCCAAAATTTTGTATTGATTTTTCCATACATTTAGGTATGTAGTGAAATAGGTATAATACATACAGTATTATTATATTAACCTTATATGTATATACGAACGCCATACACATATAATGTATGTACATAATGTATGTAGTTACATATTTGTTTTATTTATATATTGGTACAAAACTTGCTGTGTTTTATTTAATTCGCATATTTTTACATCCCAATAATTTTGTAACCTGTATATCCCATTCTTATATCAACATTTTTTCAAATATTCAGTAATCCGGACAAATCGATCATTCGGACGCACCTCGTGCATTTAATTGTCCGGATTAAAAAGGTCGTACTGTATATATTTTTTAAAGTTTCATACAATTCGTAATTTAGTTATTAGTGTAATACGTTTTGAATTAATGTTTACCGAACCTGAACCTTGACTGACTCATATTTAACATGTTGCAATTTGCAACAGCAAATAAATACATTATATCTATATGAGGACTGTTTATATGCGCATGCTTCGTTCTTTAGACGCATTGTATATATCTTCTTTCTTGCCAACAGATTTGAGTGTATTTTATTTTAATCAGATTTTTTTTTGTAGTAAAAAGTTTTTTTTTTATTTATCATCTGGTATAACAATAAACAATACGAATAGTTTATCGTTTCGATAAAATATTATATGAATACATAGTTTACTTAAAAGTTTCCAGCTAATTTATTTTAATAATTTTTTTAATGGCTACAAAACTTCTTGACTGGAAAGGTGAATGGAAAGAAGAAAATGTTCTGGATTTCAGTCAAAATAATAAGTTTATTTTCGGCCTCTACCGACCATTGTATGTTTATTAAATATGTTATTCATTAATTGTTATTTAACAATGTTACTTAAAATGTCTGTTTTCACCTTTTGAAGAAGGCACATAACATGAGGTGCCGAAAATATATTTTGACTGAAATTCAGAAATTTCTTCTTTCCAATTTTTTTAATGTTCAACATTATAACAACATAAGATTGTATAAAAATTAATTGATAAATTTATCTAATTATTCAAGTTTGAAAAATTAATCAATGGAAGTAGCCATTATTATACATTCAGTGCCATGATTATTAATACAAGTCATAATCACAAACATGCCTTCTAAGTAGTACACTCTATTTATAGAGTGTATCCCTTTTTATTTGTACTTATAAATAAATAAATGATACAAAAAATTATATTATTTTTAGTTGGGTGGAAATCTGGCTTAGAAAACGTCGCCAATACCTTTGCGAAGACAAATCCGACGGCCCTCTTCACGATACTTGTCGCCTAGCTGACGATGATCTTCGTCTAGCAACCTGTGTTAATAAAAACAATAATTCTCTTCTAGAAGTTTTAAAAACAGATATAGAGTGTGGATGGAGCAGTGCAAATTCTCTTCATAATATTCTGCTACCATTTATGGTTATGTTAATAAATGTTGTTATGTGGTTTTAAAAGGTTTATGGTTGTTTCTCAATGGCAGCACAAGCCAAAGTCATTAGTTGTAGGCTGTAACTGCTAATAATATTAACTAGAAAAAGAAGATACTGTAGGATTCTCAATTATTATTAAAATTAAAATAGAAAACTATTAGTCAATTTTCCTATTTACAATTAATAATTATTTTAAGAGCAGAACAGATAACTAAATAATACCAAACTCGTGCCTACTTGATTTTGATTATTGTATAACGAATTTTTATTTTTGCATGCTCTACTTTTTTCATTGTTCCCAACTAATTTACACTAATGGTAAATTTCTATGTAAGTTTTACGGTTCAAATTCTCGGTGACCGGCACAGCCGAACATAGGACTTTGACATGAAAAATCAGACTTTCGTAATTTCCTGCTTCCCTAATTATTTTAGGTACAAAAGCTTCAAACAACAGTTGTAGAACATAAAACTCGACATCTGAATCAATAAGAAAAATTAATTTGATATGCTTTGCAACGGCAGAAATTAGGTATGAAAATGTCTGAAATTACCTCAAAAATAGTAATAGCCTTGCAATAGGTATGAAAATTTTGAAAATCACCTCAAAAATAGCAGTAGCCATGGAATTGAGACCCAATAAATAACAAATGTCTATCAATTTATCTGTCATGTTAGGGTAATTTATTTATTAGGTATTGTTTCTAATTTCTGTTCCAGTTAACAATTCTTTGTTAATTTAAATTGATATTTGTTCACTTGCGCAGAAATTACAAATAATAATAAAAATAAATTAACCTAGTTTGACAGATAAATCGTTAACATTTGTTAATTTTTTATTTCAATTCCGTGGCTATAGCTATTTTTGGGGTGATTTTTGACATTTTCATACCTAATTTCTGCCGTTACAAGTGGTTACAAGTCACACAAAATTAATTTTGTTTATTGATTCAGATGCAGAATTTTATGCCCTATAACTTTTATTTGAAGCTTTTTTCCCTAAAATAATTAGGGAAGCAGAAAATTACTAAAGTCTGATTTTACGTGTTAAAATCCTATGTTTGGCTGTCACCAGTTTGTAGATGTACACTTCTGTGCAATAAAATTAGCGCAAGTTTTGCGACTATTTTTTCGCAAATTTTAGTTGTATAGTTCTTATTTATTTTAATTGCTTAGCATCAGTTTCAATGAATGACAAACACCATACTTGATCGCTATAAAATTGGTAAATAAATAGAAAAACTTACTTAGCACTTAGCGTTTTTTAATTCTGAAGACGATTTGTCTTATGGAGAAATCTTCTATTCTAGTTATAATTCTAATCTTAGAATTACTGTCTAAATGACGCGGCATTTTGACATTAATAAGAAAAATGACAAATTTACATATTTTCTTTGCTAGGCATTTTATCATGTCCCCTTTACACTATAAAATATTTTGTGTGCTTAATTTTATTGCACAGAAGTGTACCTACCTACATATTTTGATCGTCGGATGACTAGCAAGTTTTATGTTTAATCAGGAGCTCTGAATAGCAGAATATCAACCACAGTTTCTAATTTTATTTTTTAACAGACTGCCTAATTCATTTTATATTCTTCATATTCATTTCTTCATTATTACTGTTTGTATATTGATATATTTTTAAAATGTGATAAGATAATTATTTATAAATTCATGTAGTTTAATCCATTATTAAATAATAGAGATAAGAATAAATTATACAATAAATATTAAGTAACTAAGGAAGTATAGAAAGTACTTAGTAATATATGTATAATAATCATATTACTCGTAATTAGGAAAAATGAAAGAATTAAAAATAAAATTATGATAGGAATATTAGAATAGTTTGCAATCATTTTTAACAATAAGGAAATAAAGTGTACTTACTAATTTTCAGTAATATAACTTAATGTGTATCTGATTTCACAAACATTTTACTGATGTAATAATGTATTTATGTCACTAGTGACAGAAGCAGTATTACAGCATTAGAGTGTGTGATCATACTAGTGCTGTAATATGCTCTAGCTCACATGTGATACATGTATGTACAATTTTATCTACGACTGCTTAATACCGATAAAATAAATTTATAGTTTGATTCACGAAAGATGACTATTGAAGGTCATTTATAAGCCGTCTGATATAATATTACTTGCAGATAATTTCACTGCATTTTGTATGCATAGGCGTGCAACAATATATATTTTTGGATACATTTCAACTGAAAAAAATAAGTGTAATTTATTTAAAAATTGTTTTTAAATAATGCGTTTTCCGAAGATTTATGTTTCGCCTATGTTTTTTCAAAACACAAAAACAAAAACTTGACATAAACTATGGAATAATAATTTGATTTAAACATCATTGGGTAAACATTAGCACAGAGGGCCATGTAGTGTGTTCAAAAAAACTCGGAGCAGGCTATGAATAAAGAAATGTATTTCAATTTAAAAATATTTAATTAAATGTCAATTTGACACGAGATATTGTCAAAAATGTTATATACAGAAATCAAAGCTTTTATTCTTGAATCTTATATTAGAAATAAGAAAACGGCAAATGGCAATATACTGTAACCTTCTTTATCATCTTTTCCCCTTAAAATTACATTTCAAGATCAATTTTGACAACATGATTTTTGAATTTAATAATGATCAGACATACGTTTCTCTGTTCATAGCCTACTCCGAGTTAAGTTTTTTATTGAACGCACTGTAGTAGATAATTAGATATCTGTAACATACGTCATCATTATTTGTAGTGTGTTAGAAAGTAATGTCACCATTTACGTATATTTATCACACAACATAAATTACATAGACATACATTAAATAATCTTTATTCTTTTAACATGAAATGTTGCTAAGCTACTGCTGTATAAAATGCTGTGTATTCTTTCTTCGAATAAATGACCTTGAATAGTCATCTTTCTTGAACTAAACAATAACATTTTTTTGTTCATATTTTTTTCATTACACAATTAATGTGGTATCAAACTGTAAACTATCAATGATCAATGAATTACATAAGCCCTAAGCAGCCATAGATAAAATACTGTTTATAAATATTTCGTTGTCTTAAAATTTTGACCCTATCTAAAACTTTTCTCGCATAAACAGCCAAAATTAATTGTTTTTTTCGCGTTTGGAGAATATGAAACATAAAAAATTTGTAAAATCAGTCACTTATGTCTAATAATAAGCGAAGTACTGATATGTAAATAAATAAGCACCATAGAAACTTACAATAATTTATTAAGAGTAGTTTATACTATACCAATGTACAATTTCGGATACAATCATATACGACACTGATCCCTGAGGCAATACCAAACGAAATATACATGTGCCAACAGACTTCCATATTCATACTGTATTTGTGTTGTACTTGTACGAATGTTATGCATGTACTTATATGCTCCTGTATCTCAACTGTCACGAAGATAACAATACTGCTTATAAATAAAATCTATTACGCAAAGATAGAGAGAGAGAGAGTATTATTTTAAAATATATTTGCGCCATAAGAATTTAAGTTTACACTTAGTACTTTGAAAATTATAGAATATGGTCAGCTTACTAAATTGTGAATTTGTATTTGAGCAACAATGGGATTTATTTATTAGCACATCTACTATTTAAAGTGGAATTTGTTTTAGTAGATAGTCATATTGGTCACTGGAATAAATAAGTTTTGCTCAAAAAATTCAAATACTCGTATATTAGATCACATAATATACAAAAAAAACTAGTATATTATTTTTAAAATCCATTTCATGAAATTAAAAATGTTGTTCAATATAATGAGGTCCTCCACTATTTTTCTTAAAAGTCGTTTAAACTGAAAGCAATCTGTATTTCTACAAAGTCCTAATTGTTATTTGTTAAGCTATTATAATTTTTCAAATATTTTGTGACGTAGATGTTAAGCTCATTTTGTTCTCAAACAGTGCAGTTCGCTAATAATTGGAGTCACATAAATTGATTATACTATTCTCCACGTAAGAATGACATGGCACAATAATATTTCATTAATAGGTAGTTAAAAAATATTTAAATTCGCTCTATAATCTGTGACGCCTACCAGGAATCTATCAAGGCCGTTGTTCTAGCCTTTTTCTAGTTTGATAAATCACATAAATCAACATTAGCCAAAAAATTGTAAAATGCACGCCAATGTATACGAACTATGTTGACAATTCCGAATTATTTCCTGAATAGAGCTACGACTATGAAAAAATTCTACAGTGTGTTAAAAAAATCCTAACTCGGTGTAGGCTATGAACAAGGAAACATGTCAATTTAAAAGTATTTAATTATATGTCAATTTAACACGAGATATTGCCAAAAATGTTATCAAAACAAATAAAAGCTTTGCTTCATGAATCTTATTTTAGAAATGGAAATAAATTGCAAAACGGCGAATGGCAATATACTCTGTATCCTTTATTATCTTTTCTCCTTAAAATTACATTTCAAGATCAATTTTGACAATTTGGCTTTTGAATTGAATAATGATCAGACATACGTTTCTCTGTTCATAGCCTACTCCGAATTAGGTTTTTTTTAACACACTGTATATCCTGTGTGGCAAATCAAAAAGCAACCATTTCAATTACGTATGTCGTCAAGAATCATGCACTTTTTATTACGTAATGTCATTTTTAAGTAGAGAATACTACATTTCAAAATATATACGTGTTTTTTATTTTGACTTCCGAAATTATTGTTCTCTCCCTAATCCTATATAAATTTTTCTATTTTTCATCCGAGAAAATAAGTGAATTTGTTAAATTCTGAGCCGTGAATCGTTTAACTTTAAATTTTGTGCAACTGATTTTAATGAATTTTAAATTAAAATATAAGACGCTATTACCTTTGAATATATAATACATATAAGAACGGCAACGTAATGTATTTAGATTAAATATTTCGAGAGAAGGTGCCATCTATCCCTCCGTATACGAATTATTTCGGAGTTAGTTCAAAAAATACATAATAGGTGGATGTTGCACAGTGTTGCCACGTAGCTAGAACAGCAAGATAAGATTTAATAAAGGTTTTTAAGTTTGCTACTGTAAAACAAGTATACATGTACATTGAAGATTCAAAATATATTATCTGGTTATTATGAAACAATATTTTTGAATTATTGATTATTGAATACCTCTAACAAATAGTATCTGGCAATGCTGTCAGCACGATTTACCGTAGTTCATAGTTTTGTGGTAGGAGTCACTAGCTATCTATAATAATTTTGTGAATAAAAAGAGACAGATATAGAATCTTGCCAGGCCATATGCGTTGCCGTTCTTATATGTATTATATATTCAAAGCTATTACTTTTAAATGTAATCTGAATTAAATTTGTTAGTAATAAAAACTAAAGTATTTAATTAAACCTTTCTCAAAATTGAAAAGCTAGTCAACTAATCTCATACTCATACTAGTTTTAAACAAATTACTGGAAATAAACTAGCATCAAGACCTTTTTATCAGATTTTCGGGCCGTAGGTCAAAAGAATTTTCGAGCCCCCCTCCAGTTTTATAGTAAACAACAAGTAAACATCTTGTTATATTTATAAAGTAAGTTAATTTATTAAAGAAAAAATAAAATTACCTACAGAGGGAAAAAGCTGATCAATTATACAGTATGTAACAGTTAAACGAGCTACCTCAAATAATTTCTATATTTTTAAAGATGCAACAAAATTCTATTAGACAGTCTTATAGAAAACCAAGGAGGAAATTCGATTAGAGAAGAAAATATTTTTTAAGCCAGTGGTTCTCAAGTTACAATACAATGTTAATTTTTTTTAAAATAGAATTTTTTTTTACGCCCATTCAATAGAGTATTTTTTTCTGAATTCAACCATGTACTCATTTTATATCTTTACATGACAAAAATGTTGAGAAATATTCAATTGAAATTTAAATAAATTTGATTTTTAAAGTAATTTTTGAGTAGGCTATGTATGAAAAACAAAAACTGCTATTTGTCAATTTGAATTATTTAGGATAGAAATAAAATAGATCACTGTTTGTAAAGTTATTAACAAATATATGTTTCATTTTAAGCTCAATTGTTTTTTATACATATAGCCTACTGAAAAATAACTATAAAAATCAAATTTATTTAAATTTCAATTTCATTTTCTCAATATTTTTGCTATGTAAGGATATGAAATAATCACATGGTTGAATTCAGAAAGAAAACTCTATCGAATGGGCGTAACAAATATCATCCCATTTAAAAAAATATAACTTTAGAACCACTGGTTTAAAAAATAATTTCTTCTCTAATCGGATGCCCCCCCCCGTTTTTCTCAATAATATTGTCTTATAGTATTTTATTGTATCTTTAATAATACAGAAATTATTTGAGGTACTAGTTTGAGGTACAATTTATAATATTTTGATAAGGTGTTACTCTCCTAGGGTCGGCTGGCGATTTTGCGGGACCTGAGGAATATGTTATTAGCAAGCAGGGATGGGATAACGTTAACGAAGTGTTACGTTATTTCATAACGTTATAAAAAAATAATCCGTTACAGAACGTTATAAATAACTTAATAAAAACCAAAATAACGTTATGTAACGGTATACTAACGTTATTTTTGTTTCGTTATTATAACGTTACAATAACCGTATTTTTTTCAAGTTTGTAATAAAAATTCATCAAAAATTAAAATTTAAAACAATGTATTAATAGATATTTATACACCAAGTAAGTTAAGATAATGTTTATTAATTAAAATAAAGTTTAAGCTTAAAGATTAAATTCTTTGAGTGAATAAACATTCTTAACTCACGTGGTTTATACAGTATTTTATTCATGTCTCATTAAATAATAATAATAAAAAACCATTACAATATTTAATTTTGACAAAACAAAAAATTATACTTTCAAATGGCAATTTTTTTGTTAAATTTGTAAACTTCGATAATGTTATAGTGAAACGTTATTTGTTATGTTACGGTTACATAACGTTATTTTGTAAT
Organism: Harpalus rufipes; assembly: GCA_951394225.1. Taxonomy (NCBI): domain Eukaryota; kingdom Metazoa; phylum Arthropoda; class Insecta; order Coleoptera; family Carabidae; genus Harpalus; species Harpalus rufipes. Next base: position 47,736,356 of record OX596279.1, read on the forward strand.
TATAACATTATTAAAAAAAATTAAACGTTATTATAACGTTATCGGGTATCCTTACGTTACGTTTTCCATCCCTGTTAGCGAGACCACAATATATATATAAAAAAAAATATATTATAAAATTTTCTTATATATTTGAATGTGCTGGCCCATGTGAGCGCGGGGCCTTGGACAGAATTTTGAGAAATCGAAATCGACGCCTGAGTCGAACTTTCCAATAAATTAATTATTATCTACTAATAAGTCTAGGAAATCATATCTGCATGAATTATATATTGTATTGGTCATATTAGAAAGAAAGTAGATCCTTTATATCTTGGTATGATAAGTAATCAAATTAAAAAATAAAGTAGGTAAACTATAAATTATTTCATAGTAACCGGGTCCTGTGGACCCCATGTCCGTGGCCTCGTGGGTCTATGCGGGAATAAGGCCCTAACTATCATTATCTTTAAACTTAAATTCTCTAATGCTTCAAATAGGGACTATATCATAAAGTTTTAAGGTCTAGTTTCCATATAAATGATCCATGTTATAATTTGTTACTATAGTGGAGGACCCTTTTATATTTTCAAGTAAATTTATATTTGTAATACGAGCAATTTTTGTAGTACGTCTTAGGATTGCTTTAATTTACAAAATCATTACATTTTTTAAAATAAAGATTTAAAATTGTACATTTAAACCAGTGAAGCTATAAATAACAAAACTTAATACGTTCTCTTAACGAACTATATCTGACATTTACAATTTATAACTTTACATTTTATTCTAAAACGACTTGCATACTCACTTGTAAGTTCTGAAACTAAGGTTTATTCTTACTGCCATCCTGGTTAGATTTTAGGTTTAGGACATAAATAAAACATTGAATAATTTATAGAGCTACAATAAGGAAAACAACTTATGTCTCTTTCAGGACATTCAAGCGTTATTATGTCTAACACTCGCCATTTATCATATATACACGTATATTAATTTCTATATCTCTTTGGCATTCTATCCACATACCATCATCAAAAAGGATAAATTACTTATCTGGAAGGTGAAGTTTCAATACCATGTATCTAATTTCTAATCATTTCTCGACCGTCCAAGAATCTCCACAAATCAGGGGCTACAGAAAACACCAATTGTTTTATGGAAGGGGAGGGCCCACTTTATCATCGCTATAAATCCTGCTCAAATACATCCATTTTCTCTAAAATCTTCAAAAAAAATATATACAGTATGTGCAAAAGTATTGAGCCAAACTTATTTTATCTCTTGTAAAAGTATATATATTTTTGTAATACTTTTACATATTACACTACTGTTAGGAATGTTAATTACATTATAATTAATATAGTTAAAATGTTTTAAAATTTATTTTTATTGTATTTTATAGCACAAACGAAATTGACTGTGTTCAAAAATATCGAGTCAAGTTGTTGTTCAGAGTTTATACACTTTATTTATATTTGTCACCAAATTCCCAATTTAATATTAATTTAAATTATTGTCTAATGAAACTGTGAAATACACCCACTTTTAGTTACGAGAACCGGTAATAAACCTTTGTGACAAAATCATTAGCTGACAAGCTAAGATGCGATAGATCCCCTTAACCAAAAAGCGAACAGATAAATTAATTAAACTAAAATCTATAGCAGATCCAAGAAAACTACTGTGTATATTTCGAAAGAATTTCAAATAGAAAACCTTCCTAAAGTCAGCTGAAGTACTGTTTTGACGTCTTAAAGAAGTAGAACGTATTGAAGGTGTCAATGTTAAAAAACCTTTAGCTAGTAGAAGAAATGAAAAGGCGAGACTAAATTTTGGTAAACATATCAACATGGTATGTAGTCGACGAGTAAAAAGTGCTATTTTAGGATGAATGAAATTGTTTTAGTATTTTCGGTGACAAACAAGTGCAAAATACAATAATTCTAGATCCGAAATACCTACACTTAACTTAAGGCCTATTTATAACAACGCAACGCAAACGCAATAGGTAACGTAAGGAGTTAAAACACATGCTTGTAACACGGGCTATTTATATCACCGCAATGCAGTAGGTAACGCAATAGATGGCCACCTTTCAACTTTCCTTTTAGCGTGTAACCAATCACTTGTCAGTATTTTTCACAAGAGGCGCGCGCAAGTGCTTTTTGCACGGTGGAAGTTGTGTAAACGTCAAATTTCAAAAGAAATCCCGATTTGCACTATGCTTTCATGCTTTCTGTATAGTTTTCAGCAGCAAACTTAGCGTGGTTATAAATTATAATTTCGCGACTGCGTTACCTACTGCTTTGCATGCTTGCGTTGCGTCTTGCGTTGTATTGATACAAATAGGCCTTTAGGCAGACAGAAGGAATGTGATTTTATGTTGTGCATGTTCACATGACGCTGTAGGTCTATTTATCAACATAATATTATGGATTCTGTAATGCAGAGGTTCCCAAAGTATGTTCCGCGAAATATAAGGGTTCTATAGAAGCCCCATAAGGGTTCCGCGAACAAATAAATTTTAGAAGTAAAAGTAAAAGAAAGACAAGGGTGAATGCTGCTAATTTTCTTGTGAAATCAAAATTACTTTGGACAAAGAAACACAAATTTTGCTCATACCTTTCGGAAAGTTAGTAAATGAAATTAACATTCAAAATATTTTTAATTAAAGAATATTGCATGCTCAATTTGTGTGGATACAAGCAAATTTGCAAGTCTGTCTGAAAACAGTCTCTTGAATTCCACAGAATTCATCTAGATCCAGCAGTATTTTGGCGCGGCTTTTTTCAAATTTTGTAAAGAACTCCATCGCGCCAAAAACTCAACGTATCTGTCAATATTAAGGGCACTCAAATATCTCTTAACTTTGTGGGAATCAAGGGTAAGGTGTCAGGTGCTGAAGGGTTGGTCGAACCAAACGAAATGTTGGGATTTCTCCAGCATTATAATAACTCGGACTCGACGCGTTTGCGTCGTGTTTTGATAGTGCGAAATTCGAAAAGTATTTGTGTATCGGCAAATAAATATCGTCGATTTCGATACATCGGCTAAAAGACAATATCGCCGATATATTGGTATCGGTTGCATCCCTAATTTTGGATTCACAATGGTCAATAATAATGGTTGATGGAGTTGGGCTGCCGCGAAACGCAGACGGTTTTTTAAGGGCTCCTTAAGAGTGAAAAAGTTTGGTGCTCTAATGTATACACATATTTTAGCCAAGTATATACTTCTTTATGCCAGATAGGTTTTTTAACAGGACAGTGATCCTAAACATACTTCGAAATTTTTGGTGAACAAAAGTCCGAATTTTTGTCTGACTACCCCAATCTAAATTTAAATCTAATAAAAGTCCAATGTTAATAAAATATTTAACCATAAAAAATTATAAATTTGATTCATGAAATAATTAAAAATTAGATAACATCACCTTCCAATCTCCAAACCATCTTCCTTAATTATTACTCTCCCTACTATTCTCACTACTAGCTATTTCTTGCCCCGACGGCGATCCAGAGCTATTAACCATAGTTTCCGCTGGTATCAACCCTTCCTTCATTCTCTTCTTCTGCTTCATACGCCTGTTTTGAAACCATATTTTCACTTGGGTCTCGTTGAGTTGCAAGGCAGACGCGATCTCAATTCTGCGGGCCCGCGTAAGGTACTTGTTGAAGTGGAACTCCTTTTCGAGTTCGGTTAGCTGCTTGTTGGTGAAATTGGTGCGACCCGTGTTGTTTAGGGCGTTTAGGCCCAACATACTGGAGCCCAATAGGGTGGAAGAACCCAAGCAGGAGCGCGGGGAGGTGTCGTGGGAGGGGCAACTTGGCGGGTAGTCCAATGTAGATGTGGGAATTTTTGGTACTGAAACAAAAAATAAATAATTTAGTAACATATATTTTATTTGTGCTGGGTTCATATTTGATTGTGAATGTACCCTAATTACATATAATGATATGTGATTATATCAAAAAACCAATGAAAATTTGGTATTTAAATAAAAATGTTACAATTTTTTTTATGTACAAATATGAAAATAATAATTACATAAAGTAAATAAACTGGGACAGGATGAAAATAATTTTATGCAATTTCAATGTTAATAATTTATTAAAAAAATGCTCCCAATAAAGTATATAACCTGAATAATATATTGTAATAGTCAGTTTTATTTGCAATTTGCAAACGTACCAACACATAAATATGAATTATTGTATTGGTCTTCTTATCATTGCTGCAGTTAGTAGTTTTACGTTAGCGGTAAGTAACAGTTTACTATAATACGATAACATAAAATTGGACCCAATATACCAAGTTCAATTCTGCTGTGAGGGTTATTTTGTCCATAAATTTTTATTTGACTAGAGAGACTAGACGAGCGCTTTGATCATTAACAATTGTACACGTTCAGATTTTACGTTAGTGTTATCGAAAGACTTTAGGCCCCTTACCGCATATATTAGATATATTAGAGAGTTTTCATATAACGTCAAAATAAATAGCATGACCGTTAAAGGGTTAAAGCTCATTTTGGCTTCAATGCGCATGCGTATGTAAGTTCAGTTTCTTCGAAACGTCTCATGCCCGAACATCAATCAAAATGTTACAAACAGATTTGTGAGATATATCGAGATCCTGAGCTTGAATGATGATTTTTCCATCACTATTTATTTCACTTTGCCGATGTTTTCGTCAGTGGAAGACAATGCAGTTCAACAAGAACGAGGCATATCTTCAACCAATTCTCGGCTTTCTTTGAATACTTTAATATCACTCGTATATTCGTGTTTTTGATAAAGCTGACTCACCGTAGGGTTTCTCAAATATTTTAAACGATTAAACATAAGAAATTTTGTTGACAACACAAAGTTTGAGGCAAACTTTTAGTTCAATATTTTTATCCATTTCAAAAATAGTAATCAAAAATCATACCATTTACGTTGGTTTTTTAAACGAACAATTCCCGGAACTTATTTAATAGAATTATCAACGCTTGAAAATTCTTCAAAACTATATCTCTGTTAATCATAAAATAACACTCACTTGCAAAATGAATGCGAAAATGCGCCCTTAAATTCTGTGAAGTGAGGCAGTTGACTGTCTGCCTCATGCCACCGTCCGGCCTTGTTGTTATACAGAATAACGTTCACGTTATCTGGAATTTTAACGTTCACGCTATCTATACCCCCATACTTACTCGACAAGTACAACAAAGTCGCATGACTGCTGGCGCCCTATAAATTTCTCATGTATTTTCTTTATGTTTAGATTATTTTTATAATTTTAAATTTATTTTTTGAGGAAGTTTTCTCCTACACTTCTAAATGTTCCAATTTCTTCCAATTTCTTGACTGGATGTCTAATGGGTATATTTATATAGCTATAATTTTAAATATTTAATTGTTATTTTTGTATACAATTAGAAATATTAAACTTACCAAAAAAAAAAAAATTGTTCAAGTTAGTTAAACTTCTTCATTTAACGTAAAAGCGTAATTTGACGTTTTATGTTGCAAAAAAAAATTTCAAAGATTTAGTTTCATCTAAAAACCATATTCTTTTTATGGCAAATTTTGAATTGGTTCTTATCCACTGTCATGTATTTAGTTAAAATAGACTTAAGGGTCTCGACTCCGCGTGGCTCTACATGGAATCTGTTTATCTGAATGAGAAGTGTGGCGCGGTGCGGAGATGTTTAGTCCGGCCCACTTATAGTTGAACATTTGTATTGAGTTGATAGATCCAGAAGAAACGCGTTGGTCAATACAACATTACGTTGAGGTGTAGTGGGGTGGATATTGAAGAATGAATAGCAATAGATGGGGAGAAATGGATTGCTATTATATTCGGAATTTGGAATTCGGATGGGTGGACTTTTGTATATAATAATATATACAAGAAACAAAAAAAACTATCATTTTATTGAAATTAAATTAAAGAAATATACTTAATTATTAATTATTTCAATAACCAATTACATACTAGGTAATTATATAAAATATATAAATCATATTCAGAAAGAAAAAAAATCGTTGACAATGAAGATTTCTAGATATAGAAAAAAAGTTTTTAGAGAAGGAAAAATAAAAATTTCCTTATATAAAGAGCAAAATGGCAAAATAATATTCAGCAAGTACATTAAATCGGCAAACGAGCCGCAAAAAAATTCAAACTTACGCCTCAATTTGTTTTTCGCGAAATGGAAGCCCTCTTGTATACCGGGGATCAATGAGATCAGGAAGAACGTAATCCATATAGAACTTTATTAAATGTTGCTCCATGTTTATTTTTCCAAAAGTATTCATCGTAATCAATTTTTTCCATTGATATACCTTTTGGAGTCCATATTACAAACATGCAATATTTTTTACCAGTAATTCGTAACTAACCCTGGACTTGATAGTAGTATGAATGATTTCGTTTTAAATATAATTTATTATCACGTATTACGCAAAAAATTATTTTTTTCGAAATAACGCCCTTAATAGGTGAGAAAAATTGTGCTGATGAAGGATATTTAATTTCAATTAATCCCGATTCCCCAATCAAACCATCAGGACTTGCTCCTAAGAAAGTATATTCCTTATCAATGAACAATCCTGTGGGTTTTACTTGCAAATTGCTCATTTCTTCAAATTTTTGTCTTGCAATGGGTTCATTTTCTATTCCAAATTTTGTTGCTGCATTTCCAGAAAATGACATATACAGCATTGATTCCAAAATCGTTTTGCAAGAGGTAGGGCGGCGCATTTTACATATTTTGCCGAAATTAGACACAATCAATCTCTTCACTCCCTCAGTTTGGCATACTTGATTTTGATTTTGCAATACAGTATCTTGTAATAATTTTTCCCTTTCTCCTTCAGTTTTTTCCAACGATTGTAGGAATTTTGTCTTTTTTTCTATAAATTCTCCGTCCAACATATCGAGGTCTGCCTCACCAAGAAGACCATGCTCTTTATCAGGTCCAACCTTAGGTCCAGTTTTTCTCCTTTTATTTGGAGGAGCAAATAATCTTCGTCTTGCATTAGATTTTTCTTTTTCTTGTTTCTTCTTCATATACAATTTCCTATATATACCTGGGCTTCTGTTTGAAATTTTTTTGTAAGAAAATACAAATTGTAGTCACTGGCATCGTCCAGGGTTGGAAAAACATCCCCTCTTCTATTGCTCTCTACCCGTACTTCACCTCGCCAGGACTATGGTAACTCATTTCAGCTTCCGTAAAATTCCGTAAAATTGGTTTAGAAATTTGTAAATTACATACGTAATTTTAAAGATAGAACAAAATTTCAAAAACGAGCGTATAGAAGGAAAGTAATACTATGCTTCTGCGTTCTTATATTTTCCAATAAATATCTATTTCATTAGATATATTATGTTGAATATTGTGTAAAATGTGTTATTTCGTAGTTTTGTAATATTAATTATAAACATTTTTTCAAATTTTTAACAACGGGTAAGCATTTTTTAAGAAATTATGTTGCACAATTTCATTTTTTCAAAATTAATATGTAAGTCATAAAATAAAAACTACGACACCTCTAAACATGCAACATTTTCCTCAGGAGACGGGAATAGCAATAGACGGAGAGAAATGGATTGCTTTCATATTCGGAATTCGGGTTGGTGCTGTTGGTAGACTTCGGTATATGATAGAAAAATAAATATGAAAACTAATACAAAAAAATCATATTCAAATTAAATTAAAGGAATATACTTAATTATTTCAATAACCATTTACATACTAGGTAATAAAAAAAAGAATCATATTCAGAAAGAAAAAAAATCTTCGACAATGAAGATTTCTATATATACAGAAAAAAAATACAGAAGGGAAAATAAGAAATACATATACTAGTATTTCTCAAAAAGTTAAAGGAATGTCAATTGCCTTACACAAAGAAAAAAATCGGATGTGGCCAGCACAATACCTTCCGTCAATCCCGTGTATTACGTATAAATTCTGTACATAAATTTTCTTGTGAAAGATTCTAAATTTCCAGTAAACGGCAAAATAATATTCAGTAAGTATACACAGTGTAAAAAAATATATGAGAATATTTCGAGGAGATTTTACAGCTAAAACAAAAATAATAAAGCAATCTCGAAAAAAAGACACATTTAAAAATAGGAAACGATGAAATTGAAAAAGTAGACAACTTTATCTACTTAGGCGGCGAAAAGAAGTAAATTAAATGGATAAACGAGTCGCAAAAAATATCAAACGTATGCCTCAATTTGTTTTTCTCGAAATGGAGGCCCTCTCGTATAACGGGGATCAATGAGCACAAGAAAGAACGCAATCCATACAGACCTATTAAATGTTGGTCCATGTTTCTTTTCCAAAAACCTTCATCGTAATCGATTTTTATCTCCCGTCACCTTTAGATAAGGAAGGTATTGTCTTTGGTCAAAAAAATCGATGATGAATTTTTAGTGAATATGTACGTTTAAAGTTCCCTAGAATACGATTTTACCATTTTGACGATGACGTGTGTCTGTGTGTGTGTGTGTGTTTGTGTGTGTGTTTGTGTGTGTGTGTGTGTATGTGTGTGTGATGATTATTTCATAGACGATAACTCCAACACTACAATTCTAAAAATTATAATTCTTTCGTTTTCCGTTTATTTACATCCATATGAAGATCTGATTAGATTTTGGTTATAATTGGTCAACCGGAACTACGCTCATTTGAAGATTTTAAAAGTTCCTCTTGAAAAAACGCTCTTGACATTTAATGTTATTATAAACATTACAGAATATTATATTATCTATACGATTTGATTGCATTTTTTATTTTATATTCAATGGATATAGAGTTAAACAATTTAAATTTCATAATTCAGTCAGCTATGCTACTAAATTTAAGAAAATTCTAATTGACAGATGTCAGTGATTTTGCAGTACAGTATTGTGTAATAACTTTTCCTTTCGTCATCAGTTTTTAGCATCGATTAACTAAAAAAAGAACTAAATATATTTAAAAAAAACGAACTACCTTTTTCTTTGATAATATATTCAATTTTGTCCTTTGTTTTTTTTTCTGGGAGCAGATAATCGTAGTCTAGTTTTTTTTTGCCACGGCGTCAATTTCGAACATCGGGTTATAGAAATATACAGTCAATAGTAACAATTTACTACGAATACAAAATATACCCCGCACCCCGCACTGGCATCGTCGAGGGTTGGAAAACCATCCCCTCTTCTATTCCTCTCTACCCGTACTCCACCGCGCCATGACTAGGGCAACTCGTTTCAGCTTCCGTAAAATTCCGTAAAATTGGTTTAGAAATTAGTAAATTACATACGTAATTTTAAAGATAGAACAAAATTTCAAAAACAAGCATATAGAAGGAAAGTGAAACTATGCTTCTACGTTCTTATATTTTCTAATAAATATCTATTTAATTAGATATATTATGTTGAATATTGTGTAAAATGTGTTTTTTCATTGTTTTATAATATTGGTTGTAAACATTTTTTCAAATTTTTAACAACAGGTAAGCATAGATCCATTCTTTAAGAAATCATGTCGCACAATTTCATTTTTTCAAAATTAATATGTAAGTCATAAACTAAAAACTGCGACACCTCTAATCACGCAACATTTTGCTTAGGAGACGAGACCCTTAAGGTCACATTTTAGAATTGAGCTGCCAATACCGCCCAAATAGGTTTATGAACTACTGTTGATTTTTGAAACTGACATTTTTCCGTCATTTACAAATATCTGATGGTTACTATGGAGTTGTTTAGGCTCTGAAATTTATTACAACAGATTATTTTATATATTACTTTTTTATCTCAATATATAGAATATAATAAAATTTTAAATGTATTGAATAGAGAATTTTACGTTCTATAATACTAATAATAAAAGAATTCAAAAAAATAATATTTAGATTTTTTTTAAGATACTACTACTTCCGTTTTCCATTTGGTACCAAAACCTATTCAACTCTTCCCATTAATGTTAGATTGAGGAATCAGTAGTCAAACAGGTCTTTAGTCTTATAGAATTTGATAAATCGTGCCTCCAACAACCTAACACACATCCGCACATACACACACACACACACACACACACACACACACACACACACACAGAGCGGCGCAAATAGTGGCTCGTTGGCAACCAATATTATAAGTCAAGCAGTGAGCGATATGCCACTTTGTCATAATTACGATATTTATAGTTTTATTGCTAAACCCGACAGTCAATTTTTTTGGCTATAGTTGGCCTTCAACCATAAGGTAGCTCGTGGATTACCAGGCACTATGCAGTAGGATGGGCTGAATTCTGAAATTATATATATATAAAAAAAATATTTTGTTTCAGGAACATGAAACTCAATTTCGTGGTAATTTAAATATAATTGGTAAGACTTTATTTTAAATATTATTTGTTATTTCTGCCTTTTGAATATTAACATAAATATTTAAATATATTTTCTTATAATTTCAGATCTAATCCGTCCAAAGAGATCCCCTCAATTCAATGAAGAAGCATCAAAATTAGAAGAACTTGTAAATGAATTAAAAAATGGAAATCAGCTAGCCGATAAAAGTATTCAACAACACGTTCAACGTATTAAAAATGCATTAAACACTTTATCTTCAAGAAGTAAGAGAGAATCTCACGCTAATGAACATGCAAAAAAAGTAGAAGATTTAGTACAAGAAATTTCACAGAACAGAGAACATCTAAATGATGAAAACGTTCAAGAACATATACAACGTATAAAAGCTGCTTTAGACACCCTATCATCCAGGAAGACAGGATCGCCCCAAATCAGTGGATCATCATAACAGTTAAATCACTGAAGACATACTTTTTTTATTTGTTTTTGTTTATGAATTAATTTGATTAAAACAATTATATCAATATATCAATTTAAATTTATCTTTAGGCTCTTTTAAAATACTTCAATCAAAGAATGTACCAATAAAATCTTCAAAATAAAGATCTATGACAATATTATCGCTACTAATTTCTTTGGAAAAATAAATATGTCATCGTCAAAATTAATATGTAGTAGGCGTGTGTTCTCTGACAAAAAAATCTGTTGTGGCCAGCACAATACCTCTCGCCACTTCCGTTTTTGGTTACATAAGTATAGGCCGCGAGCAATCATGTGACGTTGTTGGCTTTGACAACCAGATATGGGGGCCCGTGCCAGAATGACAATTAGTAATTATGTACATAGACATCAAATGTCAGTATTTTTTATTAAAAAATCTGATGTGGCCGGCACATAACCTCTCGCCGTATATTTTACCTGGCTCTATTCATAAAGCAAAGAATAGTTTTAGAAATACAAATAATAAATAATATATTCATATAAGTCTATGACGTATATACTTCTTTATTATTCAATAAGAGCATGACTCAACATAAAACAATTTTCACATATATTTACAAAATCTATAGGATATTTTACCATAAATTATGTACAATAAATTACAAAGTAGAGTTTACTATATATAAATTTTTTTGCTGGTAACAGGGATTTTCAATTCGAACTACGTTCTTGTTTACTTTCTCTTTATATTCTTCTAGTAAAACATTAATTTTGGGTGGCTAAAATGTATAATCTGAATTGTGCATCTATTCGTATATATCTTCTTTTACATTTTATTTTTTCATACATGTATCTAAATAACACATTAATTCCCTTTAATAAAGTGATGGATAGATTGCACTCCGATTATTTTCTTATATCGATGTGTAATTTTGTCAATATTTACAACTTACTTGAGAAGAATTTGACAGCTTTTTCGCAGTTCAATGTTACTCTAGCTACAGTGCTGGTGTACATTGTCCCATAATGTTTGAAACAAATTTAAGTCCTTCAACTTAGACTTGTCACCTCCATAATAGTCACAGATCAAGAATTAAGAGATTCTCCAAGTACATTTTTCTTTCATTACTCACTATTTCGATGAGATACAATTTTTCTGTATTTTACGTTGCAGAGTGGAGACCATCTTCACTTTCATCTTCATTTCAATATCGTCTTCCTTCGAGCTGTATTCTCGCTTATATCTATTCTTTACATTTAGATTTTTAAATTTAAATTCATTCTATGAAAAAAGTTTGTCTTACTTTTCTAATTTGTCGAGATGTTTCCAATTCATTGTCGTAGTTGTCATTGTAACAGTATTTCTGAAGGGTATGTGTAATATACCTATAATATTAAATATTTAACTGTTAATACATTAAGAAATAATATAATGTATGTACTTCCCAGAAAAAGTCTTCAGTAATGACTTCGGATTTCTGACACTGACATTTATCTGTCAGTTACAAACAATTTAAATTTTCAACTATTTTTCATGGCATTCTTTCGGCTGTAAAATTTATTAAAACATATTATTTTATATATTATATTTCTTTTATCTCTAAATCTATAGAATATATAATAAAATAATTAAATGTATCAGATAGAGAATTTAATTTTATTTAATATTACCAAAAAAAAATTAAAAAAATAATATTTAGAAGATTTTTTTTCAAGAATCTTCTACTTCCAGTTGTCCAATTATTACCAAAATCTTTTCAGCTCTTCCCAGTCCCTATTGTCCGAATGAGAAATACGTAGTTAAACAGATATTAAGCATTATAGTTTTTGAGAAATCGTCCTTCCAACCTCCCAACACACATACACACACATACATAAACAGATGTACACACAGACATCATCGTAAAAGTATTTAAATCAGATTATAGGGACCGTAAAACATTAAAATCTGAATATGCGATTTTTAGCATGAATCCAATACCAATACCTCTCTCAGCGAGAGGTAAAAAGAGAAACAACGGAGACCAAAAGTAAGGAGTGGAATAAAAGAAGAAAATATAATAAAGAATATAATTTTATGTGCTGTTGTATACCACAAACTTTAATTTTTCAGAAGTGGGATATTAAATAAATAATAAATAAATTGGATTTTTGACAACCAACTTATAAGGAGAGAAGAAGAAATATAAACTGAAAGAAGAATAGAGAAGTATTTAAAGTACATTAATAAGCGATTTATTAGCATGAGTATCGATAAAGAAGTGCTCAATATTGGAAGTAAGGTCACAACTCACAGCGAAGATAGTGTAGAAAACGATCCTATACTTCATTTGACACAAGAAAATAGTGTTGTTTAGATAGGGGATATAAATTCTGCCCTTTGATTGGTCAGAATGTAAACCTAGTTCACAAAAACGAAAAAATACGACCTGTTAGTTGTCACTTATCAAATAAAATCTACAGAATTAAATGATGTTTATCCAAACTATGTAATTTTTAATATTTAAGTTTTGTACATTTTTACAGACAAAAAACATTTATTATTGGACAAGGTTTGGTTTCACGAATTTAAATTATTTATTTAATGCATATAAAATCGGTCGGCCCTCAAGTGCTTTCTACTATTTTCTTACGTGAAATGAAGTATAGTAAGATATATACTACGTACGAACGAACCAGTAACCATAATTATGGAATTTTGCAAAGTGATGTTAGAAGAACACAGGAAAAGAGATGAAATGCTTTAATGTGAAAAGTGACTGCAAGCACTTTGACAGAAGATCAAACGCAGTATTTCCACATTATGCGGGATCTGTCGAAAACTATTAGAACCTTTAGCGGTGATGAAAATACAAGTCTAGTTAGTGAATGGAATAAAAACCTGATGAAAATTTTACGCAACTGGCCACATGATTTTGCTCTTGAGACAGCTCGCACTAATCTTACTGGTGGAGATAGTTTCTGGTATGCAACATAGTCGAGAGCTTCAAACATGGAAGGGTTTCAAAGCAAAATTTAGTATTTTTACTTCCTTGTACGTAAGTAAAGGAAGTATTGTAATCGCGAAAAATTTCGATTTTCAGATTTCAGCGGAAATATCCATTTTGATCCGCCCAGAATCCATTTTGACTAATTTCGTCGTGACGTCTGTACCTACGTACGTACGTACGTCCGTACGTACGTATCTCGCATAACTCAAAAACGGTAAGCCGTAGAAAGTTGAAATTTTGTATTTAGGACTCCTATAACATCTAGTTGTGTACCTCCCTTTCTGGTTATTACACAATTTCCAGAAGTGGCACTTTACATGAAGCCTATAATAGATTTTAATGAAAAACTGTTTTAAAATATAATCCAAAACTTTTCAAATTTGGTATACAAGACTTTTATGTCAATCGAAATAACATAATACATTTTGGTTAAAATAGGCTAACCGGAAGTGGTACATTACTTGAAGTTGTTAACAGTTTTTCTTTTTTCTTGAATAAAATGATTTTATTTTGATTTTAGAAATAAATGCTTCAAATAAAAGTTTTAGAGTATTAATATCTGCGTCTAGCACATCAAGTATTATTAAATTAGCCCTTTGTATAAGCGAGATATGTAAATTTAAAAATTATATACTTTTTTGTTTTTGTAATAAAGCTTGCTATGGATTAGGACAAAAAAAATAAAAAAAATGTTCATGTCAAATTACGTTAAATACGTGCAATTTTATGATTCGTACAATAACAAATATTATATTTTTATTGTGAAATTAGAAAAGTTATTAAGACATATTGTTGCACTCGACGAGTTCTATCACTGGTTAAATTTAATGTACTTATTTCTGTTACACTCTGTATAACTCTTGCATTACTAAGTTAAAGAGGTCAAATAATTGTGACTAAATAAGCCATTTTAAAATCTGAAAATTCATGCTATAAAATTCTTGTTGTTCCTCTATTATTCATCCATTTCAACCGTCGTAACTGATCCTTTGTATTCATTATTGTAGGCAGACGACATATGTCAGTGTATTCGTGAAATAAATGAACGTTTAATTGAAATAAAATTTGCAAGAGGTTGTCGGGCACGAAGTGACACATCGATTAGCAAGTCACAAGTCACTTTATTAATGTCACTGGAACTGCTGAGCGTAAGTCCGATGTGGTGGCTTTCGAACTGGAAGGGTTGCTGGATACATGGCACGCAACCGCAAAAGGGAAGGGGGTTATAACAGTGGCGGCGATGACAAAAGGAAAAAGGGGATACTTAATATGCATGAATATTGCATATTAAGAACAAACTGTTTAATTAGATGTTTCTAACGAAGATCTAGAGCTAGAAATATGTATTGAAAACAAAACATCAAGCAGGCCGTGGATAAAAAAGGGGAGAGTGTCTTCATACAGTTGTTACCGAAAAGAATATTCCTGTTGGCCATAAGTCATTTTGTGCAACAGGAAGTGAACTAAATATTTCGCGGACGCAATACAGGCCAGGCCGCAAAATTAATATTGCTGCCGGTATTATGGTAACGGTCTCGAAATTGGATGCACTAACCTAAAATCACTTTGACACTTGAGGATTGACATAACGGTAATATGACAATGATAGTGACGTTTCTAAAAAATTACAATAATAAGTTTCTTGGTTTGTTTTTACGTTTTTACCTTCCATCATTGCGCAAAGTAAGGAAGGTATTGTCTTTGGTCAAAAAAAATGATGGTGAGTTTTTAATGAATAAGCACGTTTTGGGGTCCGTAGAATACGAATTTACTATTTTTACGATGATGTCTGTAGGTGTGTGAGTGTGTATGTGTGATGATCGTTTCGACCGTAATAACTACAAATTCAAAAATTACAATTTTTTCGTATTCCTCATTCTTACATCCAAATGAAGACTTGATTAGATTTTGGTTTTAACTGATCAACCGGAAGTACCTGAGTTTGAAGCTTTTAACTTTTTTTCTTAAAAAAACGCAGTTAAATATCATTTTTTGAGAGTGTGTATACATTGTATGCGAAATATTTTAGTGTCTTCGAAATTGCCCTGCCTCAGCTGCAAACGGCCTTGGTCACAATTTTTCTGTCGGAATGCAAAAGAGTGATTCAGCGCCCTTGATATACAAATAATTATTGTCCGAGAAGTTGATCGGCTTGCTTAAATACGGTTGAAAGGGTCTAGTTTTATGTTTTAGATATCAAATTTAATCCAAACTCAATAATGGAAAAAAATCAACTATGGACATTTTGTCCTGGTAGTAGCGAATTGAATAAACAACAGAATTTGTTGATTAATAATAGGAGGAGTCTAAGGTTACATTATAACTAAAACTAAAACAATTACCTCTTAACCTTAAAATTATAAAATAAACTATATACGTATTTCGAAAACGAAGTTCTCATCATCAGCAGTACAAATTTAAGCGGAGTAGCTAGGATTACTCAACATGTAAACCATACCAGAGGTCCTAACAACTCTGAAAAAACAAGGGAGAGAACTGGGATTGTATAGGTATGGGAGTCACAGTTGAATGAATACCAATTATAAACTAAGTTTCAGCGTCCAATGATATGTAAGATTTAAAACGTCCTATAAAATTTAAGTTTATATTAAATCGAATAGTTTTGAGTATGGTATGAGACCGAGATCTGCGTTCATCAAATTATTTTTAAATTTATTTATTATTAAGCACTCGTATGCATCTAAATATATATCATTATTAATATATGTTTTAAAAGTTTAATATTAGAATTGTTAATTTTGTGATTATTACTGAACATATGTTGCGCTACGCTAATCATTGGACGCTAAATCTTAGTTTATAATTGGTATTCATTTATCTGTGATTCCCATCCCTATATAATCCCAGTTCTATCCCTTGTTTTTTCAGAGTTGTTAAGACCTCTGGCATGGTTGCCATGTTGAGTAATCTTAGCTACTCCGCTTAAATTTGTACTACTGATGATGAGAACTTATTTCTCGAAATACTTATATAGTTTATTTTATAATTTTAAGGTTAAGGGGTAATTGTTTTAGTTACAATATAATTTATACTGATTTTGTTTTGCTATAGTAGCATTCCGACGCCACTGCATTGTCTCTCTTAGTGTACCAACGCCCCATAGCGGCGCTGCTATCGTATTAGCAGCCAGGCACTCTTAGATTCTCGGAAAAATGAGTCGTTATAAACTTATCACTACACTATACTTTTAAAAAATATGAAATATGAAAAAAAGCCGTACGCTTTCCGTTTGATAGCTCCTACTAGATAAGAAGTTTGTAATTTAATGAGTTGAAAATTCATTTTATGACATGCTGTTTTAGAATTCCATCGTGATGGATTCGGCACGCTACTATGCGTTTTTTATTCTGAATTAGGACAGAAGAGATATCTAACTGTATGGAGAGATGTTGGTAATTGCTACATACCAATTGATTGGACGTCTGACCTTAAATACTTATCCTCATACATCATAAGAATTGTTTCAGTGATTTAAAAGTAAATTAAATCATGTCATTCATGTCATATTATTATTGCTGTAATTTGTAATAGTACTCTTACGCCATTAACTCCATTATTATTTTTCAATTTGAGTGTTTAAACAAATCAATTGTTTTTGTTGCTATTTATTGCTTCGAGTGTCGTTACTAGTAGTGGGATCCGGATCCGGATAGTTTCGGTTTCGGAACCAAAAATATCCGGATATCCGGATAATTGAATGTTGAACTATTCGGATTTCGGATTCTAATCTCAGTATCGGATTTTGGATCAGAATCTGAGTATCGGATTTTGGATCCAGATCTGAGTATCGGCTTTTGGATCCGGATCTGAGCATCGGATTTTGGATCCGAATCTTAGTATTAGAATTTGGATTCGAATCTGAGTATTGGATCTTGAATCCAGATCCGAATATCGAATCTTGGAAACGGATTTGAGTATTGGATCTTACATTCGAATATGAGTATGAGTATCGGATTTTAGATATGGAATTTCGGTATCTAGATCGGTTCTCGGATTCAAATATTCTCAGTATTGAACATTCAAATATTAGCTTCGGGTCTCATCAAAAGCACATAATAAAATAATGAAATTCATGTCATATTAATATGTTACTTTATATGTATAATAAAAATAATACAAATTTGAATTTCTTATTCACAATTAACTAAATAGGACTTCTTTTTTCTTTACATTTGTACAAACTACCTGACTATTTTAGAGGGGTATTATAAAATGTATTACTGTTTGCTAACTAGTGTTTACGGTCTGTAAAAATAAACAGGCCCAATTTAACGTTTTGAAGATTGAATCTGAATTCAATTCCAGATGTTAGCCTTCACATTCAAACTGAAGAATCGGATCCAGAATTAAAATTTGGATCCGGATCCGTAAACAAAACATCAAATCTGGATCCAAATTTGAATTAAATTTTCGGATATCCGTTTCAATATCCGAACGTCGAATATCCGGGGATCCGGATATTTTAAAAACCGGGTTCTCGGATCCAAGTTTTGTCGGATCCTCACAGAACTAGTAGTTACAAATCCACAAAACCAGAACTCACAAATACATAGTTGCTGTTAGAAAGTAGTTATTTTTTCTACAATTTTAAAGGTTTTACTAAAGTTAAGGGGTTTCTATCCTAGAAGACTTAATTTATCTACAATTTAAAGCATTATTAAATTCAACAATAATTTATACACGCATGGCTGATTACGTTTCCGACGATGATCAGAGGCGGATTAACCAGCAAGCAAAAGAAGCTGGCTGCAATTTTTTTTTTAATTACAGTAGAGACCCTTCACTCCAAATTCACGTTAATCCGAACATTCAGTAATTCGAACATTGTGTAGAAATGAGGTATCCGAACAAAAACTCTTTAATCCTAACTGCGGGATAAAATTTGTTTGAGCGCAAGAATAAGCACGTGGATTCTTGGAAAAACCTATTAAATTTTGCATTAGTTTCCATCCTTGGAATTGGCGGGATGTGATAATAATTTCACTCTGTGATTGCAACTGATGAAATTTAAATAATTAATGATACATAATACTTCAGAGATGCCGATCAAAGTCTGAATGATCGCCAGAAATCAAACATTTTAGTTTCTTTCGGAGTTAAACTCACCAGGACGCTTACATCTTAATTATCGAATATTTCATAGCAGGATGAACATGCGAAAATGAACCAGCAATTATCTCCGTTATTAAGCGAGATAGCGATTATCTTCAAATATACAAATTTACTATAGACAATATGGACAATAAGACGTCGTATCAGGAAGCGGTCTATTACTTCCAGTTCCGGAGTATGTGATACCAACTTTGAAATTTCAAATAGAACATACTACATTTTTTTATATTTTTGAAAAATACATAGAATTTGTTTTACAATGGTAGTAGTAGTACGTTGTATTATTAAAAAATAAAATGGCGGACATTTGAAATATGAATATATTGAATAAAAAAAATCAAGTGTGTGAGATTTTATTGTTTTTTGTTCATAGATGATGATATTATTTGAGATAAATTCATTTATATTTCGTAACCTATTTTTGTCAGATATTTCAAACGTTCGCCATTTTACTTTTTAATAATACAACGTCCTACTTGTTTACTATGATTGTAAAGAAAATTTTGTATACTTTTCAAAAATATAAAAAAATATAGTATATTCCATTTGAAATTTTAAAGTTGCTGTCACGTACTTCGGAATCGGAAGTAATAGAATTTTTTTGATACATCTTATCTTTTATCTTTCTTATCTTTTATTGCTTAATAACGGAGATAATTGCCGGTTCATTCTCGCGTGAGCACCCTGTATACAGTGTGCGATTAAAGTGTGGAATATTAAAAAAAAAGCCGAACTCAGCCGGTTTTTATAAAAACGCTGAAACACGTCGATTTTAATTTTTAAAAATACACATTAATATGTACGAGTCATCTCCCGACTTTCATTTGTTTTTCAGTTATGACGTCATCACAAAAAAATTTAAATGACAACATAGATTTTTAGTAGTGAAATCCGATAGTGTTTTTTCTTCTCTTTATGATCATGTAAATAAATCATAACGTTACATAACAAAAATTCGGAGAAAAATCGAGTTGAACATTTAATAATAATGAATAATCAAGATACCCTGATAAAAACATTTAAAAGTTGATTATGGAACTTATAACTTATAAAACATGAAAAACGAAAAGTTTTAAACTGAAAAATGAAAAATAAAGGAAACAAAATTAACACTATTAAATTAAATGAATGTAAATGAATTAAATTAATTGTTAAATCCGCCATGGCCTTGATAATTTAGAAGAATATTATTAAAATTCAACAATAAACTACAATATTTATGTCTAGAGAGTTGAAGATTGACAGAATAATTGAATGAAACAGTTTGCTACATTTAAATTTTTTATCGAGGTGGGTATCTTGATTATTCATTATTATGAAATGTTCAACTCGATTTTTATCAGAATTTTTGTTATGCAACGTTATGATTTATTTACATGATCATAAAGAGAAGAAAAAACACTATCGAATTTCACTACTAAAAATCTATGTTGTCATTTAATTTTTTTTGTGATGACGTCATAACTGAAAAACAAATGAAAGCCGGAAGATGAATCGTACATATTAATGTGTATTTTTAAAAATTAAAATCGACGTGTTTCAGCGTTTTTATAAAAACCGGCTGAGTTCGGCTTTTTTTTTTGATATTCCATACTTTAATCGCACACTGTATAATATAATATACAACAAATTAAAAAAAATAAGATAATAATTATGATTTTTGTTTCTATTTTTTAATTTCAGAGTTATTTTTACTCTGAAGTGCCGTAATAAATATGGCAAAACTTTCTAAATTGTCGTTATTTACACTCATCCATACAAATGAACAAATCATTAGTTCGAATACCCCTTTAGATATAGCAATTTAGATTGAAAGGTCTCTACTGTATTTAGTTTTAAATTATTTGATCATATTTCTCCACGCCAGCAATGAGTGCCCGTGGGGTGACGCCTGGTAAGCGCCCGCACGGTACAAATATTTCATCATTACTGAAATCTGCGTACAAAGCAGTTTGGCACACCCAGCAATGGGTAATATACCGTGATGACATATTTATTTATTTTATTTCATGAAATAGTAAGTCTTAAAAAAGGTTGCATTTTAAAAAATATCTCCGCAAGTCTGCAAAGACGGAATTTAGGTAACAGGGGGCAAATTTTGGTTCAGTTTAGGGCGCAATATGTTTAAATTATATTGTTTATACGTAGGTATGTATCTAAAATTAATATTGTTTCATTTTGTAAGAGATATTGTTTGCTTGGTGTGAACTGTGAAGAGTAAGATATAAAAATAAGAAAATCCAATAGAGAAATGTTTTATGTAGAACTGTCAGGTATATTGACAGGTTGTTCACATCGTTTCCATTACTGAAATTGACTTTTGAAATCTAAAACCAGCTCACTTGACAACCGACACCGCATTTTCTTCAACACTAATGCTAACGCGTCTGTTATTGCACACCTTAAGTTATTAAATTTTCAAACGCAGGTGCTTTCAACACACATAAATGTACTTCTCACAAAAATTCAAAGAGAAATTATTTGTTGTTGTAACAAACGTCTTTCAGAATTAATTGTATTTTTTTGCTGTCAAGTTAGTGGACAACGAGCCAGTTTCACAATTTTTTTACAAAGTATTTTAAATGAAACTTTATGCAATATTTTTCATAGTGATAAAGAAAAAAGAAAATAATTCATTCTTATTTCGTAAATAATTAAATAAAAAGATTGGCACCAGAAATAGTCATGAAAAACAACTCCCGACTCCAATGACATCGGTCTACATATAGCCAATAGGAAATCAGTTTACGATATTTATATAAATAAAAGTGGGCGACAGTTTTTTTACATATTAAACTATATGTTCTCTGACGTCTCATTTTGTTTCAGATAACGTATTTTTTTTAAAACATTACACAAATTTCAATATTTAATTGTAAAATATCTAATGGATACCTCATGATATTTTCAAATTTAATGCTCTTTAAAGAACAATATCTTTTAAAATTTAGTACTTGGAAGTCATATAATTTTTTTTCCGCTCTATTGTATGCTTTCTTATGCTTGAAATCAAATTGATAGTATATTACATCCTCATCCTCTTTTTAAATCAATAATTTTCAGAATAAATCATTGCTTTACTTTATTATAGGGATGTATAACAACCCGAGCGGTGGAAGTGAAATATATTATTTTCCACCCAAGAGATTGTCATTGCAGTTAGGAATGACGTATTTTCCAACCTCTAAAAGGCTAGAAATCGACATATTACTATGTATAATTATTGTGAATAAAAGAGTTTAGCAGTTTCTGTAGATATTTGAGTATCTACAAGAAAATGAATGAAATAAAGAAAGTGTTATATTCTTAAAGTTTTAGAAAAATCTGTTGTGGCCAGCACCATACCTCTCGCCATTTTCATTTTATATTGCATAGGACGCGAGCAGTTAAGTGACTTTGGCCTTGCAAAGCAGATATGGGGGCCCGTGTCAGAATGATAGCTAATAATTATGTACATAGGTGTCAAGTATCATAAGTTTTCATTCAAAACTATGTTTATCCAAATCCATGTGGATTATTTTCCTCGACAAGTATATTCCATAATATTGATGACAAATAAACATCAGAATATATTTAAATTTTGAATGAAAAATTATGACAAATAATAATTGTGACATCTATGTAAATAACTACTGGCCGTGATTCAGACACGGATCCTCATATTTGCTTGCCTAGACCAACAAATTCACATGACTGCTCGCGCCCTATAAGTAACGAATTTAACATTTCTTGTACACACAAATAATTGAAATTGTATCTCTTCTTTCGTTCTATGTGCAATTTTGTCCTACCATTTTAATATATTCAAAATTCTTCAAATTCATTGACGGTATTAGCGGTATTTCTTAAGGATATATGTAATATTAACATACCTATAATTTAAATACATATTTAATTAATATTACAATAATATATATTAAATGTACTCGTACCTCTCAGAAAAATCTTCCAGTAATGTTAGTAAAAGTGCTAATTTTTGACACTGACATTTTACATTTATCTGTCAATTACAAATATTTAAATATCTCAACTGTTTTTCGGGCAATGAGATTTATTACAACAGATTATTCTATATATTTTTGTATACTATATCTCCAAACCTATACGAGATATAATAAAAAATTTAAATGTGTCAGATTGAGAATTTAATTATCTTTAGTATCTGTAGTAACAAATTTTCAAAAAATAATATTTAGAATTTTTTTTTCAGAAACTACCACTTCCGGTTGTCCAATTGTTACCAGAACCTATTCAACTTTTCCCATTACTGTTAGATTGAAGAATCCATAGTTACACAGGTCTTTAGTCTTATAGAATTTGAGAAATCGTGTCTCCAACAACCTAACACACATCCACACACACACACACACACACACACACACACAGAGCGGCGCAAATAGTGGCTCGTTGGCAACCAATATTATAAGTATCATCATCGTAAAAATGTTATAATCGGATTCTAGGAACCTTAAAACGTGCGTATTCATTAAAATTTGGATATGAGATTTTTAGCATGAATCCAATATCTCTCTTAGCGAGAGGTAAAAAAAGGGCAATGGATCAAAAATTATCCATGAAAGCTTTATTGACGTAAATTACGAAGATACATCGTTATATTTACACTGAAGTTTTAGTGTAAGCAAGTTCGTCAAAAGTCGACTGAAAATGAGCCAAAGTCCGAAAGTTCAAATCATACGTAGATTAATTTACTGTCTTGTTTTATGAATAAAATCTCTGTTTATCGGTATACAGAGTAATTCACGAAGAGTGGGCCAAAATAATTGGATGACTCATTTTGAGTAAAAAATGTTATATGAAGTATGACTGGAAACTCTTCGTTACAATCCTTTAATCCTTTAAAAGTGCACCCTTCAGAGACATTTTTATTAATAACTCTGGTAACTAATTGCATTAAAATTTTGAAACGTGGTACAAGGATACTACTTATTTAAATGCATGTTTATACTTTCTTTTGTTTCTATATCTCATCAAGGCCCTTATTCTTGAGCGTTCGTAATTATATTCATATTCGCTTTCGTTTTCATGTTAATAGTGATAGTAGTCTGTGTTTCAAAAATAATATTATATATGTCAATTGTATCACATTTATTCAGATCACTTACAAGTTAAGAGTTCACTTTTATCATATATTTATTAACGATTAATAAATAATTTTTTTACCTTGTAAATGATGTGAATAAATGCTGAATACAGTTGACACTGCGAATACGAATACCAACGCAATGACGAACGCTCAAGAATACAGGCCCTGACGCGTCTCATATGGGTAAATCACGAATATTTTTTATAGTCAATTTTTTTTCCTATTAACATTTTTTAATTTTTACGTATAAAATATTATATAAGTACAATACAAAAATACACAAAAATGTAGTCTTGTTAAAACTTAACAAATGTAGTAGTTTGAGATATTTTAATTTTTAGTATCCAAAAAAAGGTAACAATTAAGAAATAATGAAATTTATATACAGTAATATACAATATTAGATATTATTTCTAATTTCTGTTCCAGTTAACAATTATCTATTATTTTAAATTGATATTTGGTCATTTGGGCAGAAATTACAAATAATGATAAAAATAAATTAACCTAGCTTGACAGATAAACCATTAACATTTATTAATTTTTTGTTTCAATTCCATGGATATTGCTATATTTGGGGTAATTTTCGACATTTTAATACGTAATCTCTACCGTTACAAGGCACACAAAATTAATTTTGTTTAATTATTCAGATGCAGAATTTTATACCCTATAACATTCATTCGAAGGTTCTTTTACCCAAATTAATTAGGGAAGCAGGAAATTACGAAAGTCAGATTTTACAAGTCCTATGTTCGGCTGTGCCGGTCATTCATTCTTGGATATCTACGCCGATATTCTCTGGATGTACAATATCCATAAATAAACACCATATCTGCATATTCATCAGCACTAACATTTTCCACCTTTTTTAATTTACAAAAAACATACCAATATTGAAAATAAGGTAATTGACAATAATAATTATAAACAGATTTTGTTACGTTTTTATTATTTATTCTATTTCCAATGGTAAGTTGATTGATTTTTAACTGTTAACTAAATGTTTTGAAAATTGATATTTGCTAAAAATTAAAATATCTCAAAAACTACTGCGTTTATCAAGTTTTAGCAAAAGTACCTTTTTGTGTATTTTCTCATTGTATGTATTATTTTATAAGTAAACATGAAAAAATATTAATAAACTCAAAATGACTCTCCCAATATATGGTTTTATTATTGGCACACTCTTCATGAATCACCTCGTATAACCGGATCAATGCATTATGATCATAGTATATTTTAAAATATTTTATAGTGCGGTAGAAATAAATATAGATTTCAAACAAAAATATGGCAAAATTTTCTTCTTCCTTCTCGTCAACCTTCGCCTGTCTTCGTGTACCGGAAGCAGTTGCGAGCGGATGTCAGTGTGTTCCTGTTCCGTGCCGGTTAAACCGATAAGGATCATCCCACACCGCACGACACTTGCGCTATCTGTCGCACTGTATAGCGAACGTGTACGTCACATTCATATGCCATTACTTATACAGTCTTTAGGTTGCTGTTTCACCCCCATTGCACTCATACATGAAGACGTGAAATACAGAGAGACGTGTAGAAATGATGTATGGACTTGTCAAGATGGTTAAATACTCGAATTAATTTTATGCATTGTATGCAGTTATGGGAAGATAGATTTATCTAAACACAGACATAGTGGAATTATAATGTAATGATGTCATAATTCATCAACAGTACAAGGGGTTAAAGTAGAACACTATATTTGAAGACCTTATTATGTTTATAACATATGGCCCATAAGTTTTGGCAAAAATTTCAACAATTTTTTAGCTCTCGCTAAAAGAGGTATTGGATTCATACTAAAAATCGCATATTGGCATTTTATTGAATAAGCATGTTTTAAGGTCCCTAGACTACGATTTTAACTTTTTTTCGATGTGTGTGTGTGTGTGTGTGTGTGTGTGTGTTAGGATGTTGTATGTACGATTTCTCAAATTCTATACAACTAAAGACCTGTTTAACAACGGATTCCTCAATCTAACATTAATGGGAAGAGTTGAATAGGTTTTGGAAACAATTGAACAACCGGAAGTGGTAGTTTCTTAAAAAAAATCTTCTAATAGATCACTACGAAATAATCTTGAATTACATATTCCTGGACATCGCATTTCCTTGTTTCAGCGCTCGTTCACTTATAATTGTACCACTGTTTATAACAAAATACCAGATAACCTCAAAACTCTGACACTTCAAACATTCTGTGCTGAACTGAAAAAACATTTGTTGGACACGCAATAAATCCTAATTAGAGTTGCAATGGTCATTTCTATTCTGTAATTTCATACTAAATAAGCTACTTCATTCACATTTAACTATGCTAAGTATATAATAGCTATATAGTTTTGATTGTTTTTGTAACCTTGTACGGCTCACCATGTAAATAAATAATGTATTTGTACCATCTTCATGTCAATGTTTATACCAAAATTAAATGTATAATTTCATATTTATTTATTGTAAAGGTTAAGTGTAAGAACAGCTAATGCTGAACTTTGCCAATAAAGGTTATTATTATTATTATTAAATAATATTTTTGAAAATTTATGTTAATAAAATAATAAAGATATTTAAATTCTCAATCTGATACATTTAAAATTTTGATTATATCTTCTATAGATTTAGAGATATATAATAATCTGTTGTAATAAATCTCGCTGCCCAAACAACTCCATGGAAACCAGTATTTAAATTCACAGATAAATGCAAAATGCCAGTGTCAGGAATCAACAGTTTTATAAACATTACAGAAAGCTTTTTCTGGGAAGTAAGTACATTTAAAATTTCTTATTATATTATTAATTAAATATTTAAAATTATAGGTATATTAATATTAAATTATATCCTTAGGAAATACCGTTAATACCGACAGTGGATATAAAGAATTTTGAATATATTAGAAGAGTAGGAGAAAATTCCTCATAGAACGAAAGAATAGATAAAATTTGAATTGTACAAGAAATGTTAAATTCGTTAATTATGATACAGGTTCGATCCCGACCGACGCCACAATTTACTTCGAATTTTAATGGCACCAAATTGACCCCTGTGGTGCACTTTTCAAGGCAGCAATGAGTGCCCGTGAGGTGACGCCTGGTAAGCGCCCACACGGTACAAATATTTCATCATTTACCGATATCGCGTACAAAGTAAATTAGCATGGCACACCCAGCACCTGGGTAATATGCCGTGACGATATATTTATTTATTTATGTAACATAAAATGTAAATGGCGAGAAGTCATGTGATGGCCACATCAGATTTTTTTTTATAATAAAAAATGCATTTACTAAAGCCGGCCGTGTCCTTCCACGAGGCGTAACTTCCCGCGGACACCTAGCATTAGGTTTTGGGTGATATTTACATCGCTTTCTCGGACTTCACGCTGAGCAACTCCGAAATTCATGGAAATGATGAATTTTATACTGACAATATTGTAGAGATTCCTAATAATGTCAGATGTAAACAAAAAGCCAAATTCGCAGATAAGGTGTTGTATGACGCGCTTTTTCCAAAAGGGGTGTATCCAGACCTCATGTGGGCCGAGTGAGGTGAAACCCTGGATTGTCAAAGGTACATCGATAAATAGTCTAACTAAATTGGTAAATTTTATTGAAGAATAACATGCTGGGAATGACTTTATCTTTTGGCCAGATCTTACGTCCTGTCACTATGCAAGATATACTTAAAATTGGCTAACAGACCAAAATGAACCATTTGTTCTACGAAACAACAATCTCTCTAACCTTCCCAGGCTCGTTTGGGTTTTCTTTTCTCGAAAAGGTTACGATGGAGAATGGGAAACCCAAAATGAAGACGAACTTCAACAAAGAATATAAGGAATCAGGAATGACCGAGAGAGAGTAAATGTCGCCCTAATGCTAGGTATCCGCAGAAAGTTGCGTCTTGTGGAAGAACATGGCCCCCTTTATTTAATTCAGGTTCATAATTTTATTGATTATGTAACAGTTAATTATTAATAATTTTTTTACAATTTTTACCTTCCGTCACCTTTAGGTAAGGAAGGCATTGTCTGGTCAAAAAATCCAATGATGAGTTTCTAGTGAATAAGTACGTTTTAGGGTCCATATAATACGATTTTATCATTTTTACGATAATGTCTGTATGAATGTCTGTGTGTGTGTCGAAAGTTTCGGATCGCATAACTTCAATATCACGATTTCAAAAGTTATATTTTTTTCATATTTCTCAAGTTTACATCCAGAAGAACAAGTGATTAGATTTTGGTTATAAATGGTCAACCGGAAGTACCCTCATTTAAAGATTTTAACAGTGTTTCTTGAAAAAACGCAGTTAAATATCATTTATTGACACTTAACGTTATTATAACTTCAAGAATATATTATTCTCTATACGATTTGATCACATTTTATACTTCATATTCAATAGATATAGAGTTAAAGAATTATAACAATATTAAATTTCATAAATTAGCCAGATGTGCTAACCATGGAAACTGCTAATATATTCAGATAATTCAAATTGACAGATGTCAGTATCAATAGGTACGTTTAATGAAGTAAGCAGTTCAAGCAAATGCTATGTAAGCAAACGAGACTTGTTGGTTAGTATACTGAAAGATTTTCTAGCTATATGACGAACTGATATTAACAAATGTCATCGAGAAAGTTATACAATTGTCAAATATAACATGTGTCTCTCATTTATTGGTCTGGAAAGTTGTACAAAATGAATTTATAAATAAGTACAGTTACTTGCAGATATTCCATCATTACCGATATCTGTGCACACAGCAGATTGGCACACCCAGCAATGGGTAATATGCCGTGATGAAATATATATTTTTTTTATTTAAAACATGTTTATTCACTAAAAACTTATTGAATTTTTTGACCAAAGACAATACCTTCCTTACCTATAGGTGACGGAAGGTAATAAGTGACGGAAGGTAAAAAAATGTTTCTATTTAATGAAGAGGTCCAACTTTTTCCGAAAACTTTTGTTACATACGTTACGAGGCTTACATTCTCCAGTGATGGTATTTAATTTATTAATTTGGTTTGCTTATCCATGCGAAAATTAGTTTGTAAGTCAACCACTATCACATTACATTAAAAACGTGTTACAAAAAAACTCGACAACAAAATACAGTCTGGGAATATACAAAGTTTTAAATTACATTATACATTAATTGAATAAAGCCAAGTTTTTTAAAAAAGAACTTCTAACTCGGCAAATTGAATCAGCAAGATGAATGGTCCGGCTGCATCATGGAATTAGACGGAAAATCCGCTAATAACACACCACCGGAAACCCACCAACCAATCGCTCTTGTTCTATTAGCCTCCGGTTTGCGACTGCGTACCCAGTGACATCTCGCGGCGAGTGCGAAACTAAAGTCTCTCTCCGGAAACGATTCCTCTTACTGAATTAATTTAATTTATAAAACAAACGTCACACCGTAAGGAAAGCAACGCGGCTGACTAAGACGGATCCCCACAGATAATTCATGTGTAAATATTTTTTTGCAATGCAGAAACAATTGAAATGAATGCTAATTATGTTGAATCTTTGCAAAGTGATAAGGTAATTAATGTTTGTTGGAAGTATCACTTGCAAATTTAAACCTCTTTACATACCAACAACCAAGAACTTGTGTGTATCTCCAAGTATTCTCGGAAAAAGAGAACAATATTTTTTTTTATTTTTATACTTTGCACAGTAACCGAATATTTAGTGTAATTTTTACGAATAAACGGGGCCTACGTGCAAACAACTCTTATGGGGTCCTATATAAGGTGTAATTTTTAAAACTGGTCATAGGGCTATAACATAGAAAAACAGTATTTTAGCTGCCAAAAATTTCTATATTAATTTATAGGAAAAGAATTACGAAATTTTTGGTACCAAACATGTTACATTTCTGTTTCATATAAAGCAACAAAATAAATTAAAAAATCTGATGTGACCAACACAGTACCTCCCGCCATTTACCTATGTATATAATTTTTATATTACTTTATAAATTTATCCATACAATATATAGAAAAAGTATTAAAGCAAACTTGTAGAAAATGGAATAATCTTTAATTTTTATAATAACAAATTGAGAAAAAAATACATTTAAAGGTATTTTTTGAAGAAAAACTATCTTGAGCTTCAAGTAAACTGCCATTTCCGGTTATCCGATTGCCACCAAAATCGAATCAGATATTTCCATATTAGAATAAGATAGAAATACATGGTTTCAAAACTTTCTGAATGATAGTATTTGAGTTAGAGCGTATACAGGATCCACACACACACACAAACACACACACACACACACACACACACACACACACACATACATACACACAGACATCATCGTGAAAATGTTAAAAATGGATTCTAGGGACCTTAAAACGTGGTCATTTAGCAAAATCTCGATATGCGGTTTTTAGCACGATCCCTATACCTCCCTTACCAAGGGTAGCGGGAGGTAAAAATTCGCGAAATTAAGGAAAAATCTCATTAACCATGAAACTGACAGTATCAGAACAGTTGTTGACAGCTAATTAATAAACGTTTATTTACATTTTATTTGTTATAATTATTATTATTTTCGTTTTTGTTCATTTAAGTAAAAAATGACAATGTTTTGTTACTGTCAGTTTTATGGATAATAATATTTTTTTTTAATTTCGCATTTTTTTTTTGTGGCTTTATATGACAGAAACATAACGTGTTTGGTATCATAAAATTCGTAATTTTTACGTTCCGTCACCTTTAGGTAAAGGAAGGTATTGACTTTGGTCAAAAAATTCGATAGTGAGTTTTTAATGAATAAGCAGAGTTTGGGGTCCCTAGAATACGAATTTACTAATATTACGATGATGTCTGTATATATGTGTGTGCGTATGAGCGCGCGCGCGTGTGTGTGTGACGATCGTTTCGACCGCGATAACTACAATTTCAAAAATTACAATTTTATCATATTCTTCATTCTTCCTTCCAAATGAAGACTTGATTAGATTTTGGATATAATTGAGTGCGTGTGTGTATGTGACGATCGTTTCGGATAGCATAACTCCAATACCACGATTCCAAAAATTATATATTTTTTGTATTCCTCGAGTTTAGATCCAAATGTAGATGTGATTAGATTTTGGTTATAATTTGTTCACCGGAAGTACCCTCATTTGCAACTTTTAACAGTTTTTCTTGAAAAAAAAAGCAGTTAAATATCAATTATTCACATTGTATGTTATTATAAATTTTAAAGAATATATTATTCTGTATCCGATTTGATTGTATTTCATACTTCATATTCAATAGATATAGAGTTAACGAATTATAAAGATATTAAATTTCATAAATCAGCCAGCTATGTTAACCATGGAAACTGCTAATATATTCAGATAATTCAAATTAACATATGTCAGTATCAATGAAAAGAAAATGAATGTGGCAGAGACTAGGATATTGAGATAGATGTTGGGAAGACACGGAAAGATAGGGTAAAGAATGAAAGGTAAGTGAAATGCTCGAGTGATAGAAGTTTCTAGAAAGATACAAGAGATACGATTACATTGGTTTCAACATGTCAAGAGGAAAAATGAAAAATTAGTAATAGAAGGTAGAAGAAACTGAGGAAGACCAAAGATAAGATAGAAGGAATGTATTGCGGAAAACTTGAGAGAAAAGGAACTGAATGAGGACAACACGCAAAACAGAAATGAGTAGAAGAACAAAATAAAAAACAGCGACCCCTAACGAATGGGAAAAGCTAAAGAAGAAAAAGATATCAGTGTCAAGTGTAATTTGCATAGTTTATTTATGAAATAATTTTACTGGATGTATAGGATCTTTTGCAAGAAAATTTATGTATGAAATTTATACATTTGCACAGGTTAGACGAAAGGTAATGTGCTGGCCACATCAGATTCTTTTTTTCTGTAAATTAATATAGAAACTTTTGGCAGTAAACAAACTGTTTTTCTGTTATAGCCCTATAACCCGATTTAAAAAGTACACTCTGTACATATACAGAGATCCACACATACACATTCGTACATACCCATAGGCATCATCGTGAAAATATTAAAATCGGATTGTAGGGACCTTAAAACGTGGCTATTTACCAAGGGTAGCGGGAGGTAAAAAAATCTATGATCTGCTATGTCTTCAATTTTCAAATTAACATATATGTATGTACCTACTAAAAACTTCTATCGCTCACCAAAAATCGCCTACTAGTGGGCAGTACCGCCCACCTTGAGAAACCCTGTGTTAAGTATCATTCCCAGCTACTGTTTTAATTTTAGTTTTAGTTTTAATTTTACTGTTTTAGTCGCAAGAATAGTATAGCATATGGCAGTGTGCGTAATCATTCCCAGCGCATATTTTAATTTTAATTCTAGTTTTATGTTTTAGTTTTACGAGTATGCAAACTCCAAACTTTCTAAAACTAAAAATTAAAATTTGACACAACAGTGGTTATTTTTATCGGCCGGGCTTAACCTAAAATCTATAATAACTAAAACAAATTTGTAAAATAAAGAAAATCGGTATTATAAGGTCAAAAATATTAAAAGTTTATTGTTAAATAATAAAATCTAGTTTAAAATGCTAACGGCAAACCACTGTTGACAGTAATGACGCGTGCGCATTGTGCACCATGTTTGAAATAACAACTAATACTAAAACTCAGCAAGAAACAGCACATCAGTTCTGCGATTAAAACATACAATTAAAATTAAAACATAAAATTAAAACTAAAACCTAAAATTAAAACTGTAGATGGGAATGAGGCTTTAGAGTGTAAGGTAGGTTTTACTGAATTTTTACAAAGCTGTTTTTCATATACCAAACGTAAAGAGTCTCGGTAGAAGATAAATCTGGACTAGAAGATGACCCTTTAAATGCCGGTCGAACTGTTATCACCCGTCATTACGCTCACAGTTTTTATAAATTTTAAATCTATATTTAAAGTAGTCGACAGAATTTTGTAGAATTTTTTTACCATTTGTGTAGGTTTTATAATTCATTTGTTGAAAATGTCGAATTATTATGAGCTTGGGCTCGCATACCGTTGAAGACTCAAATCTATCGTGGAGAGAACAGCAGAGTTGAAAAATTTGACGTTAATAACTTAACTATAATTATCATCACAGGCGGCAAATATAAACATCTCTCCTTCTGCTTTAGATTCCTGTAACTAGCGTAACAGATTCGTAAATAGCGTGTGTTGGAGCGAATTAAGACTTGGCCATGTGCGATTGCTCAAATGGACGTAATATCTGCGGATAAGAATCAAGTGAGCGTTTGTTGTGATGTTGACCAAGCCTTTGTCTGTGCTTGACCAGCTGCTGACGTATTACTGTCCAGTCCAATGTGCGGGCTGGGAATTAGGGAAGGATTGATACATCCGTGTTGACACATAAGGGTAGTGAGAAATCGAAAATTACTACACTAATTTGACGAAGAGTATTGTGTTTGCTGACAGACGTTAATTAAGTTACAGCAATAAGAAAAATGAATAAAGATATCAAATGATGAATACATGTATAGGCGGTGTGCACAAAAGTAGTCAGCGCCGACATCGGACAAAAATTAAAGTTTTGAGTCGTTTTAGTAACAAGCACAGACAAGTAACAAGGTTATGTGTTATGTCAGAAAAGTTTTGCAATTTCTATTTTATACAATATTTGTAATGAATGCGAATAATAGGATGTCAAATTATTTTTCCTATTTCGCATTTACAAAGTGAATTTTATACAACTGGTTTTATCAAAAACAGTGATACAATGAAAAATTTTGTACGATTTTTCGGAATTTTTTAAATTGTTGTTTTTTATTTTAGTTGTCATTACTCATGAAAAAATACTGAAATTAGATTTTTTATAGTGAAATATTTATATCAAACAATATAGCACTCATTTAAATTAAAATTCAAGGAATTTATTTGTAGGTTCATAACATAATAAATATAAATTATAACTCTAACCTAACTTGTAACTGTCAAAATGTCAAAGTAAATTATTTTTCGAATGTTTATTGAAACTGTCAGTGTTATCAACCTTGATATATTAATATTTCTTTCAATAATAATTTTAAAATAAGAGTAAATTAATGCGAAATAGGAAAAATAGTATGAAAAACACGTATTACAATGTCTATTTGTAATACTCGTACTTTGCGTAACTCGCCTACGGCTCGATTACGCAAACTGTACTCGTATTACAATAAGGATCATTGTAATACATGTCTTTCAATATACTAATGTAATGTAGTGGGGGATGTAATAATTATTACAAAATTACTTGTTGAAGTATCAAATTTTACAAATTTCCTAGAAGATTGTGTGAAGAATAGATGCTTAAGAAAATAATATTTCAAGTGATTTTTTTTACTAACATGCAAAATTCATTTAGGTTTTTACATATTTTCTCTTTGTAAAAGATACTTATCGATGAATAAAATTCAAACAATGGTCATGTGATTATAACAATGTGTTTTTACCTCCCGCTACCCTTGATAAGGGAGCTATAGGGATCATGCTAAAAATCGCATTTCGAGATTTTAATAAATGACCACGTCCCTAGAATCCGATTTTAACATTTTCACAATGATGTCTGTGGGTGTGTATGTGCATGTGTGTGGATCTTCTAGACTCTCTAACTGAAGTCTGAAGTACTATCAATCGCAAAATTTTGAAACCTTATTCTAATATGGAAAGAAGCCATTATATTTTGGTATAAGTCGGATAACCGGAACTTTACTAAAAGCTCAAAATACCTTTAAATGTCATTTTTTCGCGATTATGCTATTATAAAAATTAAAGATTATTGAATTTTCTACAGGCGTGCATTAATAATTTTTCTATATATTTTATAGATAAATTAATAAAATTATCAATTTTATAAATCCCGGAGTCTATGTTTTAAAGATAAACACAATTTCTTAGTTACACAATTCATAATGCAAATGTATGTAACTAACAGATGAATGTCACTGTCAAAAAAATAATCATTTCAAATTAATAATAATAACGTTTTAAAAAGAAAATTTTAAATAAAAAAATAGTTATACGGAAAGGAACTTAATATACATAGTTTCCAGCATTAGTAAATATACAGGAATATATTTATATATGAAAAATAAATATATCATCGCGGCATATTACCCATTGCTGGGTGTGCTAATATACTTTGTACACAGATTTCGGTAATGATAATGACATATTTGTATCGTGCGGGCATTTATCAAGTGTTATCTCACGAGCACTCATTTCTGGTGTGGAGAGTGCACCATACGGGTCAATTTTGTACTATTTAAAATTCGAAATATTTGGTGTTAGTAGGGATTGAATCCGGTTCCCCAGATTCGCGACCAGACACTCAGGTGCGCAGCCACGAGACTATAGGTATATGTATTTAAATTAATAAAAAATAAATGGCGGGAGGTATTGTGTTGGTCACATCAGATTTTTAAAGTTAATATATAATTTGAATAATACAAGAAGCAGAAAATTGTCTTAAAATTGTATAATACTTGCAGATGTATAAAACAGAAGTTTATTTTTGACATAATTCGTCTATTTGTTACAGAAAGTGTACCATATGTAATGTTAATGGTCAGGTAGACTATAGAAATTCACAGGATTCATATTTTTCGTGTATTTTCCTTACCGAGCTTGTGCCACTGATTCCATTTAGAGCCTGGAATATTTTTAATGAGGAATTATTTTATTTTGGTTATTCAACAGGACATAATGTCGCAATTACAGAATAACACTGAATTATATATGAAATATTTTACAAAATAGTAGTTGACAAATAATATTAACAGTAAAAATTAATAATATTAAACACAAGTAAATGAACGCATAGACGAGTACATAACTTTTTGTGTATATACAACAAATGTACATTGTACAGAAACTCTATAAAGATTTTATATATTTTTTTAAATGTTTCTTATATTTAATAAGATTAAGTGAAAATAAATCGGGAAAACCATCAAAATTACAAAGATATATAATAATGGAAGACGATTTAATGGGGCATTTAACGCCGAATTAGTCTTATTCATTTTAATATGTATAGATCGAATGTTCTTGTCGTGTATTTCGGCACACGAAAAAATATTCGGTTTAATAAAAGAAGGCAGTCAATGTAACTGTTAATAATTTTAAAAAGAATTGATAAATCAAGAAATAGCCTTCTTTTTTCTAAACTTACTAAATTTACTAATATAATATGGAAATCGAGTCTTCAAATATTTAATAAACTTTTCTTGAATTTTCTCTAATCTTTTTATATTTGATATTGAAGTGACCAACAAACAGTTGCAAATTCTAACTGCGAACGTACTAACGATATATATATATATATATATATATATATATATATATATATATATATATATATATATATATATATATATAAAGTGTTTATGGTTTGAGGGTTTTTGAAAAACCGTAACGATCTAATTAAGAAACCTAACATTTGGTAATATTTTTTTTATTATATTATCTGCATGAATATCAAAAATTAATTTAGGGTCCATGATAACTCCTAGATCTTTCATATGAGATACTGATTTAATATTTGATCCATCTAATTCATAAGAAAAACGTCCGATGTTTCTATTTCTGGTGAAGCTAATATGGCAACATTTTGAGATATTTAATGATAAATAATTATCCACGGTGTATTTATTAAAACGGTCAAGATCTGATTGAATGGTAATGCAATTCTCAAGTTTAGTGACTGTGTGAAAAATCTTCAGATCATCAGCATATAATAAGAAATTACAATATGTGCAGCACTGAGAGATGTCATTAATAAATATATTGAAAAGAAGTGGACCAAGATGTGAACCTTGAGGGACCCCGGAGGGAATATCTTCATATTGAGACTGAAAGCCATTAAGTATAACACACTGATCCCTTCCTGTTAAGTAAGACTTGAACCAGTGTAATTTATTTATTGCGAATATAATAGAAAAATATTCGAGTTCTTCAACTCTTTAATCGCAATTTCCGTGTGTGGTGCATCTTGTAATATTTAACTAATATTATAATATATACAATACCATCGTTGGTATTTTAACTTTTTTGAATTAGTCACAATCGCAAATAGCATTTAAATACTTTCTTTCATTTCAATATACTATGATGTATAATAATCATGTATAATAGTAAAAACTCAAAATAAAGTTGTAAAATGTATCACCTTAAAATGTCAAAATTTATTCGGTACTCAAAAGTTACAAAGTAGTCGTTAGAGGCGCTGACGCTCAAAATGTTCACATCACCTATTGCACAATTTTTGTCGCCTGAAATTAATAACGATGAAGGTCTGGTATTTTCATTTCTTGTTAAACTTAAAACTTGATATAATCGAGAATATAATTCCTTAGTCACGTGACATGTTTTCCGCCAATCAACATTCAGAATCTCCCTAGCTACATGTATATCACAGCGATGATAAAAAACAAGGAAATTATCACCATATTTATAGTCGTTACTAAGGGATTTGTTTTCTTTATTTATGACATTGACAGTTAATTTTGAGCATAAAAATAAATAATAACAATAATTCAAACTCCGAAATATTAAATAAAACTCGTAAGTACCATGTTTTAATACAATATGAATATCTATATCAAAAGTTAGGTTAGATTGCAAAAATTCATTATATTCTCTCATTAAATATAAGCTCGTGATATGATTAATAATCGAAGATATTTCTCGTGAAACCGGAGCAGCACTTTTCAACTCATCCTTCGGACTCGTGAAATCTGCAGCTCGGTTTCACTCGAGAATATCATCGATGATAATCATATCACTTGTTATATTACGTATGATTATAAAATGATTCATTTTCGCAATCGTTCTAAAATCAAATTTTGAAAGTATGAAAGTAACGGTAGTAATATGAACATGCGTTCTAATCATATATAAGTACCTACATGAAATGGCATCTTGAAAAAACAAAGGTTAAAGATTAAATCACTACGTAAGTGGCAATTGCAAATATCCTTTTTAAAACTTTCACTTATTTCTAATATAAAAAATCTTATGTGACCAAAACATTACCTCCCGTCAACTCTTTATATTTTATACAAATTCCATACAAATACTTGCAAAAGATTCTATATTTCCAATAATATTATTTCAGAAACTACGCAAATTGTACCAGTGTATCTCAGGGCAAAAACAATGTTCAGCTGCAACAGAAAAAAACATTCAACTAAAAATATAATTGCACAAATGATTGATATATGATATAGTTGTTTTTACATGGCAGAAATAATGCTGGTGAAGATCATATAAAATATGGACAAGTAATTAAATAACTTTTAATTTTTTAGAATCTGTTACTGGTCACAGTTCACAGATATAAAGACAATGAAATACATATAGATTTCGCACATAGGTAAGTAGCAGCAATTGCATTTGACACCGACATCTTTCAATTAATAGTATTTCCCGTTTCTATGGTGAGCTTGCAGCAGCACAGCTTGCAATATAGCATCATAGCACGATCCCTACATCCACCCTTATCAAGGGTAGCGGGAGGTAAAAATGCTATCAAATCGCATAGAAAATAAAGTATTCTTTAATATTTATAAAATTTTGTTGTGGCCAGTACATTATAGTTCGTCCAGCTATCATTTGAACAAATTACTTTTAAATCTCCCTATCTAATCGTTGATACTGTGAAATTTTTTGCGTTTCACGCAAATATAGTTTCTTTTCAGTGTACATTATTTATATATGAAAGTTGAAAATTGCTTGAAACTATTTAAATAGGCAAAAGTTTTATTCCGAAGGACCGTAATTGCACAGTATAATTCTTATCCTTATGGTTGTTTAAACAATGAACGCTTTTTCCTGAACTGAGCACCTTGTAATTCCAAAATGAAAATGTACACGAGTTGCAGGATTGTATTGAATGATATTTTTAAAAATTGTAAGTGCCTATATAATTTTACAAATTATAATAATATTGAATAAGATACCTTCCATCAATTCCACGTATTTTGTACAGGATGTCTGTCCTAAGCGGGCAACCATTGCTAACTTTCTTATTTGAAGAGATAGAAAGACGGTTAAATGGACAAAGTTCGGCGATATTGTACGGCAAATTTAACGGTGGAAAATAACATTTTTTAAATGGAATGCCATATTGAAAGTGGTACCATTTAATAGTATATTATGTTATTAGGAGTAGAAAGCGGTCTTTTTGTGTTGAACCCAGCTATTGCGGCCGAGGCGATAGCCGAGGCCAGGCAAGCTGGGTAAAGCACAAAAAGGGCGTTCTACTCCGAATGACATACACTATTTTATCTTCAAGTGTTTCAAAGAAAACTGGGGATTTTAAAATATTTTTCTAGAATTGTTTTAATTATAGCGTTTGCAGTTTCAGCCATAGTTGGCTGTGTACACTACAAAACACAAACGATACAACTGTCAAATAACAATTTTTCAATATGGTCTGTGTTGCTGTGACGACTGCTGCCGCCAGCGGTGAACTAAGAAGCTAACATTTTTTTACTAGTACAACAATGAACAACATTGTTGTACTAGTAAAAAAATGAATATCTTCTATAGTGTGTGTATAGTAGCATAATATGAATATTATTGTACACTTGAAGAAAAAAGATTTTTTTATCTGACTATAAAAGTTCATAATCACTATGACTCTAAAATTAAAAATAAAAGTTATTTCAAGTTGAAATTTAAATAGCATATTTCTAATTTTAATACAAATATGACATTGTTACTATGGAAACAACAAAAACTAACATTAAACAAAGAAAAATTGACATTTTATTTGTTTATTTGCATTATTGATAGATGCTGTTAACAAAATGGAAAAAATATACTAATGTTGAATTAATTGAAATGGTCCACAGTTTGAACATTTTTTTAAGTTTTACTCATACAAACCAGTCATTTTTATTAGGAATTATTTATTTGTTCTTTGATCAGTGTTAGTTAATAATTAATTTTGTTATTTGTTTTCGATGTCTCCAGAGCAACAATGTCATATTTGTATTAAAATATGAAATATATATAATATTTAAATTTAAACTAGAAATTACTCTTTTGTTTTTCATTTTAGAGGTATAGAGGTAATGAACTTTTATGTTCAGATATAAAAATCTTTTAAATTATACCACTTTCAATATGGCATTCCATTTAATTTTTGTTTATTTCGTTGAATAAGTCGCGTATTTGATGTTCAATTGTTTTGCATTTTTCACCGTTAAATTTGTCGTTGTCGTAACCCATTTAACCGTTTTTCTATCGCTTCAAGTAAGAAAATTAGCAATGGTGGCCCGCTTACGGCAGACACCTGTACATATTCTACATAGATTTTTTTTTGTAAACAACTGTATATTTTCTGAATATACCTATTAAACTATAAATCGCTAAAAGGCACATAGTTTAATAGGTATATTACTTCCAGTAAAATCATTTCACATAAATATTATGTAAATTTTATTTGACACTTACATCTAATAATTAGTAATATTTGAATATTCTGTTTCTATGGTGCAACTTTTAGCAGCATATGTTGCAAGATATTTATATTTTTTTATCTCTAAATTCAGTGAATATAAAGAAAAATATATAATTAAATCGAATAGAGAATAAAATATTATTTAATATTTATATAAAAACATAAAATGTCAAAAAATCATATTTAACAGTGTTTTCAAAGAAATACTGTTAAACTCTTCAAATTAGGGTACTTGCGGTTAACTAATCGTAACGGACGTACGAAAGAGGAATATGAAGTATAATTTTTTGAATTCTAGTATTGAAGTTATAGAAGGAGAAATTTTTGTTACACACACACAGACACACACACACACACACCCACGCACACTCATACACAAACACCCATACACACAGATATCGTAAAAATAGTGAAATCGTATTCTAGAGACCCTAAAACGTGCTTATTTATTGAAAACTCACCATCGATTTTTTTGACCAAACACAATACCTTCCTTACCTAAAGGTGACAGAAGGTAATAACGTAAAATGACAAAAGATGATATTTAACCGAGTTTTTAAGGAAAAACTGTTAAGAACTTGAAATAAGGGTACTTCCGATTGACCGATTATAACTAAAATTTAATCAATTCTTCACATGGACGTACGAAAAGCGAATACGAAAGAATTATAGTTTTTGGAATTGTAATATTGGAGTTATCGAAGGAAAAATATTTGTCACACACACATAAAGATATCATCGTAAAAATAGTAAAGTTGTATTCTACTGACTTTAAGACGTGCTTATTGATTAAAAACTGACCATCGATTTTTTGACCAAAGACAATACCTTTGTGGCTGTATTCGGCTACTATCTTGGTGTAGCAGGTTTTTTCCCAAACTTTGTAAAAATATGTCGTTATTTCAATTGTAAAATTGTAAAGAAATAAAAATGTAACACTATAAAAATAATTTAACTTTAATTACAAAATGATGTACAAGAGTTGAAATCACACTGATATGTTTGTTTTTTCGTTGTCGTTAAGTTATATATGTTTTTAAAAAAACAATCATCATCTTGGCAACCTACTTGATATTTTAATTTTTTTATTAACATAAGTAACTAGAATGATACATCTTATTCGGAGTGGATTAAGCTATAACTAATACAACAAATTCAGTTAGGATTTAATATTGTCCTTCAAACTCTTTATTTTATTTTGAACATCTTCATTACAATTCACATGGTATCCCAGCCGCCATGTTGGCTGACACAGAAAACCGGGTAACCTAACCGAATAAAGAAATCGCATTGAGATTCCGTTGACAACCCCTCTTATTGTGTTTTACCCTGGAACAAACACTGGTAGTAGCAGCAAATAGCGAAGCCCGACTCGGCGTTCTTCGTCCCTATCCCTAACCTAGCAGGGATCTAATTCCTTTTATTGACATCTTTCAAGAATGAGCGATGGCCGACTACTCTTCACGCATATAGTAGCCAAACAAAGGCAAGGGACAGTGATAATTTTTGACGGCGGATGGCGAGGTGGATAAAAGAGGAGATGTTTTAATGCGTGAATATGGATGCCGCGCACCGTGGCTGGTTGTTGCTGCCGTGCCGGTTCAGCTGTCCGGACGATTGATCACCGGCCTCCCGGGAATAGAGGGACTTTTGAATTTTTCACTTTTACAACAGTTTGTGAATCATGTATGCTCTTTATGGGGAATGCCTGTAGAATTAGGGAAGGTTGAATCTATTCGCGATTAGTAGCTATTTTCAAAAATGTGCTGCTTTTATTCTTTTATCGTCCAAGTGACTTTTATGTTACTTAAAAGTTATAAATAATATTCAAATCTCAAGTTTGCGTTCGCAGAGAACTTTAGAATTTTTCATATTTACAGCAATTTATTAACTTTGGGTAGTATTTAGGACAAACAAAAGTAAAATTCAAAACTTGAAATGAAATATTTAAGAAGAGTACTAGACTAGGAGTAACATTGCGAGATAGAATCAGAACTGAAATGAAATGACTACAATGTAAATCAGTACTGGGCTTCATCGAAGAGAGTCCACATGATCAGAATGAATGAAGATAGATAGGTGAGACAAATATGGATGACGAACGTGCTAGAAAAAAGAGACCGAGAAAGATCTGAAGACAACTAGAATAAAGTAATACTGAAGATCTTGAAAAAGAAAAAGAAGATGATTTAAGACGCTAGGAAGATGGTAAGGAATATGAAGCAATGGGCGAAATTCGTAACTTAATCTTAAAAATATTTGTACAATCTACACCTTACGGTAAAAGGGTATCTGACAATATATAGGGTGTTAGAGAATGTTTATACGGAGAGCTCAAAAATGAAAAATGCAATAAAAAGTTTCTCAGCCATTTTTCGATTTTGGAGAACTGCTAATATTATTCCTTTTGTCATCATAATTGGTTTCGTAGATATGTAATGTAGTTTAATTTTTTTGGTATACTGTAACGTTTATTTATTTGGGTGAAGTGTAAAAATCAGAGAAATATTAATAGTTAAAATAAAAGTTTATTAAACGATAAATAATTAGGATAAAGATAATAAAGTAATTTACACTATTATTATCATGTAAAATGTATTACATTTGGAGAACTGCCGGTCGAATTATTAGGGGAGAGTGGGACAAGATGACGAGCTAAAGGAAAAAGTCTTGTAAAACAGAAACACATATTTTTCAAGCAATCTTGTGTTACTATTAATTACACATATGTGGACTATCTATCTTATAAACAAGAACTAAATAATTATTCAAAATCTTTGTAAAAAAATAATAAATTATTCGGTAAATTTTTGCCATCTTACCGCATCTATGGGGCAAAATAACGAGCCTATTGGAGGAAGTTATGATTATGAACAATCGTCACATTTGAATTGGAAAACGGCCTATTTTTTCGTAGCCTGTGCAAGCTTCATGCCAGCAGGATTAACACTAACCACACTTTATCCATTCCTCAGATGGAGGATCATAATAAGATACCTAGCAACCAAGGCATAAAATGTTTGTCTTGTTGAAATAATAATTAGTAATTCACCTGAAACCATTTCGAACCATTTGTGTGGATTAGTCATGAGTGCCCTCGGGGTTCTGGGTTCGAATCCCACTAAGGCATGGATGTTTGTGATGTGAATCCACTCTGTAATTGGGATTTAATCCTGTTGAGAGTTAAAAAAAATGTACACCGGCCGAATTATTATGGGTTGGGGTTCGTACAAATATACTGAATCATGTAATCCAAGAACAGATTAGTAACTTCAAATACACAGATTCTTTTATAGTAGAATATCATATCAGTAAATTCTTCGTTTTGAAGCCCGGATTCGAAGCCGATCAGAAAATGGATATAACGAGTAATAGGAGATATATTGAAAGACAAGTTTTAAAATTGGACATTGTAATAAGTATGTACAGTATTTTTTAAAGATGTCCGATCAAGGTCATCTACGAATTTTTTAGCTCCGCCCATTCCGACAAATTCAGTAGTGTCGTTGTCGTTTACTTAGTATTAGTGAGGGTACATTAAGATAGTACTGTTATTTTATTATTATAAAAATATATGTTACAGTAAAAGCATTCAAAATTCAATACTGTTAACTGGTAAGTTTCTTAGCAAATGTAAAACCAAATATGTGAAAAATGAGATCCTGACACAGTGTCAGCGACACTGACAGAAAATAACGTTATTCGTACGGATATGAATCAAGGTAATATATCTGAATTAATAAATAAACTTACGTTACAGTGAAAGTATTG
Organism: Harpalus rufipes; assembly: GCA_951394225.1. Classification (NCBI taxonomy): domain Eukaryota; kingdom Metazoa; phylum Arthropoda; class Insecta; order Coleoptera; family Carabidae; genus Harpalus; species Harpalus rufipes. The sequence goes on from OX596279.1 coordinate 47,780,664, forward strand.
TCAACAACGAGCATCGATTTAAAATGGAATGTCCTAACTTAGTCGAAACAATATGAATTTTTAAAAGATAAGCGTGTTACATCCATCCTTATAGCATACGCTTTGTGTTATGACAAATGAGAGAAATAAATGTATGTCAATTTGTTAATTCGTTCATGATAGATGACCTTGATCGGACATCTTTAAAAAAAATACGATTTATGCAGACGTGATTAGATTTTGGTTATTGGTTATAATTGATTCACCGGAAGTACCCTCAATTGCAACTTTTAACAGTTTTTCTTGAAAAAAACGCAGTTAAATATCAATTATTGACATTTAATGTTAATAAATTTTAAAGACATATTATTTTGGATTGCATTTTATACTTCGTATTCAATAGATATAGAGTTAAAGAATTATAAAGATATGCTAATCATGGAAACTGCTAATATATTAAGATAATTCAAAATGACAGATGTCAGTATCAATGAAATGAAAATGAATGTGACAGAGATGAGGATGTTGAGATAGATATTGGGGAAGACACGGAACGATACTGTAAGGAATGAAAGCTAAGGGAAATGTCACGAGTGATAAAGTTTTTAGAAAGATACAAGAGACACGATTACATTGGTTTGAACATATGAGAAAAGAAGATGTCAGTGTCAAATGCAATTTGCATAGTTTGTTTATGAAATAATTTTACTGAAAATATAGGATTTTTTGTAAGAAAAGTTATGTATGGAATTTGTACATAATACGCAGGATGGAAGGTCTATAACTAATCTGGCCACATCAGATTTTTTACCTTAGTTTGGAAAAGTCCTTTAATATTCCTATGAGTTAGGGAAAGTATTTCTTTTTTCACAATCAGTGTGGAAAAGTATTATATTTTCAGTATGGAAAATCATTTATAACCAGCTCTTTCAATTGTGTGTTGTATGGAATGGACGTTATATATATTTTACGAAGAGAAATAAAGCCAGATATGTTGAATATAATAATTTTTCCTACTATTGCTTAGAAAAATCCTTTATTTCAATATTCATATGAATTAGGAACAGAATATGTACTCATTGTAGAAAAGTATTTCAGTGCGGAAATAGATTATCATTTTTTGTTTTAACAAATATATTTATTTATAGTAAGCAGTAACATTTTGTTTCTCTAAATGATAGTTTTTTTTTTTTTAAATATTTAACATTTTAATAAGAGTTATGTGGACGTATACAATGATAGCTTAAATGATAGATCTGTGTTTGACATTTATTTTAGGTGCAACAATAGAGTATATATTAGAAGTCTGTATAAAATTGTAAAATAAAAGTGTTACGAAAAATAAATAAATACTTTACATACTCGTATAAAAATGATATGCATTTTGTTTATCTTTCCCCAGTTTTATTATAGCATATCGCAATAAAAAATCTGTTGTGGCCAGCACAATACCTTCCGTCAATCCTGTGTATTATGTACAAATTCCATACATAAATTTTCTTCTAAAAGATTCTAATTTTTTGGTATTTTATGATTCCCTTTCTCGGCAACTGAATTCCATTCTCCTGATAACAAACAAACCACATGAAATAAGAAAATCATGAAATTTTGAATGAAAAATTATGACACTTGTCAGTTATGGACATAATTAATTGCTGTCATTTTGATACGGGTTCCCATATCTGCTTGCCAAAGGCACGCGCCCTATACATATTTTTTTTTGCAAAAGATGCTATATTTCCAGTAAAGTTATTTCATAAACAAACTATGCAAATTGCACTTGACACTGACATCTACTTCTTCTTCTTTAGTTTTTCCCATTCGTTAGGGGGTCGCTATTTTTTATTTTCTTCTTCCACTCATTTTTGTTTTGCGTGTCTTTCTCATTCAGTTCCTTTTCTCTCAAGTCTTCTACAATACAGTCTTTTCATCTTATATTTGGTCTTCCTATGTTTCTTCCACCTTCTATTAATATATTCATCGCTTCTCATGACATGTTCAAACCAATGTAATCGTCTTTCTTATATCCAGAAACTTCTAACACTAGAGTTACTTCCCTTATTCTGTCATTGATTTACATTTTATTGATACTGACATCTGTCAATTTGAATTAGCAGTTTCCATGGTTAAGTTAGCATAGCTGGCTGAATTATGAAATTTATATGAATTTTTTTATCTTTATTATTCTTTAATCCTATATCAGTTAAATATGAAATATAAAATGCAATCAAATCGTATAGACAATAATATATTCTTTAAGTTATAATAACATTTAACTGAGTTTTTCAAGAAAAACTGTTAAAATCTTCAAATGAGGGTACTTCCGGTTGACCAATTATAACCAAAATCTAATCAAGTCTGCATATGGTTGTAAGGAAGAGGAATACGCAAGAATTGTAATTTTTGGAATTCTAGTATTGGAGATATCGTGCAGGAAAAAACGGTCACATACACACACACACACATACACACACACACACGCACATACGAACACACACACACACATACAGACATCATCGTAAAAATAGTAAAATCGTATTGTAAAGACCCTAAAACGTGCTTATTCAATGGAAACTCACCACCGATTTTTTTGACCAAAGACAATACCTTCCTTACCTATAGGTGACGGAAGGTAAAAACAAACATCTCTTCTACCTGCGTGTAACAACACATATCAATCAAAATTAATTTAGATACGAAAAATTTGCTCCCTATTTGTTTCAAACATCCATTGGCCATTGGCCGTACGAGTATCGTACATCCATTTCATCATTGCTACAATACAAACCGCTATGATAAAACTAGCACATGTGAAAACGTAACATCTATATTCCATTCAGTGTGTGATAAATGCGGCTAGTTAATTAAATTTTAATCAGGAAATCTGGCTGTGCGTCATTTATCTCCGTCGGTGTGACATATCGCTGGTTGCATTTTGCGCTGGACGCCTGCATGGGTCCCCGTGTCGTATCGTGTGCTACCAGCTACCAGAGAAAAATTAGGCCCATTAATTCGCTTAAGTATATGCCCGGTGGAAGAATAACAACTACGCTTGTTACAAGTTGTAAGAACACGGCTTATGATTTTGAATAATATCGTACGAGATAAATGTAATTTATATGCAGAGAAAAATTGCACAAATGGTTATACTACCACTCCATTATAATAATGCGTATAATTATTAATGCTAAAATGGTTTTTACCTTCCGTCACCTTTAGGTAAAGAAGGTATTGTCTTTGGTCAAAAAATTCAATGATGAGTTTTTAGTGAATAAGAATGTTTTAGGGTTCCTATAATACGATTTTACCATTTTTACGATGATGTCTGTATGTATGTATGTGTGTCTGTGTGTGTGTGACGAAAGTTTCGGATCGTATAACTGCAATACCACGATTCCAAAAATTATATTTTTTTCGTATTCCTCCAGTTTACATCCAGAAGAACAACTGATTAGATTTTGGTTATAATGGGGTCATTTCACATTTTCTAATTTATTTTTTTCTTGAAAGAATAGGTCAAATTAAATATGTAGGTGTATGTTTTACACTTTACAAGTTTTTAGAATCAGAAATATGATTTTTTTAAAGTTGTCTTTAATTTCAAATATTTGGACTCTGACGTCACGGCTATACGTCACGGCTTGTCGGATGCGGCAGCAGCCCTCTACCGGTTGTGTTTGGAACTATGATCGTTTGGGTTATCACTTCTCAGTTTGATTTTGTGACAGCAACACATTGTTAACGAAAAACATGTTTCATACAACTTTTGGTATTTATTTTAATAAATGTTTTATTCACATACCTTTATTCTTAAGTCTGCTGTCACCTGTCACAATTTTAGGTTAGCTTGATTACAGCAGCAAACGGATACCACGTGGACCGTTGTGTGTGTGAGAGAGGAATGTCTTTGTGTGAGTAACAAGCCGTGACGTAACGAATTTTACAGCCGCGAAAGTTTATTAGCAAATTTATGAATGAAAAGTCGCATATTTCATGTTATTTTATATTACTATATTTATTAAATGAGACGAATTTCACGATTTTATAAAAAAAACAACGATTTTTTTTTTTTGAAATGACCCCATTGGTGAACCGGAAGTAGCCTCATTTGAAGATTTTAACAATTAAATATGATTTATTGACATTTATCGTTATAATAACTTAAAGCTATATTATTCTCTATATACGATTTGATTGCATTTTATACTTCATATTCAATAGATATAGAGTTAAAGAATTATAAAGATATTAAATTTCATAAATCAGCCAGCTATGCTAACCATGAAAATTGCTAATATATTCAGTTAAATCAAATTTACAGATGTTAGTATAAATAAAAAGTAAATGAATGTGGCAGAGATGAGGATGTTGACATAGATGTTGAGGAAAACACGGAAAGATACGGTAAGGAAATAACTCTAGTGTTACAAATTTCTAGAAAGATACAAGAGAGACGATTACATTGATTTGAACATTTCATGAGGAGAGATGAAGAATATATTGGAAGAAGAATGAATAGCTTAGTAATAGAAGGTTGAAGAAACAGAGGAAGATCAAAGGTAAGATGGAAGGACTGGATTGCGAAAGACTTGAGAGAAAAGGAACTGAATGAGAACGACACACAAAACAGAAATGAGTGGAAGAAGAAAATAAAAAATCTGATGTGGACACCACACGACTTCCTTGTACGATTATTAAACTATACATATTTTTTTAATAAATAAATTACAAAATATTAATTTTAAATTCAAAACAGTAAGATATACAGCGACCATAAAGGGAGTTTTTAAAGAGAGTTTTGATTACAACAAAGAAATATTTGATTACAACAATGAATATGACTAATTTCACAATAAAAATATAATATTTGTTATTGTACGAATCATAAAATTGCACGTATTTAACGTAATTTGACATGAACATTTTTTTTATGTTTTTGTCCTAGTCCATAGCAAGCTTTATTACAAAAAAATAATTTTTAAATTTACATATCTCGCTTATATAAAGGGCTAATTTAATAATACTTGATGTGCTAGACGCAGAAATTAATTCTCTAAAACTTTTATTTGAAGCATTTATTTCTAAAATGAAAATAAAATCATTTTATTTAAGAAAAACTGTTAACAACTTCAAGTAATGTACCACTTCCGGTTAGCCTATTTTAACCAAAATCTATTATGTTATTTCGATTGACAAAAGTCTTGTATACCAAATTTGAAAAGTTTTAAATTATATTTTAAAACAGTTTTTCATTAAAATCTATTATAGGCTTCATGTAAAGTACCACTTCTGGAAATTGTGTAATAACCAGAAAGGGAGGTGCACAACTAGATGTTATAGGAGTCCTAAATACAAAATTTCAACTTTCTACGGCTAACCGTTTTTGAGTTATGCGAGATACGTACGTACGTACGTACAGACGTCACGACGAAATTAGTCAAAATGGATTCAGGGATGATCAAAATGGATATTTCCGCTGAAATCTGAAAACCGAAACTTTTCGCGATTACAATACTTCCTTTCCTAACGAATGGGAAAAGCTAAAGAAGAAGAAGATGTCAGTGTCAAGTGCAATTTTCATAGTTTGTTTATGAAATAATGTTACTTGAAATTTAGAATCCTTTGCAAGAAAATTTATGTATGGAATTTATACATAATACACAGGCTTGACGGAAGGTATTGTGCTGGCCATAACAGTTTTTTAATTTTGTTTCTAGTGTTCGAGATCCGCATGCAAGTGTTAGTGGTAAATATTATAAGATTATATTTTCCAAATTATTAAAAGTATTCTTATTAATTTGATAAAAGTTCATATTGCTGTTGACTACAGGGTAAATTAACAAATATCCTATCAGATAAGAAATTCCAGGAAATACTTTTAATGACAAAATAACCCAGTTCCCTTGTGAGTTACTTTTTGTTTTTCTATGTCCGAACTTTTGTACAATCTCCAAAATTAGAATTCGTACGACCTTCGTCCAATGTCCTAGTGGAATATGGCTCATAATTGCATGCGAACAACTTGTAGTTCAATAGAGTGAATAGTGCGACCGCCAGGACCGTCTCGACAAATTTATCGAAAAAAGACGGTTATTAAATTTTTCAGGCCCGGTATTTTCATCTCTGGTTAAACTGACTGTTAACTGTCAATTACATTTTGCCTCTCGCTAAGAGAGGTATTGAATTCAAGCTAAAAATCGCATATCCAGATTTTAGTGAATAAGCACATTTTAAGGTCACTAGTATCCGATTTTAACATTTTTACAATGATGTCTCTCTCTCTCTCTCTCTCTCTCTCTGTGTGTGTGTGTGTGTGTGTGTGTGTGTGTGTGTGTGTGTGTGTATGTGTGTGTGTGTATGCGTGTGTGTGTGTGTGTGTCTGTGTATGTTGGAAGGACGTTTCCTCAAAAACTATAAGACTTAAGACTTGTTTATCTATGTATTCCGCAGTCTGACATTAATGGGAAGAGCTGAAAAAATTTTGGTAATAACTGAAAGTAAGAGTTTCTTAAAAAAAATCTTCTATAAATTATGTTTTGAAATTTTGTTATTACAAATAAGAAAGAACATTAAATTCAAAATTTAAACATAATAAATATTTATACACTTAGGCCCGGTATTACAGTTCCGGCTTAAATTTTGGTTTAGGTAAACTTGAGCTTCGGCTTAAACCACTAGTCTGTATTACAGTAGAAAGCTTAGCTAAACTTGACAGTAATGCGGTTTTTTGTTTTGTTGATTATGTGTTGGTTATCCTGTTTGTAAAAAAGAATAAATATATATATATTTGGCATGACTGAATTCATAGAATACTATATTGAAATATTATTCATTTGTGTTATTGTTTTGTGTTTAAAATGTTGTAGTGATTTATGGAACAATGTCTTGACGTAAAAATTTCAGTCAAATTAAATAATATTGTGTCATTGTGTCCACAATCTCAATTTATTCTGAGAGAATGTATTTTACAATTAGTACAATCTAATGCTCCAATAACATCTGGGAAACGCGCTTTAGAATAAAATTCTTATTTTATTGTGTAAATGGCATTAGCAGAATTTAGAAATTTTATAAACATATTTCGATGACGTACAATAGCCTGAAGCAAAATCCATGTCCATCGTCCCGCAGTGGATTTATGTACTCCGCAGAAACCACCAGCAATAATTAAAAAGTTACCAGTTAACAAATATCTCAAGGTTAATAATACACGATTCATAGGCGTTAGTGCATGATTCCTATAGAATAATAAATATAAATCATATCGAACATAGTTAATATTTTTGAATAAATATTATTTATTTCCCAGTTTGTTATAGTTTTTATGTCGTCGTATATCTGGTCGTATATTAATCGCACAGATTCTTTCGATAATCTGAATCTTTGTGAAAATTCAAAATTGTTCCAGATACTTATATGGTATGGCGTCATTCGTATCTCTGGTCTATCATTCTCCTCGTCAGATATTTCATAAATGTCATTATTTTCTATGAATTCTATTAAGTCCATAATTCTATCATTTGACAAAGACCAAGTGACATTGACAGATAGGTTATAATTCCGAGTTTAAGCCGCCATGGCTGGCCGCTCAGGTTTAAACTTCGGCTCAAGCTTAAACTTATACTGTAATATAGCAATTTTTTATTGAGCCAAGCTTAAACCTTAAGCCGAGTTTAAACTAGAACTGTAATACCGGGCCTAAGTGAGTTAAGATAATTTTTACTCATGAAAAGAAAATATAAGGCACGAGCCCATAGGGCGAGTGAGTTAAATTCTTTGAGTGAATAAACATTCTCACGTGGTTTATGCAATATTTGATTTAATTTTGACAAAATAGTAATAAAAACCATTAGGTATAATATTTAATTTTGACAAAACAAAAAACTAATCAATTAGTATGCTGTGAATGACAATTGTCGTCGATAGACGTCAAGTCGTTTATTTATAAATAAAAAACCAGCTTTATTTTCTGTCATTTGTGTCGTGAAAAATAAAATGGCTGATCTGTCTAATAAAGACTGTGGTGAGTTTTATTTTCGTGCCTGATGTTATTTTGAATGCATTATTTGTTGCAGAGTTAAAATTATGTGAGAGTGACTTACATTTTTTCACTTCACTAGCAAATAAACAGTTATTTATAGTTGTTGCTAAGGAGTTAATAACGAGAGTTTAAAACGACAAAATTGAATAAAAAAATATAATATATAGAATAATCTGATGTAATAAATCGCTTAGTTCAAAGGAAACCAATTGACAAATTCAAATATTTGTAATTAACAGATAAATGAAAGTGTGATAAATCAACAGTTTTACTGACATTACTGAATTTTTTTTCTGGGGAGTACATTTAATATTTCTTCTTGTTTTATTAAGTAAATATATCAAATTATAGGGAAAATGTTTATATATCCATAAGAAATACCGCCAATCCAGTCAATGAATTGGAAGAATCTCTGACATGTAGATATTTCCTCATAGAATGAAAGAATAGATATAATTATTGAATTTTTTGTGGGTACAAGAAATGTTAAATGCTACTACAGTGTGTTAAAAAAATCCTAACTCGGAGCAGGCTATGAACAAAGAACGTATGTCAATTTAAAAATATTTAATTAAATGACAATTTGTCACGGGATATTGTCAAAAATGTTTTCTAAAGAAATCAAAGCTTTTCTTCTTGGATATTATTTTAGAAGTGGAAACAAATTAGAAAATGGCAATATTCTGTATCCTTCATTATTATCTTTTCTCCTTAAAATTACATTTCAAGATCAATTTTGACAACTTGACTGTTGAATTAAATAATGATCAGACATACGTTTCTCTGCTCACAGCCTACTCCGAGTTAGATTTTTTTATTGAACACACTGTACTTATATAACATAAATTGGAAATGGCGAGAAGTATTGTGCTAGCCACAACAGATTTTTTAAATTTTTATTATCAGTAATTCTAGAGTAACCTTCGTAAGAAAAGTCGAAATCTGAGATAAAAAATAAGAGATGCTTGAATGAAAAACTTTGAAGAACAGAATTGTCTTCGATCCAAAATGATCGTTTACCGCCCTGTTTAGGTCCATGTACGCGTGGTTAAATCATTATCGACTGCTATGGGCACGTCACGTGATAACCCAGGGCAGTAGCGAGCGTGACGCACGCAACTGCACAGGAACGCTTTCCGGGACGCCGAAGCCGCGCCACGTGATACCGCGTGACGTCGTGACGTTGCCAGCGCGTGGTCACGCTGCCCGCTGTCATGTTTGCTACGCACGGCCACGGCCCCCAACCCACAGGCCAACTAAAAAGTTAATTATAATAGAATTCAGATGTGTGGTGTTTAGGAGTATCATGAGACGTTGGTAATGGAGTAATTTTCTCATCACTTTCGCTAGAGGGATAATGAAGGTAATAATAAGGATGGAATGTACTCGTAGGTACTGGTTTTGTTTACCTTCATTAGGAATTATTTAATTATTTCCCTATTAATAACTGTTTTGACATCTACTTCGAATCTATAGTCAGAGGTGTTTTTACTGTTAGTGCAGGGATTTGTGTCTTTATTTGTACACAAACTTTTTCGTACGTTTTCTGTCACTTGCACAAATTTCCGCATCTTGTACTGTACCTCCTTTCTTCGGCAGCATTTCCACGATTCCATTTCTTTTTTCTTATTTTGGCTGTCCACCAATCCAACCCTTCTTCGCAGGTATTTTTTGCCGTCCAATCCCTTCAAGATGTCCCCACAAACGCAGCTGTCGTTCCTTAATAAAGTCTAGTATATACGAAGGCGTAGAAAGGACATGAAAGAAAAATATTTATAATTGCAAGTTTTATCTGCCTGAGTGTCTGATCGCGGGTTCGATCCCGAACGATGCCAAATATTTCGAATTTTAAATGGCACATAATTGACTCCGGTGGTGCACTCTCCAAATATGTCATCATCATTACCGAAATCTGTGTATAAAGCAGATTGGCACACCCAGAAATGTGTAATATGCCGTGATGATATATTTATTTTCTTCGTAACATATTTGACTCTTCTTAAATTTTTGGATTTCACTTTTATTTTCGTTTGCTAGGGTCAGATTTATAATAGTTGGGACCCCGTGACGACGAGAAAGTGGAATCTTTCTTCCCTTTCTGTAAAATAAATTGTTGATACCAGTTTTTGAGTCTTAAGATTTCTTGAAAATCGTCAAATAAGTACCTATGTGTTTCTACTATCGTTCTCAGTAAAATAACTACAAATACTGAAGTATACCAAGGAAATGTTATGGTTCCCATTATTTACACTAATTACCTTTGCATTTCAAAATTCTTCCAAAGCTATTGTGTAGAAAGCACCACATCGATCATAGATGTGCGGCTTTACAATTGGAAATAATTTTCAATCCTCTGTATTCGTACCCGGGTCGACAAAATTTCCATCTGGTCATTTATTTAACAACAAAAATGTACAAAGGCATTACTAATCATGTGGAAAAATGGCAAAAATTTTGGAATCACTTTGTTGAACAAAAAATATAGAAACACTACTATCTAAAGCTAGATTTACACGTTTATAATGTTAGCGTTGGTTAAATGAAAATATCTTAAACCAAGTATTTTGTATTTTCATCTCTGGTTATCTGTCAGTTAAAACGAAAAATGTGGAACCAAAAATTTACACTTGTGTAATTTTTTCGTTATGCTATAATATCGATGTTATATTTTTCATTTTAACTGACAGTGAAGAGGCAGTCTAACAGGCTATTCTATTAAAAAATTATGTATCTTTATGGCTCGTTACTAGGCGACGTGTAGTTATAATGACGAGTTTTGCCAAAACCCTATTCTGCTATTATACTTATCGTTAGGAATTGTTATTTTATATCGTTTACGAACGTTAAAGTAGTAAAGTTTGGTATATTTCAAAAACAAAATTAAAAATGGCTGAAGGAAATATTTTATTCTGCAAAGGGGCGTGTATATTCACTTCTTTACAATTTTATAAATTATAATTTTTAATTTAAAAATAGATATTCGGAATATGGATAGGGATTTTAATAAAAGGACACGTTTTCAATTTCGTCTTTTAAGGAATTGAAAAATTGTTTCATTCAAATTCCCTGTTTTAATTCCGACTATCTATTAATCAATTTCAACTAGTGGGTTCTTTTTCAATACACAATTTTTGATATTAAACATATTTCAATTAATTAAAAATATTTAAAAATTTAGATTCCGATAAATAATTATATATATACGTTGACTGTTGTTTAATGTGGGTATTGATCTATTGAAGTATTTATTATTTTGTAAATATATACGCAGTATTTATTTGGTAATGTATATATTTATGTAGGGAAGTCTGATTATATGCATAAACGTACTCGTGTAATACTTCTAATTCGATTACTGTACCAGAAGAAAATTAGCGTTCAAAAAGTTCATATGACGATTTCATTAAGAAGTGATGGTTTGTCGAAAATTTCTAGAGAACCAACTTATATAAGTTATTATGTAAGTCCACTTCAATATTTGAATAGAATGAATCAATATGTCAAATTTAAATTGAAAAACAAATGTAAATTTATTCTGTCAAAATAAACATGAAGTTAGACAGCATCGTTAAAATCATGATATAGTTTAGTTCACGAAGATGACTATTCAAGGAAATTTATAAGCCGTCTGATGTAATATTACTTACAGATAACTTCACTGCATTTCGTATGCATAGGCGTGGAACGTGAAATATTTGTGGATACATTTTAACAAAAAAATAAGTATAATTTATTTGAAACTCATGTGTCTTTTTAAATAATGCCTTTCTCATAGATTTATATTCTTTACCTATGTTTTTGCAAAACACAAACACATGAACTTGCCATAAATCATGGAATAACAATTCGATTTAAAAGTCAACGTCACTGGATAAACATTAACACCATTTACGTATATCTGTCACACACCACAAATTACACAGACATCCATTAAATAATCTTTCTTTTTTTAACATGAAATATACTAAGCTACTGCTGTATAAGGTGCTGTGTATTCTTTCTTCGATCAAGTGACCTTGAATAGTCATATTTCGTGAACCAAACTATAACGATAATTTATAACGATATGATTAGTAGAATAGGTTTTTGGCTATTGTTGTTATAAACGTCGTTCAACCAAATGCTTAATGTCTGCCGTATGGTAACAAAATCATGAAGAAGATGAAAATATTTTGTAGGTTTCAAATACTGTTTCATAATTTTAAAATACGTTTTTAAGGAAAATATCGGTAAATAAACACTCTTTGGACTAACATGTACGCAGAAATATTAGCATAATTTTATTCTGCAAAAAATTTGAATCATAAAATTCTCACAACTCTATTCACCCTTCCTTTTAACCTATCAACAACAATATCAACTTCATTACGAGTGTAGTTCAAAACCATCATAAACTTATCGCTGTTGCTAAATAATGAATCATAAATTCATAAGCGTTTTGTATTTGAAGTGTTTATCAGACCAAGGTTTAATATTTTTTAAGTTCAACGCTCTGCGGTGTGGCTTGGCTTACACCCTTGGAGCTAATTTGAATATCCGCAAGTCGGAGCCGGGGTAAGTAAACAGCGGAGCTAGTCCTGCAAGTCAGTGTGGATTTAGCCGCAGGATCTGATAACCCGGGGCTTACTGCCGGTAATGTCACTCCACTCAAATAGAATTAGATAAGTTGGTGCTTTCATTATTTTTAATTGTATCGCCACACAAACTGTTATAACTAAGAGGCGGAATTTTTTGGGGTCTTTAAAATTTACAAACAAGCAAATAATGTAAAATAATGCGTCTAAACCGATATTTTTTCACTCCAAACTATACGTTTTATTGTAATATGGCTTGAACTTTTCTGGAAGCAGTTTCAAAAGTCAGTGTCCTGGTGTCACTAGCTATAGTTAGAAAAACAGACTCTGTCAGGTCCAAAAATAAAAGTATAAATATCGCAATTATGACAAGGTGGCACATTACTGTCACTACTTAAAATTACATTGAATGCCAACGTGCTGTTATTTGTGCTGCTCTGTTAAAATGAAGATATGCACTGAATGGATTCCCTACCCACTCTATATAGTAATAGTATATTACATCCGAGGTGGGATATGTTTCATTATAGCTGAGATGAGAAACAATGCGAGGCTGTAATGAAACTCCCACCGCGGTATGTATACTATTTTACTCACAATCATTATAGTAATATGTCGATTCCTAACGTTTTACAGGTTGGGAAATATGTCATTCCTAATTGCAATAACAATCTCTTGGGTGGGAAATAACATTACTTCCTTGTACGTAAGTAAAGGAAGTATTGTAATCGCGAAAAATTTCGGTTTTCAGATTTCAGCGGAAATCTCCATTTTGATCATCCCTCAATCCATTTTGACTAATTTCGTCGTGACGTCTGTACGTACGTTCGTAAGTACGTATCTCGCATAACTCAAAAACGGTAAGCCGTAGAAAGTTGAAATTTTGTATTTAGGACTCCTATAACATCTAGTTGTGCATCTCCCTTTCTGGTTAATACACAATTTCCAGAAGTGGCACTTTACATGAAGCCTATAATAGATTTCAATGAAAAACTGTTTTAAAATATAATCCAAAACTTTTCAAATTTGGTATACAAGACTTTTATGTCAATCAAAATAACATAATAGATTTTGGTTAAAATAGGCTAACCGGAAGTGGAACATTACTTGAAGTTGTTAACAGTTTTTCTTGAATAAAATGATTTTATTTTGATTTTAGAAATAAATTCTTCAAATAAAACTTTTAGAGAATTAATTTCTGCGTCTAGCACATCAAGTATTATTAAATTAACCCTTTGAATAAGCGAGATATGTAAATTTAAAAATTATATACTTTTTTGTTTTTGTAATAAAGCTTGCTATGTATTATGACAAAAACATAAAAAAATATTCATATCAAATTACGTTAAATACGTGCAATTTTATGATACGTACAATAACAATTATTATATTTTTATTGTGAAATTAGTCATATTCATTGTTGTAATCAAATATTTCTTTGTTGTAATCAAAACTCTCATTAAAAAGAACCGGGTTAGATTATTTGTCGCTATATATCTTACCGTTTTGAAGTTAAAATTAATATTTTGTAATTTAGTTATTAAAATTAGTTTAATAATTGTACAAGGAAGTCGTGTGGTGTCCACATCAGATTTTTTGTTTTTGTAATAAAGCTTGCTATGGATTAGGACAAAAACATAAAAAATGTTCATATCAAATTACGTTAAATACGTGCAATTTTATGATTCATACAATAACAAATATTATATTTTTATTGTGAAATTAGTCATATTCATTGTTGTAATCAAATATTTCTTTGTTGTAATCAAAACTTTCTTTAAAAAGAACCGGGTTAGATTAATGTTAATTTAAGAATGATAGTAGTAAATGAATTATTTTTTGCTCTATATCAAAATATTTCTCGGGCTTGGCTTAAGCATGTCAATATTTTGTAATTTAATTATTAAAAAAATATGTATAGTTTAATAATCGTACAAGGAAGTCATGTGGTGTCCACATCAGATTTTTTTCTGAATACTTTGCCTCACCAAAGTTTTAGTGCACAAGCCGCCACTGGTCAAAAAACATTAATAAAAAATTAAAGAGGATTATTGTGAATAAAATAGTATACATACCTTGGTGGAAGTTTCATTACAGCCTCACTCTGTATCTCACCTAGAGGTTTCGCCTCTCGGTAGTATGTATACATAAGTTCTCGGTTGTAATGAAACATGTCTCACTTCGGATGTAATATACTATTATTCATAATCATCCTCTTTTTAAATCAATAATTTTCTGAATGAATCATCGAGTTATAACCTTTAACTTTGTTAATATATTTTGAAAGCTCTATAAAAAATTGTTTAGTCTACTTTATTATAGGGATCTATGACAATGTTGCTACGCAACCCCTATATAAACATTTCCTACCCGTGGGGTGGAAGTAAAATCTGTTATTTCCCACCCAAGAGATTGACATTGCAGTTAGGAATGATATTTTTCCCAACGTCTAAAATGTTAGGAATCGACATATTACTATAATGATTGTGAATAAAATAATAGTACTGTTTTTTACCTTCCGTCACCTTTAGGTAAGGAAGGTATTGTCTTTGGTCAAAAAATTCAATGATGAGTTTTTACTGAATAAGCACGTTTTAGGGTCCATATAATACGATTTTACCATTTTTACGATGATGTCTGTATGTATGTGTGTCTGTGTGTCTGTGTGTGTGTGTGTGTGTGTGTGTGTGTGTGTGTGTGTGTGTGTGTGTGTGTGACAAAACTTCCGGATTCCATAACTTCAATACCACGATTTCAAAAATTATAATTTTTTCGTATTCCTCAAGTTTACATCCAGAAGAACAACTGATTAGATTTTGGTTATAATTGGTCAACCGGAAGTAGTCTCATTTGAAGATTTAACAGTTAAATTTGATTTATTGACATTTAACGTTATTATAACTTAAATAATATATTATTCTCTATACGATTTGATTAAAATTTATACTTCATATTCAATAGATACAGAGTTAAAGAATTTTAAAGAATTTAAATTTTATAATTCAGCCAGCTATGCCAAACTTGGGAACTAGTAATATATTCATATAATTCAAATTGACAGATGTCAGTATCAATAAAAAGTAAATTAATGTGGCAGATAGGAGGATATTGAAGTAGATATTGGGAATACACGGAAAGATACGGTAAGAAAATAACTCTAGTGTTACAAGTTTTTAGAAAGATACAAGAAAGACGATTACATTGGTTTGAACATGTCATGAGGGGAAATGAAGAATTATATTGGAAAAAGAATGAATAGTTTAGTAAAGTTAAAGAAACAGAGGAAGCCCAAAGATAAGATGGAAGGACTGTATTGCGGAAGATTTGAGAGAAAAGGAACTGAATGAGAATGACATGCAAAAATAGCGACCCCTAACGAATGGGAAAAGCTAAAGAAGAAGAAGATGCCAGTGTCAAGTGCAATTTGAATAGTTTGTTTATGAAATAATTTTACTGGAAATTTAGAATCTTTTGTAAGAAAAATTATGGAATTTATACATTATACACGAGAATGACGGAAGGTATTGTGCTGGCCACAACAGATTTTTTAAATTATAAATTAATTGATTATTTCTAAAAGAGCACTTGTCAACTTTTACTAATTTTACAGTACACATGAAAAACTGTTTATAGATTGATCTATTTCATCTGGGGTTTTTATTTTTTTATATAAACAATATACATTGTTACAAACAATTAGGTAATAAATTTATGAAAATTAAATATTGCATCTTACAAAAAATTATAATTAAAGTGAATGGAGAAATGTCCTATCAAAAACAAATAACAATAATATGAAAAAATATAAATGTTGAATTAAATTAGGCATTGGACATAATTCTTGAGTAACATTCAATCTTATTAGAAAACTAAGAAAAAAACTAATGGCAATGATTCAGCAACTGGGCAAATCAAAAATATGTTTAACTTTTTCATCCCCTGAAAAATGATGGCCAGAATTACTAAAAATTTAATACAAATTAAGCAAGAACAAAACTATTTCTAATAATGAAATTTAGAAGAATATGAAAAACGGAATTAATACGAAAAGATCCAGTTACTTGTGCGAGATATTTTGACTTCAAAATTAATAAATTAATGTTGCTTTTGAAACAAAATTCGACTATTTTTCAAAATTATTTTGTGGCAGGCAGTTATTTGAGGGTGGAATTTCAAATGCGGGGATCATCTTATGAACATATATTCCTTTGGTTGAAGGATGCTCCAAAATTTGATTCTTTTAACAAAATTAATATTAAGTCCAGGTATGTATTTCGTTTATTGACAAATATATAACTTGCCACTATGATCCGGTAGACCCATATATGGCTGTTCAAAAACATAACACACGCACATGGCAATATACCGACCTTAGCTCAATTTCGTGATTTTGAGGCTAGTGCCCTTTTAATAATAATCAATTCAAATGCTATTTATGTTTTAATGTTTGTAATAATTTCTTATAGGAATGAAAACTGTTCTAATTCTTTCGTGCACAATAGCGTATCCAATTTAAAGTAAATTTGATTCAATCTCTTACTTTATCTTTTTGTTTTTAAAAGTAGGTATTAACAATTTTGTTTTAATACATCCACAAACCAATTAATTTACATCTTCCTCTTGGATTCATTCATCCTTTTTATAAAAAAAAGTTTCAAATCTCCCAATCACCTCCTCATCTTTTTCCTGAGAAAAAAGTGTCACCTCTTGGATGGGTTTGTTGAGGTAAGTTGTAACTCGTTAGCGGACAAGGAGGCTGGAAGAGTAGGGTCGTGAAGACTGGCCAGAATCTCTTGTCTGCTGTCGCTACTAATTACCGATCTAGCGTGTAATTAACACCGACCTGTCATAACAGATTAATGAATGTCTCTCTAGACACCAGATAGCAGGATTGGACTGACCAGGAACCAAGGAGGATATAAATAATAAATAAATAAATAAGAATTGTTCGAAAGTTGGAAGTTTATTTTTAGAAATAAATTTTGATGATGGGCCACTATCAGGATGTAACAGAAATAAATATAGTATTCTTCACGTGAGCATGACATTGCGCAATAAAGAGTGTATGATTCTTGATGACACATGTTACAGAATCTGTTTAAAAGGCGACGTAAGTCTGTTCAGCAAATAATTTGGAATTGTCTACATAGTTCGTATACCTACATTGGCGTGTGTTTTAGCATTTTTGTGTTTCGTGATGATTTACATTATTTATCAATAATGTCAAAGAAAAACTATCGAAAAGGGCTAGAATTATGGCTTTGTTTGCATGTGCGTTTTTTGATGCAGAAAAAGACAGTTTTTTTAGCATGTGCCAACAAACATTATGGAGCGAATTAACTCCCTATAAACGAAACATTGCGCAACGCCTTTCTTATGCGAAAAATACTAGCGACAAACCTTGTTGAGAGCAACAATATTTCTTAGTAACTTTTTAGCTCTCGTTAAGAGAAGTATTGGATTCATGCTAAAAATCTCATATCCAGATTTTAGTGAATAAGCACGTTTTAAGGTCCCTAGAATCCGATTATAACATTTTTACGATGATATGTGTGTGTGTTGAAGTGTGTGTGTGTGTGTGTGTGTGTGTGTGTGTGTGACTCAGTTGGAGGTACGATATCTCAAATTCTATACGACTAAAGACCTGTGTAATCACGGATTCCTCAATCTAACAGTAATGGGAAGAGTTGAATAGGTATTCTGGTAACAATTGGACAACCGGAAATGGTAGTTTCTAAGAAAAAATCTAAATATTATTTTTTGAAAATTTGTTACTATAAATAAAAAAGATAATTAAATTCTCAATCTGACACATTTAATTTTTTTATTATATCTCGTATAGGTTTGGAGATATAGCATATACATAATAATATAGTATAATCTGTTTTAATAAATCTCGTTGCCGAAAAACAGTTGAGATATTTACATGTTTGTAATTAGAGATAAATGCAAAATATGTCAAAAATCAGTTTTACTCACATTACTGGCAGATTTTTCTGGGAGGTACGAGTACATTAAATATATTATTGTATTATTAATTAAACATGTATTTAAAATTATAGGTGTGTTAATATTACATTATATTATAATATAATAATGAATTTGAAGAATTTTGAACATGTTAGAATAGTAGGACAAAATTCCTCATAGAACGAAAGCAGAGATACAATTTCAATTATTTGTGTGTACAAGGAATGTTAAATTCATTACTTATAGGGCGCGAGCAGTCAAGTGACTTTGTTGGCCTTGGCAAGCAGATATGAGGGTCAGAATAACGGCTAGCAGTTATTTACATAGATGTCACAATTGTCATGTCATAATTTTTCATTCAAAATTTCAAAATATTCTGTTTATTATGCAACATAAAATGAAAATGGCGAGAGGTATTGTGCTGGCCACAACATATTTTTTTCTAAACCTTCTTGATATTAAAATCCTTCAAAGTTTTCTCACAAATTTCATTACCAGCTTATAGGTGACCAATAAAGGACTAGTCTCTATTTTGTTAATTTAATTTTGTTAATCAAAGTTACTAACACAAATTTGACAGTAATAACCAAGAAACATTAGTAACAGCTTTCAATTCATTTTGGTAGCACTTCGTTGCTACGCCCATTAGACTAAAAGAGTCTCAATCAATAATTATTGTTAGTCGATTTATTTCTTATTGTCAAAATTTATTTGAAAAAGTTGACAACCGACATTCGTCTTCATTTGATTTGACTTGGCACTCCGGCTGAGTCTACTACCCCGTACTGAATCCAGGATACGTCAGGCCTACCCAGCCAGAGGTTTTTTGGACACATACACACTAGCAGCCGGCCCTGCTCAGGCCATGACACGGACTAGAGAAGAGCACACTATCAACAAATATAAAATATAAGAAATTGTTTAACGTCCAGTAGACTCCTCAACTTGTTAAATGGAAATCTATGTTCGGTGACTTTTTCAACGAGTAATTCTACCATTTGTATATATTTGAATTCTGTGAAGACGTCTTTACTCTTCTTATAGCATTCCAATTATTGTCTCAAAATGGATGCGAATTTAAAAGATATCTAATTGCATTCCATATCCAAGATGAACTTCTTAATTTTAAAATTGTCCTTTAACATGTACATGTACATGAAGCATAGTTTCCAGTTTTATTTCAGAATTGTTGTTTTCATTCCTTCTTGCATTTTTGGTGTACCTACTCCTCCGGCTTTGCATTATTGCTGATTTCTTTCCGTATTGTTGATGCTGTCACAATTAAATAGTAAACCTAAAAATAAAATTTATATTCGAAGCATCCTTAAAAGGACTGTAAGCACGATGCACCGATCCGTACACCTTCGTGTCCAAATCCATACTGATTCATTCATAATAATTTCTTGGCTACTAATTGTAGTCTTTAATTATCGTTACATCACACCCCGAGATAGTAATTATCTCTATAAAACATAAATAACATTTTGCTAATTGAACGTAGGGTCTTAGGTAACCGTTACATATCCGGGCATCAGCACCCTTCACGAATGCAAAATCACTACTTGCATTCATTTTCATATCACGAGCATCACACTCGTCCCAGGCATGGCATTCGCACCAGCCCACAAACACTAGGGTATCACACCCACCTTGAGTATGGAATCAGCACCATCTCATAAACACTAGGGTATCACACCCACCTTGAGTATGGAATCAGCACCATCTCATAAACACTATTCTCTGAAAATATGCACAATCAGAACCTGAAAAACAATACGAGAAGAGATAGCCAACCGCTCTCTTCAACGTTCAGGAAGCTACTGTCATAATGATACAGGTAGTGTAATCAGTAATACTCATTAATTGCCTAAAGAATTTATTAAATACCTCAAAATTAGATGTAACAAAAATATTAGTTTGGAATACAGCTCACAGGACTGTAGATAAAATGTGCCTACAATATTAAATTTAATATAGTCTTTAATTATGTTATTGAATTTAATGCCGATCATTTCAATCATCGTATGCTAAGATGAAGTGTTCCATTATTCTATTACCCAATTTCGATTTACCGTCTGGAAATGAATCCTATCCTGTCGTATGTTATTTGTTAGAATCTTCATCTAAATTCTTTATTTATAATTCCTTGATATATTTTTTCATTATTACACATTTTTACTGCACTTCACCTAACTATATTACTTCACTATTATATTCTTCATTGATGTTTGCTAGTGGATCATATTATTATGAGAATATAATTCCTTAGTCACGTGATATGTTTTCCGCCAATCAACATTCAGAATCTCCCTAGCTACAAGTTATCACAGCGATGATAAAAAACAAAGAAATAAACACCGTCTTTATAGTCGTTACTAAGGGATTTGTTTTCTTTATTTATGACATTGACAGTTAATTTTGAGTATAAAAATAAATAATAACAATAATTCAAACTCCGAAATATTAAATAAAACTAGTAAGTACTATGTTTTAATACAATATGAATATGTATATCAAAAGTTAGGTTAGGTTATATTGCAAAAATTCATTATATTCTCTCATTAAATATAAGCTCGTGATATGATTAATAATCGAAGATATTGCTCGTGAAGCCGGAGCAGCACATTTCAACTCGTCCTTCGGACTCGTGAAATCTGCAGCTCGGTTTCACTCGAGAATATCATCGATGGTAATCATATTACTTGTTATATTACGTATGAAAATATCTACTGGTTAAATTTAATATACTTATTTCTGTTTCTAGAGCAGGAATTTTACGGATTCTTTGACTAAATTTTACTTGCATTTATTGTTGTGAATGATCAATCTACAGCCTATAAGGGACCAGTGAATTTTTACCTCAATTCTAGTTACAGTGAAAATTTTGAATGAAATTTCAATGAAGCAGTTTATAAATCGTTAATCATTGTAAGAAATTTACATGTGTTAACGTATTCTGAATTACTCGAACACCGCGGTTATCAGTTAATAGTTTGTTGAGAACGGAATTTAAATTCATAACTAGTTGCTTACTAAGCAAAATGAAATTATAATTACTTCTATTGTATGTTTCGATGAAGAAAGAAGTTAATATGGATACCAAGCTAATATTGCCATTTATATAAAATAATAAATCTTTGGATTGCTACCATTTTTTACCTTCCATCACCTTTAGGTAAGGACGGTAGGTTTTTGGTCAAAAAGTTCGATGGTGAGTTTAATGAATAAGCACGTTTTGGGGTGCCTAGATTACGAATTTATTATTTTTCTCTTGCTATAACTCCAATAATACAATTCCAAAAATTATAATTTCTTCATATTCACCTTTTGTACTTCCGTATGAAGAGTTGATTTTGGTTACGATTGGTTAATCGGAATCACCCTAATTTGAAGATTTTAATAGTTTTTCTTGAATAAAACGCTGTTAAATATTATTCTTAACATTTAATGTTCTTATAAATATTAAAGAATATTTTATTCTCTATTCAATTTAATTATTTTTTTCTTTTCATATTCACTGAATTTAGAGATAAATAATGATAAAGAAATATCTTCCAATCTATGCTGCTAAAAGCTGCCCCATAGAAACAGAATATTCAAATATTATTAATTGACAGATGTCGGTGTCAAATATTTTTTTTACTGGAAATATAAAAATGTAAAATAATTTAATGTGGCAAAAACAAATCATATAAGCTAATACAACAGATTATAGCCACAAACCAATTCAGCAGATGTTGTAAATATAATGCTATATTATGTTTTTATTTTCTAATTATTAAAAAAAATACTGTTCTTTTTAGAACTAGTTCATTTCAATTTAGTACGGAGTAAGATCAGTTCATTTCTCCCCTAAAAAGAAAGCGCCTATACAATCGCTTTCAAAAAAAATTCTGAGTTGAATTTGTACAAAATAAGTAGAATTGACGAAAGGTAATGTGCTGGCCACATTTTTTTTCTTTTCTTGGATTTTTGTTTATATCATTGTACTCTATTTTTACCTCTCGCTAAGAGAGGTATTGGATTCATGCTAAAAATCGCATATCCAGATTTTATTGAATAAGCACGTTTTAAGGTCCCTACAATCCGATTTTATCATTTTTACGATGATGTCTGTGTGTGTGTGTGTGTGTGTGGGATGTTGGAAGGACGGTTACTCAAAAACTATAAGACTTAAAATTTGTTTAACAACGTATTTCCCAATCGGACATTCATGGGAAGATCTGAAAAGGTTTTGGTAATAATTGGACAACCGGAAGTAGAAGATTCTTGAAAAAAAATCTTCTAAATATTATTTTTTCAAAATTTTTCGTGGTAATATTAAAGAAAATTAAATTCTCTATCTGATACATTTAAATATTTTATTATATATTCCATAGATTTAGAGATAAAAGAAGTATAATATATAAAATGATCTGTTGTAATAAATTTGACAGCCGAAAGAATGCCATGAAAAATAGTTGATAATTTAAATTATTTGTAACTGACAGATAAATGTCAGTGTCAGAAATAATGAGTAATGAATTAAAAATGTACTTGGAGAATCCCTTAGTTCTTGATCTGTGACTATTATGGAGATGACAAGTCTAGGTTGAAGGACTTAAATTTGTTTCAAACATTATGGGACAATGTACACCAGTACTGTAGACTAGAGTAACTTTGAATTGCGAAAAAGCTATCAAATTCTTCTCAAGTAAGTTGTAAATATTGACAAAATCGGAGTGCAATCTATCCGGGAATTAGTGTTATTTAGATATAACAAGTATGAAAAAATAAAATGTAAAAGAAGATATATAAGAATAGATGCACAATCCAGATATATACATTTTAGACCGCCCAAAATTAATGTTTTTACTAGAAGAATATGAAGAGAAAGTAAACAAAGTTGTTCGAATTGAAAATTGCTGTTACCAGCCTAATATTTATATATGGTAAACTCTACTTTGTAATTTATTGTAACATAATTTATGGTAAAATATCTTCATGTTGAGACATGCTATTATTGAATAATAAAGAAGTTTATACGTCAGATTTATATGAATATATTATTTGTATTTATAAAAATAATCTTTGCTTTATGCATACAGCCAGGTAAAATATACGGCGAGAGGTTATGTGCTGGCCACATCAGATTTTTACTTATATTAGACAACTGACAAAATAATTTAAAACCATTAAAAATTATTTTTGAGAGATTTTTTTCCCTAAAAGCAAAATGATATACTTTTGTCATGATTTCTATTTTTGATGGTGGAAAAATAATACTATTTCAAAGACATTTTCTTAAAGTTAATTAATGTTTATATATAAAAATTGTGTCAAAATCTTTTAGACTCCTTGAACTACAAAATAAAACATAGATTGTTATATGAAATAGAGGAGGAGAAGCGCTGTATTTTTTTTTCTCAACTATTTTTTCTAGTCGTACTAGGAGTATATGTTTCTTAATAAAGTCTTGATAATTAATAACTTCGACTGATTGTTGAATATTTAATTAGACAATTATATATTTTGTAATCAAAAACAAAACAAAGATAGTGTCAAGCACAACTAGTTTTACTGGTAATTGGCTTCTATTCATTTGGAAAAGCATATATGAGTGTAAAGCACAAAAAACTGATTTACATGATTGAAAAATAATAATTAACACGTCCTGCTTTAAATATAAATAAAACAAATAAAGAAAGGAGAATGATTAAATAAGGATATACCTACAAGACTACTGTCTATGAATTAGATATGTTTTACTTGCATTTTTTGCAACATTATCAATATAGATTATCGCAACAATTAGCAGCACAAGTTCTTATAATCTTATTCTTATCCTTTTCTGTTAAGGTACGGCCCTGCCGTGTCAATTAGTCGCGTGTAGCGATCGGATATAGACGTCCGTCTTTTTGTGTTGTGGTGTCGCTATCAATGCTCACTGTCAATGGAAATAATTAACCAAAACCAGCGGGTTTAATGAGTACGCAACAGCTACAGCAACAGGCATCACCTTCCCAAGAGTGTTGATGTTGAGTTGACTTGTTTCACTGTTCTACAGGGCACACACACCCACACGGGGACACAAGACACGGTAGAAGACTCATCGCAAGTAAGGTTGGGCAGTTGGTCACAAAAAAGTGTATCAGTTGCGATGGATAGTGAATGCTCGATAGCAATAGTTAATAATAAGAAACTAACTTACATAGAAGTCATAATCGATTAAGCGACCTCAACTTTGTTACAACATTAAGACATACATCATAGCGGTTACTTTTGTATATTTTGCAAACTGAAAATTTCTTGTACAATGATACATTCGAATTTTTTAAAGATGTCCAACCAAGGTCATCCGCGAATTGTATGATTTAAGATTTTAAACTCCGCCCATTCCAATAAATTCAGTAGTGGCGTTTACTTCGTTTTCATAAGGATACATAAGATACTATTGTTATTTTGTTATTATAAAAATATATGGTCAATAAAAGCATTCAAAATTCTAAAATAAGTCAACTGGTAGGTTTGTTAGCAAATGTAAAGCTAAATATGTGAAAAATGAGTTACTGACACAATGTCAGTGAAAGAAAATAACGTTATTCCTACGGCTATGAGTCAAGGTAATATATCTGTATTAACAAATAAACTTACGTTGCAGCAACAGTTTTGTCAACGAGCATCGTTAAAATGGAATGTCCTAACTTAATCGAAACAATATGAATTTTTGAAAGAAAAGCGTTTATATCCATCCTTATCGCACACGCTTCGTGTCATGGAAAATGATAGAGATAAATGCAAGCCAATTTGTTAATTCGTTCATAATACAAAAGACCTTGATTGGCCATCTTTAAAAAAAAATTCTGTAATACAGTAGAAGGTTTACAATTTAATAAAATGAATTCAATTTCGCTCGAAAATCGCTTAAAAATAATCAAAATTCATTATGAAAATGGTCGATCCATGAAAATTACATTTCGTAAAATCGTGGATATTTTCGGTCGTTATAATCGTCCATCAGAACCTGCAATTAAGAATTTAGTGAAAAATTTGAGTCAACTGGGTCAGTACACAACGTAGCTAGACCAAAATGTACTCGTACCGGTCGTTCGCAAGGAAATATTCCTGCTGTGGTGAGCGATAGTATTGAGGAGGATCCAAATTTATCAATTCCACGGCGTTTTCAACAATTGGGCTTGACCCTAAACACAACATGGCATATATTGCGCAAGGATTTGGCTCCAAAGCCTTATAAAGCCCAATTGGTGCAAGAATTGAAGCCACCAGATCATGATCAACGGCGACAATTTGCTGATATCATCATTGAACAAGGTGCTGAATTTTCAGACAAAATCATCTTTTCTGATTAAGCTCATTTTAATTTGAATGACTACGTTAACAAACACAATTGTCGCACTTGGGCTTTTGAAAATCCAAGTGCAGTTGTTGAATAACCATTACATTCATCACGTGTCACTATTCGATGTGCTTTTTGGGTTGGCAATGTCATTGGACCGCTACGGTCAATGGAGTGAGCTATATGGCCTATTTTGGATGATATGGATGTCGACGACTTGTGGTCTCAACAGGACTGGACAACTTGCCACACAGCTCAAGAAATAATCGATTTATTGAAAACCAAATTTGATGGACGTGTGATTTCACGTCGAGCAGATGTCAATTGGTCACCAAGATATAAATAATAAATATATAAGAATTGTTCGAAAGTTGGAAGTTTATTTTTAGAAATAAATATTGATGATGGGCCATTATTGATCAATTCTCTGATTCTTAAAAGTCACTACTATTTAGAATGTAACAAAAATAAACACGTAAGAATGCCATAAGTCAATTCAGCAGATTATTAGGTTATAAATATAATGCTATAAATGTTTTTATTTCTATTTCTTATTTGAAGAAACATACTGTTCTTTTTAGAAGTAGTTCAGTTCAGTTCAGTAAAAGGAAGATCAATTCATTTCTCTCCTAAAAAGAAAACGCTCATAGAATACTTTGGAAAAAAAATTCTGTGTGGAATTTGTACAAAATACGTAGAATTAGCGGAAGGTATTGAGCTGGCCACATCCGATTTTTTTACTTCCGTTAACTTTAGGTAAGGAAGGTATTGTCTTTGGTCAAAAAATTCAATGATGAGTTTTTAGTGAATAAGCATGTTTTAAGGTCCTTATAATACGATTTTACTATTTTTACAATGATTTCTGTATGTATGTATGTGTGTGTCTGTATGTGTGTGACAAAAGTTTCGGATCGCATAACTTCAATACCACGATTCCAAAAATTATATTTTTTTCGTATTCCTCAAGTTTACATCCAGAAGAATAAGTGATTAGATTTTGGTTATAATTGGTCAACCGAAAGTAGCCTCATTTGAAGATTATAAAAGTTAAATATGATTTATTGACATTTTTAACGTTATTATAACTTAGAGAATATATTATGTTCTATACGATTTGATTGCATTTTATACTGCATAGATATAGAGTTAAAGAAATAAAGATATTAAATTTCATAAATCAGCCAGCTATGCTAACCATGAAATTGCTAATATATTCAGATAATTCAAATTGACAGATGTCAGTATAAATGAAAAGTAGATGAATGTGGCAGAGATGAGGATGTTGAAGTAGTTATTGGGGACGATACGGAAAGATACGCTAAGAAAATAACTTTAGTGGTACAAGTTTCTAGAAAGGTACAAGAGAGACGATTACATTGGTTTGAACATGTCATGAGGAGAGATGAAGAATGAATAGCTTAGTAATAGTAGGTTGAAGAAACAGAGGAAGACCAAAGATAAGATGGAAGGACTGTATTGCGGAAGACTTGAGAGAAAAGGAAATGAATGAGAACGACACGCAAAACAGAAATGAGTGGAAGTAGAAAATAAAATATAACAATCCCTAACGAATGGGAGATGCTAAAGAAGAAGATGTCAGGTCAAGTGCAATTTGCATAGTTTGTTTATGAAATAATTTTGCTGGAAATTTAGAATATTTTGCAAGAAAATTTATGTATGGAATTTATACATAATACACAGGATTGACGGAAGGTATTGTGCTGGCCAGAACAGATTTTTTTGAATAACTTTCAAACTGTTTGGAATTTTAAATATTTCTCAGCGGAATCTGAATGAGCACTTATAACTGCTCAACATTGCCCATTTAACCGTCCTCGTAGCTTTTATAGTGTCCTAGATCCCAATGGTACACCACTTAATTTGAAAAAAACTATAAAAATGCGACTACTGGTAATGTAGGCGACAAAAATAATAAATGCACATTTCTGTTGAAATGAATGTATGATAAATTAATGTCATTTATATATGTCTCATTTACAAATGCGTTTATCAAATATAATTAACAAATTACCGCAATTTTTAACAGTTAAAGAAAGCATATGAATAATTCATTATAATTTATTAATAACACATCACATGTCTTGTCAGTTTTCACACCTAATTATTTCCTTTATTTTGATAAACGGAAACGTAAATATTTCTGCGAATTCATATCATTATGTAAATGATTTGTCCGAGATATTATGGGCTGAGGAATAATGTGTGATTAGCATAAGTAGCTGTGGAGATGTGTAGAGAGTATGTTACACCTACATTCACTGCCACAGTGTTTGGTAGAATCAATTTAGAGTACGGGTACAATCTCCGCCTGGCTGTCATTAATGTATTCATCGATGTCGTTGTCCTAACACACCATCATTTTTCAAACCAATCCAGGCCGAGGAGGCGACAGCATTTTGTGGTATGCTGGTTAGGGACATTTAAGCCGTATTCTTTCGCTGGGTTGGAACAGATCCAACTGATTGTATGGATTAGATCAGACCAGGTCACGTGGACGCAGATGAATTTATTCGAACAAACACACGTATCTGTCAAAATCAGTCGGAAAAATGAATTTCATTTTTCTATATTTACCATTATTTATTCTTGTTTAAATTTCTTATAGAACTATTAAAAAAAATCTTTCAGAACTCATTATTCGCTTAAAATGATACAACCATTTTAGTTTTAGTTCTGTTTATTGTTATAAAAACCGACTTTTCGGCAGCATGAACTGCTGTCTTCTTCAGGGAACCTTAAATGTAACCTCTTGTCCTTATTGACTTATAAAATATGACAGATACTTCCGCCATTTTTGAATCTTAAGTGATATGATCTTTCTAATCCAAGTTTTTGTTGCAGTAGATGACAATGACTCCTCGCGCCCTATTTTATATAACATTTCTTGTATACCTACACTCTACACCAAAAATTCTACTTACATGTATTCTTTATACTTAGATTTTTAAATTTTAAATCCATTGTATGAAGAAATTTTGTCCTACTCTTCTAATTTTTCGAAATGTTTCCAATTCGTTGTCGGGATTGATAGAATTTTTGAAGGGTATATGTAATATACCTATAATTTATCTGTCAATTACAAACTTATTTTTTTCAACTGGTTTCCATGACATTATGTGTGCTGTGAGATTTATTACAACAGATTATTATATATCTTATATTTCTGTATCTCTAAATCTATAAAAGATATAATAAAATATTTATATGTATCAGATAGAGAATTTAGTCTTCTTTTACTAGCAAGAACAAAATTTATCAAAAATAATATTTAGAAGATTTTTTTTAAGAATCTGCTTCTTCCGGTTGTCCAATTATTACCAAAATTGAGAAATACGTATTTAAACAGATATTAAGTATTGTAGTTTTTGAGAAATCGGCCTTCCAACGTCCCCATACACATACACACACACATACATCCACACACACACACACACACACACAGACATCATCGTAAAAATATTAAAATCGGATTGTAGGGACCTTAAAACGTGCTTAATCATTAAAATCTGGATATGCGATTTTTAGTATGTATCCAATACCTCTCTTAGCGAGAAGTAAAAATGAGTAGATATTGCAAAATGAAAACCCACTTGGAATTTTTTTTGTAATAAGAAATTTTAGTCAAGTAATTCTGATTACGTTACATAAAAATGATTCATTGTATTGTCGTTAAATTCCTTGGACAAATACGAGGACAAATATTTTTCTTTTGTTTCACATTGTAACTTAATAGATTTCTAGTAGACCAGACAATAAAACTTTAGTGCGAAGTACGAAGACGTAGGCTGCATAATAATTACAAATAAATTACCAGACAAAATACAACGTAAATATGACTAAACATATTTCAGTCTAGACTCTAGACCAAATGTTATTTTATTGGTATGTGTTTTTTGAGTGCCAGAAAACAACCTATGTAGTTGTTACAATATTTAGTTTAAAGAAATTCTTTTAATTTTAATAACTCATTAAAAAATCTTACTCTTATTTAATCGTATATTGTAATGAAGAATGCCAATTTAGCAGTTAAGGAATTTAATGTTCTATAATATTTGGAGTAACAAATTGTTAAAAAATAATGTTTAGACATATTTTTTAAACACTGTTTAGTGTTTTAAATAAACTACTACTTCCGGTTGTTCAATTGCTACGAAAAACTAATTAGCTTGCACCATTGGTATTAAAATGACGAATATGAAGTTTCATTTGTTTTAGTCACAGTATTTGAGCAATCGTCATCATCATTGTAAAAATGTTAAAATCAGATTCTACGGACTTAAAAATTTGTTTTAAAATTAAATCTCGATACCGTAAAACGGGGTTACTTTGCATTGTAATAGTTATTTATGTAGAGGGTGGAAAGAAAAGGTTCATGCCTTAAGAAATTTGAAGCACGACGCGTAGTGGAGGGTTTTTACTCGTCCAAGGGTGTAAATGTAAACTTCTTTCGGCCTGAGGTAAGCACTACTACAATTACATGAAATGTTTTAAATTATTTTTTATGTTGCTATGTATTACGTGCCCATGCTACAAAACAATAAAGCAATGCGTTGTATTGTTAACTATTTGATTATGTAATTTTTACCTCCCGCTACCCTTGGTAAGGGAGGTATAGAGATCATGCTAAAAATCGCATATCGAGATTTTGATAAATGACCACGGTCCATAGATGATATCTGAGGGTGTGTGTGTGTATGTGTGTATATGTGCGTGCGTTTGTTTGTATGTGTGTGTATATGTGTGTGTATACAGTATTTGTTTTTAAAGATGTCCGATCAAGGTTATCTTTATCATAAACGAGTAACAATTTGGCATACATTTATCACTCTCCTTTGCAAAGGCTATAAGCCTGTGTGATAAGGATGGATATAACACGTTTGTCATTCAAAAAATCATATTGTTTCGACTACGTTAGGACATTCCACTTTAAAACGATGCTCGTTGTTAATAATACTTTCGCTGTAGCGTAAGTTTATTTATTAATTCAGATACATTACCTTGATTCATAGCCGTACGAATAACGTTATTTCTACCTAACACCTTATTTAGCCCTATTGCTGTTACTGCGATTTTTACTGATAGAGGATACTATAGTACACGTATGTCATAAAAACACGATAGACCATTACTGTTCATTCTTTAAGATATCATTTCTAAAAAATCTGATGTGGCCAGCATATTACCTTCCGTCAATCCTGTGTATTATGTATAAATTCCAAACATAAATTTTCTTGCAAAAGATACTATATTTCCAGTAAAATTATTTCATAAACAAACTACGCAAATTGCACTTGACACTGATATCTCCTTCTTCTTTAGCTTTTCCCATTCGTTAGGGGTCGCTATGTTTTATTTTCTTCTTCCACTCATTTCTGTTTTTCGTGTCGTCCACATTTAGTCCCTTTCCTCTGAAGTCTTTCGCAATACAGTCCTTCCATCTTATCTTTGGTCTTTCTCTGTTTCGTCTACCTTCTATTACTAAGCTATTCACTTTTCAAATATATTCTTCATCTCTCCTCATGACATGTTCAAACCAATGTAATTGCCTCTCTTGTATCTTTCTAGAGACTTCTATCACTCGAGCCATTTTCCTAATTCTTTCATTCCTTATCCTATCTTTACGTGCCATCCCCAACATCTATCTCAACATCCTCATCCCTGCTACATTAATTTTCTTTTCATTGACACTGACATCTGTCAGTTAGAATTTTCTTAATATAGTAGCTGTTTCCAGATTATAGTATAGCTGGCTAATTTATAACATTTAATTTCTTTATAATCTTGAACTCTATATCCATTGAATATGAAATATAAAATGCAATCAATTTTATAGATAAGAATGTACCTGAATATTTATAAAATAAATAAATATTTCATCACGGCATATTACCCATTGCTGGGTGTGGCAATCTGCTGTGTACACAGATATCGGTAATGATGGAAAATTTGAACCGTGCACGCCCTTACAAGGCGTCACCCCACGGGCACTCGTCGGTCGGGATCGAACCTGGGTCCTCAGATTCGCGACCAGACACTCAGGCACAAAGCCACGAGACCACATAATATTTATAATAACATTAAATATCAAAAAGTATATTTACATGCGTTTTAACAAGAAAAACTGTTAAAATATTCAAATGAGGGTACTTCCGGTTTACCAATTATAATCGAAATCTAATCAATCTGCATATGGATGTAAGGAAGAGGAATGCGTAAAAATTGTAATTTTTGGAACTGTAGTATTGAAGATATCGCGGCCGAAATACACACACACACACACACACACACGTACAGACATACAGACATCATCGTAAAAATAGTAAAGTTTTACGGTATGCGATTTTGGTATGATTTCTACACATCTTTTATCTATATTGGGGAAAGATCAAAATTGACTCTTATACTACAAATAATAAATATTGTCATAAGTAACACTTAACATATTCTCCTGATCTCTTCTGTTAGCATCTGCTTAAGTTACGTTACGTTACACGGAATCGGCATTCGACATGATCCAAATCCCAGGGGTCGTATTACGCGACCGTCTGTTTGTTTTATTTAACCCACTCTTCAGTGGTTGCGTCTGCAGTTCAAGTTGCAATCCAGAGTTAAGTATCCGGCTAGGATTCCGTTAAGTGGTTAGGGTTGGATGACGTAGTGATTGCGGGTGATAATTAACACCAAGAGTGATTTAGCATCAAGTAAAAGAGCTGAGTGAAGAGTTCGGAATGAACAGGTGTTTAACCTGTAAGTTAGGATAATATTACTGCAAATAAATTGTGGTTTATTTGTGGGTTTTTGAGGTTTGCAGGATTGATAAATTACTTAAATTAAGGTAGAAATAGAAAGTTTTATATTGACATAGGATTTTTCTGGATGGACAATACAATGCTAAAATGATTTTCTAATGGGGCAACGTAATCCTGATCACTATGTATACAGGCTGTCCCAAATTAAGTGGTATACCATTGGGATCTCGGAAACTATAAGAGGTAGAGGTCGGTTAAATGGGCAATGTTGTGCAGTTTTGAGGGCTCATTTAGATTCCGCTGCGAAAAATTTAAAATTCGGAATAGTTTGAAAGTTATTAAAATATCTGAAAACGCGATTTTAAAAAATGTCGAATAACTCCGAAATTATAAAAGATATAAAAAAATGTTTCATATAAAATTTGATAAGGAAAAAAAATGACGTCAGAATAAACTGGCGTAGGGATGCGCACGATACATCGATGTATTGGAAACATCGATATTTAGCTTTCGATGTTTACCTCGAATTTATTTTTTTCGATAACATCGGTCGACATCCATGTTTTCTATAGGGACCCTAAAACGTGCATATTTATTGAAAACTCACCACTACATTTTTTGACCAAAGACAATACCTTCCAAAGTGACGGAAGGTAGAAAATACTTATTTTTTCTCTTTCCAATGATATGAGGGTTTTAATTTTTTTTTACCCCTAAGATCTTAGATTTTTCATGAAATTTCTTATTTTTTTGAAAGTATCTGTAATATTTACATGTTATATTAGTTATTTTTATTAAATATATTACTTTATTGTGACAAAATATTATGGTGAATAAAAATCATCTGTTTCAATAAGTTTTTTATATCAGATACCTGGTTCAGGTACACATACGTCCTACCTACGTTAAATAAAAAATATTAAATTATGAGCAGGATATATATAGAATAGGTTACCTAAGAAAAATAAAATACCATTTCGAAAAATTCCTTAAATTTTTGACATAAAAATAAGAAATTTAATGAAAAATAACGAAAAATTTAAGACTTTAGGGGTAAAACAAAATTTAAAAAAATCTGATGTGGACACCACACGACTTCCTTGTACGATTATTAAACTATACATATTTTTTTAATAATTAAATTACAAAATATTGACAGGCTTAAGCCAAGCCCGAGAAATATTTTGATATAGAACAAAAAATAATTCATTTACTACTATCATTCTTAAATTAACATTAATCTAACCCGGTTCTTTTTAAAGAGAGTTTTGATTACAACAATGAATATGACTAATTTCACAATAAAATATAATATTTGTTATTGTACGAATCATAAAATTGCACGTATTTAACGTAATTTGACATGAACATTTTTTTTATGTTTTTGTCCTAATCTATAGCAAGCTTTATTACAAAAACAAAAAGTATATAATTTTTAAATTTACATATCTCGCTTATACAAAGGGCTAATTTAATAATACTTGATGTGCTAGACGCACTCTAAAACTTTTATTTGAAGCATTTATTTCTAAATTCAAAATAAAATCATTTTTTTCAAGAAAAACTGTTAACAACTTCAAGTAATGTACCACTTCCGGTTAGCCTATTTTAACCAAAATCTATATTTCGATTGACATAAAAGTCTTGTATACCAAATTTGAAAAGTTTTGGATTATATTTTAAAACAGTTTTTCATTAAAATCTATTATAGGCTTCATGTAAAGTGCCTCTTCTGGAAATTGTGTAATAACCAGAAAGGGAGGTGCACAACTAGATGTTATAGGAGTCCTAAATACAAAATTTCAACTGTCTACGGCTTACCGTTTTTGAGTTATGCGAGATACGTACGTACGTACAGACGTCACGACGAAATTAGTCAAAATGGATTCAGGGATGATCAAAATAAATATTTCCGCTGAAATCTGGAAACCGAAATTTTTCGCGATTACAATACTTCCTTTACTTACGTACAAGGAAGTAAAAATAATCCTTACACCATTGGAAAGACAAAAAAAGAAGTATTTAAAAAAATAAAAATCCAATATGACGCCCTTTTAAAATAAGGGAGTTACTACTAATATCTTGGAAACAGCCATCTTGAATTTTATTCTGACATCACTTTTAAGTTTGCCTCATTAAATCATGTGGTTTTTATATGATTCCGATTGCGATTTTCATTTCTTTTGAATAATTTTCAAATAGTTCGGAATTTTAAATTTTTCTTTGTGGAATCTGAATTAGCATTCAAAACTGCATAACATTGCCAATTTAACCGACATCGTAACTCTTATAGTTTCTGAAATCCCAATGGTATTCCATTTAATTTGGGACACCTGTAGATGGCAGCAAAAAATTTCGATGAAATGACAATATTAATGTCATAAAATATTAAAAATAATTTGGAATGAAGTATTGACCAGTGAAATTTTTCTATTTACATATTATTTATCTAGTACATAAAATAGCCAATTTTAAGCCACCGCAATGCTCTTGTGTTCTTTCTATCTACCCCTTGGTGTGTGTGAGGGAGTAATCGGGTGTCGGATGACGCAAGGCTCCGCCGTCGGTCGGATCTCTGTCAACACAGGCGCTCCGCATCAGCTGTGTTTGCGGATCTGCCACTCTTCGATGAGAGTAGAGCTGTCTACTGTCTACACTGTCTACAGGCTCTACTCTGACCGTTCCACTACCACTAGGGCTTGGTAAATAACGATTACCAGATTAAACGCTCAAAAAATGAGGGGAATTTCAAGCCTTGTTGACTGCACGGATGAATTTTAATACTGGTAATGGATATTGAAACGTCGGGGAGCTAATTTAAAATACTACGTTGAGTACGTTGAGAAATTGTTGGCTCAACAATAAGGACTTTACTATTATTTGTGTTTATTCCTTGCGGCACTACTTAAGGTACATTTTGGATTACTATTTAAGATGTATCTAGGGACTCGTTATAGCTACAGTAGTGGTTTCCAAAGTGTGTTCCCCGGAATCAAACGGTTTCATTGAAGCCACATAAGGGTTCCGCGAACAAAGAAATATAAAATTATCAAAATATATCTCACATAAAAAATGCGTGCTAAAGAGTAAAATCAAGTTACATTAGTTATGTAGTTTATAATATTTATGATTTGGTACTTCTCAATATTTTCTTAGATCACAATGAAAGTTATTTTCAAACTATTGTTTCTTTTCAATTCAAACATTTTATGAAAAGAACTTCTGCTACAAAAAGCTTTGTTTTGTAGGAATTCAACGATACTAGGTTGTGCCGATGTGACACCGTTATTGTTGAAAAGTATCGGCGATTTCATTATGAACAAATAAATTTTAGAAGTAAAAACTGATGTGATCAACACAATACCTTCCACCATTTAATTTTTATTCATTTAAATACATATACCTATGGGGTCTCGTTGCCGCGTGCCTGCGTGTCTTTTCGCGAATCTGGGGAACCGGAATCGGATTCAATTTCCACCAACGCCAAATATTTCGAATTTTAAATGGTACAAAATTGACCCTTGTGGTGCACTCTCCACGCCAGAATGAATGCCCGTGAAGCGCTTGGTATACGCCCGCACGATACAAATATGTTATCATTACAGAAATCTGTGTACAACGCAGATTAGTACATCGTAATATGGCGTGATGATATATTTATTATTATTTTTATTTAAATACATACCTGCATATTTACTAATGCTAATGAATATTAAGTTCCTTTCCATATAACTATTATTCTATTTTCAATTTTCTTTTTAAAACGTTACTATTATTAATTTGAAATGACAATGACATTTATCTGTCAGTTACATACATTTAAAATATGAACTGTGTAACTAAGAAATTGTGTTTATCTATAAAACATATAGACTCCGGGATTTGTAAAATTGATTATTTTATTAATTTATCCTGAAAATATATAGAAAATCCAATAATCTTTAATTTAATAACATAAATCGCGAAAAAATGGCTTCTAGTATACATGAAAAATGTACACCATATACCACACAGCATTTAATTTAATTTACATATTAAAAGATAAGAACCTTAATGAAGACATGATTCTTTTTATTGAATATGACAGTGTTTATTTGTATTTTATAGAGTGTTAGACCATTTGTCATAGAACACACGTCTACTACCGCGACCGGAGACAATGTTGCAATGCATATCACTTCCATTTGTCAGTTGGTTCGTGTAGTATTTCTAGATAAAATCATTTTCGTGATTCTATTGTCTTAGTCCGTCTGTCACAGCTGTCACGGACTAATGTCGAAATCTCCAAGTAAGGCTCTGCGTTTCTTGTTCAGCAGTTCAGCGTTCACTTTCTCGTGGTATTTCTACTTCCACTGATCGATTTCTCTGCTCTTATTTACATACATGTAAAACTAGCCACCCATATCAGGAAAATTTGAATGCGTTCACCTTACATAAACCATATGTGCAAAAACACGGTATGCATATTTATTTTATTCTAAAAATGTACCAAAGAAAACAGCCTGAATAAATGCTTATATATAGTAACAAGAATATTATGAAATTATAACGGATATTGATTCAGAAATTTTTGAATAACTATCTCTTCCCAAGAAATATTTCATAAGAAATGATTCTGTAGGTTAGAGTTACCACCAGTCCTCCTTTGGGGAGCGCAGTCCTCCTTTACTCAATGTTGTCCTCCGTCCTCTTTTACGATAAAAATGTCCTCTTTAACATAAAATTTATAGGCGATACTAATACCAATACGAACAAATAAATTTTAGAACAAGGTAAAAATAAAAGAAAGACAAAGGTAAATGCATATATATAATGTAACAGAAATAAGTACAGAACTCGTAGAGTTTAACAATATTTCTTAAAAACTTTTTCTTGTAAACCTTCTAGATAGTGAGTTTCTTCAAAGTTTTGTCACAAATTTCATTACCTGTCTATGGCCGAATAAAATAACATATGAAAGTCGGAAAAGTAGAGCGCGTTGCATATTGGCAAATTTCAAAATGGAACTATTCTGCGCGTGCATCTACGAATAGCTGTTTCTGGTTTGTTTCCGTTATAACTTATAACCTTATGATTGTGACTGAATACAATAAAAGAATGAATTTCAACACGAAAGATTAGAAACTGGGGGTCTATTCTAATTGAAGCGACACTGTAGTCTCGCTATGTCGTCACTGTTAGTGACGTCATATGATGACGTTCAAGCTACGTCACCATTTAGTAACTTTTAATTCATTTAGTGAATTTTAATATTACAAGCTTGGTATCATGTAAGTAAAGCAGTGTCTACTAGATGGCATTACTGTAGTTTAAAGAGCTCATTTTGAATTTCAATACAGTTTCATTTGTGATCTACTGCTGGTTCTCCCTCTTTTGAGTCGGGTGTTATACATTTTATTCTTATTTTCTTTATTTTTAAAATTTTTGTTATTTGTTTATTGTTATTTTACTATTAAAATAAGTTTTAGTTGGTTTTTCTTTTTGAGTAATATAAATTTAATTTAGTTCTTTTAGTATAATACGTTATTTTTCAATATTTTTATGTTAGAATAAATGTATAAATTAATTGTAACTTTTTATGTATTTAGTTTTTGTTTGTATATAATTGTCACAAAAACGAGAAAGAGAAGAGAGGGTAAATAGAGATCTAAAGGGAACTTTGCTTCATTTTATGATCATAAGGATTTTGCTCGCGGAAAATTTTTGGGGGCAGATGGGCGACAAAATTGGAAGTCACTGAGAGCGGTTAACATTTCTTTTGTGAAAAAATCAAGTACTTACTCTTAAATAGGCAGGAATTCGATTTCTATAACTGCCATAATTTAAATGTGGGTTTAAAATATTTACCATGTACAAAGAAACTTCTTTACCCAGTCTAAAATTTTCAAGAAATTCAATTTCGGGCAATTGGAACGGATTATGTGCATCCCAAATTAATCTTCGAGCAATTCTAGCCGCTTCTCTTCTCTCCTTTACTTCAGCAGTACGCACAACAAAACACGAAAAGCCACTGTTTAAAAACAAAACACTCAGTTCTTAGTTAGCGAGAGTCGAAAAGAAGTAGCGACAGCTACTTTGGTGTCGAATACCGTAGCGATAGCAAGTGACGTCATATTACGTCATCATCGCATTTCAGTGGTAGGGACAGTACGTCATCATTGCATTTCGGTAGTAGGGACATTACGTCATCATTGCAGAATGGTAGTGGGGTAGCGATATCACACGCTTAGCGAGTCTCTAACTGAATTAGAATAGACCTCCTGGTGAAGCAATTGACAGATACACCAGAAGATGAAACTATACACAAATCGGGGAAGAAAAAAGATACGTGTAGAATAGAATACCTCGATTAAGGTAACAAAAAAATAACACGTCCAATTATTATGTTACAACAGGTTGGACAATCCAAACAAGATAATATTTATAGGGTGCAGTCGACCAAGAACTATTCTACAATTAACGGAACAAGAAAACGCATAAAGATGATTAAAAGTGATGCAGGCATAAATGAAATCACAATAAATGTTCAAAATGGCCACCGTTATTGTCAATGACTAAAGGCGTGGACGAAATGAAGAAATGATGTAACTATTGTTCTTTCAATATCCTCCAAATTGTCATATGTGACACAGTGTTGTAGTGCTATTCTTCGAGTACTAGGCCCTGGTGATCAGCAACTTCTTCAATATTCTCTATGTGATCAGGGCGTGTTCTACTACGGTCTTGAGCAGCAGGATTAAAGGACTTATTATCTCGGAGATTTATTTATTTTATTTACATACAGGTACAAAGGTGCGACCGTTTAGAAGATGACGATTCAGAAAACGTGCCAAATAAATTTGGTGGGCTTCGGCAGCGTTCCTCTGAGCTTCAGCATAGGTCAGGACAATGTCTGAATACTCGCTATCCGTAAAGGCAGACATTTTTTACTGATTACAACTTTTATAATAATTATTAATGGAGTTATTTGTCAAAATTTATTTGAAAAAGTTGACAACTCACATTTATCAAAAACAATTGTGTCATTGTTATCAATGTATTATGAAAACACCTAACCGCTCGTTAATTTATGAAGGGGGTAAAAATGCTAAAAAAATGAGATTTCGAAAAAAGTTAAGAAATATTGTTGCTCTCGAGAGTTCTTTCTCTAGTTAAATTTAATGTACTTATTTCTGTTACTTGTGAAATCAAAATTACTTTTAACTAAGAAAATAAAATTACGTAATATTGATAAGACTTTTATTTTAAAAATATATTATCCTCAAATTGTGCGAAGAGAAGCGATTTCGCAAATCTGAATGAGACTTGCTGCAATTCTTTTCTTTTGCGCTGTTTTTTTTTTTTCAAATTTGCCTATAGAAATAGTAATTAATAGTGCCAGAAAATCTACGCGTCTGCTCTTCTTGCAATATTAGGGGCTTTTAAATATATCTCAACTTCTTTGTGCGAATCAGGGGTTAGATGCTGGAGAGTTGGTCAAATGAAACGAAGTACTAAGAATTCTAGCACAACATAGTAACTTTACGTGGTTTGTTGAAAACGCGAAATTCGAAATGTATTGGTGTATTGAGAAATAAACATCGTCGTTTTCGATATATCGGCTAAAAAATAATATCGCCGATATATCAGTACCGGTTGCATCACTGTATTTTAGTAGGCGCTGTATTGTCACGCTGGGTTGGATGATACGATGCAGGACTCAATTAAGCCGTTGAGCGCACAATTTTATATTTATTTTATTTCTAAATTTTGTGCGAGAAGCGAGTACAAATCGATATACCCATTAGTAATATAATAATTGTTTATTGTAACTTCATGTTCTCCATTCCAATTTTTAAAAGGTGGCAACCCTAGTCACAATTCAAAATTGAAAACAATTCCGAAGTTAGTAGGAATCAAACCCACATCATCTTAAGCACGATCGGCTATTCTAAGCATACATTAATTGAATTTAAATTATAATATTTAAAAGTCATACTTTACAAGTTTCACAAGCTTTCAGTCTCCGAATCAACCTCATGGTCATTTATCAGAGATCGTCCCATTTAACCAGAACCACAAACGAGTTTCACTCTTATTGGAACTCAGCAGTGTGGTGCACTGAAGTCTCTAGAAGGCACTGACTAGGTTGAGTGGATGATTGATAAACCATCCAAAGATGATATGGTGACTGCAGAGGTAACTAACCACATGAAGAGCCATCTATCGAGAACGCCGTGAGCTTGGCCAACAATAGATACTAATAAATATACAAAGTGCAATTGTGATACTGGTCAAAACTGTTCTAATATTTAAAAGTCATAATTGACAAGTTTCATAAGATTTCAGTCTCTGAATCAAACGTCCATTCAACCTAGTTAGTGCCTCCTAGAACAACGGTTCCCAAACTTTTTCAGTTATAGAACCCTTATGAAACCGCCTTCGGTTCGCGGAAACTCAACTCCATCCTACATTTTTATTGGCCATTGTGAATGCAAAACTAGGGATGTAACCGATATCAATATATCTGCGATATATTGCAAGAAAGCGTACGTTGATTTTTAACGTAATAAAGTTCTTTACATAATTTGAAAAAAGCTGCGCAAAAGTATTGCAGTTTCCAGATGAAGACGAGAAATATAAATTTTTAGTTGAAAAATACCGGAAATATTGAGGCAAACGTTAAAACGACGTTTTTCGATGATTACGAAAAGGGATGATAGTGTTCTACGGGCACTTATTATAGATATATTTTCGATATTTTCATACGGAATTTCTGCAGTTTCAAATCTTGCATAATTCATTTTGCTTATTGATTCAGAAACAGGATTTTATGCTCTACAAGCATTTTTATTTAAAATAATTACGGAAGCAGGAAATTACGAAAGTATGATTTTAAAGTCCTATTTTCAGAGGTTTCAGTCACCAGCCCAGTTTTCGAAATAGGGTTAGTATGTTATCAAATTTTCTTAGAAATATGAAGATGCGGGGCCCCTTTAAACGCGGGGATCAGGAGTTCTTTGCATAATATGTTTGCATTGAAAAGAAACAATAGTTTGAAAATAACAATTTTCATTTTGACCCAAGAAAATATTGAGAAGTACACTGGCTTGCAAAAAAATCGCGTACGCCTATTTTTTGCTGTATTGAGTGTGTCTTGAATTTTAACTTGTCAATGTCATTAGTGTCAATTAAGATGTCAAAGTTAAAAGAAAACGAGAAATACATACTTGATTATTCTTTAATTTTTCTGGTATATATGTATATAAAACTTAATAGTAACATCACAATGAAGAACTTGCTCTAAAATAGATAAAATACTGACGTGATAGTGACAACAGTGGCAGTTCCATTGACAGTTGATTAAAAAATCGTATTTACATAACTGAAAAACAGTACAAACTCGGTTACTTGATTTTTAAGGTGTACGCGATGTTTTTGCAAGCCAGTGTACCAAATCATAAATATTATAAAACTACTTGCTAATGTGGCTTGATTTTACTTTTTCGTACGTATTTTTACAGTAAAATTTTTGAAAGATGTCCGATCAAGGTTATCTACGAATTGTATGAATTCAGAGTTTTGCTTCGTCCATTCTGACAAATTCAGTAGTGTCGTTAGCTCAGTTTTTATGAGGGTACATAACATACTACTGTTATTTTATTATTATAAAAATATATGTTACTATAAAAGCATTCAAAATTCAAAAATAAGTCAACTGGTAAGTTTATTAGCAAATGTAAAACCAAATATGTGAAAAATAAGATACTGATTAGATTATTGACAGTGTCAATGTCAGTGACACTGACAGAAAATAACGTTATTCGTACGGCTATGAATCAAGGTAATGTATCTGAATTAATAAATAAAGTTACGTTACAGCGATAGTATTATCAACAACGAAGATCGTTTTAAAATGGAATGTCCTAACTTAGTCGAAACAATATGAATTTTTGAAAGACAAGCGTGTTATGTCCATCCTTATCGCACACGCATAAAGCCTCTTTGTAAATGAGGTAGATAAATGTATGCCAATTTGTTAATTCGTTCATGATACAGAAGACCTTGATCGGACATCTTTCAAAAATTTTACTGTATGTGGAATGTTTTTGATAAATTTATATTTCTAAATTTATTCTTTTGGGCTATCACGGAACTCTTAAGTTCCGCGGAATACAAATTCGGAACCGCTGTTCTAGAGGCGTGCACTACACTGATGAGCTCCAAGAAGAACAAAACGCGTCTGTGGTTCGGGCGGAGTGGGCAAGTCTCTTTAATAAATGTCCGAGAGGTTGATTCAGATAATGAAATCTTATGAAAATTACTACTTTTAAATATTATATTAGAACAGTTTCACCAAGTATTTAACTCCTTTGAATTATGTCTATTTTATGTGTGATTTAGGTTATTTTAAAGCGCATTATAGTCCATTTTTATTGGATGCAGTTGACAACAATTCCATACCGCCAATATAAAGTCACGCAACTCTTTCCAACTATATAAAGCTTTTAATTAAATTAGTCAATACAGAATTACCTTGCACATTTTACTCTACCGTCGGTAAATGTACGTGCTTGCGATATAGTAGGAACGTCACGGTTGACTTGTGCTGTGTAAATATAAAAATGAGCCATATACATGTTGCGGGGTTGCTGTCAAATTTCAAAGGCCACTGTGATCCGGATCTGAAGTGTCGCCGATGCACGCGATCTGATATGCAAGGTCTGCGCCGCTAAAAGCTTTCCCCGGACCCCGGAGCTGAAGTCAAGCCGGAGTTTCAGCTCCGAGTAGAAGTAGGCGTATGTGTAAGTGTACGTGTACGTGTACAGGGTACGTCACTACCTCACGCGTCAGGGTTGAACAAAATGTAAACTTAGAGCAC
Source organism: Harpalus rufipes (assembly GCA_951394225.1). NCBI lineage: Eukaryota > Metazoa > Arthropoda > Insecta > Coleoptera > Carabidae > Harpalus > Harpalus rufipes. The sequence goes on from OX596279.1 coordinate 47,824,195, forward strand.
TTACTGACTGATTGGAAACTGCTCTCTGCGAACAAAAAACATTGATAAGCTCCACTCACACCAGAACATTTTTTTTACATTATTTTAAATACATATATCAGAAAAATATTTAACCCTCTATGGCCCAAATTAAATATATAAATAATATAGAATACTTTTAGATAGTTTACTACAGAACATCATTACTGAATATATTAGCATAATTTATGATTTTCCAACGCCACAATTTTATTTTAAGGGTGTGTAACTTCTAAGTAACAATGGGCAACAAATACTATATTAACAACTTTTATTCAATATGAAGTTTTGAAGTTGTGTCAAACATTAGTGAATTTACATGCGATACATAATATTTTAGGAACGTCAATGCATCCTATATATTTACAATGCCCTCCTTTTACACTAAATTTTGGCCAACTTTCTCTCTTTTTCCTACAAAACCAAATTGTTTCCCTTATTTCTGTATTCGGTTTTAAGACTTGGTGTATAATTTCTGGGAGAAGAACATGAAATTGAATTTTATCATTTTCAGATAAAACATTTTCTTCAATTTTTGTTTGTAAAGTACTCGTCAACTTCGCTATTATTCAGTAGACTGCCCCTTGATATATTCTCATCAAATATTCGAGATCTGGTTGAGTTTCTTTTATTTTCATTATTGCCGAAAATTATGCAGAAAAAATACTATCATATAAATCCAGTGTACCCTAAAAGTTACATATCTACCTATATCGTTTTAACTTTGAAAATGTTATAAAGATGAAAATTTTAAATTGATATCACGCGCCATTTTAAAATTTTTCACTTGCGCGCCTAAACATTTTATATAATGCTTTAAACAATTTGCAACAGATAGCGCCACAGTGTCAAAAAATACGTATCCATGTTATTAATTGAAAGTTATAAGCGACTACAAAATGAATTGACCGCACAGTTGAGTAAAAGTAAAATAAAATATAATTTGTAACTCTCAGGTAACAGGGGACTACAGAGGGTTAACTACGAGCCAAATCAACACAAATGGTGAGAAATTTCTGCAAAATTATTTCGACTGGATACTCATAAGGAGTAAAAATACAGTTTACATACGACATGGCAATAAAATAAAGAGATTTATTTTTCCGACTTTTCTGTAAATTTGGATACATTGAACGGTGTATCATATTGTGACGTGCGCCCCCGAGAGAATAGTATACAACGCCACCACTGAACGAATATACGAGAACGATGACGCAATCCCTGGCGCCGCAGCGGCTGGACTCTTAATTGCGCCGTGACCTCGTCCCTTTGTGTGCCGGTTATTGTCGCTTGGAAGGCTTCTACTGGCTTCTAGACTGTTACGCGCTGTATAAATATTGGCCGGGAGAAGGCGGAGTCTCAGTCTCATATATACCAGTAACCAGATATGAACTCGGTGATATAAATAAACAGTTAAACAGTTGTCAATATAAACAAATGTAGTTATATAAATAAGTGCAGTGATATAAATGTTAGTTAGATAAATAATCGTAGTGTTTAAGCATTTAATAATATTCTTAGTGTTTATAATTATTTAATCATAGTGTTAGTTGTTTTTATTATCTTTTAATATTTAATCCTTATTTAATTATCGTTTAATAAACGTATTCTTTGTTAATAATAATTGTCTATGATTTACACTTCACCCATATAAATAAAAACGTTACAATTGGTGTCAGGTGTGGGGTGGTTAAACTGTGAAGTGTAAATAAATAAAAATAAATAAAATGCCTAAATTATTAAAATTAAGTGAATTGAAAGTATGTGATCTCAAGACGGAACTGGAAGAACGAGATTTGGAAGCAACAGGAAAGAAGATAGAGCTTCAAGAAAGACTACGGCAAGCATTAATCGATTCTGGTGAAAATCCTGAAGATTACATATTTGAAATTCCGGATGAGGCGTCCGACATTCGTAAACTTATAGACGATTGTAAAAGATTAAAGCAAATATGGGAAGAAAGTTCTAGACGTTTGGATCGGGTATTGCATGAAAGTTCTACAAAAGCGGAGGAAAGTTCCGGAGCACTGGAAGAAGAATTAAAAGAACATTCTAGAACATTGGAAAGGGAATTGCATGAAGGTTCTAGAAAAGCGGAGGAAAATTCCGGAGTACTGGACGAAGAATTAATGGAACATTATAGAACAATGGAACGTGAATTGAATGAGAGTTCTAGAAAAGTTGAAGAAGATTCTGGAATTTTTGAGCAAAAATTGGAAGAGGAATTGGAGGCGAATTCTGGAAGAGTAGAGGAGAATTGTGAAATTCTGGAGCAGAAATCGGAAGAGGAATTGAAGGGGAATTCTGGAAGAGTAGAGGAGAGTTCTGGAATCATGGAGCAAATGTTGGAGCGGAAATTGAAGGAGAATTCTGGAAATACGGAGCAGATGTTGGAACGGAAATTGGAGAATTCTGGATTTCTGGAACAAATATTGAAACAAGGATGGGAGAAGACTTCTAGAAAAACTGAAGAAAGTCTGCAAGAATTTGGAGCCGATGTAACTCGTTCGGTTCGTCTCACACATCGTACAGCTCCTGACAAGGATTTGGAGTACCTGGCCACTCAGAGACTCATCTTCGGAGTTCGAGACAGCAATACTCAGCAAGCACAGCAATTATGTTGCCCAAAAACTATGGTTGACGCACTCTCATATATATCAGATCATGAAACTGCCAAACAAGTTTCACGTAACCAATCGCGAGTGCGAAATAATTATACTGAGGAAAATGAAAACACCGAAGCCTTACCTGAAAAAGTGCGACGAATTATAAAAGAAATGTTTCCTAGAAGGAAAAGATTCCGCTGTTATAAAAGAAGACGGAAGCGAAAAAGAAAGAGATCGCGAGAGAGAAAGAGAGCATGCTCAGCAAGAAATTAAAAAAAATTGTAATGGAAGAATCCGTTGATGTCAAGGATAGATATGAAGAAAGAATACGGAAGCGAAAGAAGGAAGAGAACGCATGAGAGAAAGAGAGCGTGCTCAGCAAGGAATTAAAGAAGAAATCTAGGAAGAAATTCCAGTAGTAGAGGAAAGCCAACCTGAAATGAATAGTTTTCTGAGGAGCAGCTGCGATTCCAATCTAAGTAGTTTGAAACAGGGCCTGAAGACAGCGGGGAAGACGTGCCCTTGGCGATTCGTATGGACAGCTCGAGTGGGAAACGAAAACTCGAGATAGATAACGTTGACGACGATGCCATACCTCTCACCACAAGGAAGAAGACATCAAGGCAGAAAAAGGTGGATACCAATCAGGGGATTTAGTGTGGCTTTACAATCCTCAAAGGCGCCGAGGTTTATCACCAAAGCTACAAAGAAATTGGGAAGGTCCATATGAGGTCGTTAAGAGAATAAACGATGTGATATACAGGATTAGAAAAACACCAACAGGGAAGCCGAGAGTAGTACACTTCAATCGGCTAGCCCCATTCGCTGGTGACAACAAGGAAGACCATCATGGAACAACGGTTCGTCGGATCATAGCTCAGGAACCAACTTTTGAAGACTTCATGGAACAGTATTCCTTTGGTCACAAGGCGCGGTATGGCGTGACGACAGAAGAATATAGAGATCTGTTCACCGTGTCCTCAGATTATTCCCTCGGCCACTGCGTATCGGAAGACATAAAGATGTCACGCGGCATAGCGTCAGTCTTTAAGACAAAATTTGGACGACTACAAGAACTGGCCAACCAAGGTCCATCCGTCGGGAAGACGCTACGACTGAGGGATAACAATACAGAACAGCAGCGGTATATCTACTACCTGGTCACAAAACCACGCTCGTACCAAAAGCCGTCATATCGCAACCTATGGAGCTCGCTGTGTGACTTAAAGGATCATCTGCTAGAAAATGACATTTTGAAGTTGGCAGTACCGAAGTTAGGCTGTGGACTAGATGGCTTGGATTGGAGAGTTATTAGGAACATGTTAGAGATCCTCTTCCGCTATACCGGTATCGAAATTCTCGTCTGCAGCTTTAACCCTAACAGACAGAAAGGAGAACTCCAGCGGACCATCGACTGTCACTTCTTCAAGACTTCAAAGTGTACCAAGGGCAATGCATGTAGATTTCGTCATCAAGAACTGTTCCGGGACGAAACAGTCGTAAGGAGGGGGCAATGTGACGTGCGCCCCCGAGAGAATAGTATACAACGCCACCACTGAACGAATATACGAGAACGATGACGCAATCCCTGGCGCCGCAGCGGCTGGACTCTTAATTGCGCCGTGACCTCGTCCCTTTGTGTGCCGGTCATTGTCGCTTGGAAGGCTTCTAGTGGCTTCTAGACTGTTACGCGCTGTATAAATATTGGCCGGGAGAAGGCGGAGTCTCAGTCTCATATATACCAGTAACCAGATATGAACTCGGTGATATAAATAAACAGTTAAACAGTTGTCAATATAAACAAATGTAGTTATATAAATAAGTGCAGTGATATAAATGTTAGTTAGATAAATAATCGTAGTGTTTAAGCATTTAATAATATTCTTAGTGTTTATAATTATTTAATCATAGTGTTAGTTGTTTTTATTATCTTTTAATATTTAATCCTTATTTAATTATCGTTTAATAAACGTATTCTTTGTTAATAATAATTGTCTATGATTTACACTTCACCCATATAAATAAAAACGTTACAATATTAATTTGTTACTTTCCCTCCAAACACGGTTAAAATTTGAAGATAATTAGGCAAACCGTTCGGTATTAGCCTTAGATTGAATTGGACCGCTTCAAAAATCCGCTACAGAAACATACGATTTGTTGATGAAAGTTCATGGTGATGAGTGTCTATCTAGTGCCTAAGTTTTCAAGCAGTTTACGAGTAGAAGGTTTAAAGATGGATGAAAACGAGATTGGAGACGATTAGCGCCTCGGCCGTGTCCGGACATGTCTTTTTACTTCCTTGTACGTAAGTAAAGGAAGTATTGTAATCGCGAAAAATTTCGGTTTTCAGATTTCAACGGAAATGTCCATTTTTATCATCCCTGAATCCATTTTGACTAATTTCGTCGTGACGTCTGTACGTACGTACGTACGTCCGTACGTACGTATCTCGCATAACTCAAAAACGGTAAGCCGTAGAAAGTTGAAATTTTGTATTTAGGACTCCTATAACATCTAGTTGTGCACCTCCCTTTCTGGTTATTACACAAATTCCAGAAGTGGCACTTTACATGAAGCCTATAATAGATTTTAATGAAAAACTGTTTTAAAATATAATCCAAAACTTTTCAAATTTGGTATACAAGACTTTTATGTCAATCAAAATAACATAATAGATTTTGGTTAAAATAGGCTAACCGGAAGTGGTACATTACTTGAAGTTGTTAACAGTTTTTCTTGAATAAAATGATTTTATTTTGATTTTAGAAATAAATGCTTCAAATAAAAGTTTTAGAGAATTAATTTCTGCGTCTAGCACATCAAGTATTATTAACTTAGCCCTTTGTATAAGCGAGATATGTAAATTTAAAAATTATATACTTTTTTGTTCTTGTAATAAAGCTTGCTATGGATTAGGACAAAACCATAAAAAAAATGTTCATGTCAAATTATGTTAAATACGTGCGATTTTATGATTCGTACAATAACAAATACTATATTTTTATTGTGAAATTAGTCATATTCATTGTTGTAATCAAATATTTCTTTGTTGTAATCAAAACTTAGATTATGGTCGCTATATATCTTACTGTTTTGAAGTTAAAATTAATATTTTGTAATTTATTTATTAAAAAAATATGTATAGTTTAATAATCGCACAAGGAAGTCCTGTGGTGTCCACATCAGATTTTTTCGAAATCAGGATTGTTCACGTGTATTGGGTGCCTAAGTTAGGGGCGTATCCAAAATGGAAAACATTTAAAATAAAATATTTTAAATCGTAGAAATGTGCTTATAGATCAAGGAGATTTTAAATAAATGAAGAAAGAAATTGTGAAAATTTCATGGACCTCGCTGGGATTTGATCCCAGGGCCTTCTTATATCTAATAGGACGTCTAGCATTTGAGCTACGAGTTCCCATCGAAGACAATGAACATTTCACAAGTCTTTTTTTACAAATCGTAACGAGTACACCCTTCTAACTGTAGAGATGAATACTCAGCGCGAACAATGCGCATATATCTAAATTATTCTGAACTTTTAGCTCTCATACATACGAAAAAATATAAATGGGAAATAGGATTGTTCTGGGTTTATTTAAAATTTCTTTGATCTATAAAGTATGAAGCCCATTTCTACGATTTAAAACATTTAAGATCGATTAGAAATAATTATTAAAAAGAAATAGAAATATAAATAACATTTTTTTGTACATTGATTAACTGGTTTGTTGTTAAAGAAAGTAATTACGAAATGGTCACTCGCGCCATCTGTGAGAAGAACTTCAATTTTATTTTTTCTGACAAAACCTCACTGTTGTTTTCCTGGTTGCAAATTCAGATCAACAAAACAATAGTTCACCGTCAGTGAGTTTTCGTGAACAAGGAACAATTAGTGAAAGTTGTAATTAATAAATTAGCAGCTAATCGTCGCAAACTATTGCAAAAAAATTAATATTTTTCAATATATGGTGTTGTTTCCTTTTGTTATTGTGTATTATAGCATGTTACATCATATGAACCCCCCCCCATCAGAAATCTGCCCCCCCCCTTCCGTTTTAAGCTGATAACCATTCGTGCATGGGTTAGAAGAAAAAGGGCCAAAATTTGAAAAAATGACTCCTGGATTCTCTACGAAGACAACGGGCCAGCATATAGCGTCTTGCCTTTGAAGACATTTTTGACGAAACACAAAATCACCGTGTTGGTACATCAAACGTATTCAACTGAGTATTCAACTGACCTAGCGCCATGTGACTTTTTTATTCCCAAAATTTAAAGCTGCGTTAAAAGGAACCAAAAATTCGAGCCAAGGATGAGTTAAAGAGAAACCGGCAGAGTTTATGAAAAACCTAACAAAGAAGGCCTGTAGCATTGCTTCCAACAATGGAATACTCGCATGAGACGGTGTAGGGTTCTGAGAGGAGGGTACATTGAATATAGCAATATTTGTTTTGCGTAATTTTTTGAATATTCAATGTTCTAAGATCAATTTCATTATTTTATTGCCCACACTTCGTATGTGTACTGTAAGCCCAATACAAATATGTAGCTACTAAATTATATTAGCTATATGATAAAACCGGTGTTCGTAAAAACGTTAGATTAGATTTAGTTTCATGCCGGTGTTATATATTATCAGACTTGTTTTGATTGACAACTTGTAAATAATATTTATTTTTGGATTTTCTTTATCTTTCTTGTTGAAGCTGCCATCATAAAAAATTATATCAAAATCTTTATCTAACTGAAAACATTCAGATTTTAAGGTAGGTAACTTGGAAGCAAACGACATTAACATTAAAAAGAATATTAAATCCAAAAATTAAAAACAGTTATCATAGATTATTGTAAAGTATATTATAGAAAATTTATTGAAAAATATTAACAATAAAACTATAGAATTAAAATCAATTTAATATTGCATAGAAATGTGTAGCTAATTCTTGAACAGAGACAAGTAATTCTATTAAAAGAGGATAATTTCGGAGCAAAGCCAATAGAACGACTTGTTTCTGTTAAAGAATTAGTTCCACATTCTCTTGTTTCACCGAATGGAGTAAAGAGAAAATTAACTATTCGAGCATTAAAAAAAAAAGAAACTCAACAAAATCATTAGTTATTAATGTAAATAGCTGGTTAATAATCTAAATAGCAAATATCAAATAAATATAATTTTGTTTAAACCTCATGCACAGAGTGATCAAAAATAACTGATTCAGTTGGCTGGCAACAGAGCTCTGGGGATCTTTTTACCTCTCGCTAAGAGAGGTATTGGATTCATGCTAAAAATCGATCCAGATTTTATTGAATAAGCACGATTGAAGGTCCATAGAATCCGATTTTAATATTTTTACAATGATGTCTGTGTGTGTGTGTGTGGATGTGTGTGTGTGGATGTGTGTGTGTGGATGTGTGTGTGTGTATGTGTGTGAGGTTGTTGGAGACACACGATTTCTCAAATTCTATAAGACTAAAGACCTTTTCTACTACGGATTCCTCAATCTAACATTAATGGGAAGAGTTGAATAGGTTTTGGTACCAATTGAAAAACCGGAAGTAGTAGTATCTTAAAATATATATATATATATATATATATATATATATATATATATATAAATATTATTTTTTTGAATTTTTTTATTATTAGTCTTAAAGAACGTAAAATTCTCTATTCGATACATTTTAAAATTTTATTATATCTTCTATATATTGAGATAAAAAAGTAATATATAAAATAATCTGTTGTAATAAATTTCAGAGCGTAAACAACTCTATAGTAACCATCAGATGTTTGTAAATGACAGAAAAATGTCATTGTTAGAAATCAACGGTAGTTCATAAACCTATTTGGGCGGTATTGGCAGCTCAATTCTAAAACTTGACCTTAAGTCCTATTTTAACTAAACACATGACAGTGGATAAGAATCGATTCAGAATTTGTCATAGTACGAATATGATTTTATGTAGATTTTAGCTGAAAATAAATCTTAGATATTCTTTTTTGACAACATAGTAGTAAAACGTCAAAATACGCTTTTACGTTAAATGAAGAAATTTAACTGACATTATTGAAGAATTTTTCTGTGATATTGGTAAGTTTTCTATTTCTTGTTGAATAACAATAATAACAATTAAATATTTAAAATTATAGCTATACCCCTCAGAAATCCCGTCAAGAAATTGCAAGAAATTCGAACATATAAAAGTATAGGAGAAAACTTCCTCAAAAAATAAATTTAAAATTATAAAAATAATCTAAACATGAAGAAAAGACATGAGAAATTTATAGGGAGCAAGCAGTCATGTGACTTTATTGGACTTGACAAGCAAATATGGGGGCCCGAGTTAGAATGACAGGTAGTAATTATGTACATATATGTCAAATGTCAATTTTCATGATATTCCAATTCCATGCGGTTTACTTTACCTCGCCAAGTAAATTCCATATTCCTGGTGACAAATTAACCATGTGAAAAATTATGACATTTGACATTTATGTAAATAATTACTGTCATTTTGACAAGGGCCTCCATATTTGCTTGTCTAGGTCAAATATGACAAACTATGTGAATTTAGAAAATCTTGAAATTTTTGATGAAATATTCTGTCATTTGACATCTATGTACAAAATTACTAATTGTCATTTTGACACGAACCCACATATCTGCTTGTCAAGGCCAACAATGTCATATGACTGCTCGCGCCCTATGCAACATAAAATGAAAATGGCGAGAAGTATTGTGCTGGCCACAACAGATTTTTTTTTATTGCCAAATGAATCAGTTTTTAATCACTCTGTATATTCCTTGTGAACTAGCTCTATGTATAATAAATTTGACATATTAATGTTAATTATCATACGTAATATAACAAGTGATATGATTATCATCGATGATATTCTCGAGTGAAACCGAGCTGCAGATTTCACGAGTCCGAAGGACGAGTTGAAATGTGCTGCTTCGGTTTCACGAGCAATATCTTCGATTATTAATCATATCACGAGCTTATATTTAATGAGAGAATATAATGAATTTTTGCAATTTAACCTAACCTAACTTTTGATATACATATACATATTGTATTAAAACATGGTACTTACGAGTTTTATTTAACATTTCGGAGTTTGAATTATTGTTATTATTTATTTTTATACCCAAAATTAACTGTCAATGTCATAAATAAAGAAAACAAATTCCTTAGTAACGACTATAAATACGGTGTTTATTTCTTTGTTTTTTATCATCGCTGTGATAAACGCGTAGCTAGGGAGATTCTGAATGTTGATTGGCGGAAAACATGTCACGTGACTAAGGAATTATATTCTCATATAAATACCGAAGTGGCCCTTTAGGACTATAAAAGAATAAAATTTGGCCTTTTTATAAAAAGTTGCACATCACTGTTTTAGATAATCATTGAACGAGTATTGTAAAAGATAACTAAATCAGCCAAACAATCATACAGTTATTTATGAACTTTTTATGGGCATATCCACGCCTACTGCGTCGTAACATTGTAAATGTACGACTAAAACAATTAAAAGTTTAATTAGATCTTGATAAAGATTTTATCGGATATGTAATCAACGATTTTTAAGGTAATTAGGTTTTTATGTATGGTACACACATACACAGTGCTACCACTCTAATCTAATTGTAGTTTATTTAGAGATGTATGAAGTGATACAGATTTAAATAAAGAGATAATTGTGAACTTTTTAAATCGTTTTATTATCTCAAAAAACATTTCCAATTTAAAGATACAATTTTTAGGATTCAAATTATGCATTAATAACAATAAATAAACAGTATGGCTATAAAGTATTAGGACTTCCTTATAAATAAGACATAAGCTGTTATATCATCAAAATCACAATTTATACTTTAATATAGGGACTTTTTAAATACAGGCAGCGCTTGGTTCGATTGTCCAGTCCATTCGCGGCGTTCTGGAACCTGGACCTTCGTCACGATGGTTTAAGTGTGTTACATCATCGTAATGGTTCCCTTTCAGCTTCAATTTTATTTTTGGGAAAGAGAATAGTCAGCCGGGGCCAAATCAGAAGCATACAGTGGATGATGCAACATAGTGACAATTTTGAGGACAGAAAAAATTGATGCACGATTGTTGCTTTATAGGCCGATGCGTTATCGTGCGCGCGAACAACTTTTGTTTTTCTTTAAATCTTCGACGATAGCCAATCCTGCAGTTTCTTTGTCGATTTTACTCTGCAACCATCTTAATCGTAACACGTCGATCTAAAACCAACAGATGTCGAACTGCTTCGATGTTTTCGGCGGTCACTCTTTGGGTCACCTTTGCTTTCATCTCTGCCAGACAAAAACGTTACAACGAGTCAATAAAACATCCCCAAACGCTTTTTAGACCAAAGCATACGATTAGGTTGGTTCTTTGCACAAACGAACACAAAATTTAATTGTTTACCGCTGTTCGACGGAGGCATCCATGAGGAGGCAGATCTAAGAGGTCAACAAAATACCAAAATACGCCCATACGAGAGCTGTACTGAACCGATAATAGTTTGGGTGTCAATGTGGTCGCCTCGCTAAGAGAGATATTGGATTCATGCTAAAAATCGCATATCCAGATTTTAATGATTAAGCACGTTTTAAGGGTCCTACAATCCGATTTTATTTGTGTGCGTGTGTGTGTGTGAGGAGGAAGGATATTGGAAGGACGATTTCTCAAAAACTATAATACTTAATATCTGTTTAACTACGTATTTCTCAATCGGACATTACTTGGAAGAGCTGAAAATGTTTTGGTAATAATTGGACAACCGGAAGTAGTAGATTCTTAAAAAAAATCTTCTAAATATTACTTTTTGAAAATTTTTGTTTTTGCTAGTATTAAAGAAGAGTAAATTCTCTATCTGATACATACAAATATTTTGTTATATCTTTTATAGATTTAGAGGTAAAGAAATATGAAATATATAATAATCTGTTATAATAAATCTCACAGCCCAAATAATGTCATGGAAACCAATTGAAAAATTAAAATGTTTGTAACTGATAGATAAATGTCATTGTCAAAAATGCAGAGACATTACTGAAGATTATTTCTGGGAAGTACATACATTATATTATTTCTTATTGCATTAATAGTTAAATATTTAAAATTATAGGTATATTACATGAACCCTTCAAAAATACTGTCAATCCCGACAATGAATTGGAAACATTTCGAAAAATTGTACGAGTAGGACAAAATTTCTTCATAGAATGGATTTAAAATTAAAAAATCTAAATATAAAGAACAGATAAAAGTAGAATTTTTGGTGTAGTATGTAGGTATACAAGAAATATCAAATACAATAGGGCGCGAGCAGTCATGTGACTTTGTTGGCCTTGACAAGTAGATATGGGGGCCCGTGTCAGAACGATAGCTAGTAATTATGTACATAGATGTCAAATATCATAATTTTTTATTCTAAATTTAATGATTTTCCAACTCTGTGTGTTTTATTTTCCTCAACAAGTAGATTTCACACTCCTGGTGACAAATTAACTACGTGAATTTAGAAAATCTTGAAATTTTTAATGAAAAATTCTGTACCTGTAGCTATCTTTCTCGCACTAGTTTCTATAGTAGGTTGCTCGATATAGATAGCAATAATTGTGACGTATATGTATAGATGCTTAAAATCTCAAATATTTTAAAAACTAACAATTGTTTTAAAACTTTTTTCGTCTCAATCATGATTTTTTCTTATCTACTTTCAATACTAACATTTTACTCAATTTTCTGTTATGGTGGAGGACGCCATTCATAGATGGCGTTGTTATTTGGAGCTACAGAAAATCAGTCTTAAATCTTCATATAGCCATACTGTGTGTATTGAATAAATTGTTTGAGAAGACGACGCAGGAATTCGAAATAAACACAAAATATTTTTAACTCCACCAGCAATAAACTGGCAAGCGTTTAAAAAAATTGTATTGTAGGGTAAAAAATTAGTAAAAACATATATAAATATCTTTGGTGTGCGGTAGTTTTTCTTTCGTTGCATGCCAGAGAACTGCGGGTTGGAATCTAACGTCCAGAGAGGCACGCGAGCGCTCGTGTTGCCCCTACGTACACGGGGTTTCCAGTAAAACACATAACCTCAACGCAATGAACGTAATAAGAGGTTGCTCGGTAATTATTAAGAGGTGTGAAGTTGATGAGAAGTGTTAGTGTTAATACGCTTATAAAATGAAAGAGTAATTTTCATTTTCTTGTAATGTAAGTTATCACATATTAGCAATTAAAAATAAGTATATGTTTATGTTTTCTGCAATCAGAAAGGGTGAAATCTACAGAGATTATTCATAAAATGCAAAAGAAATACACTGAATGTTAAATTTACTCTTGAAAAAGGGTTTTCATTTTGTGATTATATTAACATTTAATGAACGTTCAGAGTTTTATAGAATAAACCAAAAAATGCAAGTAAACAGCAATTTTATAACTACAGGAAATTCAGAGTAATGTAAAAAGTATGCAAATGATAAATGTAAGTCATTAATAATGTGTAAAACTACACATAGGAGTGTTAATATAATTAAGCATGAAAATGTTGAATGCATTATTATAACAAAGAAAAATAATATTCAATTAGTGTATTTTTAGTATACGCATTCATATGTTAGATCAGATAAAATCACTAAGATAAAAGCACCGCACTAGCAGTTGACATTTTGACTTTAAATTACAATAAAACAAACAAATTTCATTGTTTTTACCTTCCATCACCTCTAGGTAAGGAAGGTATTGTCTTTGGTCAAAAAATTCGGTGGTGAGTTTTCATTGAATTAGCACGTTTTAGGGTCTTTACAATACGATTTTACTATTATTACGATGATGTCTGTATGTGTGTGTGTTCGTATGTGCGTGTGTGTGTGTGTGTGTGTGTGTGTGTGTATGTATGTGTGTATGTGTGTGTGTGTGTGTGTATGTGACCGCAGTTTCATGCACGATATCTCCAATACTAGAATTCCAAAAATTACAATTCATGCATATTCCTCTTCCGTACAACCATATGCAGACTTGATTAGATTTTGGTTATAATTGGTCAACCGGAAGTATCCTCATTTGAAGATTTTAACAGTTTTTCTTGAAAAACTCAGTTAAATTTTATTATAACTTAAAGAATATATTATTCTCTATACGATTTGATTGTATTTTATATTTCATATTCAACAGATATAGAGTTAAAGAATTATAAAGATTGTAATAATTATAAAATATCATAAATCAGCCAGCTGTGCTAACTTAACCATGGAAACTGCTAATATATTCAGGTAATTCAAATTGACAGATGTCAATATCAATAAAAAGTAAATGTTGAAAGAGTAAGGGAAAGAACTCTAGTGTTGGGCGTTTCTAGAAAGATATAAGAGACGATTACATTGGTTTGAACATGTCATGAGGAGAGATGAGTATATTGGAAGAATGAATAGCTTATAACATAAGTTGGAAGAAACATAGGAAGACCAAATATATTATGAAAGGAGAGAAAAGGAACTGAATGAGGACGACAAACAAAACAAAAATTAGTGGAAGAAGAAAATAAAAAATAGCGACCCCCGAACGAATGGGAAAAACTAAAGAAGATGTTAGTGTCAAGTGCAATGCGAATAGTTTGTTTATGAAATAATTTAACTGGAAATATAGGATCTTTTGCAAAAAAAAATTATGTGTAGGGCGAGTGACGCGACTTTGCTGACTTTGGCAAGCAGATATGTGGACCCGTGTCAAAATGACAGCTATGAATTACGTCCATAACTGACAAATGTCGTAATTTTTCATTCAAAATTTCATGATTTTCTTATTTCATGTGGTATATTTATTATCAAGGGTGTGGAATTCAGTTGCCGAGAAAAGGAATCATAAAATACCAAAAAATAAATTTTGAATGAAAAATTTTGACATGAGGATGACGCGCAAAATAGAAATGAATGGAAGAAAAAATAAAAATTAGCGACCCCTAACGAATGGGAAAAGCTAAAGAAGAAGAAAATATTAGTGTCAAGTGCCATTTGCATGAAATAATATTACTGGAAATTTATAATCTTTTGCAAGACATTTTATGAATGGAATTTGTACATAATACACAGGATTGACGGAAGGTATTGTGCTGGCCACATCAGATTTTTAATATTGCTTTTGTTGTTAATATACTAATATAACCATCTGTGTTAAATGTGTAACATTGGTTATTGCCAAAATATCACATTGTACAAAAGTAAAGTTTCATTGAACAGTCGGAGATATTTGTATCTGACTTGCTGAATTGTGTAAATCCTTAAGAAGAAAGGTTTGTAAATATATTGTAATAAATCGTTAATAGTATTTTTGTCAAATTTTACTGTTGCATGATAATGGGTTTAATAGTAAGTGACCTAATAAAATTATATAAAATATTAGTGATTTTTATAATTACATAAATCTCGTAAATAAATAATAAATAAATATATCATCACGGCATATTACGCATTGCTGGATGTGCCAATCAGCTTTGTACACAGATATCGGTAATGATGAAATATTTGTACAGTGCGGGCTCTTACCAGGCGTCACCTCACGGACATTGATTGCTGGCGTGGAGAGTGCACAACAAGGTTCAATTTTGTGCCAAATTCGATGAAATAATTTTTGGCGTCGGTCGGGATCGGACCCGGGTCCCCAGATTCGCGACCATAGACACTCAGCCATACGGCCACGAAAAATAACATTTATTTTTCTAAGAAAAACTATTTTGAGCTTCAAGTAAAGTGCCATTTCCATCCACTAACACATACACACACACACACACACACACACACACACACACACACACACAGAGAGAGAGACATCATCGTGAAAATGTTAAAATTAGATTAATTTAAAACGTGCTTATTCACTTAAATCTGGTTATGCGATATTTAGCATGAATCCATTACCTCTCTTGGCGAGAGGTAAAAAAATCCGAGAAATATAATAGTTATTGTATATTATGAGGGTAAAGTGGTACTTTATTGCTTAAGAAAAAAGAATCTTTCGAAAGCGACAATCACACTACGGTCGTAATTCGTAATACACACGTTCGTTCTACATAGCGATAGTTCTAAAAAAATCTGATAAGCAGGAAGAGGAAGTAACGAAAAATTTGTCTAGTCTAATTTTGAGCTTAGGAATTAATATTAAAACTTTCATAAGTGTACAGGGTGGAACAAATTCGAGTTCCTTATGAAAAACTTTCTTATTATGCACGCTACAGAAAATTAAAGTAAGTCTTCGAGCTACAGGCTAAAATTTGTTTTTTGCTTATTTTGAAAATACCTCGAATGTCACTTATTAGAACAGATAATGAAAAACTGTTTAAATCATTTTTATATGTTTTTTTTGCGCAGAATATCGTGATGTACATTTTTTCAATACATATGTTGAAAATAATCTCATCTCCATATTTTATAAGATTTTCAACGATGTATAACAAGTCTATATTCTTTTGTTTAAAACATGAATAGAAGACTAATTATTAATTTATTGGCATGAAAAAAATCAAAAACTATTAAGAAACAAATGAAAAAATTAGTTACAAGTCATCAATAGTTTATTTCAAATGCTATTTTCTTTATTTATACTCATTGCTCTAATTTATATACTTCAGAAAATATATTAAACCACATTTTTCGAATTGTGTCAAAGCCAACTATAACGCTGCTAAAAAAGAAATTAACTAAGCCAAAAATGATTGACTAAAAATAATTTTGAGAACTTAATTAATAGACATAGAATCAAAATAAACAAATGATGATCTGTAATTGATGTATTCGTTTATTTCTTAATGATTTTCCAGTTTTTCACTCCAAGAAAAGAATAATTCATCTTTTATTCATGTTTGAAACAAAAGAATGTAGACTTGTTATACATCGTTGTTTATAAAATAGGGAAAAAGATGAGACTATTTTCAACATGTTCCCAATTAAAAAATATTGTTTATGAGAATTATTAAGTTTTGAAAAAATCCAATCACACCACGATATTCTACGCAAAAAAAAACCATATAAAAAATATTGAAACAATTTTCATTATCTCTCATAATAAGCAAGATACGAGGTATTGCCAAAATAAACGAAAATCAAGTTTTAGCCTGTAGATCAAAAAACAAAAGACGATCGAAAATTCAATTTTCTATAACGCGCATAATAAGAAAGATTTTCATATAAGGAACTCGAATTTGTTCCACCATTACAATCTATATTAATATTGTAAATAATTGAATACAAATAGATTTTTATATTGCAATCGAGCGAAAAACATCAACTTTACGATGACAAATGACAGCGTAAATATTTGTTTTTCATTGCATTCGTAGAAAAAAACATATTTTGAAACTTTTTCAGCAAGATTTAAGAATTGATAGGAGCAGGAAATGATTACATGAAAATAAATGAATCTCTTAGTTCAATTGCTCTATATTCTCATTAACATTAAGAAATAAGACCCAGCAAAAAATTTCCTTTTATCAACTTCCGTCGATCTGAACGTGTATTCCATATCATTCCATCTCGTTTCTCGTAACTTGTACCCAAACAAAAATTTCCAACAAAAACAGTACATCAAAAGTTTCACATCAACATCACATCCCCCATTTGAAAGTTAGTCGAACCTCGTGTAGTCTAAAACAAAGAAACTCGTTCGCTCCGCTCTGCGACGGCAGCGGTAACAGTTGAACTTCGTTACTTGACAACTGACAGCAAGTATTCCTCTCTGGGTATTAAGATGTTGCCGCGTGGTAGATCGTGACTAACCCGGGTCCAAATCCCAGCCAAATTGACACAGTGACTTGCTATTACATTCCGAGGATGCCCGTGTCACGAATTTGTAGACTTAATTTTGTCGATGTAACAACTAATGCGGTTTGGAAGTTTGGTTCACATACAACACGAGAAAAAGATTAACAAAAATAGAATCAATAATATGTGAAGGTTTCGAATGACAAATTCAAAGTATATGGTTTGAAGATAAATGAAGAGCCATGGGAAAAAAGATGAATGTCACAAAATGTGCTTTTTTCAGTACACGAATTTTAAAGTTTGAAACTACATGGAATGTTTTTGCATAGTGTATTAAATCTTAGTCCAAAACTTAGATTGGTCATTTTTTAACATTATTATACCCACAGATGGGTAGAGTTTCCACTTATGTCGGACTTAATAGAATTCTATCAGTGTAACTACCGAATCTACTAGGCAAAAATAATGAAAGTTCATGAACTCCCATATTTTTGAAATAGCTTTAGTAAGAAAAAATCTGATGTGACCAACACAGTACCTCCCGCCATTTACCTATGTATATAATTTTTATATTACTTTATAAATTTATCCATACAATATATAGAAAAAGTATTAAAACAAACTTGTAGAAAATGGAATAATCTTTAATTTTTATAATAACAAATTGAGAAAAAATTACATTTAAAGGTATTTTTTGAAGAAAAACTATCTTGAGCTTCAAGTAAACTGCCATTTCCGGTTATCCGATTGCCACCAAAATCTAATCAGATATTTCCATATAGAATAAGGTAGAAATATATGGTTTCAAAAGTTTGAGTTACAGCGTATACAGGATCCACACACACACAATCACCGTGAAAGTGTTAAAAATGGATTTTAAGGACCTTAAAACGTGGTCATTTAGCAAAATCTCGATATGCGATTTTTAGCACGATCCCTATACCTCCCTTACCAAGGGTAGCGGGAGGTAAAAACAATTTAGCTACAAAAACTTATTTTTTATTCAAATTATTAAATTTAAGAATATTTCAGTAAACAGAAGGGAATATTTTTAAAAAAAGTAGCCATGGAGTAATGTTGCAAGGTAATCTTCAGCTTCTTCATCGCAAAATTTCGAGTTTTTGAATTCGCATATACGAGCCGAAACCCAACATATTTCGGCCGGTTTACATTTTCAACAAATTGTAAAACCTACACAAATTTCTACAAAATTCTTCTACTTTAAATATAGACAAAACTTAAAATAAAACTGTGGGCCAAATGACGAGTGATAATAGTTTGATCGAAATTTTAAGAGTCATCTTCTAGTTCAGACATAACTTTTACCGAGACCCTTTACTTTTGGCACAGTGGAAAACAAACAGTAAAACCTACCTTGCAACAAATATGGGACAATATTAACAGAAAAAATTGCAGGGCATAGGGATAAATGCCTAATAGAATTACAGCTGGTATTACTAATAAAGGCGATATAACCCAATATTAAATTGTGGAATACTTAAATAACATATTCAGTTTTTGTAAGTTTGAAATCTATAATTTAAACTAGTGGACAGAAATTTATAGATTTTTTTACAACTTGTTTGTTGAAAATGTAAACCGGCTGACATATTATGGGTTTGGGCTCGTACGTTTTTTTTAATTGCTTTTAAAACGTTGATAGAACATTTCAAATATTTACACGAACAATCTTCACCAGTTTCATGGCATTGCAGTCTGCGCTTTTACGTCAATTTTTTTTGCGTCGTTTGGTGGTTTTATTAATGCTACCCATATTTAATAAATAGATATTACCATCAGAGAACCTAACAAATTTCGTACTAAACTGAAATCAAGCTATTGCTATTGCGCATATCATCATTTTATACCCTGACACTTGGACCCTCATCCTTTTCTCGCATATCAAGATTTTAGTGAATAAGCACGTTTTAAGGTCCCTAGTATCCGATTTTAACATCTTTACGATGATGATGATGATGTGTGTGTGTGTGTGTGTGTGTGCGCGCACGTTTGTGTGTGTGTGTGCGCGCGCGTTTGGGTGTGTGTGCGCGCGCGTTTGTGTGTGTGTGTGGATGTTGGAAGGGCGATTCCGCAAAAACTATAAGAATTAACATGTATTTAAATATACGTATTCCTCATTCTGACATTAATAGGAAGAGCTGAAAAAGTTTTGATGACAATTGGACAATCGGAAGTAGTAGTTTCTTTACAAAAAATCTGAATATTATTTTTTGAAAATTAACATTAAATTCTAAACCTAATAAATTTAATTGTTTTATTATAGATTTAGAGATAAGGAATATAATTTAAGAATAATCGGAGGTAATAAATCACACAGTCCAAACTAGTTGACAAATTCAAATGTATGCAATTGACAAATAAATGTCATTGTGAAAAATCAACAGTTTTAATGACATTACTGAAAGCTTTTTCTGGGAAGTACATTTAAGATTTCTTATTGTTTTAGTAACTAAATATTTAAAATTATAGGTAAAATACATATATCCATAAGACATACCGTCAATCCCTATACAATGAATTGGAAGAATATCTGACATTTAGAAACTTCCTTATAGAATGAAAGAATAGGGTGCGAGCGAGCAATCTTGTAACTTTGTTGACCTTGACAAGCAGAATGACAGTAATTACGTACCAAATGTCAAATTTTTATTTAAAATTTCAAGATTCATGTGGTTAATTGGTCACTAGGAACGTCGAATTTATTTGTAGAAGAAAATAAATCACATGGAATTGAAAAATCATGATATTTGGAATGAAAAATTAGATTTTTTGTGTGTACAAGAAATGTTAAAATACAATACTTATATAACATAAAATGGAAATGGCGAGAGGTATTGTGCTGGCCACAACAGATTTTTAGCTCTTGTATTGCAAATTGTAAGGTCTGTATCTTAGGACTTTTACCGTTTTCGCCCCTTCTAAATATACCATTTGAAAGTTCCACTTTCAATCTATTAGTGGTACTAATCATCGTTTTCCCCCTGGCTCTTCAAATGTAAAGAGACTTGTCTGTAGTCAGACAAACTGACTGTCTGGTCCAGCATTAAAAATATAAATATCATAATAATTATGACAAGTCACCGCTTGCTTTTACATTGAATGCCAACGTGCCATTATTTGTGCCGCTCTATGGAAATGAAGACATGTATTGAATGGATTCCCTGCCTACTCTGTATAGTAAAATAATCTTACTCTTCCTTTAACATAAATGCAATTTTTGTTTGAAATAATTTTTGAAACGGCAGTTTTTCCATAAGGAAAAACCCTATCTGTTGAAACAAAATATTGAAGAGTTTTGAAATTTTAATATTAGCTATTTTGTATTTTTGTGTGATCTAATTAGAATATATTGTAGGCAATTACAGTGTTTTTAGTTTGGTGGTGGTGTTGTTTCCAGGGCCGCTGCCGGTCAAGTGTAACAGGGGCCCGGCTATCAACGGCCGAGATCTCCAGCTCCACACACATACACGCACCGATTATACACCTACATCACCTCACATGCATAATCGATTCCTAAGCACACCATAAAACACCACACTACTTCTCTATTATTTTTGTTATATTTATTCCACTGCTTTTATAAATACTAGAATCGTTTCGTCATAGCTATTATAATGAAATAATGTTCTTTCGTTTATTCGTTTAAAACTATGGTATTTCTGGAAGGATTTTTATGTCATTGATAAATTTTAAATTAGGTTTTTAGACAATGAAATGAAGTGAGACATTTATTGACTATTTTTTACCTCCCGCTACCCTTGGTAAGGGAGGTATAGGGATTGTGCCAAAAATCGCATATCGAGATTTTGGTAAATGATCACGTTTTAAGGTTCCTATAATCCAATTTTAACATTTTCACGATGATGTCAGTGTGTGTGGATCCTCTTTACACTCTAACACAAATACTATCATTCAGAAAGTTTTGACACCATGTATTTCTACCTTATTCTAATATGGAAAGAAGCCATTAGATTTTGGTGGCAATCGGATAACCGGAAATGGCAGTTTACTTGAAGCTCAAGATGGTTTTTCTTCAAAAAATACCTTTAAATGTAATTTCTCGCAATTTGTTATTATAAAAATTAAAGGTTATTCCATTTTCTACAGGTTGGCTTTAATACTTTTTCTATATATTTTATGGATAAATTTATAAAGTAATATAAAAATTATATCTCGGAGCTTATGCTTTAAACACATCTCCATGGTTACATAGTTCAGCTCAAATGTATGTAACTGACAGATAAATGTCACTGTCAAAAAAATAATCATTTCAAATTAATAATAGAAACGTTTTAAAAGGAAAATTGTAAATAGACCAATAGTTTTATGGAAAGGAACTTAGTATACATAATTTCTAGCATTAGTAAATATGCAGGTATGTATTTAAATAAAGAAATAAATAAATATATTATCACGGCATATTACTCATTTGTGGGTGTGATAATCTGATTTGTACACACATTTCGGTAATGATGCTGACATATTTGTACTGTGCGGGCGTTTACCACAAGGGTTAATTTTATGCCATTTAAAATTCGAATTATTTGGCGTTGATCGGGATCGAATCGGATTCCCCAGATTCACGACCAAACATCAGGCACGCGGCAACGAGACCCCATAGGTAAATGGCGGGAGGTATTGTGTTGGTCACATCAGATTTTTCTATGACGTCATTGCGACGTCTTTAGACATAAACAGATTGTTGACTAATAAGAAAAAAAAATGAAAGCGACTACAGTCCCCAACACGGGATCGTTTAAAAAAAATTATGATGAGGCGTGGTTTATACAATTCCTCTAAATACATCTCAACAGTACCTAACCTAACGCACAAAATTTACAAATTTACGCTTGGGAAACTCGGGCTGAGTTTTATGCGTTGCGTACAGATTTTCTATTATTTTGCACAAATCCCGAATGTTTCTAGTATTAAACCATGCTCAGCGGGATTTTTAAAAACGATCCCGCATTAGGTTTTGTGGCCGCGTGTCTAAGTGTCTAGTCGCGAATCTGGGGAACCGGGTTAATTAATCACTTTAAATATTAAATCAAAACTATAATGATATTTATTACTTTTTGAATAAAATATTGTAGCGTGCGCCTAACCGACACGCGCCCGAATGCAAGCGCCGCCACTGGTAGAATGTTCTCGAGCGATGACGTAATCCCCGGCGGGGTAAAACCCATACGTCTAGACTGATTTAATTATATCCGATGAGTTGATTCGATGTTATTGTCACGTCGGAAAGTTCCAGGAGGACATCGCGCTATATAAACCCGTTGCCAAAATCAGCCAACATAGTCTGTTACATAGAAGCAACGAGCAATGAACAGTTGGTGATATAAATAAACAGTCTACGAGTTGTGAACGTAAATAAATGTAGTTATATAAATAAATGTAGATATAAATATTGTTTAAATAAATAATCTTAGTGTTTAAGTATTTAATAATATTCATCTTAGTCTTAAAATAGTGTTTATAATTGTTTAATCGTAGTGTTAGTTATTTTTATTATCTTTTTAATATTTCTCCTAATTATTTATCGTTTAATAAACGTATTATTTTAAATAATATTATTTCTCTTATTTTTACACTTCACCCAAATAAATAAACGTTACAATATTTATAAGAATTATTTGTGATCAAAAGTGAAGTTTTAATCAACTTGTAAAGTGAAGGCGAAAATTCACAACCGCAACAATTGTAGTGCATGTATTTTATTTATTTAGTCTAAGCTTACAAAATTATCGATGAGAGAAATATTAGTCGACCGCAAAACGATATATGTACATTTTTATTAACACCTTATACCGAATGTAAACCGATACTAATATATTGAAATACCAAATTGTTTCTGCCTGACTAGATACACTTCTAGTAAATATGAAATAAAAATTCGAGGAATGGCTAGTTGTCAAATTCAATTAAATGTTTACAAATATACACAACCATTTTTAATATTACATGGCGCATTCATACGAATTTCTTTTTTATTTATTGTTTAATTAATAAAAGATAAAAATAGGGTCGCTGACTAATTAGCACAGACATTTGTAGTTGTGTCTTTCGACTGTCGAATTAATTGCAGTATATACTGGTATTTCCTTTATTGATTAATTATAATAGCTCCAATTTGTAATTTTAATTATAATTATAACTAACGCAAAGAAATTAATCATGCCTCAGTATTCATTGTATTAAAATAAAACCTTCATAAATGATAAGCAAATAAAAAATGATTGTTAATACAATTCTCTCGCTAAGAGAGGTATTGGATTCATGCCAAAAATCGCATATCCAGATTTTAATGAATAAGCACGTTTTAAGATCCCTACAATCCGATTTTAACATTTTTACGATGATGTCTGTGTGTGTGTGTGTGTGTTTGTGTTTGTGTTTGTGTGTGTTTGTGTGTGTGTGTGTGTGTGTGTGTGTGTGTGTGTGTGTGCGCGTATTAAACAGGTATTAAAATGTAATTGTAATTGACAGATAAATGCAAAATGTCAGTGTCAAAAATCAGATTTTTCTGGGAGGTACGAATACATTTTTAATATATATTATTGTATTATTAATTAAATATGTATTTAAATTATAGGTATGTTAATATTACATATATCCTTAAAGAAATACCGCTAATACTGTCAATGAATTTGGCAAATTTTGAATATATTAGAATAGTAATTAGTAGTAATAGTAGTTGGTCAGCAGATATGAGGATCCGTGTCAGAATGACGGCTTGTAATTATTTACATAGATGTGTCAATTGTCATAATTTTTCATTCAAAATTTCAAAATATTCTGAGGTTTATTTGTCATCAATAGTATCGAATATAATTGCCGAGGAAAATACTCCAATGGATTTGGAAAATCATGATGTTTTGAATGAAAAATTATGATACTTGACACCTATGTACATTATTAATAGCTGTCATTCTAACATGAGCCCCTATATTTGCTTGCCAAGGCCAACAAAGTCACATGCTGCTCGCGTCCTATGTAACATAAAATGAAAATGGCAAGAGGTATTGTGCTGGCCACAACAGATTTTTTAGGTCTATATTATTTGTCTTCCAAACCATAAGCTCGTAACAAGTTCTTAAAATACAAAATATGCTAATACAAAATCGTCAATTTGGTTATAATATAATTTACTATAGGTCGATGTATCAGACCGATACATCGCCTGGCATTAACTATACTCTGTTCCACGAAAGAAAATAGTTAAGAAAATATAGGAGCTAATTTAACCTTGTCTGTGATTGGTTGAAATAGCTTTACACACTCGAAACATATTTCTCCATCTCAACTTTTGTCATTTTCTGTCTGTCAGTAACCGGAAAAAGAATAATAAGTAAAATATTAAATAAAGTAAGTGTGCAATAGTCTATACGCACGTATAATTATATACATGTCTGCATATATTTCAGATGTATCTATTACCAATGAGCAAGAAATGGTCAAAATAATGTAATTTTCGTAAGATATGACATGAAACGTGTTAGAAGACGAAGCAAGGAAATAACATGAAATTTCAATAATCAATATTTTATATTTATTTGCTCCATTTAAATGGTAATTAATTAATATTAAAACTTTAACCTCGTAAATATTATATGTCAGTGAGTGATTTCTTCCGAAATGTTGACTGGGATCTGGGATTACAACCAACGATAATTGGATTTTCAATTATAAATATAAAATAAATGTACTGTGTACCCGGATTCGATCCCGACCGACGCAAAAAATTATTTCGAATTTTAATGGCATAAAATTGATCCCTGTGGTGCACTCTTCAAGTCAACATTAAGTACCCGTGAGGTGACGTCTGGCATGTTAAAAATATTTCATCATTACCAATATCTGTATACAAAGCAGATTGGCACACCCAGCAATGGGTAATATTCCGTGATGATATACTTATTTTATAATTATTTTTTGTGCTGTAGTTAGGTGAAATGATATATAAATCAAATATAAAAATCTGTTGTAGCCATCACAATACCTCTCGCCTTTTCCATTGTGGTATATATAAGTATTGTATTTAACATTTCTTGTATACACAAAAAATTATAATTACACCTAATCTTTATATTTACTTATTTCCTATAATTTTAAATTCATTCTATGAGTAAGTTTTCTCCATTTCTTCTAATTGTTCGAGGTTTTTCCAATTCATTAACGGGATTGGGGGTATTTCTGAAGAGTTCATGTAATATACCTATAATTTAAATATATAATTAATAATACAATAAGAAATATTAAATATCGTTCCCAGAAAAAGACTGCAGTACTATCTCTGAATTTTTGACACTGACATCAGTGACATTTATCTGTCATTTACACACATTTAAATTTCTCAAGTAGTTACCATGGAAATGTTTGTGCTGTGAGCAGGCTGTGAGATTTACTACACCAGATTATTTTATGGATTATTTATCTTTATCTTTAAATCTATAGAAGGTATAATAAAAAAATTAAATGTGTCGGATAGAGAATTTTGTTTTTACTTCCTTGTACGTAAGTAAAGGAAGTATTGTAATCGCGAAAAATTTCGGTTTTCAGATTTCAGCGGAAATATCCAGTTTGATCATCCCTGAATCCATTTTGACCAATTTCGTCGTGACGTCTGTACGTACGTACGTATCTCGCATAACTCAAAAACGGTAAGCCGTAGAAAGTTGAAATTTTGTATTTAGGACACCTATAACATCTAGTTGTGCACCTCCCTTTCTGGTTATTACACAATTTCCAGAAGTGGTACTTTACATGAAGCCTATAATAGATTTTAATGAAAATCTGTTTTAAAATATAATCCAAAACTTTTCAAATTTGGTATACAAGACTTTTATGTCAATCGAAATAACGTAATAGATTTTGGTTAAAATTGGCTAACCGGAAATGGTACATTACTTGAAGTTGTTAACAGTTTTTCTTGAATAATATGATTTTATTTTGTTTTTAGAAATAAATGCTTCAAATAAAAGTTTTAGAGAATTAATTTCTGCGTCTAGCACATCAAGTATTATTAAATTAGCCTTATGTATAAGCGAGATATGTAAATTTAAAAATTATATACTTTTTTGTTTTTGTAATAAAGCTTGCTATGATTAGGACAAAAAAAGTTCATGTCAAATTACGTTAAATACGTGCAATTTTATGATTCGTACAATAACAAATATTATATTTTTATTGTGAAATTAGTCATATTCATTGTTGTAATCAAATATTTCTTTGTTGTAATCAACTCTCTTTAGAAAGAACCGGGTTAGATTAATGTTAATTTAAAAATGATAGTAGTAAATGAATTATTTTTTGTTCTATATCAAAATATTTCTCGGGCTTGGCTTAAGCCTGTCAATATTTTGTAATTTAATTATTAAAAAAATATGTATAGTTTAATAATCGTACAAGGAAGTCGTGTGGTGTACACATCAGATTTTTTAATATTTGTAATAACATAAATGTTCAAAAAATAATATTTAGAAGATTTTTGTTAAAATACTACCACTTCCGGTTGTCCAATTGTTACCAGAATCTATTCAACTCTTCCCATTACTGTTAGATTGAGGAATCCGTAGTTACACAGGTCTTTAATCTTATAGAATTTGAGTAATTGTGTCTCCAACAACCTCCCCCCCCCCCCCCACACACACACACACACACACACAGACATCATCGTAAAAATGTTATTATCGGATTCTAGGGACCTTAAAACGTGCTTATTCACTAAAATCTGGATATGCGAATTTTAGCATGATTCCAATACCTCTTTTAACGAGAAGTAAAAAATACGTATTCAATTTTGTGTTTCCTTCCGTAGAAATGTTTAAGAGTTATTATGCATTACAGTTTCCAGATTATAAGGACATTTCAACAACTACTGAATTTCTACGGTTAAAATATATATTACTTTCAATACTGTACAACTGATCAGCAATATTAAATTACGATCCTGACCAATATTAAATTTAAATAATCCCTGCTCTTGATTACACCAATTAAATGCTTCCATTAAAATGTTAGATTTAAAAACAATGTACTTTACATATTAATCATGCGAAATTTAAATCTGTGTTGATTACAACAATGAAATGCTTAACAATACAATCACCAATTCAATCTGTAATAAGCATTGATACAAAGAAATATTAAGACTTATCAAAATTTGATTATTATTTCAACAATTATCATCAAATAAATATCAAATAATATTTTATCACTATATTTGAAATTAGCGCGGAATTAACAAACTAAATTTATTGTTTATCATTGTGTAAATTAAGTCTGGTTACTGCTTTCTCTCGTGAAATATACTATAGCATATATCGGGTGAACCATGAAAACCGTGACGTAGGCGTTTAAAACAGGAAAACAGTTTCTTGCAGATATGATCTGTCCCGTAGCCGTAAGACTATAGATAGTGGGAGTTTTCGATATGATTAAAAAGATTATTTAATTTGGCATCGACGAGTATCTAAATACTCATAATTTAATGCCTTATTAAAGAAATATTTACAACGGATCATGTTATTTGACAGTTATTACTTATATTTATTAAAACAATAATCATAAAAACGCTTCAGTGGATGAGTTGGTTAGATCGAGACCTGAGTTTAAATACCGTCCGTCTTATATTTTTATTTAATTTTGTAAAATGTATTATTAATCATCATTACCGAAATCTGTGTATAAAACAGATTTCCACACCCAGCAATGGGTAATATGTCGTGATGATATATTTATTTATGTATTATTAAAAAAGTACAAGATTAAACATAAATGGAATCTATGGATTCTAGGGACCCCAAAACGTGGTCATCTCGATATGCGATTTTTAGCACGATCCCTATACCTCCCTTGCCAAGGGTTGCGGGAGGTAAAAAGCATAACAATCTAGGTACACGAATTTGGGTACCCGGGTTCTGTCCCGACCGACGCCAAAATTAATTCAAATTTTAAATGGCATAAAAGTGACTCCTGGGATGTATTCTCCACGTTAGCAATGAGTGTCCTGAGGTAACGCCTGGTAAACGCCCACACGGTACGAATATGTCATCATCATTGATGATATCTGTATACAAAGTAGACTGGAACACTAAGCAATGGAATGGGTAATATGCCATTATGATATACTCGTATCTATTTATTATTTTAATGTTTATGGTCATTATTCAGTGATAGTTCGTTGTTAATATGTAAATATAATAAATGAAGTAATTATTTAATGAAGTATAATGCATCTTACAGGTCGTGTTAAGTGTTTTACTCCATAATTTCAGTGATTTGTGTAAGCGGCAAGGACTTTGATCTGTCCATATCAAACCCAGATAAATTGCCCCATGTCACGAACCCGGGTAATTCCAAGTGCGAAACATTCTCCGAGCACAGCACACCTGATTAATTCAATTGTTAGGCAAATAACCACCCTGGGTAATATTAAATATTTACCTAGTTAATATTCACATGATTCCTATCGCGATATTATAACTTGGTATTAACCGAAATTATTATAAATATAGAAATAAAGCTGGTGCGATTATCGCAATAAGATTATAAGTTACGGTATACCTAATTATTTTTTGATTTATTACAAAATTAAAATAGCACGTTACACCTTTTTTACATCGTTATAGTGAGGATAAACGAGGTCTGTTCAGAAAATAACCAAACATTTTGAATTACGGGCCAACGGAGTTTTTTAGTGATATGCGGTCTGCAGCATTGCGTTGCGCATAACCTCCTCTGTAACCACATGTTCTTGGAGTGTTGATATCTCGTTTAGTTTTCGTGATATTGTTATTTGAGTGCAACGTGTTTAAGTGTTAGTAGCGATTTTTGAAATGTGCGATTTTCTGGAGCAACGATGCAACGTAAAATTTTGCGTGAAAATGGGGAAAACTTCCACAGAAACTTTTTAAACCAGCAAATATAACGACTTTAGTTACTAGTGAAAATTTTGTTTGCCGATTGACATTAATGGCCATTTGCACCGCTTATAGTTAAAATCTTAACTACAGGTTAACAAAAAAAGTGCGTATCGAAATTTTGACAGTAATATTTAATAACTCACTTGACATTTCGTTTCGATACGATTTTGTCAATTTAACCATTAGTTAAAATTTAACTATAAGCGGTGCAACTGGCCATAAAAGTGCGATTTTATTGACAGCTACTCGTAACTGTATGTTAAATGTTACTTTTACTACCTATTACATAGAAACCGCTCAACAAACGACTTTCAAAATAGATATGAAAAATAATCCCTAAATTAATATAAAAAAATCTGATGTGGCTAGCATATTAACTTCCATCAACCCAGTGTATTATGTACAAATTCCATAGGGCACGAGCAATCTCGTGACTTTGCTGACCTTGGCAACAGATATGGGGGTTCGTATCAGAATGACAGCTATTAATTATGTCCATTTTTTAAATCCAAATTTCAGTTTTTGCTAATGTATGATTTTTTTCTCGGCAACTGAATTTCACACTCCTAATAACAAATAAACAACATGAAATAAGAAAATCATGAAATTTTGAATGAAAAATTATGACATTTGTCAGTTATGGACATAATTAATAGCTGTAATTTTGACACGGGCCACCCATATCTGCTTGTAAAGGTCAGCAGTCATGTCACTGCTCGGGCCCTATACATAAATTTTCTTGCATAAGATCCTATATTTCCAGTAAAATTATTTCATAAACAAACTATGCAAATTGCACTTGACACTGAAATCTTTTTCTTTAGCTTTTCCCATTCGTTAGGGGTCGCTATTTTTTATTTTCTTCTTTCACAATACAGTCCTTTCATCTTATCTTTGTTCTTCCTCTGTTTCTTCTACCTTCTACTACTAAGCTATTCATTATTCTTCCAATATTTTCTTCATCTCTCCTCATGACATGTTCAAACCAATGTAATCGCATCTCTTGTAACTTTCTAGAAACTTCTATCACTTGAGCTGTTTCCCTTATTCTTTCATTCCGTACTGTATCTTTCCGTGTTATCCCCAACATCTATCTCAGCATCCTCATCTCTGTCACATTCATTTACTTTTCATTGATACTGACATCTGTCAATTTGAATTATCTGAATATATTAGCAGTTTCCATAGCTGGCCGATTTATGAAATATAATATATTTATAATTCTTTAACTCTATGTCTATTGCATATGAAGTATAGCATGCAATTCAATCGTATAGAGAATAATATATTCTTAAAAATTTATAACATTAAATGTCAATAAAAGATATTTAACTTTTTTTTCAAGTAAAACTGTTAAAAGTTGCAAATGAGGGTACTTCCGGTGGACCAATTATATCCAAAATCTAGTGAAACTTGAGGAATACGAAAAAAAATATAGACACACACACACGCATACACACGCACACACGCACACACACACGCACGCACACATACACACATACACACATACACACACACACACACACACACACACACACACACACACACATACACATACATACGGACATCATCGTAAAAATAGTAAATTCGTATTCTATGAACCCCAAGACGTGCTTATTCATTAGAAATTCACTATCGAATTTTTTGACCAAAGACAATACCTTCGTTACATAAAGGTGACGGAAGGTAATAATTTGTTCAAGACGGCACTACATACAGATTTACAGCTTCGGTAGTATTCATTGTCGCTCTAAATCGTGTATTTTAGTGTCTATAGTTAAACAAATAACTATTTTGTCTTTATGATTGCAATTTTGTTTTATAATATTTTCAACAATATTTGAAACGAGAGATCCTAATTTTTTTTATTGTTAAATTTAACGCCGTCATTTATTTATATTATTAAAATATACTATTTGATTTTATACACTGATTAAAATCATCGATATTAAAAATAAATGATACCAACTTTTTCTTTGCAAGGTACTTCTAATCTAATCTAGTTAGTCCGATAAAATCAGTACTTACAGCAACTATTTCTCTAAAAGTATACCACACTGTAGTAAAGAAATAAACGCCTGGCAAGCTGAGTAATAAATTTTACAAAAACATTAAATTCGCATTAAAGTTATATATTCCTACCATTAAAAAATAGTTATATTTCATGGTAAATATTTATGCCGCTGTGCAAGTCTCTTGTAATCGAGATAGATCGATAAAAAATGCGTTAAGTATTACGGTCTTTTATCACTGCTATGAATGCTATGGAAAATCACAGCGATGTGATCATTACAATCTATGATTGATCTTGCCAAAGGTTATAAAATAATTAAACACTAAACATGAAAGTAATTTTATGTTGGTAGTCTAGTTTTTGTTTTATAGCTCAATCTTATACATTTATGGATTTTTAAATGCTACATATTTGATTATTTTTATATTAAAATCACTGTTCACTTATATGGCAATTAACGTTTTTTAATGTATGTACATATGTTTAATTGTATAATTTTTGAATTTGCAAACACAAAAAATTGTGTGAATTATTGTCAAAAGAAAACGGAATGTCAAGTAGAAAAAAAACGAGTATTTCTGACATATCCTTTTAAGGCATGGGATGTCAATAAAACCATTTGTACCGTTTACCGAAAGAACGCCATTGGAGAAAGTACAGCACGAAAATAGTTTTCTCATTTCAAAGAGAGCCATTTTGACATGAACGATTCTCTATAAATATCTTTTGAATTTAATGAAAATGCTATATTTATATTTAACAATGAGGTGTTGCAAAAAAAATTTAACATATCCTTTTACCTTCCGTCACCTTTAGTGTAAGGAAGGTATTATCTTTGGTCAAAAAATTCGATAGTGAGTTTCTAATGAATAAGTATGTTTTGGGGTCCCTAGAATACAAATTTACTATTTTTACGATGATGTCTGTGTGTGTGTGTGTGTGTGTGTGTGTGTGAATGTGTGTGTGTGTGAATGTGTGTGTATGTGTATGTGTATGTGTATGTGTATGTGTATGTGTATGTGTATGTGTATGTGTATGTGTATGTGTATGTGTATGTGTATGTGTATGTGTATGTGTATGTGTATGTGTATGTGTATGTGTATGTGTATGTGTATGTGTATGTGTATGTGTATGTGTATGTGTATGTGTATGTGTATGTGTATGTGTATGTGTATGTGTATGTGTATGTGTATGTGTATGTGTATGTGTATGTGTATGTGTATGTGTATGTGTATGTGTATGTGTATGTGTATGTGTATGTGTGTGTGTGTATGTGTGTATGTATGTGTGTGTATATGTGTGTGTGTATATGTGTGTGTGTATGTGTGTGTATGTGTGTGTATGTATGTGTGTGTATATGTGTGTATGGTGTGTGTATGTGTGTGTATGGTGTGTGTGTATGTATGTGTGTGTGTGTGTGTATGTGACGATCGTTTCGGATCGCATAACGCCAATACCACGATTCCAAAAATTTTTTTTTTTTCGTATTCCTCAAGTTTAGATTCATGATTAAATTTTAGTTATAATTGGTCCACCGGAAGTACTCTCATTTGCAATTTTTAACAGTTTTTCTTGAAAAAAAAGCTGTTAAATATCATTTATTAACATTAAAGAATTATAAGATATTAAATTTCATACATCAGCTAGCTATGCTAACCATGGAAACTGCTAATATATTCAGATAATTTAAATTGACAGATGTCAGTGTCAATGGAACGAAAATGAATATGGCAGACATGAGGATTTTGAGATAGATGTTGAGGAAGACACGGAAAGATAAGGTAAGGAAATGGCTCGAGTGATAGAAATTTCTAGAAAAATACAAAAGAGACGATTACATTGGTTTGAACATGTCATGAGGAGAGATGAAGAATATATTGGAAGAAGAATGAATAGCTTAGTAATAAAATGTTGACGAAACAGAGGAAGACCAAATATAAGATAGAAGGCCTGTATTGCGGGAGACTTGAGAGAAAAGGAACTGAACGAGGATGACACGCAAAACAGAAATGAGTGAAAGAAGAAAATAAAAAATAGCGACCCTCTAACGAATGGGAAAAGCTAAAGAAGATGTCAGTTACAAGTGCAATTTGCATAGTTTGTTTATGAAATAATTTTACTGGAAATATAGGATCTACCTATTGCAAGAAAATTTATTTTGGAAGGTAATGTCACATCAGATTTTTTATTCTGATATTCGAATAAATACTTTCTATAGTATTAGTAAATATGATTTTCTGTTCAAATTTTTGTGTGTATTAAACACAGTAGCAATTTAAAAGTGTTTGAATTAGCGCCGAATTACACCGCCTGTGACGTCTAAGAAATACTAGCTAATGACAGAACTGGAAAGATAAAAATTAAGAAATATTTAATAGTGTCTTTTTTAATTATAAAAATATTTATGATTACAGAAAAAGGATCTTCAAAAATGAAATTTTGACTTTATAAATGGTTACTTGAGAACTATTTCATTCTTCTTTCTTCGTTTTGAGGCACTACTAAAACTATTTTTTTACTATTATTACTTCTATTTGGGCACACTACCACAAAACTCTTTTCTACAATCATGTTTGAGTCGTTACAAAATAAAAAAATCTGTTGTGGCCAGCACAATACCTCTCGCCACTTCCTTTTTTTGGTTACATAAGTATAGGGCGCGAACAGTAATGTTACATTTTTGGGCTTCACAAGCAGATGTGTGGGCCC
Source organism: Harpalus rufipes (assembly GCA_951394225.1). Taxonomy (NCBI): domain Eukaryota; kingdom Metazoa; phylum Arthropoda; class Insecta; order Coleoptera; family Carabidae; genus Harpalus; species Harpalus rufipes. Next base: position 47,858,282 of record OX596279.1, read on the forward strand.
GTTTCACAATGATAATTAGTAATTATGTACATAGATGTCAAATGTTAGAATTTTTCATTAAAAATTTTAAGATTTTCTAAATTTACGTCAATTTATCACCAGGAGTTTAAAATTTACTTGTATGCCTTAGATATTTAACATTTAATTCTGCTCCACATGGAATTGGAAAATCACTAAATTTAGAATGAGAAATTTATACATAATTACTAGCTATCATTCTGACATGGGCCTCCATATCTGCTTGTCAAGGCCAACAAAATCATATGACTGCTCGCTCCCTATTGTATTTAACATTTCTTGTATACTCTACACCAAAAATTCTACTTACGCATATATCTATTCCATATATATTTAGATTGTTTAATTTTAAATTCATTTTTGATGAAGAAATTTTGTCCTCTTCTAATTTTTCGAAATGTTTCCAATTCTATTAATACATTAAGAAATAATATAATGTATGTACTTCCCAGAAAAACTCTTCAGTAATGTCTTCGGATTTCTGACACTGACATTTATCTGTCAGTTACAAAAAAATTAAATTTTCAACTATTTTCCATGGCCATTCTTTCGGCTGTAAAATTTATTATAACAGATTATTTTACATATTATATTTCTTTTATCTCTAAATCTATAGAATATATTATAAAATATTTAAATGTATCAGAAAGAAAATTTATTTTTCTTTAATATTATCAAGAAAAAATTTCAAAAAATATTATTTAGAAGATTTTTTTTCAAGAATCTTCTACTTCCGGTTGTTCAATTGTTACCAAAACCTTTTCAGATCTTCCCATGAATGTCCGATTGGGAAATACGTAGTTAAACAAATTTAAAGTCTTATAGTTTTTGAGTAATCGTCCTTCCAACATCCTACATACATACACACACACATACATCCACACACACACACACACACACACACACACACACACACAGACATCATCGTAAAAATGTTAAAATCGGATTGTAGGGACCTTAAAACGTGCTTATTCAATAAAATCTGGATATGCGATTTTTAGCATGAATCCAATACCTCTCTTAGCGAGAGGTAAAAATCTGATGTGACCAACACATTATCTCCCGCCATTTACCTATGTATATAATTTTTATATTACTTTATAAATTTATCCATACAATATAGAAAAAGTATTAAAGCAAACTTGTAGAAAATGAAATAATCTTTAATTTTTATAGTAACAAATTGAGAAAAAAATACATTTAAAGGTATTTTTTGAAGAAAAACTATCTTGAGCTTCAAGTAAACTGCTATTTCCGGTTATCCGATTGTCACCAAAATCTAATCAGATATGTCCATATTAGAATAAGGTAGAAATACATGGTTTCAAAACTTTCTGAATGATAGTATTTGAGTTAGAGCGTATACACTATACAGGATCCACACATACATACATACATACATACACATAGACATCATCGTGAAAATGTTAAAAATGGATTCTAGGGACCTTAAAACGTGGTCATTTACCAAAATCTCGATATGCGATTTTTAGCACGATCCCTATACCTCCCTTATCAAGGGTAGCGGGAGGTAAAAATCAGTAATATGGATAGAACTGGTAGCTAGTATAAAATTGACAGCTGTCACGGATGTCACCCGTTTAAATTGTGTCAGCGGCAAGTGTAAGCCACTCCCTCATTGGTGAGTAGTTTTCTGAAGTCATCAAGCGACATAGAAGTTGGCAATTTAAATATCATATTTTCAGAGACAATTTTCTCCTGAATAAAGGTAATATACGTAAGCCCTCGGCTGTAATTAAACTCCGTCGGAGATATGTATACTATTTTATTCACAATCATCCTCTTTTTAAATCAATAATTTTCAGAATAAATCAATGGGTTATAACCTTTCATTTTATTAATATTTTTTGACAGCTCTATTGAAATTTGTTTAGCCTGCTTTATAATAGGGATCTACGACAATGTTGCTAGGCAACCCCTACATAAACATTTCCAACCAGTGGGGTGGAAGTGAAATCTGTTATTTCCCCCCCAAGAGACTGTCATTACAGTTAGGAATAACGTATTTCCCAACCTATAAAAGGTTAGGAATCGATATATTACTATAATGATTGTGAATAAAATATTTCTTCTTATTCTTTCGATTAAAACAAAGAATGATTTCAATTAATTCGGATAACGAAGTATTACTTTAACAAAAATAATCTACGACCGGCAAATTTTAAGACAGAATTCAGTGATCCGGTAATTTTTTCGACGATTCGTTCCATTTCTACTCAGATTTAATAATATCAACAAAAGCATCTTTTCCAACTCACCAGAAGGTTTGGGCACATTCCTCTTCACCTGCATCCACTTATATGTCGGTACCGTCGGCGGATTATGCGCCGGCGTCTGCAGATGATGCAACGGATGCCCTCTATGGTGCAGAAGGTGTTCCCCATCAGCTACCCCTGGATCTTCTTTGTACCTTGGATACTCCATACACGCACTGGACGTCGTCGTCGAAGGCTGCATCACCAGGTGGGGATAAACCTCTCCTTCACAGCCCCACTTGGCTTCGTGCCCTAGGAAGTGTGTTTGTTCGGAGATATCGCGATGGACCATCATCTCTTGAGGGTTTCTGGCATAATTTTCCCCATAAATATTTTGGTGTGTGTTTTGGTAACTATTTGGAACAGTTCCGTAGTCTAAATTAGTATAACTCAATCCTCCTTCTGTGCTTATTATACTTGGATTAGTTTCTTGATGTGTTGGGTGGTGTTGAAAATAGTGCATATCTTGATTAGATGAGCTGGTTTCTGATGTATCGTTATATAAAAAGCTTGGCGCTTCTTCTCCGTGGTGGTAATTTATCGATGTTGGGTAGTGTTGGATTTGTGGTCCATTTTGTGGTGGATAGTTAGGCGCAGCATCTCCAGTTCCTGGAGAATAATTGTAAAAATTTGCCTCACTAGGAGTGTAATTGTGTTGACCGTGTCCGTACATGCCAATGTCCATCATCATCATTTTAAATGCGATCACACTGCCACCATATAACAACTCGCACTAGAGGAGTACTAATAATGCCGTCGCAAAAGTTCAGAAAGTTTTTACAAATCGTGCAGTATTGAGGAGCTGGTTTCATCTATTGGTGCACAACATAGTTGTCATTTTATTAAAATTAGCATAGATTATAGTGCACGAATATTTGTTGTCTTGTGTAGATTCCACAGCTATTTTGATAAATATGTGTCTGTTAACGTATATACATTGCTCGAGGTTTTCACAATCTTTGATTTCTTCGTTAAATTTAAATATTCAAAAGTTTGTCTTCTTTTACTGTTTTCACAGTTGACTGTATATTTATGTATTAATATTTTGAATACGTTATCCACAAAATTGAAATGGCCAATATGTGTTTCTTCTATTGTTTCCACAGCTAACTGGATAAATGTTAAAATAACATACTTGATTCAGGCTTCTAGTACTTTTGCAGACATTTTTTCTTGTGTTAAAGTTCAAAATACTTTGAGCCACTTAAAATGGCCAATTACTATTTTCAAGTGTTTTCACCCCTGTTTTGGTAAATAATACTAAAAATTAGATTGTCTATTAATTTTTATTTATTGTTCTTCAATTTGGTAACGTTTCGTCTTTTTAGATTAAAATTTCTATAACAGTTTGGACACAAAACGTGATCACAAAATGGAAATGGACAATCAGTTTTTTTCAATTGTTATCACTGCTTCCTTGACTAACAATTAAATAATAAATTGTCTATATGTATTATTCACTGTTTTTAATTGGTAACGGTTCGTCTTTTTAGGTTAAATCTTGTACCAAATTTGGTCACAAAACTATTTAGTCAATAAGTTTCGTATAATGTTTGTCACTTTTTTTTTTGACAATGATGATAGTTTTGTATTTGATACAATATTAGGAAGAGTCTAATAGTATATTTTATTTGTCTTTGGATCTATAATCAATACTAGTCAATAGTTATTAGTATAAATACAGCACACTTTCGTCATGGAAAAGCACAGTTCAATAATTTGTCTATTTTTCTTCTTTTTAGTTATAAAACGAAACTTTTTAATGTTTACACTTTTGTATTTTATACATTAAGAAATGTAGATGTTTGTATTTTTAGATTAATAATCAATAGATATATTGATATAAAAGTACAGCACACTTTCGTCATACAATAGCACTATTAAATAATTTATTTAAATAAATATATTTTTTATAGATCAAATATTCGGCCACTATATAACACACATTGTCCACAAAAGTCCTATCAATTCACGAATCACTCCAAACTTATTCGACAGTTCTCCGTATTTTTTTTGTCTTTCCTGCGTCATATGCGTCCCCGTGGCTAGCCGGTCACTGCCTGCTAAGCCTGCTGCCCGTACCTGCTCGTTAGTGGGAGGAGTCAATCGGCAGTCCTGCGCAATAGCCAATGACCAATGGCGCTCGGATGCTGAGCATCTCGGGAGACTATTGGTCCACGGAATAATCCACCGGGATGCTGCGACGCCTTACAGTCAATCACAACGGGGCTTTGAGGGAGAATGGTGTACCACGGGAGCAGGAATATGGATGGTGTATGATGGGATGGTGGATGGTTGGTATGATCGGTATGGTGGAGTGGTTGGTCAGTGATTTCATGAATAATAATCAGGATTTGTTTTATTGTAATAATTAATGTTTGTGTATTTGTTTATGTTAATATTGGGATAAATGTGGGTTTGTTTTTAGGGTTTTTACATTGTCGGGTTTATTGATTCTTTGTGACACATATTAATATGTATTTTGACTTTCGATATAAAATTTCAAACACAATATTTATAGTTTATTTGTTAAAAAACTGCAAATAAGATCATGGAGGCAAATAAGGCCCACCTTAATTTAAAATGAAATATTTTGGATAATTGGTAATCTTTTTTGAAAAAACTTTGTTCATGTTAAACTTTGATTTAATATATGTACCTAGATATATCTAAAAAATCTGTTGTTATATAAGTATTGTATTTAACATTTCTTGAACACACAAAAAATTCTAATTTTTCATTCTAAATATCATGATTTTCCAATTCCATGTGGTTTATTTTCCTTTACAAGTAAATTCGACATTTTTAGTGACAAATTAACCACTAAATAAAAAATTATATCTGACATCTATGTACGTAATTACTATCATTCTGACAAGGGCCCCCATATCTGCTTGTCAAGACCAACAAAGTTACATGATTGCTCGCGCCGTATTCTTTCATTCTATGAGTTTCTAAATGTCAGAGATTCTTCCAATTCATTGACGGAATCGACAGTATTTCTTATGGATGTATGTTATTTTACCTATAATTTTAAATAAGTATAGTTAATGAAACAATAAAAAATGTTAAATGTACTTCCCAGACAATGCCTTCAGTAATGTCACTAATACTGTTGATTTATGACAATGACATTTATTTGTCAATTGCAAACATTTGAATTTGTCAACTGGTTTCCTTGGTGTAGTGCGCTGTGATTTGGACTGTGTGATTTATCTATTACCGCAGATTATTCTATAAATTATATTCTTTATCTCTAAATCTATAAAAGATAATAAAAAAATTTAATTTATCAAATTTAGAATTTAATGTTTTTTATTTTTTGTAGTAATATAATTTTTCAAAAAATAATGCTTAGAAGTAACAACTTCCGGTTGTCCAATTGTCAACGAATCTTTTTCAGCTCTTCCCATTAATGCCAGATTGAGGAATACGTAGTTAAATAGGTTATAATTTTTGGGAATCGTTCTTGCAACATCCACACACACACACATCATCATCATTGTAAGAAAGTTAAAATCGGATACTAGGGACCTTAAAACGTGCTTATTCAGTCAAATCACGATATGCGATTTTTAGCATGAATCCAATACATTTCTTAACGAGAGGTAAAAAGTTCAAAAATCACAATTTTTTAAACTAATTTCTGTATAAAAATATATTCTTAAAAATACTAATTTGGGCCTTATTAAACTGCAGTGTGGTAGTATAATAAGGCCACTGAAGAAAATTAAACATTTTGAGAAAAATCAAGTATATTAATACTCTTTTACATATGAGCTAAATGTAGATAAACTTTTGGTATAATTTTGACCTAAGTTGGCCTGGACATACAAATTATTTTTTTCTAGTAAGTCCCAACACTCTCTTCATGGTACCATTTGAGATATACGTATGTTCTTTTCAGAGTATTATTTTATTTTTGTTTACAACCCATTAGGCGCTGTTGATGCGAGAATGCAATATTATATAAACTATTTTTTTCTTTCTTGTTTAATACATTATTCTAAAAATTTGTTTATATAGGTTTTGTTTAGTAGAGAGTAAAGATGTTAATTTATATTTTTTTAATAAAAATATTTGCTATTATAGATTTTACAAACTTTTGAAAATAGGCAATTTCGGAGAATCCGACAAGGTTGAGTAAATCTTTTTATAAAATAATAAGCTTTTTCTTAAAATTGTTTTTTTTTAAATCATAGAGAATATAACTATATAGCTTTTATCTACATATAAAACAAAATATGAATATGTAATAAATAATAGATATATTTGTTAAATCTTAATATTGAGTTTTTACATCGATAGCAGAGTCTGTTAGTACAGTGTGTTCAATAAAAAACCTAACTCGAAGTAGGCTATGAACAGAAAAACGTATATCTAATCATTATTCAATTAGAAGTCAAGTTGTCAAAATTGAAATGTAATTTTAAGAAGAAAATGTAATAAAGAAGGATACAGTATATTGCCATTTGCCGTTTTCTAATTGTTTCCATTTCTAAAATAAAATTCGCAAGAAGAATAGCTTTGATTTCTTAAGATAACATTTTTGACAATATCTTGTGTCAAATTGAAATTTAATTAAATATTTTTAAATTGTTCATAGCCTGCTCCGAGTTAGGTTTTTTTTAACACACTGTATAAGTAAAATAATAAGATTTTATGTATCATGCGTTTATTTGCAAATAGATACAAATTTACAGAATTAACTACATATCTTTAATTCATATTATAAAAACATTAAAATATATTTATTACATGTTATGAAAAAATTTAAAATAGACAAAATATATGGGAACATCACATTTTTGATACATATATTCCACCTGGCTTTAACATTTTCTGTACTTTCTTGATTTTTTGGGGTGATGTATTTTCTAAATTAGAGGAATATATGAATATATGTGTCAAAAATGAGATGTTTCCATATATTTTGTTTATTTAAAAAAAAATCATAACATGTAATAAATATATTTTAATGTTTTTATAATATAAATTAAAGATATGTAGTTATTTTTGTATTTATTTATAAATAAAGGCATAATACCTAAAATTCTATTATTTTACTTATATGTGTATATAGATTCCGCGCGGTTGATGCGAAAACGTAACAATATTGTTTTGAAAAACTATGAAGAAAAAAAAACAAATTTGTCTTAATTATTGTGTATTAAACTTATTTTGACTAAAATTAATTAATCTTAATCTCATAAGCAAGAAGTTTTATATAATACAGGAAACTAGAAAAAATTATACCTTTTCTCAACTGTACCTAAATTCCAATATCTCACTGCATGTCGTTAAACTAATAATACAGTTACGTTCCAGCTGCCTACACCATTCCAAGATATACCATGACGGTCATTGCTACAATTTCCGGAAGAATGAAATCTGCACACTGTATAATACGTAAGAAGAAGATGACCTAGACCTAGACCATTTCTTTCTACGATGCCGAATGTACCAAGCCTTTTGTAACCATATTACATCGCCAAGCATCTCCAAAATAGCATAGCGGAATCCAGCTTAAACGAATAAATAAATCTATAGCTTATGAAATATATAACTTTTTGCATGAATCTGTCAAAATTAGAAACTTTATTATGAATGTTTAATCATATTTATTATAACTAGATTATAAGAGTATTGTGTCAATTACACCTCCTTTGTATAAGCAGTAGCTTGATGACAAATAAACGTATTAGTATTTTGACTAAAAATTAATATGAATTAACTGTCAGTTTATTGCTTGGCGCTTGATGGGTTTGTTCATATTTTGCCCGTGGTAGTAGGATAAATAAAGCTTATGTTTATTAAATATTTTCTTTTCAAAACAATAAAAATGGCCTTATATAATTATATGGTTCAAAGAGTAAGTGAAACACATAAACAATATAGAAAATTAAAAATTTATAAATAAAATTTACGGTTGTTTGTCAGATATTTTTATAAAATGGAATATCCGCTACTTCCCACAACAAACTCGAAGCTACGTCAATAGGGCCAGTGCGTACGAAATGGCACTTCTGATTTACCTTTATATTACCGTTATCTAGTGTAGAAAACTACATCGGTGCAACTAATATAAAAATCCGTTGTGGCCAGCACAATACGTCTTGCCATTTTCATTTTATGTTACCTAAGGCGCGAGCAGTCATGTGACTTTGTTGGCCTTAGCAAACAGATATGGGGGACCGTGTCAGAATGACAGCTAGTTATAATGTATATAAGTGTCAAGTATCATAATTGTTCATTCAAAACATGATGATTTTTCAAATCCATGTTGATTATTTTCCTCGACACGTATACGACTATTCCATGCTATTGATAATAAATAAACATGATATCAGAATATTTTGAAATTTTGAATGAAAAATTATGTCATATAACATAAACATTTTATCGTTTTTGTAAATGAATGCCCTATTTTATTTTCACAATAGTGCAGCCTTTTTTTTGGTTATGTAATATACCGACAAAGCAATTATATGCCAGATTGATTTAAAGGTCACTACAGTGCCATTAGTTCCTGACTATGCGTTTCCATTAAGAATCTAGACAAGTGACATTTCTCAACATTGTATAGTTAGAAATTTGGACAGCGAGCGTTTTTTCTACTTTGTCGCGCTAGAGCGGCAAAATGACATTTTGCGTTGACAAAAGAGAGCGCAAATGGCTACTTTCTATGTAGACTGTAGAAAAAAATTATTTTGGGCTAATTGGGCCTTAATACACACTGAGTCTTTTTGCCTCAGGTACCTTACTTTCAAATAAATGCCAGCAGTGAGTACCCGTGAGATGATGTCTGGTAAACGCCTACCCGATACGAATATGTCATTACCGATATATCAGCGTACAAAGCAGATTGGCACATAACCAACAATGAGTAACATGCCGTGATGATATATTTATTTATTCCCAAAAGTACGATATTGACATTGGATCTTCTTGCACTAGGCCATAGATATTAAATTTTTTGTAATGATACTTATGTAAAATCCTATGGTAAAAATTAATAAATTAATGAAACATTGTTTAAGTAAGAAGAAATGACAATTGGTCTTATTCATAAACTCATTCCAAAACCCATTTCGATTGAACATCTATTATGTTATAATCTGTTGATGAAAAAATTAACCAATTTGTTACAGAATAGACCCGAATAGCTATCTGTTTGTAGGTTAAAGAACGTTTTTAATTTCAGTCAATTTACGAATGTAATAATTTTTTAAATTTTCACTACATGAAATTTTACATTTCCCTGAGGTAGATTGGCTGCCGAAACATTGGAGTTGTAATAAAAACATTTTCATCAATTTTCAAGACTGTTTATCTCCATTTCTCCCAATCACATATTGTTTATGTTTGTTGTTATCACTTTCAGTTAAGCCACAAAATTACTTAGTTA